>CM072997.1:173691235-174291235 GCA_037038555.1 Rhynchonycteris naso
ATTTGCTTGTTGGTAGAATCAATTCCTGTGCTATTTGTAGACTGAAGATGGCTGAAATTTAGTGAATCTTGAGTTTACGAAATTACCGTTGGATCTGATTTACATTGAGGCAATTTTCAAAGTTTGCATATTATTTCTATTTTTCCTGGACCAACAAGTCTCGACTGCATTCTGATCTTTGTTTACCAACCCAGTCAATTTGATTCAGTTCCCTAATTGCTGTGTAACCAGTAGAGAAAGGGATGTATGTATTTCTAGAGTAGAAAGAGTATACAGGTTGAGAAGTATTAGGCCTCTTTTCCAGGTAATGGATTGTCTCTAGATCTTGGGAAAACTCTAGATTCTGTTAATTTTTCATGGCAAGTGTGCATACTTTCCCTTGTGGTATACCCACCAGTATACCTATAATCCAACAATATTTTTGTACTTTAGTGTGAGGTCATGGAGTTTGACAGTCCTGAACCGGAATCCAGCTCTGTCTCTAACCTGCTGGGTGAGCTTGGGCCTGTAAGAGAACCCTTTTAACTTTAGATTTCTTATTGAAAATCAGTGATAACAGATCTCAATTTATTGGTCTGTGGAGTAACAAATCTGGTAAAATAAGGTATATATGGCACACAGCAAAGAGCTTGGCACAGAGGTAGTGCTCTGTAATCTTATTATAATTATAAATTTATTAATGCATATATTATCATTATTAAAGTTTTTATTTTGATATTATCTTGATAAGTAAAAAGCTATAGAAAATTTTTTTCATGTGGTTTGTAACTGATTTAAAATTTTTTAAATGTCTTTATACATGCAGATTATCTGCCTAGTTTACCAGATTTGACTTCAAATGACTTTACGACCTCTACAAGTTATTGCCATCTTTAAAGAACAAAGCTTATTGCCAGCAAAAATTACCAGATTCTGTAGTACAGGTTTTAAAAGGCCATTTGAAAAGCAATAATTCTTTTAATAGAAACTGTTCTATTAAAATAAGCACAGTTTCCTGACATGTTTATTTAAAGGGCACAATGACACATGACTATGTTTTTTAAAAATGAATCATATTTAGAGTTAACCTTTGTATGTGAATCTTATGTAGTGTTGTTGGAATAACAAATTATCAAAGACTGAATATCGTCTTTATTCTTCTGATTATTTTTATTTAAGTTTCCCTGTGTTTAGAAACCTGAATATTCTGTTATCACATAATTCTCATTTAAGGACTTAATATGTTGGATTTTGTTATAAGGTCAAAAATATACTTTAAGTCGCTAATTTTAGTTTGGGACTAAAGTTTTTAGTTCTTAGTTGTTTTCTTGTTTGTCGTTGTGGATAAAATTGTTAAGAATATGTTGTGCTCATTATAAGATTTTTGTACTAATAAAAAAAAGAGTTTACTTTTAGTTAGCTCTGTCTACTCTAATAAAATATTTCTTATAACATTTCTTACATGAATAAGAGATACATGATTTAATATACCTTATTATTTTTCATAGGTGCATTATTGCTACAGGCCTTGACAAAATTCCAACTTCACCAAAACTTAGTAAACAAAACAGTGTTGAGAGAAGAGAGGAACTGAAAAAGGGCGAGGGGAAATTGAGGAAGGGCAGGGCGCACACGACACCAAGAAGGAATGAGATGGAAAGGAGCAGAAGCTCTGCATCAGTCATTTTTTCGGCTGAAGAAGTAAAAACAGGGGTTGAAGACGTGAGAACTGCCGTAGGAGAAATGGAACGAAAAGGAAAACAACACATTTGGGAAGATGACCAGGAAGATATATTTAAATACGGTAAAGTGACAAGGGACACTGGGATCTTTTGTTGTTACTGCTGTTGTGCTTTTGCTAAAGTCTTTCAAATACGATTATCAAAATTTGCAGAACTATCCATTAAGTGTTGTTACTCAGTTACGGTGTTTAGGTAATTCTATTACACATGAGGATCCCTGACCACCTTTCTACACTGGTTTCCATGGAGCCCTGTCTCAGCCACCTTAAAGGGGTGCAGGCTTAACTCCGGAGGGGTTGGTGGTGTTTGGGGGAGTGGAAGGGGAGCTTATGGTTGTGTGTGTGAGCCAGAGGCTCTAGTCACTTCACAGAAAGAGACCATTCTGACCACATAGAATTTTTGCCTACTTTTCTTAGTATTTGAATGTACTTGCTTTGCTGATTTTGATGCTTTGGCACCAGATAAGCACAGTCTATATCAGGGGTCCCCAAACATTTTACACAGAGGGCCAGTTCACTGTCCCTCAGACTGTTGGAGGGGCGCCACATACAGTACTCCATACACCGACCACCAATGAAAGAGGTGCCCCTTCCGGAAGTGCGGCGGGGGCCGGATAAATGGCCTCAGGGGGCTGCAATTTGGCCTTCGGGCCATAGTTTGGGGACCTCTGGTCTATATCATTGTATGGAGGTAGAGTATTCGATTACCCTACCTTCCCTATTCTCTCCTCTCCTCTCCTGTACCCTTTTAGTCCTCCTCCTCCTCTCTCCTTCTCTACACAGACACATTCATAAATATAGTAGTAATAATAACAACAATAAAAGTACCCAGCAGTGAGTACTGAGCCAGGCACTCTACACACACTTCGTCATTTTATCCTCACTATCCCATGTAGTAAATTTATTACCACCTTCATTTTACAAGTTGGGAAACTGAGGCTCAGACATACAGATAAAAAGTAGCAGAATCAGGATTCAAACTGTAGAAGGGGAGAAAATGTTTTCCTTTACCCATTTTAGGTTTATTGTCTGGGTCCTTATAAATTAGACTGACAAAAGCAATTAACAAGAGAAAAACAGCAGGAGTTTGGTAGCATGCACATCACACGTACATGGGCGTGCTCAGAGCTGAGCAACACAAAGGAGTAATTAGAAATTGGTTTTATATGGCATGTTAACAAGGAAACAATATATTTTTAGTGAAGTGACAAGACAAAGGAAAAGATCTTAGAGCTTCTAGGGGCAACAAATTGTGGAAACACAACTATATCGGGAATTAATGATATCTAAGGTCTAGCTGTATTAAGGTTTGTTATGTTGACTCCTCTGGTACATATCTGGAATACAAAGGGTCTAGAGTTGTTTCCTATGGTTAATTTCTGTACTTCCTCCTAGAGAGGGAAAGGAGACACCTTCCCAAATTTATGTCCTGCTTTTAAGCAAATAGAAGGAGAGATCCCCTTGCGCTATCTACTACTTAACAATTACCCTCAGCTCAAGATAATCCTAATGCCAAAACTGTGTGTGTTGGGGTGGTATACTCTGCTACTCTTCAATACCCAGGTTCGTCTAATTTGAAAGCACAGACTTTCGAATACTGTCTGACCTAATCTGGACAAGCTATGTTTGACGTTTCCTGGTTGTGGGTGATACATCCAAAGAATCAAAACTAGAGTTGCCTGAGTGTCCCTCATGGACCCAGAAGACAAAGCCTAGATTAGGGGATCAATACCATGGCCTGGGATGACCTGTGAAAGGGAAAAGGCACATCCTTAGTATCTTCCTCCTCACCTCATTTTGTTGCTGCCCATAGCTTTCAGTAATCCAGAAGAATAATCACAGAGCTGCCAGAACACTGAATTCTACGTTCGTTTATTACTGAAATAATGGGACCACTTTCAAAAAGATTTCACTTATAACTCTTTGACCCAGTTACCTCTCTCTCTCTGTGATTCCCTCTAATCTTTATTATTATCTTAGACTAAAAATTTAGAGATATCTATAGCAACAGCAGAGAGATTAACAAATGGCATATGTTCTCGTTTGTTTTAACTTTCAAGACATGTATGTCAATTAAAGCCATGGTCAGTAGAGGCTTTTCATTTTCTTCATCTATTTTCTCTGAAACCAACATGGCCCGTGGTTTGAATAGCATACTTTATGCCTACAATACAGCTTTTTCCAAAATCTATCTTCTGTGTTGGATAGTTAATGGACTTTAATTGCCCATTTTCATTTTAAAAAAAGAGAGAAAGAGAGAGAGAAAGAAAGAGCAGCCAGCTTCAGCTTTCTGCAGAACAGTTGCTGATGGTAAGGGCAGCAGGAAGCTTGAGTGGAGGTCAGGGAGGGAGGGTTGCAGCTGGATTGATGTTGACCTCGGGTTGACTTGCTTCCTCATTAGTGAGGATGGTAAACAAGCTAATTAAATTCTCAGGAAGATGAGATGGGGAGAGAAAGAAATCATGAAAAGGAATCCAGAAAGTATGCCACCAGTTCATTCATATTGAAAACACCCGAGTAGATGACACAAAGAAGGTATGCTTTGAGCTATAATACTAATACAGTGCTCTATGGTTAATAGAATACTAATATTTAGATGTGATAATAGTGGTGGGTAAAAATATAAAAAATAAAAAGAAAAACAGGGCAGTTTTATTTTTCACACTTGGGGAAAAGCATGGAAGCTCCTGCAAAATAAGATACAGGGACTATTCTTGTGGTTCGCTACATGTGCCTTCAATTTTATGCTCTGCTTCAATAACATAACTGTAATTGTGTTCTAATTGGGGACACTTGTACATTGCTGATTTTAATCAGGTGCTTCCATTAAAGTGTAGAGAGCGCATACTGTGTGTGATTTCTCTTGTTCCACCTTCAATCACAATCACTATTACTGCTAATGCCTAATATTGATTAGGTACCTACTGGCTATGGCACTGTACAAGGCATGTTTCAAGCTTTATTGCTTTTAATCCTCAGCTTTGTGAGGCAGATTGCCTAAATCACACAGCTAGTGAATGTTTAAACTGGGATTTGGACACATGACTGCCTGACTTCAAAAACCTTATATTTTTCTATTGATGGAATTCATGCTATCTAATACTGTTGATGGAAGTACAGCGATTCATTCATGTTCTGTCTGGCTCCCTGCTATGCCAGGAGCAAATATCTGTAAGATGATATATGTGTGTATTTCTCCTAGTATGTGTATTCTGTGGCTAGCCTACACTCCTCCTTTTAGGAGGTTTTTCACAATCTAAAAATGTCTGTCTACTCTCCTTTGACTCCATTTCATTCATTTGACACTATTTCACATAATTAATTGAGTCCTGTATAAAAATCCCTTTCAATTGAGCCCAGAGTGTTGAAACAAACATTACCGAGGACTATGTATACAAACTACTATGTGTATAGTGCTGCTTCTGTAAATACATCTTATTTTCTCAAAAAAAGTGAAAATTCCTTGATGGTAAGGGTTGTGTTACTATAATATTTTTTACCTTCTAATTTTATCTTATTCCACATAAAGGTTTATTGATGGCTAACTGGGCCAAATGAAGAGTTATTTTATTGACTGACCTGCAAATTCAAACCAAAATATTTATTTGTTTTTGCATATTACATTTCCTGTTTCATGAAATGTAAACTAAATTCTTCATGTTCTTGCTTACTTTATAATTTTGTTTTACTGATACTAATTCGCATTTGTTCTTTTTTTTTTCTCCTTTTTTTTTTGTGTATTTCTGAAGTTAGAAGCAGGGAGGTAGTCAGACAGAATCCCGCATGCGCCCGATCAGGATCCATTCAGCATTCGCTCTAGGAGGCGATGCTCTGCCCATCTGGGGCATTCCTTCATTGTGGCCAAAGCCATTCTAGCGCCTGAGGTGGAGGCCATGGAGCTCTCCTCAGAGCTTGGGCCAACTGTGCTCCAATGGAGCCTTGGCTGTGGGAGGGGAAGAGAGAGATAGAGAGGAAGGACAGCGGGAAGGGGGAAGAAGCAGATGGACACTTCTCCTGTGTGCCCTGACCAGGAATTGAACCTGAGACCTTTACATGCTGGGCTGATGCTCTACCACTAAGCCAACTGGCCAGTGTCACATTTATTTTTCATATTAAATCTCTTTCATGGAAACAATCTTGTGGTGAATTTTCTTTGCCTTTATTTGTTAAATTTTCTGATTTCACATTTCCTCTTTCATCTTCCTCACTCATTCTCTGCATTAACAGAGCTTTCTTCATATGCATAGGGCATGCATTTCTAAATTAAGTTTCTTTCATTGGATAGGGTGGATAGCTCTCAATTAATTACCCAAGGGTCCCCCACCACTGGAAAAGAGACCAGAGTATCTAATAATTAAAACATACAAAGTAAGAAAACCTTTATTTTCCCTGTAATTTTTATTTTAAAGATAATTATTAATTTGCATAATTGGTTCTTCATGAAGTTCTTTTGCTCTCTATCCTTGGCATGTTGTCAAGTCAAGATTGTTAGTTTTTGTTGAAAGAAAAGGGGGAACAATTAAATATGAAAGGTGAAAATTTATAACCACAAGGGACAGCTAGAGTCTATATGATGTGACAATTTTTCTTTTTCTGCTGCAGATTTGTTGCACTTCTGTAGGGAATGAAACAAATTAGTGACTGTGACAGTAATATTCTATTTTATACAAATTTCTAACCTTAAAATATAATTATTTCATTGATTGCAAGGATGAATAATGTGTGTGATTGCAGTCCTGGCCTAGGTATAGAATCCTTATAATGCCTTTTCTTGATGTTCATTTGGTTCTCAAAGAATGTGATTTTCAGTGTTACTTCTTAGGACTTTTAACTTCATTAATTAAATTTTTCCACTTCAGTATTCATTAACTTGACATACAAATATTTTAAACATTTTTCATATGACATATGACCTCACTGGATTTCCAAGTTAACTTTCATTATTATGATCCTGTTCTCTTCATTTTTAATTTATTTCTAATTCATTGTTTTCTATCAAGTTCTTCTCTTGTCCAGTTTAGTTATTGTTAGATGATGATGCCCTTTTGTAAATGAATTCTTATTAAGCTTCAGGCTTGTCATCTGGAGTTTCATTTCTTTTGTGCTCTTGTGTATGGAACTGATTGCAATCTTTGATCATTCACTGTTAGTTTCCCACGTTCACTAATTGTGTAAAAAAGAAGTGAGGAAAGATCTCGAGGACAGAGGATAATTGAGTCAAAGTTCTCATTAAAGTGAAATGGGTTCAGCATCAAGGATTCTATTTTCATTTTCATAGTGGAGATTTTCTTTTCTCAGAATACGAAGAAGATTTTGAGGGATATGAGGAGAAACAAGATGGGAAAGCTAATGAAGAAAGACAGGCTGATGATCAAATGAATGGAAAGTCAAAGTCACCCTCAGATGATGAAAAAGATAACGTAGATCCTGAAAAGGAGAGTGAAACCTCGTCACAGAAGGCACCAGATGTAGATGACCCTGTAAATGATGAGCGTGATGAATGCTCTGACAGTGAACTGGAAGAGGATAAACAAGGCAAGTCATCCATCTTATAATATGAAATAGGCTGCTTAGTGAGTCTGCATACTATTTTTCTTTTTCTTATATTTAATGAGATAATCTTTGTTAAGGGAATTTTTAGAGCATGGTTTTATAAACAGAAGGTGTCAACCAGTCTTCTGTAGATATCTAAATTATGGAGTCACTCTTTAATTTCTCCTCTTTCCTTAGTTTGCTAAGATTTTTCAGGAGGATATCAGGTAAAACTTGTAGTGACACATTTTCTGTTTACTTAGAAAATTATTGGTTTTTCTTTTCAATCCTATACTATCCACCATTCTCCCCCTTACACAACACACACATGTACATACGTACATAATACAAACCATTTTGTGGCTTTGTAAAATGAAAAGTAGCTTGTATTCTGGCAAAGAAAAAGTACAAGATTCCTGTTTTAGGTTTATGTATTTGTTTCTCAACTTACCTTGAATACAGGATGTTGGCATGTGCATTTCATGAAAAGATTATCTCTGAAGTGGCCTCCTCACAATCTTTAAGCCTAAAAGAACTCTGAATGGTCACAGGGAAAACACAGATCTTTTAAGTTAGAAAAAGAAACCCTCATCATCTGAGCTACACCTTAAAATTTTAAGACCTTTCTAAAGACTTTAATTCATTGAAATAATCTCCAATCAAAGAAGGAATCCATTCACGTTAGACTAGAACAGTGGTTCTCAAACTTTTTGAAGTCGGGGCACATTTAAAATTCTACAAATAATTGTAGGTGCACTACATACAAATTTCTGAGAAATATGTTATAATAATTAAGTCAAATATTAAAGAAAAAATATAAAGTCCAAGCGTACTTTTATGGTAATTAAACAAAATAAATACGACAAAATTAAATTTATTCTGACATTAAAAAACATTTTTATGTTACATTTTTTGAGTTATGGTTTTTAGAATTCATAAAAAAGAGGGGATTAAAATTTAAAAATGACAAAAATGTTATCTTTATATATATATAGATACATTCTTAGTGAGATTTAGTAAATTCGGCAGGTCCCAGCCGAATGTGGTTTTTCATTTTTGTGTTTATGAGAAACATTAGCCTGATGTGTCCTAGAGATTTCTTCAATGTTTGGGCATGTATTTGAAAGGCAAACTCTCATTTCCTTTCCAATACATTGAGGAATTTCTCTTTTTACTCTTAATTGTGTTGAGTGCAGAAAACCCCAACTATACATATCATCTTAACTTGACACCAAACAAAGGATAGAAGAAACTTGCCTCCAGTCTTTCTGGGGAACATGGAGGGTAATGTAAACAATCCAGCACCACAGCTTAACAGCCTTTTGCAACCTAATCAGGCAAGTGAGGTGGAGGGGTGGACAGACTGTCAGCTTACAGCCAATTCCCCACACTTCTGTCCCCCAAAAATCTAAACTCCAAAAACCCCGTTGTTTTTTTGGTCCCTGACAGGCACATATTTCTCTGGGATATCATAGGGTGCACCTGGAAATCTTCTAGGATGCACCAGTGTGCCCTGGCACACACTTTGAGAACCACTGGACTAGAGAATGAGGTCACATTATGATGACTTTTTGAATTACTCTTCATTTTTCCCACTTTTTTTTTAATCTCTCAAATTTTTTTCTGTGTAAAACCTTAAAATTTTGAATTTAAGGACTATGTGAGGATAATGTAAAATAACAGTAAATTAAGTAATAAAATACCACTAGAACAAATATTTAAAGTTCCATTATCTTCAAGAAAAAATTGACCAAACCTATTCTAAAACTTTATGCATGCATATATAAGTCAATAAAATAAAAAACAATTTAATGACACCTCAATAAATTAAATTTAAGAAATTAAAAAAAAGAAGTTAGAGTAAAAAAGATAATTTTACTAGGAACCATAGATGAAATCATGACTATATAGTGGTACCTTGAGATACAAATTTAATTTGTTCTGTAACCCAGCTCGTAAGTCAATCAACTCGTATATCAAACTGCCGATACTGGACCCATGCACCAACGTGCCAAGTAGTGACAGCTTCCCCAATCACTACTTGTATCTTGGAATTTCTTTCGGATCTCGAACAAAAATAAGGACTGAGTTGCAGCTCGTATCTTAAAAAAAGTATGTTGGTCTGTTCTTATCTCAAGGTACCACTGTACTTAAACTAAATATTTAATTTTAAACGTCTTTTAAAGTGAAGCACAATGTAAACATTTAAAATGATATTATCTATTAATAAACTTGAAAAAATATTTAATTTTAATTTAATTTCATTTTATTTTTATTTAGTGAGAGGAGAGAAGGCAGAGACAGACGCTGGTATATGCCCTGACTGGGATCCACCCAGCAAACCCACTAGGGGGCAATGCTCTGCCCATCTGGAGCCCTTGCTTTGTTGTAACTGGAGCCATATTTTAGTACCTGAGGCAGAGGTCATAAAGCCATCCTCAGTGCCAGGGCTAACTTGCTCTAATCAAGCCATGGATGAAGGAAGGGAGGAGGAGGAGGAGAGAGAGAGAAGCGAGAGAGGGAGGGGTGGAGAAGCAGATGTGCACTTCTCCTGTGTGCTCTGACCAGGAATCAACTCTGGGACATCAACACACCAGACCAACACTCTACGACTAAGCCAGATGGCCAGGGCTTTACTCTAATTTTTATTACTGTTGAAAGAAATAGTCAAGATTAATAGTCAAACATTAAAATATTTTTGTAATTATTTTTTTAAGCAAGAGAGAGAGAGAGACAGGGAGAGAGATGAGAAGTATCAATTCGTAATTGTGGCACTTAGTTGTTCATTGATTGCTTCTCATAAGTCCTTTGACCAGGGAGCTCCACCAGAGCCACTGACCCCTTGCTCAAGCCAGCAACCATGGGGCCATGTCTATGATCCTACGCTCAAGCCAGACACCCTGCGCTCAAGCTGGTGAACCCTAGTCTCAAGCCAGCAACCTCGGAGTTTTGAACCTGGGTCCTTGGCATACCAGATCAATGCTCTATCCACTGAGCCACCACCTAGTCAATTACTTTACTGACGTGTGGTGGTGCAGTGGATAAAGTGTCGACCTGGTATGCTGAGGTCACTGGCTCAAAACACTCAGCTTTCCTGGTCAAGGCACATTCAAAAAGCAGCTACTACACAGTTGATGCTTTCTGTGCCTCTGCCCTTCCTTTCTACCTCTCTCTCTCCTCCCTCTAAAAATCAATAGATAAAAATCTTTATATTTTTTAAGAAAGCAATTAATTAATTTTTTTAAACACCAAAAAACACTAAGGTACTTTTATTAGTGCCATAATATCTTGCTACATTTATGCTATAGGATTTTTATTAAAAAGTTATACAGACTTTGCTGCATTACACAGATATAAAATATAGAATATTTTATATAGAAATATAATGAAAGCTATTAAAACATGTAAAATCTAGTCCAGAAATGTTAAGAAATTTAGGAGCCAGTAATTAAATTGGCCAAAAATTTTATTTTATTTTTTCTATAATGACTTTATTAAGGTATCCTTTTAGAGCTCCTTTGCATCTTTGGAATTTACATCAAAACTTCGACATTATTCTGAACTAAAATATCATTGTTTATTACTCTTGTCTCCACTTCCAGGTTTCTTTATATTCTCATCTTTTTATTTTAATAACCTAACCTTATGTTATTTAAAAACATGCCTTTAGTGTGTGGAATATCAGAATTACAGTAAACAAGTAGCATGTATTAGAAATTTTAACGGCATGATAGATTCCTTGGAACACTGTTGAAAAGCCAGACACCATTTCATCTTCAGCAGTGTAAGAGGCATATTGTGGCCTCCGAATCCCAGACACCAGTACATCCCTTTTATTGACATGATTAAGAATCTTGCCCTTAGTATTTGGATGTGTTTCATTTGAACCTGCCTGTACCTGTTCCCAGAGGGCAAACAGTTGCCCAGGCTGTCACACTTGTGACAAGTTGGCCACATTTAAACTGCCTGCTAACAATTGTGCCGCCCGCCTTGATGAATACACTGTGCTGGACAGCCTGCGAGTGATGGAGTGCAAGGGACTGAGAGCTGACTCAGAGAAGACCCTGCTTTAGCAATGATGTGTGAGACTTCCCATCATTTAAAGGAACAGACAGCTTCCTTTTCTCTGCATTTGTGTCGGCGACCTCAGCCACTATTTTGCCTGTTGAAAATATATTGTCATAGAAGAACGTTATAAATGTTGAGGGGAAAGTGTCACGTCACTGAGAATAGACTTCCATTCTTTTATGGACAGTTTGGATGATGGTGCTTATAAGTAAAAGATAGAGACTAAGTCGCTCTATAAGAGAAAGAGGTGTGAGGGGCTTCGGAGTAGGGAGAAAGAACTTATTACTGTAATACAAAGAAAAGAACTTAAAAATTGAAGCAAATATTTTTCAAGTTTAAAAAACAACGACATTTCCTTTATGCTGTTTTCCAGTCTGTTGAAAAATAGGCCGTATAGAATTTGAAAATCCTAAAGTCATAATAATATTCTATTTACTTGACTCACATAGTGCAAGAATGTCTCTCTTCATTTCCCGGGCTATGGGCTGGAAGAGATGCATGTGAGAGAAGGCTGCACCTTTTGTGTGAAATGACACAAGCTATGGCACCACATTCTGGGTAACTTGTCTGCTCCTTGGGTCAGAAAAGATTAGGGGAAGATTGTAGGATGTCTGGTCAAAGTCTACATGTGTGAATTTTGCATGACTAGTCAAATTTTAATCTTTCTTAATGGGAAGAATTTCTAAACTTAATATTTATATTTCAGTTATTAAAGTAGAAAAGCATGGTAGATATTTAAATGCAGCAGCTTCTTTTAGTTCACATGAAGTAGTTGTCTCTGAGGGATGACTTATAGTTTTGAATCTGCCTTGTACATAGAAAAGGCACTGCCCAGGCACCCAGTAAAATCTTGTGGAATGCAAGGCTAATTGACTTGATTAATGGATAAATGTGTAAAGTCTTAGGCAGTGGCACAGTGTGACACATAATTTGATGATATTCTCAATATTTTAAGTGTTTGTTTTAATGTTTATAAAGTGCAATTAAAGGCAAATATGGAGGAACTTCTAAACTTTTTTTTCTTTTCTTCCTGCTGTTAACTACATTTACCTGTAGAGATTTATTCTTAAAGAGTAATGTATATATTTGTCTCATTGATGAATTGAGTAGTAAATGATCAGTATGAGCACATATGCTCTCCCATAATGTAGGTAACTAGTTACTGTTCATAGATGGAATTTAATAACTTTTATTTATATATTCATTGAGCATATATTCATTTGACAATATTTATTGAGTGCAAAGCATTTGTCTGATTAGTTATTATTGTACGTGAAAATGTTGACTGAACCACAGTATCTAATGTAAAATATAAACAAATTTTTATGGACATAAATATAATCAAGATAAAAGTGTTAGCACAAGTAATAGTGTAGATATAAATTGATGTGTCATAGTTAATTTGAAGAATATAGGAGCAGATTTATGCAAATTCATAACAAATTTATGCATATTTTGCTATGAATCCTTGGACTAAGGAATGGGAAAGACATAATTCATAGTAGAGTTCAGGAGAGAAAATTGAATTCACTGAGTTGTAATACATGGTTTGCCATTCAGGTGATTTAAATTTTTTAACTGAATTTATGTATTTGAGTTTGTACACTTAAATTGAGCTGTCTGTATGGGCTTCAAGCTAGTAAACCAAAAACAAAGTAATTAAAATTAGGACACTGATGAAAGAAATGGTGAATTTAAACTGTGGTAAAACTATGATCCATGGTAGGGGCTGAGGAAATGATTAAAAACCAAGGTCAGGACATGTAACTGGTTCAAAAAAGACAATCTAATTATAGTATAATAGCAACTTCTGAGAAAGCTATCCTCAGTCACTGTTAGAATAAACAAACACCTAATGGACATGTATCGTTGATTTATTGTGCTCAGGCAAAAGGAAGCAATGTTCATCTGGACTGTGGAAACAGAAAAGTGGCCTGCCTTTTCCTCCATTCTACCTTTAATACCTAGTTCATTGGCTGGCACATAAGAAGTGCTTAATATTGAATCTATGTAAGTGGCTAGAAAGGTAAAGGACAACTCAGAGTCTCACTTATGAGGAAGGAGAGCAGAGTTTATCCTGAATTTGCTGTGCAGGAGTGGTCTTAACTATGGATGTGTGTATGGTTGGTGCCTTAGACCATGTGTATATCAAGTTGTGTAGACAAGGAAGAATCAACAGTGGGGATTACTGATGTGATTCTGTGTGTGTGTGTGTGTGTGTGTGTGTGTGTGTGTGTGTAACTTTTGTGATTGCCCATACTGTATTAAGTTACAAGTAACTAAATAACATATATTTTCATACACATAGTATCAAGGTCAGTATTATAAGTAATACTGATTTAGACAACTATCTTTTGCTTTATATTTATATCTATAATGTCTTAAATAGACTCTGTCTGGATTCTAGAATAGTGAAAAAGTTAAGTATGACCACCAGAAATATAAAAGGGAGGACAATCTATGAATTCCACAAGTTCTGATGTTTTGAAGACAACTACGTTTTATTTGTCATCCTTGGGTGGTAACAGCGGAGTGTTAGCTAAGAGAAGCAATGGTGAGTGCATGACAGTAGGTGTTCTCTCCTTGAAGGCCATTTGCCATGTGGAGGTATCTTGGTTTTACTATAGTGAGTCATTACAAAAAGTGTTTTACAGATCTCACTACTTCATAGCTAATGTATATTAGCTATTATCTAACTTCTCTTGGCCTTACATTCTAGAATATCTAGAACACTCTAGAAAAAGAAGATGAATAACTATTTCATGGTATTAAATGAGATGCTTATTGTTTACCTGATTGTTTGGTTCAAGTAGGTACATAATTAGGATAAAGGTTTATCTTTTTTTCTTTAATAAATGGTAATAGAAATTACTACTCAATAAAATATAAAAGATGATATCATAAGAAAGAAATTTATTGGGATAAACTTAATGATATAATCTTATGGAGGGAAAAACAGTTGTAAAGAAATGATTCTTTAATTTGATTAAGTTATTTTTTGTTATGTAATTTATGCAATGACTTATGGTAGAATTACTCTTATTTTATAGTCAAGCCATTAGAGAAGTTAAGCAGCATAAGCAAAATCAAAACTAATAAGTCACTGAGCCAGACCTTGAGACACCTAAGTTTGTCTTACAGAAAAACATACTCATTTTTCTCAATCATATGCTGTATAAAATAATGGTGATGTCAAAGAAGGAAGTTTTCAAAGTAGTTGTCAATGACATGAAAAGAGAAGACAGTGAAGGACTCAGTGGCTGACAATTCAGAGAGAGAAAAGTCAGCTTAGGACATGGAACAGGGGCCCCAAACTTGCTGACTTTGGCCAAGGGCTCAGGCAATAAGTGTAGATTATTTATTAACTGTAAAAACCAAGAACAGATTTTTCCAGCACCAACACTTGGAGGGGACACTAGAGAGAAAAATGGAATTGAGTGGGAGGCAGAGGTGATTACCAGCTTTCCCCTGAGATCACTTTTTCCCTCTCAAGGCAAAAATATTTACATATGTGCCCTTAAAGTTCCTTTATATAAAAAGTTTATTCATATAAAATTTGCTTTATTTCTAAGAGAATAAATAAAATTAGTATTGAAAATTTCCCTGTGTGGCCCTAAAGCATTTTGAGCTTTTTTGGTAGGCAGAGTCTTGCTTAAGTGTCAGTATGAAAATGAAAGTAAAGAATGAGAGTGAAACAAAATTATACAGTGAGGTTAGAGAGATATTTGAAAACTGAAATGAGTTCATGTGGGAGGTCACGTACCCTTGCCACTTAGAGGCCATTCATTCTCTAAAGATTGACTCAAAATTGAACCAGCGTGTGTTTCGGCCATATGAAATAAAACAATAGAAGCTACTAAAGAAATATAGAGAAGCACTCATTATTTATTATATGAACAACTCTCAGAGCCAAAGTGGAAATCATTACAACAATATTAAGATGGTAGACATTAATATTTTTGGAAGTTCAAAACAAGTATGACATTGTGCCCTAGCTAACTGTGCAATTAATGAAAACCATTGATCAAGCTGCTAGCAAACAAAAGTTGTTTTTCATTAAAAACAAAACAAATGTGAGCTGCTTAAGAGAGTGGGAGGTCATAGTCTCTAAAGTTTACAAACTGTTACAAATAAGAGAGAGAACAACAGTCTGTGATTGTCTATGGTCCCTACAGAGAGATAGCATATCCAGATTTGAGGAAATGGAGATCAAGAATGAGAGGCTAAAGTCTGTGATTCCTCTGAGAGTCAGTGGTGATTTGCTACCTGTCAAGGTAGTTGAGAGATAAGAAGAAATGGAATTGTACTTAAGGGGTTCTGTTGCTTAACGGCTTTTCAGAGTTGTTTTTTACTGCTGTGTAGCATCTCTCTACTTTGTAGAATCTCAGAAATGTCTCTGAGACTATACTTCAAATGCTAAGACCTATCATGGAGAGCTTTTGGGGCTGGAGGGACCAAGGGGAGAAGATAAGAGTAAAAACAGGTATTTCTTTCCTTAAACTGTGCATCAGCTGCAACAGCCATCTGTGTAGCTGCTGAGCAAAAGTAAAATCAACAGAAAGAAGAGTGAGGAGCACACTGAGACGAGTAAGTGAGTTAGGCAATGTGTAAGTGTAGGATACTTCATTTATAAATACATGCTATTAAAAACAATGACAAACACAGATGTATTGGTTAAAAATTCAAACCCAAGTTTGTATTTCTCTGGTTCACAGTAGTGTATGCCATCTCGTGACTTTTAGGCTGTGCATCTTTCTTATTGAGAGTCAGTGTGTATGTCACTTTCTTGGAAACTTTTAAATGTTTTTGGGGTAGTAATTAATAAACCATTTTTTGGCTATGGCAAGTCTCTTAATCTTAGACTGCATATCTGTAGTATCATGTCAGTGAACTGCCTAGATATCCCAGAATCTGTGTGCCCAGCTCTAGCTTCTATACCCTCTTCAGTGAAGAGACATGGATTACTGGAGCTGATTCACCTCCAGGCACAAAGAGTCTGGAAGGACCAAGGAATTTATGTCCTCCTAGGGTGGCCTATAGCCATATCTGACTGGATCAGAGTATGAAAGCCACCTTCTTTCTCAAGGGAGGAAAAATGCTAGTATATGTAGACTTCAGAGGTCCCTGTGTGATCAGGCTGAGATTTAAATGTTTCTTGAAATAATCGCCTTGATTGACTTCTTCCCTTCCCTGTCCTGCTTCTCCACACCTGTAAGAGTTTCTCCTGGAGCATATATATCCTTCATTTATTACTTGTACATGAAACCTCATCTCAACATATGGTTCTGAAAAACCGGAAATAATACATATTCTTATACATACACACACACACACACACACACACACACACATGAGCATCATCTCAAAAATTTTATTAAGTGTCTAGGGTTTATCAAATGCTTAGGTCTCACCATACCCAACTACCAAAGTATACTAGTATGGCAGGTGTTACAGAAGATAAAAATTTTAATTTTATGCACGGAAATATTGTGGTTATCCAAGATGATGATGAAATAAGGGATTTTGCTGAATAAGATTGTTCAATATATTTTTATAAGAAAATGTCCTTACAAAGGTCTTCTGATAAAATGGCTTTCTAAAAAATAAATACAGTTGATTTTCAGTTAAATGTGGACTCAGAGATTCTAAGTTTTTTGAAATTATGACAACTTTATAAACTATATGGGGAAAAGGTATCGTCTAATAACCTATATTAAACAATTTTAGTATGATTAATTATTAACATAATTCTTATAATTAAACTAATTTTGTACAAAAATAATTATGTCACCATTTTAATTATTTGTAGACATAACTGCTTCATCCTCCTCCAGAAGTCACCCATATTCTAGTAGCAGTGAGGATGAATCCATACTGGGTGACAGGGAAGCACATGCTGGAAACAGTCCAAATGAAAGTGCCAGAAGTTCATCTTCTCAGGAGTTGAATGAAAATGATGGGCCAGGAAAGTCACACCTTTCAATTGAGGATTCCTTAAAAATTGAACTTGAAGATCAAAAAACAATAAAAGCAGATGTGGAGACCAATGCTCTGCTAATAGAGCAAAGCTTAGAGAAGGTTCCTACAGAAGAAACAAAGAAAGGAACCCGAGTGATTTCAGAGGACTTATCTGAGGAATCCGGAAAACACGTTTCCAAGGAAGTAAAGAAAAATTATAGGAGTAAGCTTTGGAAAGGAAGCACTGCTAAGGTGAAGGACAAAAAGGCAAGTCCTTGTGGGGTGGAGAAAGATGGTAAGTATGGCCATTGAGTTGGCCTGCCATTGTCCCCATGCATGGAAGCTGATTTTGGTCATTGCATTCTGACAAAGCTTGAGAAATACTATTGTGATAATGCCAGAAGAATTCACTTTTGTCCTATTTCACTCTTTGTCTCATAATCATACATGTATTTTCAGCTTGCTGTTTTTCTTCTGTTGCATTTTTAAAATTACTTGCTCATTCTTATATAGCCTGCTTCCTATATTCTGTAAATTTCTTCCTATGGTAATTCTATCTCAAGAATCAAATAAAGCACAATACGCGTCTTGAAGGCAAGGTGTGTGTGGCTTTTCAGAGGTTAATACCAGCAATGCTATTTTTCTTTAGCTATATATTCACTTATATACATCCATAGTAACATTGATGGGTGCTATGTGCTAGTTCTAAACACTTACATATATTAACTCATCTAATCCTTACCACAGCTCAACAGCGCCATGAGTTAGGTTCTATTATTGTGTGTGTGTGTGTGTGTGTGTGTGTGTGTGTGTGTTTGCACACGCGCAGATGACAAAATTATGTAGAGGTTAAGTAAGTTTTGAAGATTATACAACTACTAAGAATTCTTAGTATTTTAGTATTTGAATTTAGGCAGGGTGGTTCCACTTTCTAAACATGTCCTATTGTATCTATACAATAGGAAATTAGGAAATTAGTTTTACATAAAAATATGGTAATTTTATGGAAAACTCCAAACTTCACTTTGAGTTCTTTTCTGAATCTGAGTAACTTCCCGGTCCAGGGGGTTTCTGTGGGTGCAGGACAGTTCAATTTGACAGGGAAGAGGGAGGAGCGCCACAATAATTATGTCCTTGGACCTTAGACAAAGAAAGGTCTGATACTTTTTTCAACCTAAGGAGGAAAGTTAAAAAAACAAGTTTTGTCCCAGGAATATTTGGACTGTGCCTTCTGGACACTGACTCTCATATCCAAGCACGCTGTGCCCTATAACTCACATCTCAATCCTTTGCCTGCTCTCTCTTAGCTGTTTCCCGTGCCAACATGTTGGGCATTCTTCTTGATTCCAAGATAAATTTTGTTTTTACATTTAAATATTATTGAAATCCATCTGTGTTTTAAAAGTTATGAACTCCCTTAATGTTTACATATCTTTTTAGAAATTTAAAAAGCTGTTATGAAACCACTGGGCCCTACATCTAAGAATTGAGGATGTTGAATCTTTTTTTTTTCCAAGTGAGAGGAGGGGAGACAGAGAGACAAACACCCACATGCACCCCGACAGGAATTAACCTGGCAACTCCCCGTCTGAGGCAGATTCTTTGCCATCTAGGGCCATGCTCACAACCAAGTTATTTTTAGTGCTTGAGGCAGAGGATCCATAGAGCCATCATCCTCAGTGCCTGGGGCTGATATGCTTAAACCAATCAAGCCATGGCTGTGAGAGGGGGAGAGAGAGTGAGAGTGTGTGTGTGTGTGTGTGTGTGAGAGAGAGAGAGAGAGAGAGAGAGAGAGAAAGAGAGAGAGAGAGAGAGAGAAAGGAGAGGGAAACGGGTTGAGAAACAGATGGTTGCTTCTCCTATGTATCCTGGCTGGGAATCAAACCTGGGACATCCACACACTGGATTAACACTCTACCACTGAGCCAACCAGCCAGGATGAATATTTTTGAATTCAACTATTATTATTAACCTTCTATTATGTACAAGGCACCATGGTCAATAAGAAATGTGTAGGAGTAGATTCCCCTCATAAAGTGTTGAAAGGAAGGCTTAGTACACCGATAACTGGACATAGTTCAATAGGCATATGTAAAACCAGAGAAGGTACAAATGCTATGGGATTTCAAAGGAAGAGAAGACCCATCTGGTTAAGAACACCTTGACATTTTTGGTGAAAGACTTGCTAGAGGAAGTCTTTTAAGGTTAAATAAGATTTTGAAGGTGGAATAGAGGAGGAAAAAACATTCCAAACAGTGGAACATAGCAAAACATATAACCTTCAAATAAGTTAAAAATAACTCAAGAATGAACAATTTGACAACCTTCAGCCCATGAGCCAAATCTCATCTACTCCCCTTTCTTTGGTAAAAAAAATCAAAAGAAGAATAAATACTACAACATGAAAATTATATTAAATTCAAATTTCAGAGTTAAAAAATAAGTTTTATTGGAAAAGGGCCATGTTCATTCATTTACATATTTTCCATGGCAGCTTTTGCCCCACAAAGGCAAAGTTAAATAGTCACAACAGAGACCCTATGGCCCACAAAGCTTTAAGAATTTACTCTCTGGCCCTTTACAGAGAAGTTTGCCAACCTCTGCTCTAGGATTATAACACAAATAACCCCAACATTTTCAAAAAAATTTTGGCATATATGAGTTAGGATCTTTGTTAAAATATATTTAAAACCCTTTTATAAAATAATTCAAATCTTTGATCTTGGATTTCATTGTTCGATTCAGGAACATATAATGTATGATCTAAAAAAATTTATACAATTTGGCAAGCTGGTGGTCAAAAAAGGTAGAGATGTTAAAATTCAGTAGTTACATTAATATTATTAGTAGTATTACTTTTATTTCCACTTCAGTAAATTAGATTGTTTACGTGGATTAGGTAAATTGACATCTTTTCTGTGAAGTCAGATGCACACATGTAAGCTGTATTTTGGCAATGACTGAAGAGCAGGAACACTGAACTAGGATTATGTCACTTGGAAGAGAGTAGGTTTTTTTTTCCTGGATTTATGAAGTGCAAGTGTGTACATTTCTTATTTTTCTCAAATATTAGGGGAAGCCTCTGTTCTTGACTTGATAACATGTATAATTTTAAAACATTTTATTAAGGTAGTTCAAGACTAGATTGTAAATTTTGTCACTATTTTTCTTAAGCTTTATTATATGTACTGAGTCTATCATTCTTTTATAAACAGCTTATGAAATAACATTTACAAAGTAGAGTAAACGAGTTTTAAAAAATTACCCATACATTCATCACACAAAATATCACTTTCAACATTTGGTCAGGCTTTCTAAACTTAGGGTTTACAAATTTATGTTGTCACGTTTATATAAAATATACACTCTTTTCTATTCTGAAATTTATAGCATGTACATTTTTGTTTTATGTAATTATTATAAATGGTTAATGTCTTTATTATTATATTCTGTGGTTTTCTAATAATTTAATCATTTTCTTATTATTGAATATTTTAATTTTTTCCTATTTTTACTATTATTAATAGTATTCTAGCACCTTACTATTTAAGATAATTTCAAATTTAAAATTATTTTCTTAAGCACAGTTGCAAAAACTATAATTTCTGAATCTAAGATTATAAAAATTTTTAAGGTTTTTGCTAAAAAAATTTTTCTTGCAAAAGATTGGTTCAAAAATTTAAACAATGCAGAACGGATGAGAATAAAATGAAAGTTAGTCTTTTTTACCCAGTCTCTACTCTTTCCCAAGAGGCAGAGAAATAACAGTAGTTAACAGTTTTTTTATACATGATTCCAGAAAATTTTCTTAATATATATACATATATAAATGTATTCATATTACATATACACATATATCCTTTTTATATACAGAAGAAAATATGATACATTTGTTTTACAGCTTGATTTTTTCTACTTAAACCATTTCTTGGTATTTTTTCATATCAGCACACATAAATATATTTTATTCTTATTCACTAAATGTATTAGTCTATTGTATTGCCTTAGTATTTTATAACTTTAAAAATTTTCTTTAAAAAATGTTTTCCCTTCTGTGTGAGAACTGATATATTTGTTCTATGTCCCACCTTTCATAAAATAACAAATTTTTGTGCTACAAAGGCCCTGGGGCAGATATTATAAATTATTCTGGAAAATAAGACAATAACAGGTAAAAAGGAAACAAAGACCATAAAAAATTCTGAATAATGCACAAAAATTACTGCTATCAAAATCTAAGAATGAGCAGATTTTAACAGCTGGGTGCTGAAGTTTTTAAAATATACTCTAGGAAATAATGCAATAAATATGTAAATATTTAAAATAACAGAATAAAAGAAGCCATAACTATTCTCAAAGATCTTTATGTAAATAAAAATTTCTACAAAAATTTTAGATCAAGTCAATTAAGTCATGTTTTCATTGTTTGTTATATTAATATTAATGCCAAGCAAAGAGATGTCTAGTTTTTCTTTCTTAATTGAAGCTTCAGTTAAATGGCTCAGGGAGAGAGGGATATAACCAAAGTAAATGCTTGAAATGAAGGTCATTTAGATGACTATGCTGCAAAACACATCTTACACAAATTAGGCTAGTGAAGATTGAAATGTGTATGTGTTATTTAGATTCCTGAATTTACCCTTAGTTTGAAATAAAATGGGAGCTGATATATATATATATATGATTATCTCTCATATTGTTTGGTGCTGAATTAATCACTTTTCAACTAGACAGAATAAAAACTGTAATTATATTAAAAATAGGTTTATAGATTAAATATTATATACAATTAATGATGTTTTATAGTGTCTAAGCTAATGTAACTTAATCTGTATTGTTTTCACTTAAGATAATAGAAGTGAATAAGTTAGTAAAGTACTACATTCAATGCCTTTTACCTTTCAGGTTGAAAACACAAAGTGATATTTTCCTTCTAATTATTGTATGTCTTACTTAATTAGGCTTACTTAATTAGTCTAAAAATCAGATAATTACCTAAAAATCAGGTAAACTGATATAAAAGATGAGTTCAAGGCAGTGAAATAGATAATGTAAGAGATTATAATCGTTAGCTAATATGAGATAGTGTCTTTGGGAGTTAATTTTGTATTATAGGTCATAGTGTTATTTTAGTGTAATTACTTTTCTCTGTTATTTTTAATTTAAGCTGCCTTAATGCATTATGATACAAGCTTTGCAATATGTTCTAAGGGTGGGACAATTCAGATGTATTAATTTGTGAAGTTAATATAATTTATACATTATGAATATAAATAAAATATTAAGAATAGAGCATTGTAATATACTGTATAGTGTAAAATATATACAGAAGTAGATAATTTATACTTTTATATGTGAATCAGAAGTCCTGGTGCTTGGCTAGGTAATTCAAACTTAAATAATGTTATGAGTAAAGTGAAGTGCAGTTTTATCATCATGCAGGCAGGATAGATTGATTGGTCCTGATAAAAGAACAGAAAAACCATGTGTTATGAGTTGCAGTCTAAATGCAATTTCTGATGTGACCACTGGTGACACAGTGGCTAGAGCATTCACCCAGTATGCTGAGGTTCCCAGTGTGAAACACTGAGGTCCCTGGCTTGAGTGCAGGGTTGCCAGCTTGGATGTGGGGTCATTGGCTTGAGCACTAGGATGACATGATTCCAAGGTCACTGGTTTGAACAAGGGATCACTGGTTTGGTTTGAACCCTAGGTCAAGGCATGTGTGAGTAGCAATCAATGAACAACTAAAGTGAAGCAACTATGGGTTATATTTCTCATCTCTCTCCCCAAAAAAATCAATTAAAAAATTTAAACTATAAATGCAATTTCTGTATGAAATGTGAAAGCATGTAGTTGTTTCAAAAGGTTTTTTTTTCTGTCAATGAATATTTTTTGGGTATCTACTTACTCTACACCATTCTTCATGTAAACATAACAAAATCCCTGACTGTATTAACGTTTATATTCTTGGGGGAGAGATGCCCAACAAGTGAAAATAAACATATAATGGAGTATGTAGGCTAAGGGGAGGGAATAGAGTGATGGTTTAAGGAAGGGATGTAATTTTAAGGGTAGCTTCTCTGAGGAGGGGACATTTGAGCAGAGGCCTCAGGAAGTGCAGGAGTAAGCCACTCTTTCATCTGAAGAAAGAAGAAATGGAGGGAACAGAAAATGCTAAGACTCTACTTGGGGGAATAATTGCTAGGTAAAGGTTTCGGATACAGGCCAATGTGATGGGAAGAGAATGAACAATCCAGAGAATGGTTGAAGAGGAAGCTCAAGGGAGGATTTTATTTCATGGAGAGGATTTTATTCTGAGATAGAAAACCATTGTAAAATTTTCAGCATAGCAATGCTGTGATCTGAAAGTTGTGAAAAGATTATTGCCACCGCTGTGTGGAGGGTAGACTTTAGCTTTCTGCAACTGTTATCTTTGAACAGCTGTGGTCTTGAGTTTGTAATTAATCCTGGGTTCCTGTGGGCCATGTTTCAATGCCAAAGGCAACACAGGAACATCTTTACTGTGTAGGTGGATGATGTTAGTCATGAATTTTGTCATGGTGAGTTGTTGGGGAAGATAATTGATTTGCTACGCAAATAATGATCAAAGCACAGGGATAGTTTTCAAGGTGACCAAGACCTTAGAATAAACTTGGATAGATCTTCCCTCTGCTTTTATGGCATTTTTACATTCTTAAAATTCAGGTGAAAAGTGCTTGGTTAAACTTTCTTCTGATATTGAATTACTCAGGATTCTTAGCATGTTTTAAGATGGAATCAGTTTTGTTTCAAAAGAAACAGGGGAGAGGGTATGAATTTAGAAAGCTTGCCTACTAATGTGGAAAAGCATATCTTTGCCACCACTTTCAGTTAATGAACTGTCAAATTTCAAAAGAATTGATGGAAATTGTGACATTGTTGCAATACTACAGCAATATAAGGCCTTTTATCATTATTGATAAAATTGTTCATTGATACCTCCTTTTCTGAAGAATGCATAGAAACATATCAAAAGCTTCTAAAAATATGCTCTTTGACCTAACAATTCCAATGTAGGAACTTATCCTAAGGGAAAAGCCCAAAATAAATATAAAATTATTGTAAGTGGTATTTAAAATAGCTTTATAATCATACATACACAAAAGAATATATAACTCAGTATCCAACATCAGGCAACTGGTTAACCTAATTTTATTAAAATCTTATTAGAACATTTTATGTGGGTATTGAAGAATTGTGTTTATTTAATGGTATGCAGAAATAGTCACAGTATATTTCTATATGAATGAAATGGGATACAAAATGCTATCTATAGTAAGAGCAAATTAAAAAAGACTCAGAAATCCATAAAAATGTTAACTACTAATTCTTTTTGCTTGGTGAAATTAGGATAAGTTTTATTTTCTTTGTACTTTTTATCTTTTCAAGCTTTAGGTAATGAATATGCACTACTTTTACATTTAGGAAAAATACTGAATATATTATTTTAAAATATGTGTTTTATAATAGAAAAGCTAACATTGTAATACAAGAATATTTTGGTATGATACAAACATCTTAAAATACCCTATAACTTTTGAGCGGAAAAATGCTTTTCTAGGAAATTCTCTATATGAGCCTCTTCCATTTTGCTACAAAAGCTGTGTGAACTGACAATGACCTTAGCTTTTTATGGTCATCTTTGTGGAGAGGTAAAAGAGAGGAATCTTGAGGAATAAAGTGCTAACGAGAGGGAACAGGCTGAGGTGTCACATTGCTGGCCTGGGAGTCTCAGCATGCACTGTTCTCTCTTACTGTTGGGGAAAACAGTTTAGGTTAGACACTGGCCAAGTTCTTGCTTTTCAGGTTCTGTTTCAGAAGAGCATATGAGAAAAAAAATGACCAAGTGAGGCATTTTCTGGTCTCACACCTAAGAAATCTTTGATGTTCAAGTCAGGCTCTCATTCTTGCTGAGTCTGAAGCAGGCAACACCTCACTGTACAGGCTTTCATCTACTTCCAAAGTGTACCCCCAGGGCAAGCCAGCAGACCTGGGAAAGTGGTGACTGCAGTCCTGAGACAGAGAGACTACATGTGTCACTGTCAATCCTGAGTGAGTTGTCATTTTCACATTAAGCTAGTACTGTTTGGCTTCTTAGAATAATTTTTTGCTTCAGTAGATGCAATTGTTTATTTTATTGTTTACTATTAGTGTAAACCTTATTTCTTTAAAAAATTTATTGAAGTATAATTGACATACATTATATTAATTTTAGGTATACAACATAATGATTTGACATTTGTACCATGAACCATATTTCTTTATAGTTTATACACTACTTGGGAAAAAATCTTATATGTTTTGTTTGCTCTGATAAAGTGAAGCTTTGAATAATTGCTACAAAATCAGACTTTCTCCCATTCCCTTGTCCAACCATCCTTGGGTTTTTTAATAGTCAGTCAAATAGATTTATACTAAAAGACCTGAAACACTGCTTATTTAAGCTCTAGTTACACAGTGTTCATAGTATTAGAGTGGAGAAGATGATATTTAACTTAAATATACTATGTTTATAAAGCTACAAAAATAAAGGTTGACTTTATAATAAACCCAACTATAACCTGATTTTCATAAGTTGATATCATCTCCAAACTATTATAAAAAAACTTTTTATTTGACGGATTGTATAAATGAGGAAAATTGATGTTCAAAAAAACTTAAAGGGAATACATTTGAATTATTGGATGCATCTCTTCACATTTCAATTTTTGTTCTCTTAAGATTAATATAGGCAGGTCATTTCATTTTTCCCCCAAAGCCACATAAGACAGATATTTCACTATTTGTTTCCAAACACAGAGGGATCAGTAAGAAACTAAGTTAGCATTTCACTTTGAACCAAGCAAGAGACTACATTCTAGTTCTGTTTTTCTC
The DNA here is from genome assembly GCA_037038555.1 of Rhynchonycteris naso. NCBI lineage: Eukaryota > Metazoa > Chordata > Mammalia > Chiroptera > Emballonuridae > Rhynchonycteris > Rhynchonycteris naso. Next base: position 173,717,430 of record CM072997.1, read on the forward strand.
AAACTGAATCAGAATATCTGAGAGGAAAGAAAATAAGAAAGAAGGGAAGGAGTAAGAGAAGGAGAGAAGGAATGAGGAAAAGAGAGCAGGAAAGAAGAAAAGAAAGAAAGAAGAGAGGGAGAGAGGAAGGAAAAGGTATTTTAGAGATATGTTCTTTCTTTTGATATCATGTTCTTATTTAGGGCAGATCTAGATCTAGTGTTATTTAAATGAGCATAATAGTAGATGTCAGGAAATTGGGGACATGGGTCATCATACCATAGACAAGGGATGTAAACAGGGACATGTTAGAAACTGAAGACAAACTAAATTGATATTTACAGTGTTGCCTAGAATCACAGCACATTGGGTAATGTTATGCATAATAGCCATGCTCATCATCATCATTATCATGACTATTGTTGGCACTTGCCAACAGTGAAAGGTAAGCATGATCCACGTATATTACTTTATGGGTGTGGAGTAGCTTTTACAGTTGTCTGTATGTAAAATAAAACAATTAATAATAATACAAGAATAAACTCTATGTTTCATGTACTCATAACTGTAAACCTACTTTTGCCAGTCTCCATACTTAATCCTCCCCCAAATTGTTGAATAGTTATACTTCTTTTTGACAGATGAATAATCTGAGGTTTAGGTTTAAGTCAGAAATTTGCCCAAGGGGACACAGTCAGTATGGCGGATGGGACTTGAATTTAGGTCTTCGTTTTCTTGAAGTATTGTGCTAGTAATAAGATACAGATAACAGGAATTTATTTCTACATCCTTTACTGTCAAATTTATAGAAATCATGCAATAGCTTGTTTTCTCTGTTTACATGGAGTGAGTAGTAAGGTCAAATCACTAAAACCTACTAATGGATGAAATACAGTACTCATAATACAGTCAGCTCTGGTAGTTTTAGCAATTTAAAAGAGCAGTGGTGATTGGTGTTATAAAAGCCATAACACACGTTTTTAGAATGGAAAATACAACCAAACTCCTTTTCAATCATTATATTGCATGTGCTTTAGCAAATCTGTCACTGCTTCTGGCTGTTGTCATCTTTTTAATGAAAGTAATTTTTTGCATGGATTTCTTCATGATCTTCTATTGCCTTTTCTTTTTAAAAATCATAGTTTGGAAGCTGTTTAATTTTAATAGATTTAGAAAACAAACTCACATTTTAATTCAAATGCTTTTAAATTAACCACATTTGCTGAAAGGCTGTGAAATAGCTCAGCAATGTGCCCATGGCCTGTTGTTACACCTTTTGGTATTTCATATGATCTCCAATCAGTTGGACAGATATTAGCTGAAGCCTTGGAACTGGGCTGCCGCTGCCCGGATAGTGCCGAGCCTGGTTTTAGCAGCACAGACGGGGAGAAGCACTTGACTGAGCCGGAGACTGAGACAGGTACAGGTACAGGTAAGGGCATGTCATTACCTAGGAAAAACCTTCAGAAGTCCTCTGCCAAAGACAGCCCCATTTCTAACTTTTATCTTTCCATTCTTGTTTTCTCTTCAATCTTTATTGTTTTCAGCTAATGAATGTGATGGCAGGAGGTGGTTGAGGGGCCTCAAGTGGAGATTTAAAACTGATAAAAAATATGAATGTTATTATTTTGAATACATTGGTGTCTAGAATGAAAAAAACAACAATTTTGGATTATTAAAACAATAAACAAACCAAAAAAACCCCCACATTAATAGGGATTTTCAGATTAGTCTTAATTTACAGCCTCATTCCCAATTAGATGACCAGGTAGGAGGATTGGAGACATGGAGAGCCAAGGCACATTTCATGATGACTTAATTGAACTCCCTATTTTTTTAAATTAGAGAAGAATTTATTGCCATCAGAATATAAGGGGGCTCTTGACAATGAGCATTCCAGATGTAATAGTGCCAGTTGGAGTGACCCAGCAGACATGACTCATATGTATCTGGTCAAACATCCTGTGTCTTTGAAATCAGGACTCCCATATATAGTGGGTGACTTTATAAAAAATACCTTATTTGAATATACGTGTTTGTGAGTGGTTGGGTGGGGGTTATTCTTCTTATTTACCACATGGTCACATTACCCCCATCTTTAATTTTTAATGATAGGCATCAAGCACAGTGAGGTATTTGAGACTATACCCTATTTTCAAGCAAACAAGTTAGCCAGTCATGGTTTCATGACTGCCTGCAGAAGACATAAGACTCCTGGATCAGAGAAAAAAGATTAACCTTTACGACTTACAAAAAATAGCAGGAATCATAACGTTGGCATTTATACTGGTTCTCTGAGCTCCAGCTTCTCCTTGGCAATGAGGAGAGGGCAAGGTGACATTTGAACATACAGTGAGTTGTAGACCAAGGACTCTGAGCTTAAAGAATCCAAATCTTGTATAGTGGACATTAAAACAGAGGATTTCTTCACACATTCTGCAATGCAGCATACTAGTTGATAGATCAAATGCGGTTAAAGCAAGAACATATAATATATTGTAAGCAGTGGGAGGGAAATGTAGAAGAAAGGTTTGTTAGGGCTTTCTGTAGGCCAGGCATTGTGCTAATCATTTTATGATTTACTATCACAAGAATTCTATGAGTCAAGCATTGCTATTTCTGTCTTATGGATTATAGAGAATGAAGGCTTAGAGAGAGATTATTTCCCTAGTTCACACAACTAGCACATGGCAGAGCTGGCATTCTCAACCACGTCTGCCTGACTCCCAAGTATGCACTCATTCCACTAAATCAAAGTACCCCTGTTTGTGAATAGTGCTTGCTCTCTTATATTCAGTTCTTTCAAAGCCCACAGGTTACCATAAAATATAAAACAACTTGTCGTATTTTTGTACTTATCTTTCTTAGAAGGGCTTCAATTACTCTTTCTTCCTTGCTTCAGGAATGTCATGTCTGACTCCCTAACAGTGTGTGTTCATTTAATAGCTCAGCTGGATGCCATTAGCACTTTCTCTCTTAGAATTTAGGCACAGTATATTATTACATGGTGCGTAGGAAATTTTATTCTCCTGTTTTCCTGAATGGTCTTTAAATAATACATAATTTTAGAGGCCAGCTTAGCAAAAGAGAGGACTTTATTTAAATGTCTTTCATAACTGAATTTTACACATATTTCATGTAGAAATTTGGATAACAACAGATATATGATTAAAGAGACTTGATACACATTGTTTCTCACCATTTTCATTTATTTGTTTTAAATAAGGAAATCTATAACAAAATAAAGTGGACCATATTTTTTTTAGGAGAACATGCATGTTCTCTGAGTAAATATTTGGTTCAACATTTTTCTCTGGGACCCTCTATCTACAATTTAGTAAATAACTGCTATGAAGGTCAACACCAACCCTATGGATAGGTCTGAAATTTCTATGTTATTCCTTTGAAGGAAGACATCAAAAGTTACCTTTGAAATATACTTTTTTAAGGAAAACGTAATATCAGTTATTATTACCTTACTTCAAAATGGTTTCTTATAATAGCTGACAAGAGACAAAGGGAATACAAGAAAGGAAATCCATGTTTTGCATTAGGAGAGAAAATGGAGTGCTAAGATCATCCTGGGTGTGGTATCAGACTAGGCTGGGAGAGAAGTGAATAAGAGCAGGGCTTTAAGTTTCAGATAGATTGTTGGTAATCAGGTCGGAGGTGAAACAGCTAGCCGAAAAGCCAAGCAAGTAAGAAAAAATGAGAAAGACACAATTGCTTACTGTATAGATTTACATAATTTGGAGGTTGACACCTTGGTATGATAACTTATTTTATTGCATCTAGTTCAGTGTCTTCTGTAAATGAAAACATGTAAATTGATAGAAGTCATTAAGATAACCATTTTAGAAGCTGTTATCTTCCAAAGTTTTATTTTGCAGTGGGAAAACTTAAATGCTTTGAATGTGTGGTATAACGTGTCTTTATTTATTTTATGTAGATCATTTCAACAGAAATACATGTATTTGTTAAATAATAAATCAACTTGAAGCCTTTTTAAGAAACATATTGAACTTGTATTTATTGAAGTATGGTAGCTAGTACACCCAGATTAGCCAAGGAATTATGGAAGAGAATTTATGAAATACTTCAAGAAGGTTATAAGACTACAAAGTCTTATCTTGTTTTGTGATTCTGTTTTGCCAAAGGCAAATCAGTTTCTGAACACAGATCAGAAGCATCCTGACCTATAATACAAACTGGTATCTTTAGTTAAAAAGCGTTACCTTGAGTTAAAAAGTTGTTTGCTAACTGTATCCAGATATAGTAGTTTAAATGTAGGAGTAATGTATGGGATAATGATGAGCTCACACTGTGTTATGTTCCTAAATTCCCATGTGAGTATAACAAACATGGGTTGGGGAAAGACATATTATGATGCTATTGGAAACAATGGTTTCTAAAAATAGAAATACTCCTCTATTTTTCTTACTGCATAATTATTTTGCAGGTTCTAATATTTCAAATGAAAGTAGAGAGGTGTTTGTGTTTGCACATGTACGTGAGTGTGTGTGTGTAAGGACACACACACACTCTCAGGGACAGAAAGATATTGATTTTATTATTCTAAGACATGGAGTCTTTTTTTTTTTAAAAAAAAAAACATTTCTGACGTTCAATTTTTCTTTAGTATCAATGTATCCATTAAATTTGATAGCATTTCTTTTCATCATATATAGTTAATGGCATCATAGAATGGAGAAAATGGTTTCTATATAATATCAATGGGCCCTGATAGTATATAAAATATCTCCTTTATTATATATAATATTATATATAATATGTCTTCCCTGTGCACTTTGATTGAAGTCACCTTGTTTCTAACCTTATTTTATAGCACCAAACAAGAATTTCATGGTGGAGGAAAGCAAGGCCCTGCACTCAAACAAGGAATCCAAGCCAGTTGCATCAGAAATGTACACACTGGAGAAGGAAGAAGCAGTGGAAGAAGAGGAGGTTCCCCAACACAGGGACACTAACACAATAGAAGACAAAGGGGGTGTAACACCGTGGGGAAAAGCAGGGATTGATGAGGTTCCCTTGGGGGAGTGGAAGCCACCAGCAGAGCAGCCAGCTTTAGCAGAACTGTACCCAGAGGAGAGAGAAAACCCTCAGGGCCTAGCAATCCCGGCAGAGGCCAGAGGGGATGGAAAACTGGATGAAGAGGGGTTAAACTCAGTGGGGAAAGATGCAGGTCTGACTGGAGGAGAGGTTCCTGAAACACAGACAGCCCTGGAGACAGAGAAGACAGCTTCTGAAGAAGAACGGGGTGCGAAGGCAGTGCTTGCAAGCCAGGCTGCCGCTCTGAGCCCAGGCCGTACCCGGGAGGCAGCAGCCCCGACCGAGGCTGTGATGGCAGAGGAAGAAGGAGCTGAGGAAGGGGCGGCTGGGAGGGAGGCGGTGTCTGAAAAGCCAGGTGTGGAGGACAGTGAAGGGGAAAAACCCATAGACCTAGAGGCCATGGGGCCCAAGGAAGACGCCACATCCGCATCCGAGAGAGAGGACGGTTCAGAAGAGGCAGCAGTTGGGGGAGAGGAAGCAGCTTGGGCGAGGAAGGCGGCTCAGAGGGCCGCACCCCCTCTGAGCTCCCGGGCCGCTGAGCAGGCCGGGGCGGCCGGTGCCGGGGCCGGGGCTTCCGGGGGAAGCCCGCGAGGACTTCGGGAGAAGGAGGGGAGCGGAACGGAGGCGGAGGCCGAATCCAACGAGGACGATAACAGCAGAGAAGCAATACCTGAGGAGTTAGCCTCGGTAGCCAGAGAAAGGCCAGGAGCTGAGAGGCCAGAAGCACCTCCGGGGCAAACCGAACCTGAGAGGGGAGGGCTGACAAGGGCAAATGCCCTTCAGGATGAAGACACTTTAGAGGAAGAGCAAAAGCTTAACCGGGAAGGGGGGAACATGGGGCAGGACCTAAGACCCGAGGAAGGGACAGAAGGCCCCCCAAGTGGCCTGGAGTGTGATGCTGAGAAGGAAGCAGCCATGGTGGCTTCTGAACCGAGTGCAGACCCAGGACCTCAAGGCGAAGCGCCCCCTGGAGAGAGGGGGGTGGCTGTGTTTGGCACAGCGCCGGGACTTGGAACACCACCAGAAAGCATCGTAGCTGTGAGGACAGAGGAAGTAGGGCGAAGGCTGGGAGAAGCTGGAGACAGTGAGCACTGCCGAGCAGAGCCTCAACGCAGGGAATACGTGGCTCCCTCAGAGCGGGACCCGGGACCGGGCCCCCAGGGAGAGGGTGTGTTAGGAGCTCCGGAAAGTGATCCGGCAGGAGGGGCACAGGCCGCTGAGGTGACAATCACAGCCACAGGTGAGGCCCGGGAGCATGCAGCCAAAGATCAAGATGGCCTAGCAGGACTGGAAAGGAGGGAAAAAGAAGGGTCTTTACAAGTGCGACAAGAAGTGGGGGCCGCGGCACTGACCCAAGAAGATGTTACCGAGGGAGATTCTACAATGGCAGAAAAACTGAGTGAAGAAGTGATAGATGAGGACTCCAAGAAGGAGGCAGGTAAAGCGTCCACTCTGGGGACATTAGTGATGAAGGATGGGCATGCAGAGGGGAATGGGGGCTTGCAAGGAGGAGTGGTTGTAGCCAAAGAAAATCTTCCAGAAGGAGGAGCGGCAGAAATGGCCAAGGAGCAGAGAGAGGTGTTGGCAGATTTGAAGACAGCAGACAAAGAAACAGAAGCAAATACAACCTCCTCCTTTTCAGATATGGCTGGTGAGGAAACATGGCACAAAGTGAATGAGTTACTAGGAAAAACAGCAGCTGCAGAGAAGATGGTAGCAGAGGAAATAGCGCTGAGCAGAGAGGAGGTGACTGTGACTGGAGCATCAAAGGCTATGACTGGGGAACCTGCAGGCCTGGAAGGGAAGGGAGGGGAAGCTGGCACCAGTCCTCTGGCAGAATCCATAGGAGAGGAGGCAGGGAATGGGAGCTTTGGTGGAGGGCTCGAGGCCGGTGAGGCTGAAGATTTCAGACTAGGATTATCTGAAGAGCGAGAGTCAGAGCTGAGTAGAGAGAGTCTGCAGGATGTGGTACTGCTCCCGGTAAAAGCTGATTGCCCTGGAACCCAAGAGAAGCAAGAGCATTCGATGCAAAGAGAAAGAAAGAACACAGTTGTTTGCCTGAACAATAAGGATGCCTAAGAGACTTTACTGCAGATGGTGAGTTTAGGCCTGATCTGTTCCAGGATTAAACATATACCCCACCTGGGGTCCTCTCCCCTCCCGACTGGCTCATCCCTTTATCAGTCCTTGGAGACACAGAGGTACACAGGTTTCAGTTCTGTGCTGCTTAACACCCAGCCCATCAAGATAGGGCTGAGTGAAATAGAGGTGGGGCCAAAGCATACATAGGGACCCACTGCTATTCCCTCTGCAATTCAAAGTGACATCCTCTGTCTTTGTAAGCATAGCTCTCTGAAACAGTGAGACCCCTATCTCCCTAACAGGGTCCAGAAAGTGCAATACAAAGGAGAAGGTGCCACAGGGACATACCACCAAAGAAAAGACGCAACCTCTGTTCCAGAATTTACCTCCCTTTTAGTGTTTAAAGAAGGGCTGTGGACATTTGCATTTATATGGGCTCTATGCCCTAATTTCTGCAGTTTTCTGAAGTTTAATGAATATGTATGTATACATACATAGCCAAAAATATATAAAAAGTATAAAAATATACAAGGGTGGTCAAATGTAGGTTTTTCAGTTGTTTGGAAAGACATGCAAATTATGATTATTGCAATGGCTTTCTTAACTAAGAAGAATGTCACCAGGACACAGTGCACTTAGGTATAGACTTGTAAGTGCTCAAATTGCTGGCCTTCTAGATTTACACATTTTTGTAGTCCACTCTGTTTCACGTACTCACAACTGTAAATTACTTTTGCCTACCTTTATATAAAGTATATATGTAAAATATTAAAGATGGTCACAAAAGACCAAAATTATTTTTAGCACTGCCTTGTTTACCTGCTGTTTCCTTGATGCCCTCCTATCTTTAGTGCCCAGTTTCTACTACTCTGACTGATCATATTCATAATTCTACTATCTTTTATTATTTTTTAGGATATTTTAAAGATGTCTTCTGGAAGCATTAAAGAATAGAGAAAGATTCACCCAAGCATCTTGCCAGAACTTCAGAATATTATCTTTTTATTAAAAAAAAAACACTGTGCCTGTTTGAGCTGGGTCCCAGTCTGTCATTGATGGTCAGAAGCACATTAAGAACCTTGAGAATACCTGACAGCTCTGTGGGGACCTCCTCCTGGGCAGTGGTCCCTAATGGAAGACTCTAAGGCTGTTACATATTCAACATAGCCAAGATGTCTATATTCAAATCAAATTGAGAGTGTTCAAATGCTTGACTTTTACCAAAGAGCTCCTGAAAGGCCCAGTCCTGACATTAGGGGTTTGTTTAAATTCTTTTTTATTAATAATCAAATATTAATCCCAGTTTTATGCATGAGAGTTTTATTTAAAAATCTGTGGCTTGGCGCTTTAATGACTTGGTTTGTGAAAATAAGTTCTAAAGGTCCTTCCATGTGTACTCAATACTAGAGATTGCTCCAGACCTGTGAAATGATTCCTGGGTATGTTCAATCATTTACAGATATCCCTTCCTTCTATTTATGCCAGAAGAACAATTTAAAATGGAAATATTATTTCAAAATGTCCTTTGGTTTGTATGTGTGTATGTGTTTCTCTAATTTTGCTTTCTGAGGTAGTTTAGTGAATGCTTGTGGAATTTTGCCCCTGAGGGCTTTATTTGGGGGGCTACTCAAATTTTAATTGTAGTATTAAATAATTTAGTGGGGTAAAGTGAGTAACAATAATTATAGCAACTAAACGTTGCACATTAGCACATATACCAACATTCTAGACTCTAGACTATTTGAAGTCATTCAATGGAAAACAAACTTAGATTAAATTAGCATGCTGATCACCTTCCCAAGTTCTGTTATTTCAAACCTGTGAACTAACCTTGAAGGGCATTGTAAATAAACAGTAACAATCACTCTCTAAATTACTCCCTGATATTCGTAGAAATAGTTGTGTATCAGTGTGCCTACTGGGGATTTTGACTTCTTTGAAGACATCTTTGTTCATATACCAGCACTCTAACGGGCACATATGTTTGGCTATATTTTCTTCACATGAGGAGTTGAATGAAAATTTCCTGAAGCTGTGATTTTCCAGCTGAATTATACATTAGATTTTCAGAAAATATTGTCATGAATGTATAACTGATTTAACCCCTGGTTCCACTGCAAAGGTTCAGATTTAATTAGTTTTAGATGGTTGTAGGCATCAGTTTTTATTTTGTTTTGTTTTTAAATCCTGTTGATTCTACTAGGTAGCCAAAATAAAAAACTGCTGCCCTAAGTCACTATATAATCCATACAGACTGCCCACAGTGGTTCTCAAAATGTGACCAGCTCAACAGCATCACTTGGAACTGTTTTAAATACTAATTTCTGCCCTCATATCTATCAAATTGGAAACTATGGGTGGGGTCAAGCAATTGGTGGTTTTAACAAGCCCTTGAGGTAATTCTAATGTACTATAAAATCTGAAAACTGCTGTCTTGTACTATTGATTGTACTAAAGATTAGTCTTAGTCAAAAATGTATTGTAGAAGCATTGTGAACTTTCTCTTTGTCTATTTCTATCTCTTTTTCTGTCACTCTTTCTATTTTTCTTTCTTTAAGAAAGGGTACTCAATATAAAAGTGATGCATTCAATTTAAAATCATTTTTATTAAGTCTGTAATGATGTGTACATGAAGTCATTCAACCCCACCCACTATTGAGGATGTGTCACTCATGGCATGTCATAGATCTCCTTTGTTTTCTAAGTGAATTTTATCTACATTATATCTGATTTCATTCATTACTGAGCTGCATTCCTATGGAACTCTACAGTGTTTGTTCATTGATCCCAACCTCTATGCTACTGAGCACTTTGAAAACAGTATCTTATAAAAAAAATATTTTAAGCTTGTTAATTTCATTGAAGAAGGAGTTTTGTACAATGTGTTAAATGGAAATTGCATCGGATTATTTTTATACTTACCACATTTCATTAAAACATTCTGTAAGATGATTCTACAATCTGCATGAGGGTTTAACTGTGAAATTCAGTGTTGTTAGTTTGACTAAATGAAGTCTTTCTTTGCATATATTATGTTGATAAAATTTCTACTGAACTAATTTTTCCTAGTTTCATTATTAAAATCATAAATAAACTATATGTTTACTGATGAGATATCTAAATAGTTCTTCATAAATAAGACTAGAATTTAAAATTTATTTTTGTTCTTTCCTTACAAAATTTAAACTCTATAGAGCAAAACGGAGATAATTAGTTTCATTGGACTGTATTTTTGACTATATGTGTTTATACTGTCTGCATTCATATATGTCTTTCACATACATGGGATCATACAGAGGAAAATTGTTATCAGCATTTCATAGACATGTATATAGAAGTACAATAAAGTTGAGTGGCTTGTTTAAAATCATGGTCAGTCTCAGGTTTTCTTATTCCAAACTTGGTTTTAAAAAATTCTAGCTATATTTATTTCTTGTTCTCTTGAACTTCTTTCTGCTGGCATGTTGACACAAAAGTTTTTTTTTAAAATGGTACAGCGGGTTAGTATAGAAGGGCAAAGATTAAATCTCATTAATATATCCTGCATCAGCAAAAAGAGGGTTATATTTCCAGCTACTGTCAATAAAAGAATACAGTAAATTATTTAAATAATTCAAGAGAAAAATAGACAACTAAAGTCACGGTAGGGAGAATTAGGCTACTTAAATTTCTTGAGTGAAGCCTTTTCTATGGCTTTATGCACTTTTGTGTTGTAAATTTCAAGTGTAGTTGAATTTCTTAACACCTCTAAGATTAATAATTTGCCACAGTTATTAGTTATTGCCCTTAAAAAATGATTGAGAGAAAAAAAAGAAAGCTTTAAGAAAATTCATCTAGTAAATTAAATAGTCCAGCAGCTTCAAGGACAGCCAGGAGAGGCCACTTGTGACCTCAGGTAATATTTCCTTCTAGTCTTCTATACCACCTGATTGTGTCATTTAAAAGAAGTTCCTGTCACCATGGCCATCAGTAAAAGATACAACAAAACATGAAATAAATACAGGTAGAATTCTTTAAAAGTCTCTCTCAAATTCACCCCCCTTTTTTTTCTAAGTATTTCTTTCCTTAGATCATGCCCTGTGACAGGAAAACTCTGCTCTTTAAGATAACGGGAAGCATAAACTCTGTAAGATAAAATGCTGGATATTTAAGAATGCACATTTCTTTTGAAATTTCTTCCAGAAGTCTCAGGTTGTTTAATAATCTTTGCAATTCTTAAAATATTTTGGAATGATGCAACACTCCATTTTTTTTTTATTAGGAAAAATAAGGTATACAGAAAATTCGTGGGACAGAGAAGCTGGTGTCAGTCTATTTAAGAACTACTCTCTGCCTCTTTTGTGAATTGTGTCCTGGTCTTTATTAAGAGACAAGGTATTTATTATCTACTTATAATTAAATGTTATGTTAAAGACAAAGTTATAAGAGGTATCTCTCAGTTGTTCAGGATCTTGGTACAAATGTGGCGCAGAGACCTTCAGGCTGGTATGGATGTGGCTCCGACAGGGAGTTTTGGGGACTTCACTGACATGGCTACTTTGTCTATTTTCCAGCTCTGTGCGCACCTTTGTCCTATAAGGGACCTGAGAACTGGCCTATGCTCAAGGTCTTCTCTTTTGCCAATTCCCCATTCTCTTTTCACAACTGATGCCAACTCTTCATTCACTAACCAATTTTACTATGTTGTTTCCAGGATGTCACAAATGACAAAGGAACAATTTAGAATAGGGTGTAGGTATTGAGAAAAGGAATGATCTTTCATGACTAATTAACAAATCATCTGCAAGTCAAGTGGTTTTCAATTCTTTGTTTTCAAAAGAAAAAACAAAACTAAATGAGGACTTAATTTAAGTGCCAGCAGGTAAGATATTAAAATAATGTTTGATATTTTGTCAGTCTGTAATTTTTATAAATCACTCAAAGCTCAAGGAAAATCATATCAGCACATTACAATGAAACTGCTTCCATTCTCATCTATTCACTTATGAGACATGCACAAATACTATATTTGTACATCTGTGCAGATAAAATGGAAAATGGAATAAAACCAATGTTGAACACTCTCGTTTAGCAGGAAATGATATTTATACACAGATACAAAAACTAATTAAAATTAGAAATCATTACCTTAAAATATGCCTTCTACTTTTATTTTTTCTCAATAATGTTTATAAAAATGAACAATACATGTATATGTTATTTTGATCAAATGCATATTGCTAAATGATAGCTCAGTCAAGAATAATTTAACACATAGAACCCTATATTCATTAGAAAATCTTAAATTAAAATTTATAATAGTTACAGAGATGTATGACAAAGAATGATCAAGAAAATATTTTCAAGCACCAAAATATATTATCATAGGATAAAAATCTTAAAAGTGGAATGAAAATACAAGTTTTTATTAAGATAAAACAATGTGAGATTTCCTAATGCAAAAGAAAAGCTTAGTCATGTGCTTTTGAAAATGAATATCTTAGGTCAATTTCTCTAGGAAACGTTCTGGAACAGAGGTTTGCATGCAGAAGGTTTATTGGAGCATTCTCTTGGGAATAACACTGTAGTGGAGTGAGGGAATCGGAAATGGGTTGAAAGAAAGAAGGGCTCTAATATACTTGCCCCAGAAGGATAACTGGCAGCTTTGGAGTTCCAATGACAGAATGAAGTAAGGGGCCAGATCTCTGTGTCCTTACAATAGACCAGTCACTGATATTGGCCGCTTCCCCAGAAGAGAGTATAACTTTCAACTAGGTAGCTCCATTCAGTTACAAACACTTCGTGTGGAGAGATGCCGATATGAGCCAGCAGCAGACTTCACGAGGGGCAGCTAGGGAATAAAGGCATTGCCTGTGAAGGACTGAAGGACGTATCTGGATGACACCCCATTACATCCAACACATGGATAAAGGTGATATCAAATTGTGTTGGCATTTTGATTTCCTTGAATACATTTAGGGAAGAGATGTATCCATTCTCTTAAAACATCCCTTTTATAACATGCTAGAAATTACATCTGTAACTACTATTTAAACTCATATGAAAATTTATAGGTGACAGTAAAGAATGTGTGAGGGGGGACTGACAGTTTTTCAAAGCTCTTTCAGTGATAATGTGAGCAAAAATAGTTGAAGAACACTGTTGAAATCGACATAGTGGGTAGCACAGGGCTCCATTTCTCAAACTACAAGTAAACCACCACAAGTAAGTTGCCTAAAATTTTGATTAATGAAAAAGTTTTCTTTGGCTACACAGTATTTTTTTATTATTTATTAATTTAAGAGAGAAAGAAAGAGAAAAAAACATTAATTTGTTGTTCCACTTATTTATGCATTTATTGCTTGATTCTTGTATGTGATCTGACTGGAGATCAAACCCCAACTTTCACGTATCGGGATGCTTCTCTAACCAACTGAGCTACCTGGCTGGGCTTGGCTACACAGTATTAAAGTGATATCAGTCAGAAGAGTAAATAAGTGGGTCATGAAGCTTGGTGTTGCTACAAGGAAGAAGTGAGAGTTATAGTACAATGTTCAGCTGTTTCTGAGGAAGGAAATGTGACCCTTGAATATGTGTGAGTACACAGGACAGTCAATAGTTGTACTCAAACAGAAACTCAGTGCTAAAGAGCAGGGGTCAGCAAGTCTTTCTGTAAAGAACTAGATAGTACATAGCTTGGGTTTTGTGGAACATGTAATTGTAACTACTCAGTCCGATCATTTTAAGGTGAAACAGGCCAAAGACAGTACTTGAACAAATAAGTGTGGTTGTTGTGTTCCAATAAAACTTTATTTACAACAAAAAAAGTGGACTAACAGATTTAGTTTCAGTTTTTAGCTTGCTAACCTGTGCTAAAAAGCAATCAAGTAAACAGTTCTGTAACTATGTAGACTAATTCTCACCACCCCAACCCCTACAATATGCCACAGAATTTTTAGTTGCCAAAAATATGCCTTAATAAAAAAAGTTTGGAAACAACTAACACAAGGAACTAATTGTTCTTTAACCTCTTGGAGAAATGGATGATTTATTAAAATCTTTCTTTTTAAGACTATTATTAAACTAAGCTAGGTTTATAATTCCTCCTTTAGCATCTTCTCTAGTACATCTGTTAAAATGCAAACCTGAGAAGTTGTGAATAAGGAAAAGGAATGGTTGAGTTCTGATAATTATATTTTATGTATCACAGGCTGACTTGTTCTTCAATAGACAGCCAGCAGCATGAAGAAGAGACTTGGTTTAGTCTGGCCCATGCTCAAACCCGTGCCAAGAGCAGTGTCTGATGCATGGCACGTGCTCAATATCTGGTAAACGAATGATCAAATGAACTACAATGAAGATTGAAGTAACCTGTTGTTCTGAAAAAATTTAAAGCTTAATTATGATTGATGCTGATGGGATACAAGGAGTATATGGATTTGCTGACTGAAGAGAAAATATTTTCATGAAAGAGGTGATAGGAATACTAGAGATTAAAAACTCTACCAGTTCCTTTTTGGATGTCATATTGAAAAAGCAAAGGCTTAGAGCGTCTGAGAAATGGGTTACACATTGGTGAGGGACAGACAAGATTACAATTCTTTAGAGTTTATTTTATTTCAAAGTCAGATTCTCTTTTTAAAGACACAGAATCCTAAGTCTAATTAAATTTATTGTCTAAAGCAGGGGTCCCCAAACTGCGGCCCGCGGGCCGCATGCAGCTCCCTGAGGCCACTTATTCCAGCCCCCTGCCGCACTTCCGGAAGGGGCACCTCTTTCATTGGTGGTCAGTGAGAGGAGAACAGGATGCATCCGCACCCATAGTTCCCATTGACATACTGGTCAGTTTGTTGATTTAAATTTACTTGTTCTTTATTTTAAATATTGTATTTGTTCCCGTTTTATTTTTTCACTTTAAGATATGTGCAGTATGCATAGGGATTTGTTCATAGGTTTTTTATAGTCCAGCCCTCCAACGGTTTGAGGCACAGTGAACTGGCTCCCTGTGTAAAAAGTTTGGGGACCCCTGGTCTAAAGCTTGATTTATTTTTTAAGAACCACTAATTCAGTTCTTGCTTTATAAAAATTGAAATACAAGATTTCAAATGCAGTGTAAGTGAAACATTTTGGCTGTCTGGATTATAGATGTTACCAATGTTTATCATTGACTATTTGTAATCTCCACTGAGACTGCAAGGATTTATAGCTAGAGACAGCAGAAATCCTACAGTTTAGTTACTTTATGCATGTGTGAGCACACACACACTTGTCATTTAAAGAAAAGAAAATCTCTGGGAATGAATGGAAACTCTCCCCACTGAACTAATCATAATGCTAGTGGCTCACTTCTTAGCTCAGAACTCTCCAGTTGAATTTTAAAAAATTACAAACCTATCTGAGCATATACAAATTGGTTTAACAAACTGAAATCTAAATCACTGGTTCTCAACTTTGGCTGAACATTAGAATTCTCCAAAGGAGAATGTTTACATTTCTAGGTGAGAGTTGGGCATCAGAACTTTAAAAAGTCTCTACAGGTGATTAATATATGTAGCCAAGGTTTTACACCACAGTTGTTAAGTCTGAATACTGATTTTAAAACTGCAAATGTGATTTCAGAAACATAATTTAATCAGTACAATACACCTTAAGACATTATGCACTTAGTATTTTACTTGTTTCTTTTACTCCTTTACTCACTATGCCTTACAATGCTATGAGGAAAGTATTATTAGTCCCATGTTATAGATGATGAAACGGAGACAAAAAAGATAAACATGTTCATTTCACAGAGCCAGGGAGTATTACAACTGGTATTTCACCCAGAAAAAAAAAAAGGCTTATCTACAGCAGGAGTTCTCAAAGTTCAGCTTGCATTAGAATCACCTGGAGGGCCTAGTAAGTAGAATGTGCTGCTTGACCAGGCAGTGGTGCAGTGGATAGAGCATTGGACTGGGACCCAAGCGACCCAGGTTCAAAACCCCAAGGTCGCTGGTTTAGCGTGGGCTCATCCAGCTTGAGCTCATCCATCTTGAGCATGGGCTCACTGGCTTGAGTGTGGGATTATACACATGACCCTATGGTCACTGGCTTGAGCCCAAGGTCACTTTGAGCAAGGGGTCGCTTGCTCTGCTGTAGCCCCCTGGTCAAGGTACATATGAGAAATCAATCAATGAACAACTAAGGAGCTGCAACAAAGAATTAACGCTTCTCATCTCTCTCCCTTCCTGTCTGTCTGTCCCTATCTGTCCCTCTCTGTCTCTCTCTGTGCATCGCTGTCACAAAAAAAAAAAAAAAAAAGAATGTCCTGGGCCTGGCACCAGTCCTAGAGTTTCCCATTCCTTAGGGCCACAGTTTTCTGAGAATTTGCATTTTTAACAAGTCCCCACATGATGTGTTGCTGGAGGACCAGATCTGAGAACTTAGAGTTCAAATTGTGTTTTAAAAAGCCCACTGGGAGTAATGGTAAGATTCAAGATGGCAGCAGAGTACATGGATGTTACACTCACATCCTCCCAGAACTAAACTGGAGTTACAACTAAATTTAAGGATAATCATCCTGAAAGGCCAAATCAAGACTAAATAAAGAGGAGTCTTATAACCAGGGATTCACATTGAGACTGGTAGGTAGGTACGAAGGCCAGAGATGTGAAAAGGGCTGCCACGCTCCTACACGCGGGCAACAGCTAAGGTTCCAGAGGAATGTTTTGGCTTCATGGGGGTTAACTCTGAGAAGTGTGGGACCTAACCCCAAGCTAAGCTCCCCAGCCTAGAGCACCACCAGAGCGGAGAAGAGGTGTCCATATAGCATTTAGCTATGAAAAGCAGTGAGGTTTCTCCCTGCCAGAAAAAGATGGGAGGTTGCAGAGACATGGGTAACCTCAAAGAGACAACAAATAACTTTTCATTCACAGCCACTCTCCCTGGGCTTCAGAGGAGAAAGGACTGAATGGACTAGAAACTTGGGAGAGTCAGAGGTTTGAGGCTCTCAGGAGAAACACAGTGAGGAAGCCACCAACAAGACCCCTGTGCTGAGTTATTCTTCAATACTGAAGTCGCCATCTTCTTGAGGGGAACACTCCCCTCCCTGCAGTATCAGCCTGAGGGATAGCAATTGCCCTGCCCTCAGGGATATCTCTCACCCCACCCTGCAAAGGTTAGTCCCTTCTGAGGAGTCAGCAGCCTTGGCCAGGTAGTAAAGGTCTGCACAGACTCAGGGGTGACAGGGACTCGATTGTCTGGTTTAGAGGCAGGAACTATTCCCCCCACTTTCCTGAGAATCTGACTGGTGCTTTTCCCTCATGGGAGATTCAGTAGAACCACTATTCTGGCTGTTTGCAGACCCAATCTCCAGGCTCCAGGGGCCTCATCTGCCTGACTCCTAGTGGCTCTGTGTTGCTGGGGTCTGAGGAAAAATCCAGGACAGACAGATACCTGTGGCTCTGGGGTGAAGGCCACACCCACTACCTTTCCCTAACCCAACAGGCACCTCCCCCCAGGAGAGATCCTGACTCTACCCGAGGGTGAGGGTCATTCAGTGGCCAAGCCTAACAAGCAGCCAGCAATTTAAGGCAGCTGATGGTGGATCTCAAGGTGGCTTGAGACTTTTGCTGACCTTCCTCTGGGCCTGGTGCTGGAAAAAGGTGGCCTTGGTGTGCAGCTTGGTCCTTTCACATGTACCCTTGCCCAGTGGCCAGCTTCAGACAACATCAGAGCAGGATCCAATTAGCTTTATATGCAGCATATCTAAAGGGAGAGCTTGCCAGGCATTAAACCCAGGTGAGGCAAGTTCTGCTTTTATAAAATTCAGCAACCATTTATGTTAAAAACTTCCAGCAAAGTGAGACTAGAAGGAAAATACCTCAACATAATAAAGTCCATATGTGACAAACCCACACCCAATGGACAAAAACTACAAGCATTTCCCTTAAGATCAAGAATAAGACAGGGATGTCTGCTATCACCACTCTTATTCAATATTTTATGAGAAGTCCTAGTCATAGAAATCAGACAGAAAGAAGAAATAAAAGGCATTCAATTGGAAAGAAAGAAGTAAAACTGTCATTATGTGTAGATGACATGATCCTGTATATGGAGAACGCTAAAGACTCTATCAAAAATATTATGAGAACTGATAAGTAAATTCAGTAAGGTAACAGGATAAAAATAAAGATACAGAAATCAGTTGTATTTTATACATTAATAATGATTTATTATTAAGGGAAAATAAGAAAGCAATACCATTCACAATCTTTTTCAAAAAGAATAAAATACCTAGGAATAAATTTAACCAAGGATGTAAAATACCTGTACTTGGAAAATTATAAGACACTGAGGAAAGAAACTGAAGAAGATACAAATAAGTAGAAGCATATACTGTGTTCATGGATAGGAAGAATACAGCATTAAAATGTCCATATTACCCAAAGCAATAGATAGATTCAATGCAACTGCTATCAAGATACCAATGGTATATTTCACAGAACTAGAAAAAATAGTTCAAAAATTTATATGGAACCATGAAAGACCCTAAATAGCCAAAGCAAACTTGAGAAAGAAAAACCAAGTTTGAGAAGTCACGTTATCTGATATCAAACTAGATTATAGTAACCAAAACAGCACAATACTGGTATAAAAACAGACAAATAGATCAATGGAAAAGAATAGATAGCCCAGAAATCACCCCATGCCTATATGGTCAATTAATATTTGACAAAGGAAGCAAAAACATATTATAAAGTAAAGATAGTCTATTAAATAAATAATGTTGGAGAAATTGAACAGATATGTGGAAACAAACTATTTTTAAACCTATTACACCATACATAAGAATAAACTAAAATGAATTAAAGACTTAATATTAGACATGAAACTTATTCTACTTTCAAATCCTAGAAGAAAACATAAGCAGTAAAATCTCAGACATAGGAGTATTTTTTCAGATAAATCTCCTTGGGCTAGGGAACTGAGAGAAAAGATAAATAAATGGGACCACATAAAAGTTTTTGCACAGCAAAGGTAACCATCCACAAAATGAAAAGACAACCCAATGAATGGGAGAACTTATTTGCTGATACATTAGATAAGAGATTAATAAACATAACTTATAGAGGACTTATAAAACAACACCAAAAAGCAAACAAAAAAAAACCATACAATACAATTTAAAAATGGGCAATAGACCTGGATATATACACTTCTAAGAGAACACATAGATGGCCAATAGACATATGAAAAGATGCCCAATGTCATTAAAACCATAAGATATCACCTTATATCTGTCAGAATGGCTATCATCAATAAATCAACAAACAAAGTACTGGTGAGGGTCTGGAGAAAACAAAACCCTTGTGCATTGTTGGGAATACAGATTTGTACAGCCACTGAGGAAAACAGTGTGGCATTATCTCAACAAATTAAAAATGGCACTGCCTTTTGACCCAGCAATTCCATTTCTAAGAATATATCCCAAGATTCCCAAAACACTTTTTTTTTTTTAAGTGAGAGGCAGGGAGATAGAGAGACAGACTTCCACATGCGCCCTGATTGGGATCCACCCAGCAATCCCCCTCTGGGATTGATGCTCAAATCAGCCAAACTATCCTCAATGCCTGAGGCCAATGCTTGAACCAACCAAGCCATTCTTAAGTGCCCAGGGTCAATTCTCAAACCAATAGAGCCACTGGCTGCAAGAGAGAAAGAGAGAAGAGGGAGAGGGAGAGGGAGGAGAAGAGAAATAGATGGTTGCTTTTTTGTGTGCCCTGCCTGGGAATCCAACCTTGGACTTTCACATGGTAGGCTGATGCTCTATCCACTGAGCCAACTGATTAGGACCCAAAATACTAATTTGGAAGCATATATGCTCTCTTATGCTCATTGAAGCATTATTTACAATAGCCAAGAACTGAAAACAGCCCAAGTGCCCATCAGTAGATGAGAGGATAAATAAACTGTGGTACGTTTACACAGTGGAATACTATGCAGCCATAAAAAGAAGAAACTCTTACTTTTTGTGACAGCATGGATGAACCTGGAGATCATAATGCTAAGTGAAATAAACTAGTCAGAGAAAGACAAATATCTATGATTTCACTCATATGTGGAATCTAATGAACAAAATGAACCAAAAAGCAAAATAGAAATAGATTCATACATAGAGAACAGTCTGTCATCTGTTGGGGATCTGGACATGGACAACAGTTTGGTGATTGCAGGGAGTTGAGAGAGATAGAAGAGGGTATAGGGGGATAAATATAATGGATGAAGACTTGCCTTGGGGAGGTGAACACTTAATACAGTATACAGAGATGTGTGGTAGATTCGGGCACCTGAAACCTGTAGAAGAATGTTAACCAGTGTCACCTCAATAAAATTTAATTTTAAAAAAGCCCACCAGTTGATACTGATGCACACTAAAGTGTTAGAAACGCTGATCTTAAAGGTTCTCAGCCTGGGTTACACATGAGAATTCACTGGAAAGCTTTTAAAATCCTAACGCCAGTCTGCATGCCAGACCGTTAGAAACTCCAGGTAGTAGGACCAGGTACCAGTCTTTTATTAAAACTCCCACATTGCTCAGGAAGAAAACCACTGCTTTAGAGTCTATTCTCTTAGCTGAAACATTCTACCTTATCCTTCCCGAGCAGAAGAGGGCTTCCAGTGCACACACTGCTACAATTACAAGAAGAATGCTAGAATTCTTGTTGTTACATGAGATGTAGTATTAGAGCCCTACTGTACTAATTTATAAGATGCTAATGAAGGATTTAGCCTTCACCATTGAAGATTATTCTAGAGGGCAATGCTTCTTGCTCAATAGATTATGTTGTTTCCAAATCTTCATCTCCACTTGCAAACTGTAAGATCTGTGCAGCTGAGTTTTGGTAGATTTGTGGCTGATTTAGCCTCTGGACAGCCATTACATGTTAAGTGCTGCTTCTCAGTTGGAGAGCCTGTGCTCATGGCAATTTCTATCCATGTGTCTCTTAAGTCTTAGTGTAAAGTTGTGTACATCCTGAGCCAATCAAGTTGGCTCATCTAAACCAAGTACCTCTAATTAATATGATAAAGAGCACCATACTTGTCCAGTCTACACCTGAAAAACAAGTGCTTCAGCTGATCCTCCGGGGTGGAGCAAGGGACAAATTAGTGTATATTCACCTTGCCTCCCAATATTTATGTCCAGGGAAAATCAGGGTATAATAAACAAGCATGGTTTGAAGAAAACCAACTAAAAGAAAAATCAATTAGATAATGGTAGCCTGAGAGGAAGAAATGGAAAGGGGTAGAAGTAGTCTCAATTATACCTTATGAGGTTATCATACATACAGTGGTGGGATTTAGCTGGTTCCCACCAGTTTGGCAGAACCAATACTTAATTTTTTGTTGAGTTAGGCAAACCAGCTGTTAAAATGGCACTTGTAATCAAGGTCTGTCTAAGGTGGGGGCCTGAGCAGCCACCAAAAGTGGAAATCACAAACTTACATTCCTTACTTTTTTTAAACATTCATCTACACAACAGCATATTCGAAGAGCTCATAGTAATGTTCATTTAGTCCATAGCTGAAAAATATTTGAAAATTTGATGCAACTATGCTTGTAGTATTTATACCCTTGATGAAATACTACATTTTAATTCCCTTGCATTTTACTTCAGTAAATAAACATATAATATAAAGAGAAAAAGTGCCAAACAACTAATTGCTGTAAGTTCAGCAGAAGTGGAAAAGAGTTTTTCAAAGATAAATATAGTATGTTCAGAGAAGAGAAGTTGCTTAACTCTTTCTAATATATCAAACACAATGGCTATTCGTTTAATCAGCCTGCCTCTGAAGAAATGGGATCCTATTTCTACAGTGAAAAGATAGTTAAAGATAAATCACACAGCCAATAATGCTTGGATAAAAGCAAAGAAAATTGCAAGAGAGAATGCCAATCATGAAGCCATATGGAAATGTCCTAAATAACAGTTTTACTGTTTTGGGCAGTTATTATTTAATATTTTTTATTAATATTTTAAAACTCTTATAACATAATCTAGTTTTGTTTACCTCCTTTATTGTTCTTATTGAAGTATTAAATGCATAAAATAATAGGCTGTCTTTCAGTATATTGTTTTTTATATTTAAAACAGTCATTAGGGCAGAGAACTAGTTGTTAAATTATTTGAATCCCACCACTGCATACATACCTTGCATTTCTCTCATAAAGTAGAATATAGTAGCAAGCCAAAGAAGACAGGGCAAGCATTTTAATTCCTATTTTACAAAAAGACAAAATATCTTTGATATTTTTCTATCTTTTTGTTCCTAAATGTTAAGTTCTGTGTGATTTCTCAGAGCTATCTTTCAATTCTCTTTTTTAAAATTTATCTGTGCTTCATCTTCTGTTTAGTGTATCCACTGAACTTGTGTTTTCAAAAGTTTTCTTTTCATTTTTATTTTTTATTAAGTGAGAGGTAGGAAGGCAGGGAGGCATAGAGACAGACTCCTGTGTGTGCCCCGACCAGGATTTACCCAGCAAGCCCCCTATAGGGCAATGCTCTGCCCATTTGGAGCTGCTGCTTGGCAATCGAGCTATTTCAATGCCTGAAGCAAGAGTCCATGGAACCATCCTCAGTGCTCAGGGCTAACTCGTTTGAAGCATTTGAGCCATGGCTGTGAGAGGGGAAGGGAGAGAGAGAGAGAAAGAGAGAAAGGCAGAGAGGAGGAGGTGGAGAAGCAGATGTGTGCCCTGACCATAATTGAACCAGGTTTTTCCACATGCCAGATGATGTTCTACCACTGAGCCAACTGGCCAGGGCACTTTTTTCATTTCTTAAAGTTCTATTTGGTCTTTAATCCAAACCTACATATTAATTTTTGATGGCCCGGTGCTTCTTGCTATTTTTTTCCTACTTTGTGTCATTTCATTTAAAATTTTTCTTTAAGTATTTTATATATAGTTATTTTTTTATTCTGAAACTCAGTCTCTTCATGTCTGATATGCTTGGTGATCGGAATCTGTAGTTTGTTATTTTTTTAAACTTTTATTCATGGTAGTTTATTTCTAATTTGTTTGTGAATATGGAGTTAATCTTAACTTCTGAATAATCTTTTCAGGGTCTAGTTTAGTAAATCTTTTCCTCATTATTGGTTCAAGGCTTAATATTTGATTTTATTTATATTTTTTAAATGTTTATTTTATTGATTTTAGAGAGAGGAAGGGAGAGAGCAAGAAAGAGACAGGAACATTGATCTGTTCCTATATGTACACTGACCAGGGATCCAACCAGCAATCTCTGTGCTTTGGGACAATGCTCTAACCAATTGAGCTAACTGGCCAGGGCTAATCTTCAATTTTAGTATTAACATCTCTCAGGCCTGACCTGTGGTGGTGCCATGGATCAAGTGTCGACCTGGAAATGCTGAGGTCGCCAGTTCGAAACCCTGGGCTGCCTGGTCAAGGCACATATGGGAGTTGATGCTTCCTGCTCCTCCCCCCTTTTCTCTTTCTCTCTCTCTCTCTCCTCTCTAAAATGAATAAATAAAAAATTAAAAAAGAAACATCTCTCAGGACAACATTGCTTTTCCCTTGTGCTTACTCAGATTATTGATTGTTTTCGCTGACTTAAAACAAAACAAACAAAAATATTTTTTTATTCCCTGAAAGTTTAGCAATAAAATATAAATTTACATTTTATGCAGGACCTACATGAATTGTAATGAGAAGGCTGTTCAAAGTATCAAGTCCCTATATTACAAAAGGCAAATTTTTGATACAATCTTCAAAATAATTACCTCATTTAATAGTAAAGTAAGAGAATATCTCTTTCCAAATATTTATAAATTTAAATTCCCAGAATAAGGTTTGTCTTGACTATGAAGATACTAGCAATGAAACTAAATTCTTCCACAACTAAAGTTTCTTAAATGACGGTGTTTAACACAATTTTCTTAAAATGGTTGTGAAGCGATTTTAAAATCACAATGCACTTGTTATTGGCACTTAACATTGTAATGCTCTTTTTAGTGGCATTTAAAGTTGTAATGCTCTTGTTAGTGATATTTCTTCCCTTATTTTATCTTCAAGGAAGAGTTCACATATGGGTCAAGGAAACAACTAGGTTGTACAAAACTTTAGAGTAGAGGAACAAAGAATTTAAGTATTCTATTTTCTTAGTACCTAAGTTTTCAATTCTTTCACGCTCTTGTAACCTGTCCACTGCAGCTGGTAAAATAAGGTGGACTCAGGGCCTCTTTTTATATAGAAATGAGTAACAGGCCCCTTTAGAAAGAAGAGGGATCCATGCCATTTTCTGGGTTTTGATATTATTCTATAGTTAGTTATGTAAGATGTTCCTTTGGGGAAAACTGGATAAAGAATACACAGGACCTCTCCATCCACTATCTTGCAAGTTCCTATGAATTGATCATTATCTAGAATAAAAAGTTAATAAAAACATAGCAGAGCAGATACTAGGGTAAGATCTAGAGGCAAGGAGGAGTGAAGGAGGATGCCGTCCCTATCTCTGAGCAGGCCTTTCTGAGAGTGGGAAAAATAATTCTAAAGCACAATTATGGTTAATCCTAGTTCTCCAAAGGATTGTGGGCCAGCACCCTAACTAGTGATAACAAACAGTCATTTGCCTGCTGTGTAATGTGTTATGAGATCCCTGAGTGACTCAGCAAGATGATAGGCAGCTCTCTGAAGGTGCAGAAAACCAGTCAGCTTCTCTTTTGAAAATAAAACTAATAGTCCCCTTTAAATGCATGGTGTTAAGTTGTTAGTTATTACTGCCATGTTTATAGATAAACACCACAAATTAACACCACAGGAAAAATGAACGTTATGGAATCTATACAATTAGGGGAATGTAACTTTTAAGCAGATAGTTTAAAATGATGAGGGGATAAAGGTAGAACTGTATTTTTTTAACCAGGTTAAGAACAGTAAGACTATAAACATTTGTAAAATATTCCTGTTGGAGTATCACTTTGACTAATTGCAATATATGCTTATATTAAGAGTAATCACTTTTGATACAGTAGTTAAAATATTTGACAGAAAAAAACAAATAAGGAGGTGTCTCTCTGTGATTATTGAGCTCCATTAATATTTTAAATAATTTAATAACTTAATGGATATGGTGGGGTAAAGGAACAAACTAATTAAGTTTCAGCAAGCAACTTGAACACTTTCCACTATTTTTCATTTTGCAGAATTTTCATTTGTATTAATAACTTATTACTTCTATTAAGCATGCATTTTCCCTGAAGCCTGATGTTTCTTCAGTGGAGACCAATTAACTGGGATGGTCTTTTCTTAACTAGCCAATTATTTTAATTACTAGAATTTTTTAAAAATGTGCTTGCACTGCAAAGATTTGAACAATTGAAACTCCCTCCATTATGCATTGATTATTCCAGGATAGAGAATGTTTTTGGTGAATATATGGATGCCACAAAAACTTTTAGACATTTGGGGTTTTGCAGGGCAGAAGACCAACAATCCCAATCTTGTGCCATTACTCCACTGGTTTTTGTTCTTACTTTTCTTTATCTTTCCTTGGTGCTTTTCCAATCCAGCAACCCTTTATTGATTTTTTTCATCCACTTTTCTTGTTTTCTTAGTAGAGAGCTATGGTGTAAGAATGGGCAGGCAATTAAACTGTGACTATAGTGGAGCTACAGTGTGGTAGGTTGGGATTTAGTATAACAAAAGCTGCATGATTGTTTCCTTACTCTTTTCGGACTGGTACTAAAAAAAATACGTAAAGTCCATATTTAGTGAGCATTGAGGAACCACATGCAAAAGCAATAAAAAAACATTTTGTTCACTAGAACTCCAAGGGTGTGAAGGATTCTTAAACCAAAAAAGTAAGACATACCATAAAGACAGAATTTGCTTTTAGGCTTAGGTCCTCCTGGCCATGCCAAGAAGCCAATCATTTTCATGCAAATGACAGAACTTCCTGAAGGGTACAGAAAAAAGTCACTTCCAACTTGCAGAGAGATAGGAACCTGCAACTAGGAAGGAAAAGAAATATCAATAGTGATAAGAAGGCTAAATAAGAATATACTAATACAGTATAAAAATGATTAGGCAGATTAGTTGAATAAAAGAAATAACAAGAATCAAAAATAGAAGGAGTGAGACTATGAGACATGGACAAGAGAGTGGTGGTTACGGGGTGGGGGGAGGGAGGGGAGAGTGGGATAGGGAGGAGGGGAGGGACACAGGGAAAACCAGATAGAAGGTGACAGAGGACAATTTGACTTTGGGTGACGGGTATGCAACACAATTGAATGATAAGATAATCTGGAGATGTTTTCATTGTACATATGTACCCTGATTTATTGGTGTCACCCATTAAAATTAATAATAATAAAAAAAAATTATTTTAAAAAGAATAGAAAAAAAATCAGCTCGTACAAATTTAGAACAAAAGTAGTAAATCCATAGTAACAGTATTAGTTTTTCTTGGAATTGGGGGCCTTACAAAAAACATAATCAAAGCATAGTAGTGCTGAATACTATAGCCCACACATAACAGTCAGTAAAAACTGTTAATTAAACAAGGAGGCCATCGGACTGAAGAGGTTCCAATACTTCAACAGCTTAGAAAAGCAAACCTGAAACCTAACCCTGTCAATGCCTCAAGGTTAAGAAATCAAAACCTACTCAGCCATAAGAAATGATAACATAGGATTAGTTACGACAACATGGATGGACCTTGATAACATTATATTGAGTGAAATAAGTAAATAAGAAAAAACTAAGAACTCTATGATTCCATACATAGGTGGGACACAAAATTGAGAATCATAGACATAGATAAGAGTGTGGTGGTTACAAGGGGGAAGAGAAGGGAGGAGAGAGAGGGAGTGGGAGAATGGGAGGGGCATAAAGAAAACCAAATAAAAGGTGATGCAAGACAATTTGACTTTGGGTGATGGGTTTACAACATAATCAATTGTCAAAATGACCTGGAGATGTTTTCTCTGAATCTATGTACTCTAATTGATCAATGTCACCCTGTTAAAATTAATTGTCTAAGTAAAATAATAAAAAAAAAATCAAAACCTAAGTTCAACTGATTACAAACAGCCAACTGGTCTTTCCATAATAAGGTAACCCCTTAAGCTATAGCCAATGAAGTGATTTGTTTGCTGTCCTCCTATGTCTTCTCTATAAAAATCTCACCCCTTGTTTCACTTCTGGTTTGGTGCTGCCTGATTTAAACAGACTTTCCCTCAAATAAACTCTTAAAATTTTCAATATGCCTCACTTTATATTTTAATAACAGACTATAGTATACTCAAAAGGAGCTGAAACAAGGCTGAAAGAAAAGGTTCAACCAAGAAGCCTACTGTATCCCTTCATTGATTTATTATTAAATCACATTTACTGTCATTTTTAAGTTTTCAATCACTTATTCCTTTATTCCCCAAACTAATCCTTACTAAGGAGGAATAGTAGTCAAAATTCAGTTCATTTTCATGCTGTGTATCCTAGTTTGGTCTCACCAGAAAGTAGAGCCTGAACAAAAGTTCAATAAGCCTCTACTTCTTTAGTGAGGGCAATCTTCCAGAAGCAGGAATGAGCAGAGTGGGAGTGAGGAAGTAAATGAGAGAGAGCCAACCCTGCAGCATGGCTTTGAGCTAGATGCTGTTTGGTATCAGGTTGTCTGTCTCATCAATTGTCTTCTGGAGTTCTAAAATGACTGTGCCTCAGTACGATTGGGGTTGTTGAAGATAAGGAAAAGAATATTTTTCTGGCTTTAGTCTCTCATTGGCCAAAGGCTTATTCCATAGGTCTATAAGAGTTAACTGCCAGTTGGGTTGCAAAGGCCCAGAGAACCTGAGGTATCTCTTTTCTCAGGCCACAGAGAAGCTCTGTGGTAGCGATCGGGGAGGTTCAGGGCAATAGGGATCTGGCATGACAAGAGGCAAGGTGTGTTCAGGTTGTGCCCACAGAAAGTTGGTTATGGTGATGGTGGGTTATTTGATGGTCAATGACATAGATGTTGGGAAAATAGCTGTGTTAGGTTTGCTCGCTGATTTACCTGCTGCAAACAAGCGCTTTACTTGATTGATGCGTGAGCATGTGGCAGCACCACGTGTATATAGTCTATGTAAGGCTATGGGTGCTTGCCCTCAGTGTGGACTGTGGATGGTGGATTGCCTACCTGCCAGTATGAGGGGCCATTTTTGCTGTTTGTTTGCCTCAGAAGTGGTTTTCCTCTGTTGGTTTGCTTGTCTACCATTGTGAGACTCTATTAAATGGGAATGGTCCAACAGTTTTTCTACTGTCTTCTCAAATCCAATATGGACCTGTCTGTCCTTGGCCACTGGCATTACATCTGGCATAGTTGGTAGGATTCACATCAGATCAGTGTGGAGCATTGACACCTTTAAAGAGTAGAATAGAGGAGTGGCTGTTCCCAGTGGCTTCCTTTTGGGCATTGTGGGCTGGGTGTTTTTTATAGGCCTGCAAGAAGAAACTGAGAGCTCTGTGCAAGAGGATGCCTGAGTTTGAGAACTTCAGGATGAGCTACAAACCAAGTGCCAATAGCAGCAGAAACTGCAACAGTTGCTGGAGAAGGAGACTGACTGCTTTTGAGAGCTTCAGTGTGAGGTGCAGGCTGAGCATCAATGCCACATGGAACTGGAAGTCAATGGAGAAGAAATTGCAGTTTCCTGAGCTGCAGTTTGCCCTAGTAGCTGAACATTGGCACTGGCAGTTGTTAGAGAAACAGCTGAGGGTTCAGGATTCGAGTTCCAGCTCCAGGCCAAGAGCTGGCAGCCTCACAAGCTGAAGCAGGTTTCAAGGATGGAGCTGCATTTGTGCTGGTGGAGTGTCTCTGAGTCAGTGGGAGCAGGAGTTTCCAATTCTTCTGGGGAGGAGGAGGAGGCTCAAGTTATAGCTGCCATCCACAGACTCAGAGCCCAGCCAGTGGTTGCCAAGCAGGTAAAAACCCAGCAGTCAAGAGTCTCTCAGGGGCAGGCACAGCCCCCTCCACAGGTTGTGAGCACTTTGTGGTCTGGTCCTACACCCAGGCAGAGCTGATGAAGTTGGGGGTGAAATTCAGCAGAAACCCACTGAGCCCCTGACAGCATGGTTGCTGTGGGACATAGGGGTGGATGGCATTGTTCCCTCTGACATAGAGATGGACCATAAGGCTGTGAGGGCTGCTGCTTGTGCTGCTCTCTGCCCCCTGACTAACAAGAGAAACAGGCCTGTAAAGATTACCTGAACACAGATGTGGGTAGATTTGATTGCGGCCAGGGAAGATAGGGAGAAATTAGATGGCAGGTCTCATAAAGTTCTGTTAGAACTTAAGCCTCCACTTAGGCCACACCAGAAGTTCCAACAGCTGAAAAAGCATGGGAAGTGGGCAGCCCTAACAGCTGCCAAGAAAATGACTGTTGTTGGGGTTGCATCGTTGCAAGATTATATTATGGAGACAGATAAGGCAGAGGAAGATCCCCCCCCAAGGCTTGTTATCCTACTTTCAATAGGAGAAAGGCTGAGTGACCCATCCAACTGGGATGGGGGGCAGCTGGAGAGCCCATGTGGAATTGGCAATACACTGATCCCCTTCCTATGTGCAGCAGGTGTTGGCATTAGAAGGTAATAGGTATTATGGGCTTTCACCTTGGGAGATTTGCACAGATACGTGGGCTGTCTATCATGGGCTGATCACTGAGTAGTATAATGGACTCTTGGACTATGGCCAGAGTGGGGCACCAGCTTCCTTACTTGATGGATACACTGCTTGTGGACAGTACTATAAGAGACCTTGCCAGGGGGGCCACGGCACCTGTAGAGGCCCTCTTGCACTGGGAAGCTGTTCCTATCCATTTGTAGAGATGCAGCAAGGACACTTTATGACTTTAATGGACATAGCCCTACACTATACAGGCCCTCCTACCTACTGTGGGATAGAGGTTGGTCTTCAGTTACTCCCTGGATAGCGAGTGCTCAGGGAGACATTGTGAAGGACAACTTTATAATTGTCATTTTTGTAATAGTTTATGTCTTTGTAATGTGGTTGCTGTAATCTGCACTGTTTGTTCCTATAATGTACCTCACCCCTTGCACAGGGACAATCACAGAAGATACCTATTGTGTAGATTGTTAAGTGAGCAGCCTAAAAGGGGTGGAATGTTGGGAAAACAGTTGTGTTAGACTTGCTCACTGATTTACCAGCTGCAAGCACTTTGTCTGATTAGTGTGTGAGCACATGGCAGCACCATGTATGTATGGCCTATGTAATGCTATGGGTGCTTGAGCTCAGTGTAGATTGAGGATGGTGGATTGCCTGCCTGCCACTGTGAGGGGCTGTTTTTTGCATTTGTTTGCCTGAGAGGCATCTTCCTTCCCTCCCCCCCCCCCCCGCCCACTGCCCAGTGGCTTGCTTGTTCACCATTGTGAGACTCTGTTAAATGGGAATGGCCCAATTCTTTTTGGCTCCACTGTTTTTCTATCCTCTGCCTGAATCCAATGTGGACCTGTCTGGCCTCGGCCACTGCCGTTACAGTAGGTAAGGCTCCGATGTGACACCTACGAGGTGTCTAATACATGTTTCTTGCGGATGTTAGTAATTAATATTTTATGTTTAATTTAACTGCATTGCAAACCTTCTTATAATTTTATCCATGCTGTGCTTGTTGTGCTATTCTCATGTATGTGTAACAGGTAATGTTGCCTCAACTGCAGGATCTTAATTTAGGTCTTATTTGTGTTATAAACACTTAAGTTTTCTCAAGCCATAATTCTTTCACTAGTATCTGGGAAATAAATAATTAGCCCTTGGTTCTTGTATGATTGCTCTCTCAGTCATGTTATATCAAGCATGGCCAACTGTTATAAAACATTTATCATGTGCCTGGCACTGTAACATGTGATTTTCATGCATTATTTTACTTAATCTTCTCTATGAGATAAGAATCATTATCTCCACTTTACAGATGGGGAATCTGAGGATCAGAGACTAAACAACTTGCTGATGGAAGACCATAAAACAAGGGGGAGAACCATACCTTCCTTAAACTTGACTCTGAAACTTATTCTCTTAACCAGTATCCCAGTGCTCAAAGTGTGATTCCAAAACCAGTTATGTCAGTATCTCCTGAGAACATGTTGAAAATGCAGAATCTTGGGTCCCAATTGAAAGCTTCTGATTCTAAAAGTCTGAGGCTTGGGCCTGACCAGGCGGTGGCACAGTGGATAGAACGTTGGACTGGGATGCCGAAGACCCAGGTTTGAGACCCTGAAGTCACCAGCTTGAGCATGGGCCCATCTGGCTTGAGCAAAAGCTCACCAGCTTGGACCCAAGGTCACTGGCTCCAGCAAGGGGTTGCTCGGTCTGCTGAAGGCCCATGGTCAAAGCACATGTGAGAAAGCAATCAATGCACAACTAAGGTGTCGCAAAAAAAAAACTTCATTAAAATTCTGAGGCTCGGGTCCAGCAATCTGTATTTCCATCAATAAATCTTTCAATAATCCTGACATATGCTAGAGTTAAGAACTGCTCTATGCTATTCTGTCTCCTACAGTCTCACACCTGAATAAGATAAATATATGTCACCTTGTGTTCCATTCATTTTTATTCTGTTTATATCAAATTATCCTAAATAATGGCATTGATTCTTTTTTCTTAGACTAATTTAAGTTTGGGGGAAGAAAAAATATACCCTGAAAAGAAGAACTTTATATTGATAAGGACTTCACCGTGGATTAATTTGTAAAGTGGTATTAAGCAGACCATAGATTGTTATGAGTTAAAAGCTAAAGGGCAAATCAACACTCAAGTTATTTTTATTGCATTTTATAGTCTTGCTGCAATCTTACACTTTTCTGATTCATTGAGGTAAAAGAAGAGATGGAGGTTAGTAAAATTAGTGAGCCTTCAAAACCTTCTTCAAAGATGGGTGAAGATAACTTTCTCTACTTCTGAGCCCATTGCTTAAAAGACAGGCACTTCAGACAGTATTCTTTTTTGCTCAGTAATTAAAGATAAAGCTAAACGGAGAGTGCTTTGGAGACCTGTGCTCATCAGCAGGGCCTTGCACACGTGGCAGTGTTTTAATTCAAGAAGCCTAATTTAATTAGTGCCCTGTTACTTTGTTGGCTGCTGTGCTGCATTGGATCTCTGGCTTGAGGAGAAATGTGCAACCCCTGCTCTTATTTCTTGTTAGCCTCATAGACAGTAGGATGTCCAAGGAGGGAGAAGAACTTTCCTTCTCCACCATGTTTTGCATATGGTGCTAATTGAGCTGAATGTCCTGGGCTCTAGTCTGTTATTGCAGTTGCTGAGCCTTCAGCTGACACCCAGTAAAGCAATTGCAACTGCCAAATGGCTCATCTTTGCCTTTGTGACTCTTGAAATATGGAAGGGAATTGATAAGGAGCAGCTCTTCAGTCTCTAATGCTTGAGTAGCTACAAGGAACACACAACTAGGCAGCAATAAGGTAGGTATTCAGATCCTACTGGTAATGCCTGCACCATCATTCCTGCTTTCCCTACCCAGTGTGCTAATGAGAAGGAAAAATGTGGAACTCCTTGGCTTCCCTAATTGCTGTGCTTTGCCCTCATAACTTGTTTTGTTTCTGCTTATCATGGTGAGAGTCTTGCTTCTGTCAATCATTTCTGGTTCTTTCTGCCTGGGAAATAACAATGTATGTTTTTCTGAGCCCTGAGATTATTCCAGCCCCTGAATTCCCAAAATTAAAACAGAGGATGTGATGATAATAACTTTCCTGGTTTTACTTGGCAATAAGGAGTCATTGCAATCAGAAAAGGTTTGTTTTTCTGGTCCCTGAAACCTCTCCTAGGGTAACTCTGAAGTTTTCTTCAGGACTGCAGGACTACAGATTTGTTTGCTTTTACCACAATTCTGGATTGTGAATGTGGGCTATTTCTGGTCCTTTTCCTCCATCACAATGGAGGCAGTACTGTGCAGTAAACAAACCATGGATACAAAGGCAAGACTAACTAGTTTTGAAACCTGACTCCATTCTATACGAGCTTGGATTTATTACTTTACTCGCAAAATAAAAGGTAAAATTTTCCTTTGCCAGATCTCAGAAAACTTACAATAGTCTAAAACAGTTTTTGCCACTTAATAAATGAGTTTTCTATTTTTACTTAACATCCTCCTCATTTGGGAAATTTTTTCCTGGTTCTTATGTTTGATTTGAAGAATTTGACTTCTCTTCTGACTTTATATCAAGTGCAAATAAGACATTGCTACCTACAGCTGCTAAATCTGGGCTCAAACTGCCTCAGAAGTACAAGCTTGGCAGGTTGTTATTTGCAAAGGTGGAGTTTTTAAGCATGTTGATGATATTTCCCCAAAAGAAAAAAGAAAGTTCAGATCTTTGGCTACATATTGATGTAACAGCAACAATGAACAACAGCGTTAATAACAATATCTGCTATGATGTGCCAGAAATTGTATAAGGCAATTTTTTTTCAGGGACAGAGAGAGAGTCAGAGAGAGGGATAGATAGGGACAGACAGGAACGGAGAGAGGTGAGAAGCATCAATCATTAGTTTTTCATTACTGTCTCAACACCTTAGTTGTTCATTGATTGCTTTCTCACATGTGCCTTGACCGCGGGCCTTCAGCAGACCGAGCAACCCCTTGCTGGAGCCAGTGACCTTGGGTCCAAGCTGACAAGCTTTGCTCAAGCCAGATGGGTCTACGGTCAAGCTGGCGAGCTCGGGGTCTCAAACCTGGGTCTTCCGCATCTAAGTCCGACACTCTACCCACTGCGGCACCGCCTGGTCAGGCTATAAGGCAATTGTTATAGCAACTTTATAAGCTAAATTTCATTATCACCATTTTACAGATAAAAATCTGGATCTCAGGTAGGCTATATGATTTGCCCAAGTTCACTCAACTATTTTAAGAGGCCTGGGTAACTCTGAAGACAATGCTTACTGTCCAAGAGAGAAAGAAAGAAGAGAGAGAGGGAGGGAGGGGGGGAAGGAAGAAAGGAGAATGAGAGAGAGGGATGAAAAAAGGAAACTATGGAAAGAAAGAGAGCAAGAGAGAGAGAGAGAGAGAGAAATAAACCATTCCTTCATTTCAGATGAATTGTCTAACACTAGCCTTTTCTTGTACCAGTAGCATTCATTTTTTCTTTTCTGTTTCCCAGGGAAATGTCAGCTTTGGAAATAATTTAACCCAAATAATCACTCTGTTGGAATAACTCTCCTGGTGCGGCTGTAATTTGGCTTACAATTATAGCTAATTGAACATCTTCTAAGTGAGTTCAGTGCTGCATGCACATGGAAAAAAATTTTAATGTGCTAAGCATGCAAAAACATGATCATAGAAGTTCATTTTACCAGCAGGAAAAAAAAGCAATTAGTGAGACACTTTTCAGCAAGGAAGAAAAAGAATCCACACACAAAATGTTCCATGGTCTTGAGACAAGCTCTAAGATGATCCCTGGGCCCCATTAATGGTGGAGTAATAAAAAGGGTTTATGAGCTACAGGTTGGCATCTGTGAAAAAGTTCCCTCTCTCAGTAATCATGACACATTAGTCTCATTATTTGCAGATACCTGACAAGACAAGAGCCAGAGTGAAGCAGCAACAAAAGACAGTGTGGAAAGAGGAGGTAACTAATTAAAGAAAACAATAAAAATGAGTCTAACATTTTGTTTTTCTAGAAAATTCCCCTCTAAAAAAGCAGTATCTGAGAAGCCAACAGCCTTTCCTCTGGATCTGACCTCCACTTAATGGGAAAGCTGTGAAGATGCTCTGCCCTGATTATGCACATACGGCATTCCATCTACCGCGAATCTTTCAGTTAAAATTAGTATGACTGTATATTGGTATTTAAAAAAATATTTAACTTCCTAATGTATTCCTTTGAATACAATTGATAAGAAGATTAAGCCCCAAAGTATCCCAGGCCAGGTGCAGGTTCATTCTGTAAGAGGGATAGAGAGAGAGCTGTGGAGAAAGGTGCTCTGTAACTCAGCCCCCTTTCGCTTCTTTTCTGCCTTTGCCAGAGGCTTTATGTCTGTGTGGTCACGTCAGGCTCCTCATTCCTGCTTATTATAAAGCCCCTTGGCAACTCGCTTGGTAGGATACAGTACCTGTGACTCCAGAATAATTGGGTGGGGAAATAAAAGGACCAGAGGCTAAAAAAGGATAAAACTAACTGGAGGTAACCACGGTTTTAACTTCCACCTCTGGGCTCACATTGGGCTATCCCAAAATTATTCAGAGCCTTTGAGGACATTCAGCTTTGTAACCATAGGTCATAAGAAATGACTCAGAGGGATTTTAGAAGCAGGGTTTCTGTTATGATAGAAATTGCCCTCAAGAAACATATTTTCTAATTGGTGGGGGAGAGGGGAGGATGGGGAGCAATCAGCCCTTCTATTCGGTTACATTTGTAAATGAGTTCACATTGCTCAGGAGGAGGAAAGCAGATTTGCCTAAGTACAGCCAGTCAGGCAGGCATGTTTCCTTCCACTGCTTTTCAGGCCCCTAGTTGTCCTCTTAGGATTTAGAGCAGTGGCTGTCAATCTGGGGCAGTTTTGTCCCCCAGGGCATATTTGGAACCCACTGGAGACATTTCTGATTTTTTAACTTATGGGGGCTGTTGCTTGAGTCTGGGCAAAGCAAAGGCTAGAAAGCTGTTAAACATCTCACAGTGTAGAGAAGAGCTCCCCATCCCCACAAAGAATTATCCCTTCCAAAATGTCAATAGTGCTGAGATCTAGAAACCTTAGTTTAGAGGGTACCCAATCTTCCTCTACTAGTTTTATTTTGCTTACTGAGATTAAAAGCAATGTGAATTTTGAAGGTTTCCTGACTGTGTTTTTCCAAGTCTGTATTTTAATTGCAAAACTATTTTGGAGGAAGCAGTTCTGTCCTCCTGGTTGATATGAGCATAGGACAGGGTTCTCATTGTCTGAAGATTGCAGGAACCTCAGACACTCTCCCTTTGCACTGTATCTGATTTGGGAATGAATGAGGTTTGCATATGTGGGCCTATTTCATAACTGTAGCAATAGTATTTATAAAATGTCGGTGCTGACAGCAACAGGTTGACCAGATAAGCACCTAGCACTTGAGAAGATGTAGGAAGAAAACTAAATAATTAAGTGCTATGTGTATGCAAGCTTCTTGCTACCAATATATCTAAAAAAAGTATACTCAGTAGGAGTCTTGTTGGAATGAAACACACTTCTGAATCAATTTTGTATGCCACCAAAGACTCTTTAATCACAATGCCAGACACTAGAAGTAACATAATGAGATAAGTAAATAAACAATATTCGAGTCCCTGTCCAGTTGGCTCCATGGCAGAGCATCAGCCTGATGTTTGGAAGTCCTGGGTTCAATTCCCAGTCAGGGCACACAGGAGAAGCAGCCATCTGCTTCTCCACCCCTCCCCCTTCTTTCTCTCTATCTCTCTTCTCCTCCTACAGCTATGACTCGAAAGGTTCAAGCAAGTCGGCCAAGAGTGCTGAGGATGGCTCCAGGGTCTCACCTTAGGTGCTAAAATAGCTCGGTTACTGAGCAACAGAGCAGTAGCTCCAGATGGGCAGAAGATCACCCAATAGAGGGCTTGCCAGGTGGATCCCAGTTGAGAGTCCATCTCTCTGCCTCTCAGTAATAATAATAATAATAATAATAATATATTCAAAGAAATTAAATGCATGCTCTCAAACACAAATCTACATAAATAAATCTAGAATAACATAGTAATTGCCAAGTGCCCACCACGAACTTAGGCCCCATCTCCAAATAACCACATACATTTGTTTTCATTTACAAAATTAAAACCAATTCTTCAAATACATTCTATCTTGGTTCTTTTGCATTTCATTCCTTAGCTACAAATCTAAAACCCAACTTGTGATAGGGAATTAAATAGGGCTGGTGTACACAAGCAAATGTAAGGGGACCTTAGATGGTTAAATATATTTGGAAACACCTGCTGTGGTTGGAATTGTCGGTTTGGGGAAAACTCTCCTTTAGGTGTATGCAGAATGTTGTCAGCTGCTGTCCTCAAAGCTGCTACTATTCCGGCAAGAATAAAAGTGCATCGGGCTCATGAGATCAGAGACGTAGCCTGCGCGAGAAAAGAAGTTCAGCTGTTACTTACTGGCCTTTCAGTCCCCTTCCCCATCTTACTTCACCAGCTTCACACAGTGCAGAACATAGTGGCCAAGCAGCTTCTCCCACCTCATCTAAACAGAGACTGGACAGGAGTTGCTGACAAGCAGTTATAAAACAAAAGCAACTTTTAAAATGAAAACAGCTGATTCCAGAGGAGCATACATGACAGATGTCTGCTTTAGACCCGAGCTGGCCAAGTGGCATGTGGAGTTTGAAGTAGAGAAGGGTACAGTTCAGAAAGATGGTATATTATGGTGGCTAAAAACATAAGGTTCCATGTCAGGCAAATCTGGGTTTAAACACTGGCTTCATTATTTACTGGTTCTGGGACTTTTGTCAATGTAAACTTTCTTTACCTCTTGTCTTTATCTGTAAATGAGAGAAACAGTAGTACTTACTCAGAAGGTTGGTAAGGCATATAAGTCAATTAGTACGGTCTGATACATAGTGAGTGCTAAAAATGATGGCTTAAAAAGCTAAGAACACCATAGCACTGTTCGAAAAGAAGAAATGCGCCCCCATGTTCGTGGCAGCATTGTTCACAATAGGGAAGATCTGGAAACAGCCCAAGTGTTCGTCAGAGGACGAGTGGATTAAAAAGCTATGGTATATATATACTATGGAATACTACTCAGCCATAAGAAATTATGACATCGGATCATTTATAACAAAACGGATGGACCTTGATAACATTATATGGAGTGAAATAAGTAAATCAGAAAAAAAGAAAAACTGAGAACAGCATGATTTCATACATAGGTGGGACATAAAAGTGAGACTATGAGACATGGACAAGAGAGTGGTGGTTATGGGGTGGGGGGAGGGAGGGGAGGGTGGGATAGGGAGGAGGGGAGGGACACAGGGAAAACCAGACAGAAGGTGACAGAGGACAATTTGACTTTGGGTGATGGGTACGCAACACAATTGAATGATAAGATAACCTGGAGATGTTTTCATTGTACATATGTACCCTGATTTATTGGTGTCACCCCATAAAAATTAATAATAATAAAATAAAAAGAAAAAAAAAGGCAGGTGGAGATAACAGTAGGGAAAAAGGAAAGAACCATTCTCTAAAACAGGTTGGCTCTTGTTTTTTCTCCTACTTATGAGTCAAATTTGTAAGTGCACATTAAATGCTTAGGCCTAAAATCCTGTGGCATTTAATGCTCATTGAAGCAAGTGTCCTGGGTGTATCCAGAGAATGGAGCCTGTGACTCAGGATAGGGGCACTGTTCTAGAGAACTCAGGACACATGTAAGGAAGCAGTTACCTTCGCACTCTGAGTAAGGAAGCTATTCATTGTGTCTGGGAAAATGAGCACATTTGTCAATAGATATTGCTGCTTTTGCTCCCCCTTGATAGCTGAGTTTTCAGCAACTCAGCCTACATTTCATTAAGACATCTAGCAATATGCAGCTGGATAGTATTTATTTTCATAAGAAAGGTCTCTGTTGGAATAAATCTCTTAGGCAGCTCATGAACTCTCCTGGGAAGAAATGCCACAGCTGCTGTGGACTGTCCGCTTATGGGGCTGGCCCTGGTCAGATCGGTGGAAGAGGGAGTCTGAGATGAGGAGAAGCAGGATGCACATTCCTGAATTCTAATTCTTGGTGGACTCAAACCAAATCTACACCCTGGAGCAAAAATCTGTCCTTTTGTCCAGCCTGAAACTGTGACATCATTCGGGTGCAGATAGATGTTTTAATAAAGTTGTAATCCTTTTATTACTATAATCAACCTTCTGACATACCACATGTGATTTTACTGGCTTGCAATGTTCGTGCCTTTCTCCCTACATCACTCCAGTGGAGAGCTGACGGTGAGAGCCCATCCCTCCAGCGTGGGCAGGCTCTTCTTCAGAGAGGTGTAGCAAAATCAGTAGAGCACGAATGCCGATATTTATTATTGATGCCATCATGGCCAGAGTTGAAGGGCAGATGTGTTGCACTTGAATAGCCACTCAGTTTAAGAGGCACTCAACTGAAATCTGACCACGGGCTCTAGGAAAACACTGAGCCATGTTTGTATGTTCTGTTACTTTAGGGTGAAAGGTCTCAAGCAGAGAGAAAATAACTATGTACTTTAATTTTATCCGCATTCCCCAACCCTGCTCTTTTGGATGTGGGATTGTGGAGAAGAAACAGTTCGTGAAATTGCTGTTATAACACAATTGGTTTACAAAATGGAAATGGAGGGCAATTAAAGGGTTCTTTCTTGTACAATGTGATGTTCCCAGGAAATATAGAAAATATATCTTCTTTGTCTATTGGGGCTCTCACTCCACCAGATTCCCTTATGTTTTCTTGTTATAGATAAGCATGCTATAGATAAGCATAGAAAAAACCCCACAATTTCTGTATTATTGTATCATTCTTATTTCTCTCTTTAAGAAACAGATCATTAAGTTAAAGAAATGCTTTATCTTAAAACTCTACCATGAAAGAAAGGACTTCTGGTCAAAGCACACATTTCAAAGGGTGCCCTATATTTTGTGATTGCGCAGTCACATCTGCATAAAAGGTCTGAGAAAACAATATTAAATATATAAAAAGTTGATGAGTGAGACTCAGAGAACATTTCTCCATTACTGGAGTGATCAATTATATAGTGAAGCTGATGGTAAAAGCAGCCAGCTGCATTCTAGACACACATTGGGAGTCAGAAGCACCAAGTTTCCTTCCTTTTATGTGTTCCTGGGTAGTTTGTCTGTACCTATCCAGAATATTTTTTCCTTTGTTTTTCAAAAGCTTCCTCATGCCTGAGGTAGTGGTACTCTTTCCATGAGGCACATTGGTGAGGAGCCCAAAGCTGATGGTCTCCAGGCTTTATTGCCACCTACATCAGAGCACTGAGAACACATCATCCAATTTCTTCCTCCCCAAACCTAGGTCTTGTAATAAATCTCTTTAACTGACATAATTTTTTTTTTCAGTCCATGTTGTCAGAGGAAGTTCCCATGAATAAGTGAGTGCATTGTGCTAAAATTCCAATTAAACATAGAGCCTTCCAAAACATAGAGGTTGGAAAAAGGATATTACAGGCCTAACATTTTAATATGAGATCTGATGACAAGGGCTATTGTCCATCCTCTGGCTTCAGGGGCCTGCATATAACTATGCTAACTATTTCAAAGAGCTTTGTTAATTCTTATCGAAGTGATCCTGTGCAAAATAGATCCGATCAGCAAAATCTTTACTTCCTCTCCAGTTTTTTGAGGAAACAGCCAGATTTGCCTTTTGCCCTTGGGTACTTGTTAAAGGGAGGCACTCCCCCAGCATGTGATGTTATTATGGAAACTCATCTCTTGATTTCCTCTTCCCTGCCCATGTGATGTGTGGCTTAGAGGCAGTGGGCTCAATAAGGTGGCAATAAGGTGTTGTTTGAAGCATCATGAGATGCAGGAGATTATTTTATGTATAAGAAGAGTTGTACATTTTTCCACGTGCACACATGCTCCCCTATACTTGCAACCACACACACACACACATTATCAAGCTCAAAGGTAAATGTAGACTTATACAATGTCAAGATCAAAGTTTTCACTTCTATAATATTTTGAAAGTATTCTTCATTTCAACTTATTACAAAATAGAATTTTTCCATCTCACTATCAAAAAGATACCGCCTTCCTGGGCAGTTTCCTTAATCTGTCTGAAGAAAGTGTACACTTACCATATTTGTCAATGGGTGAGAACTGAAGACTACTCTTCATCTCCTCCAAAGACAGGCCTGGAGAGGAACATTGTCCAGCACTGGAAAATGCAAGGACACACAGTTTCACACTGTAAAATCACAGTGGTGGTTTGCTAATAACATCTTTATAAAACAGATTTATTTACTTATCATAGGTCCCAGAGAATTGGCAGACTGATACACATAGGTGTTATCTTACAAGTGACAATTGGAGAAGAATTCAGAATTACAGTGGTCCCCCCACATTGCTTTCCATGGTTCCAGTTACCCATGGCCAAACAGTATAAAAATATTAAAAGCAAAATGCTAGAAATAAACAATGTATGAGTTTTAAATTGCATGCCATTCGGAGTAGTGTGATGAAATCTTGCACCATCACACTCTGTCCTGCCCAAACACAACTCATCCATTTGTCCAGCATATCCTCAATATATGTGACCCGCTCCTCAGACACTTAGTACTTGTCTTGGTTATTAAATCTACTAC
This sequence comes from Rhynchonycteris naso, assembly GCA_037038555.1. Lineage (NCBI taxonomy): Eukaryota > Metazoa > Chordata > Mammalia > Chiroptera > Emballonuridae > Rhynchonycteris > Rhynchonycteris naso. Next base: position 173,758,862 of record CM072997.1, read on the forward strand.
TGTGGTATTGTGCTGCTTGCTTCAAGTAATACTTGTTTTTCTTAAAAATGGTGCCAAGCAAAAGAGTAGCTTAAACTATATCATTTGTAAGTATGGATAGGAAGAAAAACACAATACATATAGGGTTTGGTACTATCTGCGATTTCAGGTGTCCATTGAAGATCTTGGAATTTATCCCGTGGATGGGGAGAGGGGGCTACTATATGTGGAGTAAGTCAAATATAAATATGAGTCCTGGCTCCTTTGAGTAGGTTATAATTCCCAGCTGTGTAATCTTGGGACTGTCACCCTTTCTGAGCATCACTTAATTTAAATGGGTTAAGAACATAAATAATTTTGAGGTTGTTTCAATGATTAAATATAACATGAAGGAGTATTGAATTTAAAATCTGGCTTAATATGCTTGCAAGCCTTACTTAAATGGAACTAATAACCACAATATTATTATCTTAAGGATAATCAATAAAAATAAAACACATCCAGAAATGTGTTGTTATTATGATGGCAATTATAAGAGTGGTAATATTACATATTATATGATTCCTGGTATTAATCATTTATATATATATCACCTCTTTTCATCTTTCTCACTATCTTATCAGTACCAAATTATTTCTTGCCCCTCCACAAGGTCTTCCTGTGACAAAAATCTTACCACAGCACTGGCCTGCTCCCCACTGAAGTTCTTTAGGCTGATGTTCAAATTCCTCTACAATCTAATCCCACTTGCATTGAACCCTCACCCTGGTCCCAGCCACATTAATAGAATTTGGACCTTCCAAGTAATCCTGATTTTTTCCCTGCCCCACAATGGTAGCTGAGCTGCTCTTACTACTTGACTCAGCCTAGTGCTATCTTTCTGATCCTTGATAGGGGGCAGTATGGTGTTCTGGTCAAGAATGGATGAGCATTCTGGTGCTAGACTCCTGGAATCTGAATCCTGACTCCAACACTTGCTAGCTCTATGACCTTTGACAAACTTATTTATCGTAGTTTTTGCTCCATAAGACACACCTGACCATAAAACACACCTATGGTTTTAAGGAGGAAAATAAGAAATATAATTTTCTGAGCCAAATGGTGTGTTGAAATATTTAATAAAATAATACCGTATATTTTGCTCCATAAGACACATGGGCATTTTTCCCGTCCACTTTTTGGGGAAATAAAGTGTATCTTATGGAGTGAAAAATACAGTAACTGCTCTATGCCTCAATATATGCAACTGTGAAATGGGAATACAACAATACTTAAAAGGTTGATCATGAGACTTAAAGAATTAATAAGTTTAAAGTCCTTTAAACAAAATTGGCACTTAGTAAGCACTTCATAAAGGTTATAAACTTTGATTATTCATCAAGGTCCAACTCAAAGACAGCATTTCCTCAAAGTCCCCCAGGAAATTTCTGGTCAGAATTCCATACTCTCCAGTAGTTTGTATTCCTCTCCCAGTCCTGGTCAGAGCTTACCTCAGTGCAGAATGACTACATGTGTATGCTATTTAAGATTTTGGATTTCTCACTGAGCTTACCTGGTACTTTGTAAGTAGTTAAAATAATAAAAGTTTGTTAAATGATGTTATTGCATAATGTTCACTTGGAGAAGTTAGGTTTCTCTAAACTTTCACAATTAATTCACTTAGCTGCCTTAAAAATGACTGCATGTTTGGCTTTACTTTCTTAAGCTATAAAGGAAAGATGTTGTTTCTTAGAGGAAAGCAATGATTAAAAGGAAAAAGAAGTATTGACTTAAAGTGGGACATGCTGTGATCTCAAGAAACATTAAATGGCAAACCACACTAAGTTCTGAGCAATAGAATGTCATCCAAGATATTTTTTAAAATAAAATCTACCCTACTAATACCTGTAACCTCTTTAGCACCCTAGCTCCTTTTAAGAAATGTTCTATACACAGTAGTCTTGGCAACAACAAGATAATAGAGAATAAATATTTTATCATCAAAAAGGCTATCTGGTTTCCTATGAATAAAAGCCCATCTTCAAGCTGTTTATTTATTCAGCTGCTGAATAGAGTTTGTGCCAGGGGACTTAACCTCCTTGCCCGAGAGATACCACACAGTCAGGCTCTGGGCCTTCTTACAGGATGACAGACAAATGGAAGCTAAACACGCCCCAGTCAACAAAGCAGAAGAAACCAGACCCTGATTAATGGAACTAGTTATCCTCAACCCATGTGCATCCTGACTTCAGCAGAAGTTTCACAGAAGCCCAGAGATTGAAAAGAAACGCCAGGACCTCTGTTTGCTGAAGTTGTGGTCAGTGAAAACAGGCATTTCCAGTGATGCGGCTACACCATGATTTCAATGACAGTAAATGTGAACTAATTGCAGGTAAGAAAGGCACTCAGTTCTGCAGTGTTTCAACATTACCATTCAACTAGTAGCCTTCTTCCTGCTAACAGAATAACATTTTATATAGAGGCATGCATGTGCATAATGCAGAATAGTGACGGGGAATTTTATGTACATTTTTTAATGAAAAGGGAATGAAATTTTCTTTTGTAAAGAGAATAAGACAGTCTTTAGGTTAGTTTTTGCACACTATCACATCATATTGATAGATCTTATTTTAGTGCTAAAATAGTTTCAATCATTTTAGGCTAAACAGTTCAAATAAGCTCTGTGATGATGTATATGTAGAGATTAACATAATCATCAACCATTGTCTCTTACAAAGTTCCGCTAGGGAATGAATAATTTTTCCAGAATGCAGAGCAGAAGAAAAATTGAAAAAATATTTCTTGATTCTCAATCATGCTTTATGGGTATGGACTACTTAGCAGACTGCCTACTAATGAGGACAGTTCACACACAAACCCACATATGTAGTTTGTCCTGTTGTATGTGCATGCCATTTAAGCGATGGCTTGTCAGCACAAACTAGCATATGTTCAAATAGTCACATGGTCTGTGAATAACCTTGTGCACCCTGACCAAAGAAACAAGGTCATTCACGACTCAATTATCAAGCTATTCTGGCTGAAATAAAGGCAGAGATAATGATGATCATGACAAGCACATTAAGCAAAAAATATTCAAGGTAAAGGTAATCAATAAGTATGTAAGATTACAGAACAGCTATGAAAAATGGGGAAAATGTCTTGAAATAGAGTTTTTCTGTATACTGAAAAAAAAGTGCTGATTACGAGAAGCTATCATGGGTTCAGTAAGAAAGAATGTCATGCTAGATTTGCTTTATTTATTTTTGGCGAAGATAAATTTAAAGGTGGAAATTCATAAGTTAGAACATTCATCTGGATTTTCCCAGATACTGGACAGAATTTCTCCAGCTTGCTTTGTAACTAAGAAGGGCAGAGCAATGCCAGATGACAAATGGTTAGATTGGATTGTCACTGGTTGATAGCCAGAGTTGATATAAACTTCAGATATGTGACATTACCCACAAAGTTAAGTTGAGCCTTAAACACTGGAAATAGTTAAAACAAAATAGCCAATTTCCTAAAGTTAGAATTGTCCAGCAATAGATTGAGTTGTTTTAGATGGGGTTACTGTCCAATCTCTGGAAGTGTTCAAGCTATGGTTGTAGAACATTTTTTCTTGGCTGTTGCAGGAGGGATATAAATGTCCACCTGGACGTCTCATATGTGATGTCCCAGGTTCTTCCACTTCTTACATTATATGCTTCTTTAGAAGGTATTCATGAACCATGTAGACTTTGGGAAACCAGCTTCAATGCTTTAGAAAGGCCTAGTGAGATTTCTCAGTTCCCACTTAGGTAGAAGATTTTTATCTTCCTTATCTGCAGTGTCTGACATTGGGTCAGGGCTGACTGCCTCATTTTCACAGACAGTCCACAGCACACCTGGCTACATGTCACCACTACACCTCAAGGTGGCTTTTGTAGCTTTTTGTATATCTACATTTTATCTGAGATAGTAACTGAACTGTGCTATTTGCCGTAAGGAAGTTTCTCCTTTAGTGATCTATTTCAAAGGAAGAACCACACTGCCATCTAAGATGAAGCAAAAAGTGTAGAGGAATCGCTGTCACATAAACTCATTATTAGGGACTTCAGTGACAGGTGAGCTTGTGTGTGGTTGGTACTGGAAAACACAGCTCTGCTTCACAAAATTTTTATATATAATAAAATAGGTTCATTTTGCAATGCCTGAGGGGGGATCCTAAAACACTATGTTGTCTATTAATCCAGAAAGGTGTATTGTTAACCAAAGCTCAAGAGGAAATAAAAAAAAATTCTGTTGAAAGAGGCTCTGAGGAGTTCTGGTGCCATCTTCCCAGAGGGTGGTAGCAGGCGGTGCCAGAGTGAGTCCACGCGGGCTCATTTAGAGCCTCAAAAGCAGCCAGTACTGTGGCTTCCAAAGTACAGCTGCCAAATGCTCTTGGTATTGGAGCAATGAATCATAGTTTTGGCTGTGGGATTTCATGAATTCTCAGAATATTTGTTAGTACCTTTATGGCTTCTGACTGAATTGCTTTCCAAGGAAGACTTCGGATGGACATACAATCCAAAAGGAACCATTATTTTATCACATTTGTCCAAGTGCAGCTTTTTCAGGGCTAGGGACTTTTATTTGGCGAATTTCAGTGAATATATAGTCTACAAGGCTTGAAAGCAAGTGTAAAATGAAAACAGTTGTATAAAAATAAAGACCTAGAACATTAAGTTCTACCATAATGATTTAATAATAATAATAATAACAATAATAATAATTTCTTAGATTTGCAGAGGGTTGTACAGTCTCCACATACTTTTCTATTGATTAGCTTAAATAACTTTTACTTTATGAGGTAAGAATGAGGTGTCTGGGAAAGCATTAATTTTATCTCCATTCTATGCAGGTGGAAAGTTAATCGGGGAAAGTTTGAATAACATGCATAACAAAGTTAGTAGGAGGCAGAACCAGAATTTGAACAAAAGATCTTCAAACTTCCAGTCCATGCTCTTTCTTCTAAAACACACTGAATTTAATCAAAGCACCTGTCATATTGTTGGTATATTAGCATATGGGTAGCCACTGAATTAGTCATAAGATACAAAGTTTTGAACCCTTTGCATATAAAGATAAATTCTAAACTTATAGGGAAATGTTCCTCATCATCATGGAGAATATCGATCAACTTTTTAAATGTTTTGTTTTGTTAAATCTTATAAAAAATTATACTTTCCCTGTCCAACAATGGCTTGCTTATCTTATGGTCAAGGATACCAAAAATATGAGACACTTTCATTTAAAAAGTTTAGTGTTGAGGGAGAAGATGGCGATGGAGTAGGCAGACGTACCAACTTCCAACTCCCAGAACCAAAGTGGATTATAACTCAATTTTAAGAACCATCATCTGGATAAACCAACTTGGAGCAAAACTAAGTGGACTCTTCAACCAAGGAACACTGCAGAAGCCACATTGAGACGGGTAGGAATAGCGTAAACGCGAAGAGGGCTGCCCAGCTCCCCGGAGCAAACGGCAGCCCGGAGAGATCCGCGTGGCGGGAGGAGAGTTTGGCGGAGAGGGAGGGACCTGGGTCCCAGGAACCAAGCCCCAGACTGCAGTCCCAGACCCTAGAAGAGCCGATTGGACAGTATCGAGCTGTGAAGTAAATGAGGATACTATTTGGGAAAAAGAGAGAGTCTTCTCAGACCCAAAAATCTTTTTAAAGGGACAGCTCAGAAAGCCTCTCTCACAACCACGCACCCGGGGCTCTGGGGAACTGGGACAGAGGAGAGGAACAGAGCAGCGGGAACAAAGAGTGGACTGAAGGCACGAGGACACTCTGAGGGACAGCCACCCCGACCCATGGGCTAAGTCACTTCCCTAATCGAAAACGAATATTTCCCCTGGAGCTAGCAATACCAGCAAAGGGAGACAGGACACTAGCCAAACAAGCTCTCCCGCGGCAATTAGAGCAGACCTGCCTAGAGGGAGGGAGCTCCCAAGCCTACAGTGTGGAGACTTAGGGCACTTCTAGCCCCCTGAGGTTGCTGAAGCCTATGGTCGGGACAGGACGCCGAAACGCGGTCCTGTCGGTGTGGGCGGGACAGTGAGAGCTCGGGCTAGCCTAGCAGTGGCAGAGGTGACGCGCTAAAGCTGTCCGGCAGCTGCGGGCCGCCTGTGACCCCACTTGTGGGGAAAAATACGGGCAGAGATCAGCCCTGCGACCCTGCGCTAGCCGGCCCTGACCGCGGGCACCGGGCTAAGACCAGGGACGGGCGAGGGGCCCGAGGCTCACGCTGCCAACCCCGCCCAGAAGGAGAAACCCCGGCGTGCCATCTGTGGGCGCGAGCGGGCTCCTAAGTTGGGGGCGAGGGAGACACTGAGACCAGGGGAAGTTCCCTGCGGAGATCACGCTGCTCGCCCTGCCCGGCCGGAGAAACCGCGGAGTACCGCCCTACGTGCGCGAGCTTTCTCCGAGCGTGGGGGCGGGGTAGGAGCCGGAACGACCGGAAGCTAGCAGCTGTGCGCACGCCAGCAAACACGCCCGGCCCAATAATCCCCGGTTTTCGGTTTCAGTCCCTGAGCAGGAGGGCCCTGGCCTCGAGGGCGGGGCTAAATTCTGGACGGGCAAAGGCTCAAAGCTGAGAGCACGTCAAAAGCCCCGCCCAACCCACAAAACGGTGGCGAGCAGGCTCGGACTGAGGGGGCTGGGCGTAAGCCTTCCAGAAAAAGTCTGGGGCCGCAGCTGAGCGAAGGTGCTCACCTCTGCCCTACGCGCTAACGCTAGTGGCTTGAGTGACAGCCCCTCCCGCAAAGGAGAGGCAGAAACCACAGCAATAGCTGCAGTGAGCCGGCGCTGGCAACGCCCACACCAAACCGCCCTAGGCAGCGACAGAGGGGGTGGCAAGCCTGCAGACAGACCACACCTGGAGAACACAAAGGCAACACATACTGGATTCCAGTGGCCACAACTTGCTTACTCTCAGATAAAATGGGCAGGCAGAGGAATGCAAACCAAATCAACCAAGAGAAATCCCCAGAGAAGGTCCTGAATGAACCAGATATAACCAAACTACCAGAAGCAGACTTTAGAATAATGATAGTTAGGATGTTCAAAGAAATTAGAGCAACAATGGATAGTCACTATGAGCACCTAAATAAAGAGATAACAAGTATAAAAAATGAAATTGAAATAATAAAAAAGAACCAGACAGAAATGACAAATACAGTATCAGAACTGAAGACCACAATGGAAGGAATTAAAAGCAGGATAGATGACGCTGAGGATCGAATCAGTGAGTTAGAGGACACAATAAACATAGTTACAGAAGCAGAGAAAAAAAAGGAAAAGAGATTCAAAAAATGTGAGGAAACTCTAAGGGAGCTCTGTGACAACCTGAAGAGAAACAACATTCGCATCATAGGGGTACCTGAAGAAGAGGAAAGTGGACAGGAAATGGAAACTTTGTTCAATCAAATCATAGCCGAAAACTTCCCTAAATTAAGGCTGGGAAACATTCTACATGTCCAAGAAGCGCACAGAACCCCATTAAAGAGAAACCCCAAAAGATCTACACCAAGACACATCATAGTTAAAATACCAAAGCTAATAGATAAAGAAAAAATCTTAAAAGCTGCTAGAGAAAAAAAGACTCTCACCTACAAAGGAGCCCCCATTAGGATGACATCGGACTTATCAACAGAAACACTTCAGGCCAGAAGGGAATGGCAAGATATAATCAAAGTAATGCAGAACAAGAACCTACAACCAAGACTACTTTATCCAGCAAGGCTAACATTTAAAATTGAGGGAGAAATAAAGAGCTTTCCAGACAAAGAAAACCTCAAGGAATTCATTAAAACCAAACCAATCCTGCAAGAGATTTTAAGGGGCCTAGTGTGAACAGTTCAAAGGGAGAAAAGAATATAGCAAAAAAAAGAGAAAAATACAGCTTTAAAGAATAAAATGTCAATAAACAACTACATATCAATAATAACCTTAAATGTAAATGGACTAAATGATCCAATCAAAAGACATAGGGTAGCAGCGTGGATAAAGAAACAGGACCCATACATATGCTGTCTACAAGAGACACACCTTAAAACAAAAGATGCTCATACACTGAAGATAAAAGGATGGAAAAAAATATTTCATGCAAATGGAAATGAAAAAAAAGCCGGGGTAGCAGTACTTATATCTGACAAAATAGACTTTAAAACAAAGACTGTAGTAAGAGATAAAGAAGGACACTACATAATGATAAAGGGAACAATTCAACAGGAAGATATAACTATTATAAATATCTACGCACCAAATATAGGAGCCCCGACATTCATAAAGCAGACTTTGATGGACATTAAGGGCGAGATTAACAGTAATACTATCATAGTAGGGGATTTCAATACCCCACTAACAACACTGGATAGATCCACAAGAAAGAAAATCAATAAAGAAACAGCAGAATTAAAGGATACACTAGATCAACTTGATTTAATAGATATATTTAGAACTTTTCACCCTAAAGCAGTAGAATATACATTCTTCTCAAGCGCTCATGGTACGTTTTCTAGGATAGACCACATGTTAGGACACAAAAATGGTCTCAATAAATTTAAGAAGATTGAAATCATATCAAGCATTTTCTCTGATCACAATGCCATGAAACTAGAAATCAACCACAAAAGAAAAACTGAAAAATACTCAAACACTTGGAAACTAAATAGCATGTTATTAAACAATGAATGGATTAACATTGAGATCAAAGAAGAAATAAAAAAGTTTCTAGAAACAAATGATAACGAGCATACGTCAACTCAAAATCTATGGGACACAGCAAAAGCAGTCCTGAGAGGGAAGTTTATTGGACTACAGGCATATCATAAGAAGCTAGAAAAAGAACATATAAGCAACTTAACCCTGCAGCTAAAAGAACTTGAAAAACAACAACAAATAAAATGCAGGACAAGTAGAAGGAAGGAAATAATAAAGATCAGAGCAGAAATAAATGACATAGAGGCTAAGGAAACAATACAGAGGATCAATGAAACCAGAAGCTGGTTCTTCGAAAAGGTAAACAAGATTGATGAACCCTTAACTAGACTCATCAAGAAAAAAAGAGAGAGGTCTCAAATAGATAAAATTAGAAAGGACACTGGAGAAATTACAACTAATACAACAGAGATACAAAGCATTGTAAGAAAATACTATGAAGAACTCTATGCCAAAAAATTTGACAATCTAGATGAAATGGACAAATTTCTTGAATCATATAAACTTCCAAAAATCAATCTGGAAGAATCAGAACACCTGAACAGACCAATTACAACAGAGGAGATTGAAACAGTTATCAAAAAACTCCCAAAAAAGAAAAGTCCTGGGCCTGATGGCTTCACAAGTGAATTCTATCAAAAATTCAAAGAAGAATTAACTCCTATCCTCCTCAAGCTATTTCAAAAAATTCAAAAGGAAGGCAGACTTCCAAACTCCTTTTATGAGGCGAGCATAATTCTGATCCCCAAACTGGGCAAAGACAACACAAAGAAAGAAAATTATAGGCCTATATCCCTGATGAATTTAGACGCTAAAATTCTCAACAAAATATTAGCCAACCGGATTCAGCAATATATGAAAAAAATCATACACCATGACCAAGTGGGATTTATTCTGGAGAGGCAAGGCTGGTACAATATTCGCAAATCGATCAATGTGATTCAACACATAAACAAAAGGAAGGACAAAAATCACATGATAATTTCAATAGATGCAGAAAAGGCATTTGATAAAATCCAGCACCCATTCATGCTTAAAACTCTCAATAAAGTGGGAATACAAGGAACATTCCTTAACATGATCAAGGCCATCTACGACAAACCCACAGCAAACATCATACTTAATGGACAAAAATTAAAAGCAATCCCCTTAAGATCAGGAACCAGGCAGGGTTGCCCACTTTCACCACTTTTATTCAACATAGTTCTGGAAGTCCTAGCTACAGCAATCAGACAAAAAGAAGAAATAAAAGGCATCCAAATTGGAAAAGAAGAAGTAAAACTGTCACTATTTGCAGATGATATGATATTGTACATAGAAAACCCTAAAGTCTCAGTTAAAAAACTACTGGACCTTATAAATGAATTCAGCAAGGTGGCAGGATATAAAATTAATACCCAGAAATCAGAGGCATTTCTATATACAAACAATGAACTGTCAGCAAAAGAAATTAAGGAATCAATCCCCTTCACTATTGCAGCCAAAAAAATAAAATACCTAGGAGTAAATTTAACAAAGGAGGTTAAGGACTTGTACTCGGAAAATTATAAAACATTGATAAAAGAAATCAAGGAAGATACAAACAAGTGGAAGCATATACCGTGCTCATGGCTAGGAAGAATAAACATCATTAAAATGTCTATATTACCCAAAGCAATTTATAAATTCAATGCAATACCAATTAAAATACCAATGACATACTTCAAAGATATAGAAAACATATTCCAAAAATTTATATGGAACCAAAAAAGAACACGAATAGCCTCAGCAATCTTAAAAAGAAAAAATAAAGCAGGAGGCATCACTCTTCCGGATATCAAGGTTTACTACAAGGTCATTATACTCAAGACTGCCTGGTACTGGCATAAGAACAGGCACAGTGATCAATGGAACAGAACAGAAAACCCAGAAATAAACCCACAGCTTTATGGACAACTGATATTTGACAAAGGAGGAAAGAACATACAATGGAGTAAAGACAGCCTCTTTAACAAATGGTGCTGGGAGAATTGGACATCTACCTGCAAAAAAATGAAACTAGACCATCAACTTACTCCATGCACAAAAACAAATTCAAAATGGATAAAAGACTTAAACATAAGCCGTGAAACTATAAGCATCGTAGAAGAAAACATAGGCAGCAAGCTCTCCGACATCTGTAGCAGCAATTTATTTGCCGATTTATCTCCACGAGCAAATGAAATAAAAGGCAAGATAAACAAATGGGACTATATCAAACTAAAAAGCTTTTGCACAGCTAAAGACAACAAGAACAGAATAAAAAGACAAACTACACAATGGGAGAACATATTCGACAGCACGTCTGATAAGGGGTTAATAACCAAAATTTATAAAGAACTTATAAAACTCAACACCAGGAAGACAAACAATCCAATCAAAAAATGGGCAAAAGAAATGAATAGAAATTTTACCAAAGAAGACATACAGATGGCCAAAAGACATATGAAAAAATGCTCAACATCACTAATTATTAGAGAAATGCAAATTAAAACCACAATGAGACATCACCTCACACCAGTCAGAATGGCACACATCAGCAAAACAACACAGAACAAGTGCTGGCTAGGATGTGGAGAAAAGGGAACCCTTCTGCACTGCTGGTGGGAATGCAGACTGGTGCAGTCACTGTGGAAAACAGTTTGGAGATTCCTCAAAAAATTAAAAGTCGAACTGCCTTTTGACCCAGCTATCCCACTTTTAGGAATATACCCTAAGAACACCATAACACTGTTCGAAAAGAAGAAATGCGCCCCCATGTTTGTGGCAGCATTGTTCACAATAGCGAAGAGCTGGAAACAGCCCAAGTGTCCGTCAGAAGACGAGTGGATTAAAAAGCTTTGGTATATATATACTATGGAACAATATTCAGCCATAAGAAATGATGACATCGGATCATTTATAACAAAATGGATGTACCTTGATAACATTATACGGAGTGAAATAAGTAAATCAGAAAAAAAAGAAAAACTGAGAACAGCATGATTTCAGACATAGGTGGGACATTAAAATGAGACTACGAGACACGTACAAGAGTGTGGTGGTTACGGGATGGGGGGAGGGAGGGGAGGGTGGGATAGGGAGAAGGGGAGGGACACAGGGAAAAACAGATAGAAGGTGACAGAGGACAATTTGACTTTGGGTAATGGGTATGCAGCACAATTGAATGATGGGATAATCTGGAGATGTTTTCATTGTACATATGTACCCTGATTTATTGGTGTCACCCCATTAAAGTTAATAAAAAAAAAAAAAAAAGTTTAGTGTTGTGTCTCTGATCTTGTGTAAGCCTTTCTAAGCCAATCATGCATGAATTCTTTATCCTAAACATTGCCCTGGCAATGTTGAACAGAAAACCATTAAGTTACTAGTGTGATTAAAGACTTCTGGCAAATTATTCTTCCATTCAAGTAGGTTCAATTAGTTTTCATGCAGTTGAAAATGCCTCCAGGCTACCTGTAACTTGGAAGATTGAGACATTTGGACTTTGAATAAGGCAGCATCATCCAAGACCTCACAGCTTTGCAAATATGCTTTGTGGTTTGTTGGTTCTTTTGGCCACTTGTGATAATGACGTCACCTACATAAGAATATTAGCATGAGGATCAATGCTTCATGCATCCTTACCTTATCCCCTTCCTCAAGAGTAATATATCCAAGTTAGGAGTCATTTCTTTCACTCAAAAAAAAACGCAAAGAAGTAACATCTAACAGGAATTTCAGTTCTTCTGATACTAATCCATAGGACTAATAAAAAAAAAATGGTGGAGAAACAGCCCTCTGAGATCCCTAATAAAGGTGTTTACACAAGGAAAATAAATGCCTTGTCACAGAAAAGGCTACTCGAGTCATCTGGCTGTTCCTTCTGGCATTCAGCTGAAAATAAATAGATCTATTTAAAACAGATCTGTCAGAGGGATAAATGCCTTTCTAGGCTTTGCAATGTCTTTCTGTGCAGCACTCTTTTCACTGGCCCAAAGAGAAAGATGCTATAGGAAATGAGATAACCCTTGGCCTAACTTTAAACTAGTCCAGTCAAACACTTACAAATAAGCATTTGTTAATTTATCAGCTAAGTTCAACATATTTATTTATTCATGATTTCATTCTAGCTGTTTCTAAAACATCGTTTTGTCTTTGTTAATATTCCCTACTTGATAATGTCCTAAATTAAAGCAAATTTATTGCTTTCATTACAATGAATGGGCAATGGCCAAAGTAGTTAATGGGGTCAGAGGTCAGTACAAAATATCTTTTTCAGGAAAATCAAACCCATCAGCTTTCTTTCAATGGCAAATGTCCCCAAGCTATAAAAGGGCTGAAAGATTTGGCAATGGGTCATGGCTCTGTTTCAGCCATTAGGCAAACATCCAAGGTCTCAGCTCCCCCATTTTTAAAGAAAAAAGCAATTACGCAAAGAATTATGAATAAGGAAAAATGCAGGGAGAACTAAAAATGTGCATTAATTCCTTGATGGCTCATAAATTATTAATATGCTCAACAGTAACCTAACACCACCACCACTTCTCAATGTACCTGTACGTTGAACAGGTATAAATGAGTCTGTAGTACAATCCAACATGCAATGCACTTTGCATACCTTGACACCTAATACTGAGGAATGTACTTTAAACATAGTAAATTATTTCTTATTCTTTGTCTTTTGGATTTACTGTTATCCAAATGAAAAAAAAAGAAAAGCATTTAAAATTTTAGAGCTCTGAGATGTTGGTTCATGGAGCCCACTCCTCACTCCTCCATTTTCCCACCTCCCATGTTACCAAGAAGGAAATGGAACCCTTGGGAAGTGAAATAACTTCTCTAGATTTACATATCCAGGTTATAGTGAAGTCAGGCATATAACCTGGGGTTCTACACTCCTAGTCTTCTTTGATGATTTTTACTCCTTTTTTTTTTTATTTTTACAGGGACAGAAAGAGAGTCAGAGAGAGGGATAGATAGGGACGGACAGACAGACAGACAGGAACCGAGAGAGGTGAGAAGCATCAATCATTAGTTTTTTGTTGCCATGACCGCGGGCCTTCAGCAGACTGAGCAACCCCTTGCTGGAGCCAGCGACCTTGGGTCCAAGCTGGCGAGCTTTTTGCTCAAGCCAGATGGGCCCGCGCTCAAGCTGGCGAGCTCAGGGGTCTCGAACTTGGGTCTTCTGCATCCCAGTCCGATGCTCTATCCACTGCACCACCACCTGGTCAGGCTTTACTCCTATTTTTAAGAAGAAAAAGGAAACTAAAATTTGTGTGCACCTGCTAAGTGCCTTACAAATTTCATTACATTTGCCCCACCTAACTACCCATTCTACATGTGAGGAAACCAGGCTCAGAAAGTCTAAGTCTTGTCCAGGATCACACAGCTGTAATTCAAATGTAGCTAGGCAGCATCCAAATCTCCTGCTTTTCCCACTTTTTCTAATTCTGTTGACTTTAGAAATTATTCCCAGATTTATACCTATAATCTAGTCTCCAACACTTTCTGCCATGTAGCTCTCTCTGCTGCCATTCTCACCATCACACGCATATTCCCTGCACCCGACCTAGAGTCAGACATCGTGCTCTATATCCTGTGGGGAAATTGACCTTGCTCAGCCTTGTCTAGTGGCTTTTGGCCTAAATCATTTAGGAAAGGAAGAGAAAGGAAGAGAGAATAGCAATAAGGATGAACTTTTGATAATATTAATCAGATCATGTCATGTCCCTGCTTGCAATCCCTCAGTGACCACCCTACATGTATAGAACAACACCTTAATGCCCTGACTTGACTGAGAAAGCCTTCGTGGTCTGACTTTTTACCTGTCTACCTGGGACTGTATACTGTGCCAGTCTCCTTCATGGGGGCCTTCCATTTCTTCTCTTTGTTCCTGCCATATAAACTCTATGCTTGCTTTTTAGTTCTCCTGAATGCTGTTTACCAGTTTTCTTTGATTTTGTCCTTCTAATCACACCATCTAAACTAGTCTTTCAGTCACTCTTTATCCCGTCAAGCCATCTGTATTGTCAGCATAGCACTTATCAACATCTCAGTTTTCTTACTTATTTATTCATCATTTGTCACCTGTGTAGGCAGATATAGTGCTCTGTTTATAGACCCGACCTACTTGGAAAGTCACTCACAGAGGTTTCTATATACACCCATGGTTTCCTGTGTCTCTAGCTTTAAAGAGGTGAGGTGAAGTGTTAATGTTATTTTGACAATTCTAAGACTTGTTCTATGTATACCCCTAGATGTTACAAAACAAGATTAAGTCTGGGTTGCCCACAGCAATGACTTATTCATTAACATACCTTTTATTTATCTTTTTTTCTTCCCATTCCTTTATTGTGCTTCTTGAGATTATGTTCCAGAAAATCAATTTACACTCAGATCCTTGTGTCATGGTCTGTTTTTGGAGAAACTCAAATTAAGGCGGCCTGCCTCTCTTCACTAGAATGCAAGTCGCATAACAGCAGAAACTTGTCTGTCTTGCTTACTACTGTGTCTTGATCCCCAGTGCATTAAACTAATTATCATGTAGTAGGTACGCAGTGAATGTGTATTAAATAAATAATTAAATAATAATTATTCCTTTGAAATTATATGGCTCTGCCCAGTGGCTCAGTGGATAGAGCGTCGGCCCGGTGTATGGATGTCCTGGGTTAGTTTCCTGGTCAGGGCAATAAGGACAAGCAACCATCAGCTTCTCCCCAACTCCATCTCCCCCTTCTCTAGAGCAGGGGTCAGAAATTTTCCAGTACAGAGCCAGACAGTAAGTGTATGAGGCCTTGCAGATCACATAGTCTCTGAAGTATTCAACTCTGCTGTTGCCTCACAAAAGCAGACATAGACAACATGTAAACAAATGAGGGAGGCTAAACAGGGAGATGGATTTGGCCCCTGGACCATAATTTCTCACTCTCTCCTTTAGAGCAATGGATACATCTGAGATGAGTTGTCTCCTGAGCTGCCTTTCACAAAAACAATTCTGTTAATGAAAGTAGAATCTCCATACACCTTTATTCTGTTTCTCCTAAAAGTTGAGTAATGAAGACTAAAATGAATGTGCTAATGGCAAAAGAGAAAAAATACGTAGTTAACACTTATTCCATGTTTACCATATCTCAGATATTTACAAGTAGTATTCTCACTTAATCCTCATTGCAATGCTATATAGAAGGTGATATTTTTATTTTCATCCTATAGATGAGACATTTGAGACTTGGAGAGCTCAACTAACTTACCCAAGGTCACACAGCTTATACATAGTAAAACTTGAATTTGAACTCGGATCCATCTGAGCCGAAGCTTTTAACCACTACTTTATAATAATGGTCACTGGGTGGGTACATAAATAAAAACCACAAAACCAATTTTATTGATGGAAGATAAAAGCAACAACTAGATAGGTGCCTATAGAACAGTACATATCCATTTCCCCTTTGGGTCTGATGAAAGTTCAAAGTCCATCTTTGATGATATTATATCTGTAGGCTCCATTGTGTGAATTCAGATCCCTGCAAGAAATTCCATGTTCTTTTGTTCTTTATGACAGGCCAGTCTGGCTGGGAAGGTTTAAAACTCCCTAAACTCTTTGAACATGCAGAACATTGATCTTCACAAACCATTTGAAACACCCTAAGGAGGTTACAAATTACAAGTAATGCTTGTTTTAAGTGCATGTATGCCAAACCTGGGGGACCTTTTGCCTCATCACACAACACCAAAGCTTTCCTCTCCTCTTCTGTGTATTCTTTGCTGTCAGACCCTGAATAGCAAAATAGTACTATGTTGCTAAGGTGCCTTGCTCTCATAGAAAAGATCTTCTGTGAATAATGTGGGGGCTCTTACCCCACTCTGGTTTGATGGGCTGAGTGCTTTATTGAATCCTGGGGCAAGCCAGGGGTTAGTATTTCCAGCAGAACGGGCAGTGCTTCTGCTTTCTGTGTTGGCAGGAACATGACTATGGATTCTGAAAGAAATGCTCTGAGTCTTCTGCACTGCTAGACCTTTATGGTCATGTCTGTAGAGGTGTTTATTAAGCCTTGATATGTCGCATGCCAAACCACACACTCCTTCTGAATAGGAGCTATGCTTTGGTATTTATCTCTATAACCCTGGCATATGGGGCCTGGCACAAAGCATGCTCTCAACACATATTTAAATAATGAATTTGTTAGAACTGCACTCCTGGCCATTCCTCCACCTTCACCTCTCAGTCCCAGTCCTCTGTGCAGGTTTGCCAAGTGGTTAGAAGCACAAGGTCGAGTCAGACAGAGTTAGGTTTTCAGTGCTGGTACCTGCACTGCCTAGTTGTAGCTTTTGACCAAGTTATTTAACTTTCTTGTGCCTCAATTTCCCTTTCCTTACAGTGGAGGATAATTGTGCCTATAGTATATGTAGGACTTTTTGTGTAGCTTATGTAATAATATATACAAAAGTATGTATAAGAATCCCTAATGTATATTTTCATTCTCATTGCCATTTCTTCCTAATGCAATCTTCCCTTTTCTTGTGCTGAATAATTCTCCTTATCTTTCAGGCCTTGGCTTCTTTCTCTCCAACACTCAGTTAGCTGCCCTCTTCTGTGTGTTCTCCATCACATTGTTGATCATTGAGTTTTTTCACTTGCTGTCTCCCCCAGTGTTCAGTACACAGTCCGTGTTAAATAAAATATTTATTAAGTAATGGGGTAAGAGAAAAATGGGTTTAAAGAGCAAACTAATTGCCTATCATTCTTCTCATTGCCATAAAGTACGACGAGTAGTGTGACCCTTTTAACAAGAGCTTAACTGTGTCAATTCTCTGCTCAGATCCCTGCAATGGCATGCACCCCAACCTCAGTAAATGCCCAAGTTTTCTTAGTGGCCTTCACCTGCTTCATAATCTGCCCCCGCTCCCATCACTTCTCCACTCCGTCTCCTAGTACTCTTGATATGTCACATGCCAAACCACACACTCCTTCTGAATAGAAGCTATGCTTTGGTATTTATCTCTATAACCCTGGCATTTGGGTCCTGGCACAAAGCATGCTCTCAACACATATTTAAATAATGAATTTGTTCCATTCCTCCAGCTTCACCTCTCAGTCCTTATGATTGCTTTGCTCCTTCTGGTCTCCTGACTGTTGTTCCCTGAGTTCACAGACATCATTTCACCTCAGGGAATTTGCACTAACTGTTCCTACATCTGAAATGCTTTCCCAAGTGGCCTGTGGTTTTTCTCCTTTATTGTGTTTACCACATCTTTGCTCAAATATTATTTCTGGTTGAGCCCTTCTCTGACCATTCTGTTTAAAATCGCAAACCACATCTTTTTGCACTTCCTTATCCCCTATGCCTGCTTTAATATACTATATAATTTACTTTAAAAAATAGTCTATCACTCTTCTCCCCCACTAGAACAGAGCCCTGTTAGAAAAGAGATTATTTTGTGAATTTGCTGGTGTATTACAGAGCCTAGAAATATAAGCCCTGGATAAGTATTTGCTAAATAAATGAATTCATTAAGTTAAAAAATGCCGATAGCCTCCAGTCTGAGAAAAATAAAAAGTCTTTTATGAGCTTCTTTCTAAAGAGATTATGTGACTTTTTTTTTAAAATGTGTGTGTGTGGGGATAGTTAGACAGATGTCTGCATGTACCCAACCAGGATCCACCTGGCAATGTTCGTCTGAGGCCAATGTTCAAATCAACTGAGCCATCCTTAGCACCTGGGGCTGATGCTCGAACCAATAGAGACACTGGCTGCAGGAGGGGAAGAGGGAGGAGGGAGAAGCAAATGGTTGCTTCTTTTGTGTGCCCTGACTGAGAATGAAACCCAGTACATCCATACATCGGGCTGACACTCTATCTACCGAGTCAAACAGCCAGGGCCGTGGCATTTTGATAAGGCAATTCTTGTTCAATTTTTGAACAGGAATGGCTTTGTGGAGGCCACTCAATGAGTCACCAGTTGGCTTTACCACAGGTCTGACCACAGTCAGTGGGACTAGGCAGCAGCCCTGGAATTCACATTGTGTCGGGTGAAGAGGATTTGTGCCTTCCTGTTGGAAGAGCTAACCCCCCTCTACTTGAGGCTGGTAAACAGAGGCATCTCTTCTGCAAGTTTCCATAACCAGCATAAGGGACAGAGATCAGAATACCCAACAGGCTTTTCTGAGTGCTACCAAGTACTATTTGGGGCCACTTACCACATAGTTACTGTACGTTTGAAATAATTTTTACATAAAAAAAACTCACTGGAGCTTTTGTAGACTCTGTAGCAAAACTTACTTGACAGTGTTTGTGGATTTTGCCAAATGTCAAAGTCTTACAAAAACACTTCTCTAGTGAAAGCAAGAACTCCAAATTCACCCATGTGTAGCTTGGGAGAATTGCCTTGCTCTCTTAGATACATATCCTAGAGAATACAGCAAGACACAAATATGACACTAACAATTCTCTAAAACATGTCTTTACAAAGCCATGTGTTTATAGAAGTATCAGTTAAGATCATGTCTATGGAAGCATTTATTAAAATTGTAGGTGTTGGAATATTTATTTCACATATTTATTTCTCATTTAACCATGTGAGACAAGTATTATTATTATAATGAATCATTGTTACTATGATGAAGAAACTAAATGGCAAAAGGCCAGGTGATTTAAGGTGAATCAGGGAGGAGAGGGATTGGAATGCACACAGGGCTCATGGTTTTCCTGCTGCCAGTGTTGCTGCATGGCAGAAAGCCTGTGATCAGCTGTAGGGGAGTGAACATGTGGAGTTCTTCCCTCTCATTACTAATCTGGATTTTTAAACTTCCAGTGGACAATTGAACTTGATGCTGGAAATTTGTGCTTTGAGTCATGAACCAATTGAAGCTTTAGATCATGCAATGCTGGCTTTTCTGTGTTCCCTGTCTAATCCTGAATTTCCTCTACAGGTCGAGTGTCCACTGAAGTAAGAAGCTAAAATAAAAAGGCAACACATTTTGAACCTGTAAAAGTACCAATATTAATCCAAATTTGCATCATACAATCAGTATTCCAATGAGAAAATGTATATGTTATTCTGAGATTGCCTCTTTAGATATTGCTTTTCTGTCTCTGTCACTCTGTCTCTCCTTCTAACACACACACACACACACACACACACACACACACACACACACACACACACACACACAGTTCCATACCTTAGGTAAGAAAAGAAATCAACCACTTACATTTTTAGAATACAAGGGAAAAGACAGATTTTTTTCCCTCTTTTTCATGCTACTTTTACAATGTGTTGTATCCTCAGGAGTAAGCCTACTATACTGGGTTGGGAGAATTAGTCATGCAGCTCCCACTGCACGTATCCCCCAAGCACCACTCTGGAAGTGTACCTCTTGGTCTAGCTTTTAATATAAGACACCAGGCTGAAAGGAAGCCATGTCTGGGGAATGGGTAAGCTGAGCTGCCGTGGGTTCCCATAGGAACGCTGGGAACACGCTTCTTTTATTTATGCGCCTTTGCAGCAGCTGCCTCTTTTGGATTCTGGCTCTTAGCAAGTGCAAGCAGCAGCTCCAAGCACAGAACTGCCCTAAATGTCTCTCTTTGAAGCCCTTGAGTCTACAGCCTTCTATTTGTGTCTGGCCCCGATTCATCATGGGTGTGACTGCTTCACCTGCTATGTTACATTTCCAATAGAGCTAAATCAGATTTAAAAAAAGAAAAAAAGAACAATCCCTGGCCAGTGAATCTCAGCAGGAGAGCTGGACAAGTGAGAAGGGTAGGAGCTAAGGCAGAGAGTAATTACTATCTGCCATCTATGTTTCAAAGGATGTTGATATATCTCCCTCACCTGAATGTTTTACTCTATGTGGAACCCAGATACCTGTTTGGAAGATTAACAACAGTTGGATGCAGACCCACAATCACTCTGGGTTTTGGAATAGTTATAATTCATAGCAGAAATGGCATTATGAATAAATTAGCACAGATTTTAAAGGAAGTTTTACTTATTCTCAAGAATCCAAACACTTAACTTTTAGGTGGAAATAGCTAGAGACATTAATTCACTCATTTTATTCATGCATTTACTATTTGATCCTCTGCCTCTCAAATCATAAAATTTATCATGTTTTTCCTGAAATGGTCTATTCAACTCTGTGGGTCCATCTAGCTGATCACTATGTCCCACTTGCCTGGAGTATAGTAAGTCCTTATCAATTATTTTCAAGTCAAAAGAAGAAAGATATAAAAACATTAATATATAATTAATATAATTATATTATATATGATATATTAATATATATATCAAATATATATATTCTTTTGTCTTTATGATAAGGTAGGAATTTATTGTACTAGAAAAGCAATTTTCAACCAGTGTGCCACAAGAATTTTAAAGCATGCAATACTTGACTATTTAGTCAGGAGCACTGACCTCTTTTCCTTTAGATTGTCAAATAAAAAATGACAACAGCCAACACAATAGCCACCTAGTGTGAATGAATCAAAATTATATTTATTTCTTGTCAGATTGGAAAAAATTATATTTTTGGTGTGCTACAGAATTTTAATTAGTTTATGTGTGCCATGAGATGGAAAGGTTTGAAAATTGCTGTACTAGAATATATATTGCATGTAATAGCTAGCATTTACAGAGTAGTAACAATGGGCCAAATTTTATTTTACGTGACTTTTATAGATTGTTTCTTCTAATCCTCACAATAATCATTGAGTATGTACTATGATTCCTCCATTTTATGGACGAGGAAGCAAATACAAAGAGGTTAATTAGCTTGGCTAACATCACACATAGGAAATGGCAGGGACAGAATATGAACCCAATCAATCCAACCGGGAGAGTGTGCTCCTAATCACTGCAATGCATAGCCTCCCAATACACCATAAGCTCACCTCTTCAAACTCTGTGGTGATAGAGAAAGGAAATTTTCTAGAAATGTTCTGATGTTGAAGTTGGAGATTGAGCTGTTGCCTCTCCCCTCCCCCCAAAAAACTATTTGCAAGAACACTGTCCAGTTAGGATACCAGAACACAGAAAACTGATCTGTGCTCTGATAGACAGGAACCTGACACTACCATAGTGACCACTGGGGATGATTCTCTATACCTCTGCTCCCCTGTCACCATTCTTTATAACTGAGCAAATTAAAACATCAAAAAAAAAAAAAACACCCCAAGAAAAATCAGCTCCTCGTGGAACTTCTGGGTCTAAAAGTAGTGAGGAACTTCCCTGCCTTTTGTTAGCCTGGCTTCAAGTTCCCCCTGCCAACTGCTAAGACATGTGACAGACAGCTCAGAGTGGTATCTGAACCAATATGCTCTCCATTCCATAGCCCAAGCACAGGCTGAAGTTCTCAGTGGCACTGGCATCAGAAAGCGGAGGTTTCCTTTGCATTTAAAAACAGAATAACAAATAGACAACATTTGGAAACTCTGAGTATTCAAATCAGTGATTAACTTGGGATCTTCAGAAATTATACATGGCGACTAAAAGGACAATTGTGGGCAGTGAGCCAAGGCCAAGGCTTAGGTGATGGAAGTGTGGCGCGTTGATATGGAATGCAAGTCCTTTACTTGTCTTGGAAGCGGTTTCTAGTGAAGAGAGGACGCTATAGCATTTTTCCACTACCAAGTGGACTAAGACCCAAATACCTCTTACGTTCCCTTCTTCAGTCTCTTTTGCTGTCAGTATATTAAAAATGGAGGCAGCACAATAAGCTTGTTATACAAAAGTTTTGAGACAAATTTTGTTTCAGAGGCCAAAAGGGAGAGAGAAGGTAGAAGGAGACAGTCAGGGTCCAAGGGAGAAAACCCCAGAAGGTGACAGTGACTTGGGTGGTTGGAGCAAAGCCTAGAAGAAAGGGAGGTGCCAGCATTGGGAAGAAAAGGTGCTATTTCCCTACTTGAAACTAAACAGAAGAGGATTCCTGAAGTTTCAGAGAGGTTTGGAGGGAACTAGAAAGATGATAGCAATCATGAGAGGTGGCCTCAGAATTTTCAGAAATGTATGAGGCAAGACTGGGTTCTGTGAGTGTATTTAAGTGTTATGCAGTTACATTTTCATACTAAAGATTCTAGTTCAGTCAATTTTTAGAAAAGAATAAATTGTCATTCGTAAAATAGGTATTGATAATGAACTTTTCACAATAGGATGGTGAATATTATAAACATTAACCTTTGGTTTGACTCAGCAATAATATATCTTCATTCTGGATCTCAGCACTCAATATAGAAAAATTCCACCAATAACATTGAATTTTCTTTTAAAGATATATTCTGCAGGATGGATTGGTAAAACCGCTTATTTTATAAAGTGATTCTTAGAAGTTTTCTCTTCTGTTATTCTACCTTTTCTATTATTTTAGTTTAGAAAAATCAATTTCAAGACTTAAATACTGCACTTTTAGGGTAAGGTAATTTGTTATAAATTGAAGACTAAATACTCCCTCAAGGATGCATATTTATAAATGGTGTTTTAAAAATCTATCCTTTATTTATGGGAAAGAAACTATATAAAAGCTAAATGTAAGACCAAAAAGTTTAATGATTTGAACTTAAAAAGCAAATATTATTTTCAGCACTGTTTCTGATGGGTTATAAAGCCTCCATCCCAGACAGTACATTCCCCAGGAAGGCTTTAGGTACAACACAAAAACCATAAACTCAGTCATGAGTAGTGAACTCCACTAATATCCTTGAGCAGAACACGAGCTACCTTGCCATGCTGAAAAGGAGGCATTGACGGGGGTTAGGGGGACAGAGGTTGAAGAGTCAAATATTTTCTAGAAATAAGAATAGCATCTCAGCAGTTAGCAAGAGTCTATGGTGGCCGTTTGGATACATTGGTCCTATTGGTCAAGAAGAAGTAAAATGCTGTGGAACTCTCACAAATAAAGACAGTAATTGAAGAGAGGATATGGTAGCAAGTTATGTGGAAACAGGATATGAAATACATAATAAAGTAGATCTCCTTCCTGTCCTCTCAATTTCTACTGATGGCTCAACAATTCTTCTAGTCACCTTGGCCAAAAAGTAGTCACCTGTAATGACCCCTTTGTCCTCAAACAATCCACAACTCTCCTCACTCCACTAGGATAATACATCTCAACATCTATTACTGTCTCTCTGTTTCTACTTGCTTTCGCTGGGAACCTCCTGCTCTACCATCTGTCCTCTAGTACCCAAACAAAGTTGCCAGATTAATCTTTCAAAAGCAAC
This sequence comes from Rhynchonycteris naso, assembly GCA_037038555.1. Lineage (NCBI taxonomy): Eukaryota > Metazoa > Chordata > Mammalia > Chiroptera > Emballonuridae > Rhynchonycteris > Rhynchonycteris naso. The sequence continues at coordinate 173,782,781 of CM072997.1, forward strand.
CTCTGGCCAGGTCACCATTTGCTCAAAAACTTTGAATGGCTTCCTAATGTGAGCTGAAGACAATAAAAAATTATTACATTAAGTTTCACTTAGAGTAGTGGTTCTCAATATGTGGTATTTGGACTACCAGCCTCTGCATCCCCTGGGAACTTGTTAAAAATGCAAATTTTGACTCTGCATTATACCTACCTAATCAGAAAATCTGAGAGTAGCCCCAACAATCTGTGCTTTAAGAAGTCTTCCAGGCCCTGACTGGTGGCTCAGTGGATAGAGCGTTGGCCCAGGTTATACATGTCCTGGGTTCAATTCCTGGTCAGGGCACACAGGAGAAGCAACCACCTGCTTCTCTTCTTCCTCTTCCTTTTCCTCTTCTCCTTCTTTTCCTCTTACCCTCCCACAACCAGTGGCTTGATTAGTTCAAGTGTGGCCCCAGGTGCTGAGGATAGCTTGATTAGGCTGAGCATGTCAGCCTCAGATGCTAAAACTAGCTCTGTTGATTTGAATATTGGCCCCAGACAGGGTTGCTTGATGGATCCCAGTCGGGGCACATGCAGAAGACTGCCTCACTAACTCCCTTCCTTTCACCTTTAAAAATAAGTCTTCCATGCCTGACCTGTGGTGGCGCAGTGGATAAAGCCGTCGACCTGGGAACACTGAGGTAGCCAGTTCAAAACCCTGCACTGGTTCGGTCAAGGCACATATGGGAGTTGATGCTTCCAGCTCCTCCCCCCTTTCTCTCTCTCTCTTTCTGCCTCCTCTCTAAAATGAATAAAATAAAAAAAAACATAAAAAAATAAGTCTTCCAGGTGATTCTGGTGCATACTAAAATTTGAAAACCACTGATATGATGATTGAGACCATGAACTCATGGCTTCAGATCAATGGGTCCCAAATCCTCTTTTTGTTATTGGCTGAATTCTTTACACAACTTATTCTCTAAGCCTCAGTTTTCTCATTTAAAAATGAGGTCTAGCCCTGGTCAGTTGGCTCAGTGGTAGAGCCTGGCGTGTGGAAGTCCCGGGTTTGATTCCCAGCCAGGGCACACAGGAGAAGTGCCCATCTGCTTCTCCACCCTTCCCCCTATCCTTTTTCTCGATCTCTCTCTTCCCCTCCTGCAACCAAGGCTTCATTGGAGTAAAATTGACCCAGATGCTGAGGATGGCTCCATGGCCTCTGTCTCAGGTGTTAGATGGTTCTAGTTGCAATGGAGCAATGCCCCAGATGTGCAGAGCATAGCCCCATAGCAGGTATGTTGTGTGGATCCTGGTCAGGCGCATGTGGGAGTCTGTCTCTCTGCCTCCCAGCTTCTCACTCCAGAAAAACAAATAAATAAATAAATAATAAAATAAAAATGGGGTCTAACTGAGGTTGCCACCATGAGCTATAAACAGCAAATCATATGCTCACCATAAGAGTTTATTCATATGGAGCCCTCCATAAATATCACTATTACTATTATTACTAAAGTCTACCCTTCTACTGACCCTAAAATATTTTTGACGGGCGATTCAGTTGACCCACTCACCATTCCTGGAAAGTCTAGTACCACTAACACAGTGCTTTTCTCATCTATGGGCTCAAATATTTGGCATATGAATCAGTGAGCAAATACCAGAAAATTCTTGATACTTATTAAGTGCCTTAGGGAAAGAGCTTAGTTTGAAATTGAATGGAGTGAAATTTAATGAATGTTAATAAGGCATTGATTTACTATCTGACCTGAGAAAATGTGATAAACCAGTTGCTTGTATTCCCATCTGTGAAATGGGATTAATGTTATTAACCTCCTTTAAAAGAATTATCCCTACAGATTCACTGCCCATAGAAAGTGCCCACAGGTGTTAAAAATGATTCCTTTGATACATAATAATGAGTCATACCTGCAGAAATTGGGACAAGATATGAATTATATCCATCAACTAAACTGGGAATAATGATGTTTCTGTTTTGAGTTGTTATTCACGTTTCCTTGTAATTCTGCTCATGGGTACACTATAAATATTTCTTTTAGACTTCTGTTACATTTGGAGAGGTTGTTAAAGAAAATATTGTCTCTCCTGTGGTTAAGAATTACTGAGATCATTTGTGAGAATTGTCAATAAGGACATGTTGTCTATGTAGAACATTCTAACACTGGAAAATCCCAGAAATAAGATGCTTGACCATATCACAGTAAGGGTTAGGGAAAGTGTGTGGATGTATGAAGGCATATCCATTATATCCATTATAGTAATAATAAATATTTATATATTATATTAGTTATATATTTTACAATATTTATAGTAATAAATATATTTTAATAATGTTTATATAATAAATACTACAAAAATAACTGAATAAATAAATGGTTTGATTTAGTAATGGGAATATGTAGGGCCATTTTCACACACGAAGTAGATGCAATGTTATTATTTGTCACATTTAATACTCCCCATGACTTGTCAATTCTCTTTTAAACCTAGCAAGATTAAATAAAACCTGATTGTGACAATATTACAACTGATTTCTTCTGCCACAAGGCAACCCCCTTTCCTCTGTACGCCGCAGCAAAGTTTGAAAATGACCTTCCTTAAAACAAGGCTGACCATGCCACCCACTGCTGAGGTCCAATGGCCAAGATCGCTTGTGTCGAACCTAGGTCTACTCCAATCCCATTACCTGTTGCTCTCTGCCTTATGTAAATAAGATCCAACTATATATAGACCCCATACCCAATGAACTTCTTTCTTACAGTTTCCCTTACATACTAAGCCTCACTGTAGAAGGACCCGCTTTTTGAATTATAGGCACTTGCTGCACTGTATTGTATGGCTTTGATAATGCCTTCCAGGCTAGACTGTTATCATCTTAAGTCAAGAACCATTATTTTTGTCATTATTTTCATCATTTAGCAAAACACCTGTAAATTTGGAACCCTCTCCATATTCTAGTGAATGGGGCTTGAAAGAAAATGAGTGAAAGGAGAGCAGCATTCACCGACTGTTAATCAACATTGGCTAATCTTTTCCTGGCTAATGGGTAATTTCAGAACAAAAAGAAATGGCCAGATTTAAAAAAAGAAATCTTGAAATACCAAGTTGTCAACAATAAAAATTTAGATAGCAATGATCTGCACTTTGGATTCACATTCTCAGCCCAGGTCAAGGTTGAAGATCCCTAGAGGATTACTCATCAGCTGGTCGATGGTCTCTCCCACCCCTCCTACTGAGGCTCCTAAGAATTCAGCACTGCTCCCCACTTACTCCCTCTGCCAAAGGCAAGCTCCTTCTTCTCAGCTGAGTCAGATGTCAGCATCTTGAGGAAACAGGGGACATAAACTGGTTCCACAGTGTATTAGGCTGGCATGGGTAAGTGTAGTTCTTTTAACAACTGAAGATCTCCACTCTAAAGAAGGAGCCAACTGAGGAAGACTAAGTTTCTGAAGATGAGAACCTCAAACTTACCTCAGATTTTTATCATACTTATTGTGTGACCTTGTTCAAATGTCCTTGTCAGATCCAGCTTATAATTATTTCCATCAGTGTTCCCTCTCTAGCCTTCACCTGTTATCTGTGCCTGCCTCACCTCGATCTCCTTACTTTGACTACATCTGATGTCAGTCACCTGACTGACCTCAGTTGTGCTGACCTCCATTACCTGTGATCTCTTTCTGACTCGTGCCCTCATTAGATCTTTACTGTGCCTATTATAGGACTGGTTGCCAACAGCAACCATCATAGAAACATAGGTGAAACCTCAGCTAAAACATCTCCCAGTGTCCTTGTGACATACATGGGCATTACAAAATGTTAGATTTTACACTTTGGTTAGTCATGCACATATATATTTTTTGAGAATATACCAATAATAAGTTTTTCAAATCTCATATTGTGTTAAGTGTGGCTTTTCTGTAAAACCACAAAAGTCGAAGGAAAATAATGAATGACTGTTGGTCTTTCTGTAGGGCATGGCCCAATATCAAGTCTTGGGCTTGTTTTTTCCCTACAACACCCTGATTTTCTGTCTTAGTTTCTTTCTAGAGCTGTTGTAACAGAGTTCCACAAAATAAGCAGCTTCAAAACACAGAAATTTATTTTCTCACAGTTCTGGAGGCTAAGATACCAAAATCAATGTGTTGGCAGGGTTGGTTCTTCTTGAGGGCTCTGAGGCAGAATCTGTTCTTTGCCAGTCCCTAGGTTCTTAATGTGCCTGGCTTGTTGCTGCATCACCTCTGCCTCCATTGACATCACATGGCATGCTCCAGGGTGTTTCTCTCCTTTTCTTATTATAACACAGGTCATATTGGATTAAGAGCCCACCCTGCTCCAGCATGACGTCATCTTAATTTACTACATCTGCAACAACCTTATTTCCAAAAAAGTTCACATTTTAAGGTAGTTGAGGTTAGGACTTCAACATCTTTTTTTTGAGGGGGACACAATTCAACCTATAAAACCCTCTCACTGCCTGACCAGGTGGTGGCGCAGTGGATAGAACGTCGGACTGGGATGCGGAAGACCCAGGTTCGAGACCCCGAGCTCACCAGCTTGAGCGAGGGCCCATCTGGCTTGAGCTAAAGTTCGTTAGCTTGGACTCGAGGTCACTGACTCCAGCAGCAAGGGGTTGCTCAGTCTGCTGAAGGCCAGCGGTCAAGGCATATCAATGCAAGAAAGCAATCAATGAACAACTAAGGTATTGTGACGGCAACAAAAAACTAATGATTGATGCTTCTCACCTCTCTTCATTCCTGTCTGTCTGTCCCTATCTATCCCTCTCTCTGACTCTCTCTCTGTCCCTGTAAAAAAAACAACAACAAAGAAAAACACCTCACATTTTTACCACAGCCTTGACTTTGTTTTCATTATGAGTTTCAAACAGAATTTCTTATGTTTTGCTGAAAAGAGCACACATGGGCTTCTGGGTGTCACACTGGACTCAACGCCAACTTCCCTGGCTACTTTCTCAGGCCTGCTTTGACCAGTTTTGCCACCTTCAAAATAGAGATTATATCTACCTTGCAGGAATATTCAATGTCTACTAACTAGAAATATTGAATTAATGTACAGTATATTATAGGTTCTCAACAAATTTCATGGAGAATTTCCTTCTTCAATGAATAATTATTAAATAGCAGAGGAAGCCTGACCGTGATGGTGCGGTGGATAAGGCATTGTCCTACAATGCTGAAGTTGCCAGTTTGAAATCTCTGGCTTGCCTGCTCAAGGCATATAAGAGCTGATGCTTTCAGTTCCTCCCCCCTTCTCTCTCTCTCTCTCTCTTTCTGTCTCCCTCTCCTCCTCTCCCCCTCTCTAAAATGAATAAATAAAAACATAAATAAATAGCAGAGAAAAGTTTCACTAAAGTAAACCTTCACACCAACGTTTCCTTTGGAGTTAATAAAAAACATTTCTGTGCCAACAATTGCCAAAAGCATCCTAAAGCGTTTTCAGTTTGTCAGCTTGTGAACCTCCAACAGAAATATAGAGTTGTGGGCAAATACTTTAAAACAATTGCTCCAGATGTTTTGGTAAGAATGAACTTATCAAACCACCTACATGAATGTACACATAAACAAGGGCTTAAATAATCTTGCTTTAAACGCTCTATATCTGAATTTTAGTACTGCGCTCTAGTCTTTGGTTCATAAAGGAAACTCCTATTTTGGTGTTCCTAGGTAAATCTGGCTATGTAAACTTTGAAAAGCTTTTGAATTAAAAAAAAATTGGTTATGGTTTACTGCTTGACAATCTTTTTAAGTGAGAAGAGTCAGGCAATGCACTACTAAGACAACTTTAATTAAACTTATAGTTCTTGGAAATTATTTACCCTCTTTGTGTATAAAAAAACACACAAAAAAATACAAAGGTCTGTTAGAATAGGATGCATTTGATTTTTGCAGATATGGTGTGGCTTCTGAAATCTTTAAAGATTTATCTTAAATATGCTTTCAGGTCTTCCTTTTGTGAAACTTTGATAGCATAATAAAATTAGATTTGCTGAATTTCACTAAACTGTAAAGTAACGTGTCATCAGCTTCACTTACTTTTCAAAAAATATTTCTCTCTGGTAATGCTCATCAATCTAGCTTTTCAGCCCCTAAACATGAAACTCTGAAACGAAAAGGATGACTCCATCAGTTTTGCAAGTGACAAGACATTAAACATTTAACACTCCCCCACATTGTAGCACCAGCTGCCTCTGGATAATGTAGACTTGCTTAGGTTTGGTTCAGAGAAAAAAGGAGGAAGAGGAAAGAAGAAAGGAGGAAAAGGAACTACTCTTTCAGACATGTGCTTTCTAAGCAAATATTTTCTTGAGGAAAAATATTATGAGGGAGTCACCATCAGGTTCTCAATTCCTAGGAGTGCCACTGTTTCTCAACCTTCTTCTTCTTCTTTTTTTCTAGTTAGACAATGATTTCATTTCTTGAGTACATAAGACATTTATGCACCCAAGACAGAGGCTGTGGATTACTCATATTTCCAATTGGGTGGGAGGACTTGTTTATTCTCATAATATTGATTCAACCAGTGAATACAGTTCTTGAGCAGATTCAAATAAAATTTAGCATCTTTATCCTTTCTTTTCCTCTCAAGATGCTTTTAAACAGCAATAGCTTCTTAATTAAATGATAGAGATCCCCAGGAAGACCAGGAGTAAGTTCCTTGGACTTAAAAATTCTCAAGATTGTATTGCCTGTCACAAAACCTACTTGTTCAATGCCATGTGAGTCTCTCAGGATCACACCAATTTGTGAGGGAATTAGGCCCTTATTGACCAGTTTGTACATTTGCTTCTTCATACCATCAGATGCCAACTTCAGCCAGATGGGGACACTGAGGCAGTAGGGGCAGACCCAATAGAGACAGGCCCTTTCTGAGAACGTGCATGAAACCCATTATGGTGGCTGGCAGGCAGCAAAAAAGAGCTATTTCTTCTTCACCTTCTCATGGATTGACTTTGATATGAGCATGTAATGCTCTGGATTAAATATTTTGTTCATTGAGGGAAGGAGTGGAAGTCAAGGGAAGGAAGTATGTCCTTAACTGTTATTCAGTCAAGGACATACCTTAATCCTACTGTAAGAGCTCAAAATATCTGAGCTGAGTGAATGAACTAGAAAAGCACATGTGGTCCACTGGGTCATGCTAACTCTTTCTCCACAACCAATTCCTTATCTTGGGCACTTCAGCTTTTGTTTCAGACCAGTCAAGCAGCATTTACTAAGCTACCTGTGCACTCAGTTGATCTAACAACACAATCTGTTGATGAAGCCATTGTTAATGATCCAAAGTAGCATCAACTTTAAAGAGCCAGGTGGTTTTGTTCTTCAAGTATCTTGTTATGAGTAATGTCCCTGAGATGGCAAAAGTGATTTATGGTTTTCCTTGGGGAGCCATTGACCTAGGTGAGAGGCAGAAAAGGCCAATGACGAGTGCTCATACAGTCTGCCAAGTCATAAGCCTTGTAAAGAGCATTTTCCTTATGGAGAGAGGCATGATGCAGTGAAACACCCATTTTGAAGAACATTATATGAAGCTCCCGACAAGGAAGCTAGAACAGTATAAATAGCTCTCTCAGGAGTAGGTGTTGGTTCTTTCATTCAATGAACTTTTGATGAGGAACTACCATGTGCCACTGCTATTCCAGGCACTAAAGGATGAGGCAGATGGGAGTGGTATGGGAATGGAGATATATATATATATATATATATATATATATATATATATATATATATATATATATATATATATATATATATATATATATAGAAGAATAAGGCATATGGCTAAGACGCTGGGCAGTTAACTCAGTAGATCTCGTTTTCATCATCCACTTTTTAATGTAGAGATTAACAAACTAGAAGCTGTGAAACCTTTGGGTAAGTTAATTTCTCTTTTTTTTTTTTAACATGATGTCTGTTTCTTTATATTCTTATTTCCTTTTTTTCACCATTTAAAGAGACAGTCTCATAAGCAGATGCTCATGTGAATGATGTCATAAAGACTGTATTAGCTAAGTGCCAAGAGCCACACTGCAGTGCTGCCTGGTTTGCACAGTTCCCAGGGCCAATCTTGGGTTCAAGGTACAGCTTTACTGTGTGTCAATCAGGTTTTATCTGTATCACCACATTTTTTTTCTATATATCTGCATCTTTCCAGTGAAGAGCTGCAGAAATCACGCTCATTTATGGCCAGTCAGAATTTAGAGTCATGCCTGGTACAGTTTCAACAAAGATGACTGGTTGCTGTTATATTTAGTTCCATATAGAGCATCACATGCTTACTGCCTAGGTGAAGAGTCTGAGGTCTTAGTTACCAGAAGGGAAGCTGAATAAAGAAAAGCTATTTTCTTCCTTCCAATTTTTCTTTGTTACTGAGCTTGTCTCCACATTTTTCTCTTATTTCTACTTCTACTTAATTTAAATGTCCATTCATCTTTCCTGTTCTACTACACCATACCTTTTACTATTCTCCAGATATACCACATAGGTGTCCACCTTTCTACCTTTGCCTCCGCTGCTTCTTTTCTCGAGTATACATTTTCTTTCCTGTCTGTTTGACTAACTTTTTCATTTTTAAGTAGCATTGGCTTCAGGAAACTTTCTTGACTCTCTGCAGGCTCTTGGAGTATCCTACATTTGGGTCAGAACTTCATGTCTATTTCTCCGGCCTCGTCACTAGACTGACCCCTCTCTAGGCTAGGGAGATATGTTATCCATCTTGGTATTTCCAATGTTCACTGTAGGGTTTGACACATAGGAGATGTTTAATCTGTGTTAAATGAATGCATTTCCAGTGGAATTACCTACAGAAAGTTTTACTAGAATTAGGTAAATGAAGAGGCTACAGTAATAAGAGAACATGACACACATATTGAGGTTTTCTGATCTGTAAGTAAAACACAGATAACCCTTTAAATTAACAAGGAAAACACAAAGAGGGAAGAAAGAATAAAAGATCATATATTCAGTTTGACAAGAGAGTTTATACAAGATTAGTTATCAATATATTGGGGCTCACTAGATAGGGCCAGATACAGTGCCATTTACCTTAGTAGAAGCTCAACACATATTTGTGAGTTATTTAATTAATTTTACGAATTTTCAAATTTCAGTCATACCCAAATAAACTCTATATACTGCTTAAATTCCTATATTTCTTTTCCTAAGATAAAGAGTTTATTTAAACCAATGTAATACATAGATGCTTCTACATTAGAACAAACTATCATGTAAGGTACTGACCTAATACAATGGACAGTAATTGAAAAAAATAGATACAAGAAACTTGATAATATTTCAATGATCTTTTTCCTCCTTTTATACTGATATAAAAAAAAAGGGTGAAAATTTATTGCCCTTTGTGCTAAAGATCTTTCTGTAAGTAAAAATTGGAAGGTAAATAATGTAGTTCAATTTTTCTTTCAGGTAGTATTTAAACTCAGAATTGTCCAAACTTTTGCAAACTAAGATAGCCAAAGAATACACAAGCAATAGAAAACTTGTAAAAAAAAATGAAATTAAGCCTGACCAGGCGGTGGCGCAGTGGATGGAGCATCAGACCGGGATGCGGAAGACCCAGGTTCGAGACCCCGAGCTCGCCAGCTTGAGCGTGAGCCCATCTGGCTTGAGCAAAAGCTCGCCAGCTTGGACCCAAGGTCGCTGGCTCCAGCAAGGGGTTGCTCAGTCTGCTGAAGGCCCGCGGTCATGGCAACAAAAAACTAATGATTGATGCTTCTCACCTCTCTCCGTTTCTGTCTGTCCCTATCTCTCCCTCTCTCTGACTCTCTCTCTGTCTCTATAAAAAAAAGAAAATGAAATTAAGATCACTCAATACTCCAGAATAGTTCATAGGTAAGAGTTCCAGTCAAATACTATATTCCTTCACATGTCATATATTGAAAACAACAACCAATATCTTAACATGATTGTTACCATTTTTTTTACTTCTGTATGATTATATAATTTTTACTCTATGTAAATATGATAAAATAGTATTAAAGAAAAGAGTATAAGACTCACCTTGCCCTGTATACTATATGACTGTTTTTTAATACACAGTGAAAAATGTGCATTGGGGTAAAACCAATGTTGTCTCTCAGACACTTTCAATCCTTCCCATTTTCATGTACTATGCCAGCATTAGCAGACACACTCACAATTAACCACAGTTTTCCTGTAACAGAAAACTCACTGAATAGTTGTTTAATAAAGCAGTGGCCTGTGTTTCACATGTAGCAAGAAGGCCACTGCTTTATTAAACAACTATTCAGTGAGTTTTCTGTTACTTTTAGTTGAAAACTTTCTTACAGAATACATTAGTGTTGATTAAAAACTAATAAATTAGGTATTAGATGACTAATAATGTATTGAGTATTCAAAGAAAAGCATGCGCTCTCCTCTTCCCACTTCCCACTCTTTATTCTGACACCATCTTGAAGAGAGACAAATCTAATGGTTTTAAAAGCTTTCCTTGTTCTCCTTTCTGAAGGACAGGAAAGTGCTGGCTTCCTAGGTCAAAGCTATCAAAGGTCAGCTTCTCCTGCCTAACAAATTCTTTTTCAGCATGGAAGGGAAGTTTTCTCATGAAATAGCCACCTAGATGTTTCCTGTTCTATTTTCTTTTTAAATATTCAGAGAGTAAAGCATAGGATCCTCATATAAAACAGATAATTCTGAGGGATGATATCAGCTCAGAAGATTGTGTGCAGTTGGATCATTCTCTGTTTATAACTTTCTCCCACAAATGCTGCAAATGAGTCCATACCCAACCAGCTTTACTTAGCCTTCATTCTATGTTTTCAGTGTCTTCCTCTTCTGTATGGATCACTGACAGGCAATCCATACCCAGTGTTCTTTCTTCCTAAATTCACTGTCCTTTCCAGAGGAGGAGAAATGGGGTGGCTCACTGAACCTACCTCCTTAGATCTCTGACCACAATCAGGAATACCTCCTCCTGCATTTACATGACCTGGGTCACATGCCCATTATTGTATGTATCAAATCATATTATAAACTCATTTAGGGTCTATTGTTTATTATAGACTACTCAAAAAGAGAAAAGATGATACTGTATATTCTTGACATCTCCAGTCTCTAGCAAACTTCTGGCACACTGTAGGCCCTCTGTAAATATTTGCTGAAGGAATGGTTGTCTGACTTACCAAGAGATGGAAAAAACAAACACTGCTTGAACTGTCAACCTTGGGTGTCCCAAAGGCACTTCAATTCCTAAATTCCAAAGTTCATGTGCGTAGATGACTAGCTCATGTATTATTAAATTAAAGTGCTATATTGGTAGGAAATGCCAACAGGGCTGAAACAAGTATTTCTTAAAACTCACTACAGAACTGTGTTTGTCCATGTCCTTGGTGTCGATGAGCTTTAATGTGGGCCAAAAAAGAGTGAAAAATGTGCATTAGAGTCAAAAGATTTGCATTGATTAAGTCATTCATTTATTCATTAAATATACATATATCCACCACTTACTACATGCCAAAAATTATGATAAATATTAAGAATGCAAAGATGAAAGACAGAAGACCTCAAACAATATACAGTGTGTGTATGTGTGTGTGTGTGCCTGCATGCTTATGTGTATAAGGGGACAGTTAACATAATTATAATGACTATAACAATTTCTATGCCCTTATGTGATACATACAGGATAAGATGGCAAAAACCATTATGGATATATAACCAATTGAAAGTATCTAGGGAGACTTCCTAGAGGAGGAGATTTTGAAGTTGAGCTTGTTTTTTATTGACTCTTTTATGTATTGTGTGCTAAAAAGATGAAGGGCAATGAAAAAGTTTGAAAACCACTCTTCATGCATACTACTTGCAAGCTTCTTGGATCCATATTTAAAGAATTCTTGGAAAGTGCTTGCCTTGAAAAGTTTATAATTGATATACGGGGATCTTGCAATCAGAGCCCTATATGACATCTGTAACTAAATTAAGACAATGTTTTACTGAACATTTCTTTCAATAGCTTTTCTTTAGTATAATGTACTATGCCACCTGGTATAAAATTATTTTACATAGATGGGTCTCTTTCTTAAGAGATATATACAACAAAGACAACACTAACAAGTGGTAAGTGAATTAAAATATATAAAACTTTTCTTAGAAGAGAGGAAAATCTTGTATCAGGTTTAATGATGAGATTAGAAATGCTTATAGGGAGCAGCATTGGAGAAAAGGTAGAATCTAAAACTATATAGATAAGAGGGAAAACATTCTAAATATACTTGAGCTGGAAGGAATAGAGTCCATAGAGACTGGCAAGTCCTGTAAGTCTTATATTTTAATGTATATTCACTGAATAAAGTCCAGTTAAAATGTACATTGTAATTCAGGAGGTCCATGTGGTGCCTGAGAGTATGAGTTTCTAACGAGGTCCTAGGTGAAGCTGCAGCTGCTGGTCTGTGTTACCTGGAGTAACAAGAACCCAGTTCACATGCTTCACTGTGAATGAGAATCCTGAAGCCCAAGGCAGGGAGAGACCTGTCCATGGCACCTGGCTGATGAGCAAGCATGAGGTCAGCTCTCTGACACGACAGGAGTTCAGGAAGGAGTGAAAAGATGGTGGTCTCTGGAGTCAGGCTGATATAGGCTTGGGCTTAGCCCTGCTGTTTAATAGTTGCAAAGCCTGGGGCAGGTCAAAGATACTTTCTGTTTTCCAGTTTTGTCATTTGTAGAATATTGACTAAAAAAAATCTTATAGAAGAGTTGTGATGAGTCAATAATATGAGTGGCATATAAAAAATGCACACTAGTGTCTGAAATAGAGTAAGTGATAAAAACAAATAACATGTCTTCTTTTTTTTTTTTTTCCGGCCAGGTTAATATTGCCATCAGTGTATGTGGTCTTATCTCAATCATAACTCCTTTAGGGCCTAGGCTGTGTTAGCATTCAGTGACATGTAAGGGACAATTAATACTGGCTGGCAAATAGGTGCCCAATTAAGGCCAAAAACAAACAAAAAAAAGGATTTTATTTATTTATTTTTGCTGCTTTTTTGGAAAAAAATGCAAAAAGGCAAATATATATTTGTGCTTCTTTGCAGTTGAGTCCTTTAAAACATCTGCTCATTAATAGAAAATGCTCAGTTAATATAATGAATATTAATTGTATATGGTAGTCATTCCACTTTGGTTAGTACAGGCATTATTATTATTTTTATTATATTTTTTTCTGGTTCAAGATTTTTTTTTCAGGCTGTATTAGCTCTTATCTAAATAAATAAATAAAATGAAAACAAAGAACAATTTAATCTCATAGTTTCCAAGGAAATAATAAGAAACAATGACTTGTAGAGTGTCTTCTTTAACAGGAAATTTTCTGTTTCAAATACTAGCAAGCAAAAAAAAAGGATATTGTCATTTTTACATAATATGAGGGTAAGATTTAGTCCACAGGGGAAGTGCTAAAGGAGAAAAGAAGAAAAAAAATCTAAGAGGAATTAAACCTGTTAAACTGCAGCACCACTGTAAGAGCTGCTTCAGAAACCTATTTAGAAATCATTGCTCTTGTATCTGAATCCTTACAGAGACACTAGCATCACCCACTTCTTATTACTGCAAACATAGCAACAGTTGCCATGCTAGCAAAAGCTTCACAGCACAAACACTGAAGTCAGGAGGGAGCTGGGCGGGGCTGTACTAGAGTCAGGCTGTTGAACAGCACAGGGTGCTGCCTGTACAGATTTAATTAGGCCAGTTGCTCTGTTTGGTCTCTGTGTTGTGTCCTCTCAGACATTTTAGTAGAGGGGAAGCAGTCTCAAAAGCAGCATTTTCAGCACCAACTTTTACTTTCAGTCTACACAGTACCCATCACCTTCAAAGATAGAACCTGAGTGTTTTGAGAAACACAAAAGTGGGTTTAGGTCCTCCTTCTGGTTATGAATGGAGAAAAGGCCAAGGTGTCTCTTCGTTTCCAGGAATGGAAAGCTCATCAAACTCTCATCATTAGAAAGTCAGGCTATTCGTTGTCCCAATATGTCATTTTATCTAATTGAAAACAAATCTATCACCATTTATTTAGCTATTTGCCTCTGGCGAATCTTCACAGGTTCCCTTTTTCTGGCTGGGATTTAGTTAATTAGTATTACAAAAGCTTGAAGAGGGAAATACACTGTGCTGGCCCTTTGGGTTATGAGGGAGCCCATTTTAGGCTATGCTAACATAAACACTACTGAAGGGAAGGAAAGAACACAAAATTATAGCATCAGAAAAGCCGTGCAAGAGCTGCGTCTCATTCTCTCTCTCTCAAGTGCATATATTGTAACCTAAATGTGTCGCTCACTCACTCTTTTCATGCAATTTTTATGCTACAATAAATTCAGGTCCTTAAAGCTTATAAAAAATATGCCACTTTTACACTCGTAGGACTCTTCTCATATCTTCACTTTTTAAAATTACCTATTTTACACCACTTCTTCTGAACAGAATACTTTGTTTGATGTTCTTTTTGCCCCCTCTTTTTCATGGATAAAGCATGTTTCAAATTAAGGGTGGTTTTAAAAGTCAAGCAACTGAAAGAAAGGATTGATATTTTTCACATGCTCCTAACTTTACGGTTGAACGCCTTTGTTCAGCGGGAAATCTCCAAGCCTTTCTCTCTTTTATTAGCAGTCAGGGCTGGAGGCCCCATGCTAGGTTTGTCAGCTGCTTGCTAGGTGGCGCTAGATAGCAAAGCAACCAGAAAAGAGCCACCGTATTGCCTTAGGTCCACATCAGCTGAAAGCGAGTTCTTACTTAGAGCCCTATAGCAATTCAGCACAGATTATTTCCAATTCTGATGAATGTTAGGAGACTAGCGGCATAAAAAGCAGAGGACACTAGCAATAAATTTATAGTCTTCTTTTCATTTTTTGAGTGTATGTATGCATATGGGAATTGTGTGCTTATTTCATTGTAATGCACCAGGGCCTATGATGAAAACATTTTATGTAAATATACATAGATGATTATGCTTAATTTTTGGAACTCTATGAAAATAGTTTTAACTTCTTGCAAGGCCCCTCTCTACTTTCCTTAATTTCCCATTTTTATTAGGTGACATTCAGGGACATAAAGAGGTATACTTAATACTTTCACACCCTCATATTCATGTGAATAGTTACATTCTCTCTTAACTACATATGCCATGATATTAAGAATTTTTCTGCTTTTGTTCATTGGAAAAAATTTTGGGCACCTCAAGAAGATTTGAACTTAAAAAGAGATAAAAGGCAACTAACTGACAGGCATCATGGTACTTGCTTAGATTTTAGCTGCTTCCCTTTGGCTTTTATATTTTTCCAGTGTGAACCCTTGATGAGTTTAAAATCTGACCTTCATCAAGTGAGTGTCACAAAAATTATATATCTCAGAGGTGATAATTATTCCAGAAAAAAAGTTGTCTTGTCCCTAGGTTAGGCAAACAACCTCTTGCTCTCCTCATTATACAAACAATGTGAACAAGGTCTATATAACTTAAGCCTAATGAGTTAGGAAAATAACACCTTCTACAAACCCAGAAGACATTGTTGAAGTAAGAGTTAGATACTAATGTGATACTTTGATACAAACTGAGGTCTTTTATAAATTCTATAGATGTCACATTTTAAATCAATATTTAATAAGTAAAGAAACAGTTTAGAAATCCAAAAATGCTATCCCTTTATCATTTCCTTAAACTTATAGACTTTAAAATTATTCCTGTGTAGAATCAGCTAAAAGATTCTTGGCTTTTGTTATTAGACAAGGAAATATTTATTTTTCCACTTTCAAGATTTAAAAACTTATAAAATCCTCATTATTAGATAGTCTATTTGTTGACTCAATATAGCAGCTAAAATCTTCTTTCTAAAAATATACACTAAATGTATTGACTACCATAATAAAGAACATATTTATGAGGAAATGGAATAGTCTAGTTTTACAATGTACTTCATAAAGAAATTATAGTAGAATTAGCCTTAAAACTGGTCCCCAAGTGTCTAGAGGGTGTTTGTCATTTTATATATTATAATTAGTTTTTACTGTTTTAGAAAGATGATTTCCAAAGACGTGAATAAAAGAGATAGAAAGTGCAAGGTTAGGCCATGGCATGCTGGTGAATGAGGCAGCAGATGTGGTTGTTGTGTTCAGGTTAGGTTTATATCAGCGCAGGCAGCTGATTATAAAGCTTTGTTATGGGCTGGCATCAGCTGAGGTAAAATGGCTAGTGTCGGAAGTAGTCAGAGTGAGAAGGGAAACATTCCCTGCCTCGACTGAGAGTGCACTATGTTCTATATTGGATCTGGCACAGCTATAGAGTGTGGTGGTTCAGCACTCTGGACAGCTCTCAGCTGATTATCCTCAAAGCCAAAACCGAAGGCTAGAAGTTCTTGTTTCTTGGAGGTGGTTCAAACAGGTTCATCAAGCTTAGTCTCCAGATAGTTTGGTATAATGAAAACGCTACCAAATAGACCCCATAGGAATTATTAATTACCACTTTTTTACTTTATAGGTTCATATAAATTACTTAAATTATTTTAGTTTTGGTTGTTTATTTTTTAACCTGAAAAATAGAAATCATAAGGCCTACCTAATAAGATTGCTGTGAAAATTGAATGGCATAATATTTGTGAGGATCTATCATGATTTTCTCCCCAAATAGGTATTTAGCACCTGCCACGTACTAAACACTGTTCTATGTATTGGAGATACAGTATCAAAAAGAAGAGAAGTTCAGCCTGACCAGGTGGTGCAGTGGATAGAGCATAAGACTGAGAAGCAGAGGACCCAGATTCAAAGCCCCCAGGTCACCGGCTTGACTGCGGGCTTACTAGCTTGAGCGCGGGCTCACTAACTTGAGCGCGGGTTCGCTTACTTGAGCGTGCCATCATAGACATGACACCATGGTCGCTGGCTTGAGTTCAAAGGTCTCTGACCTGAGCCCAAAGGTTTTTGGCTTGAGCAAGGGGTCATTCACTCTGATGTAGTCCCCTGGTCAAGGCACACATGAGAAAGCAATCAATGAACAACTAAGGAGCTGCAAAAAAGGGTTGATGCTTTTCATCTCTCTCCCTTCCTGTCTGTCTGCCCCTGTCTCTCTCTCTCTCTCTGTCATGAAAAAAGAGAGAGAGAGAGAAATTCATGCCCTTATGAGGTTTATGATTTAGTATAGATATCAATTAAATGATTGGATAAAACTATAACTCCAGATGGGTATAAGTGCTATGAAGATGCTTTCATACTGATTCTTCTAAAGCTTGAATTTTATTTAACCACACGGGGGAAACAAAGCATGGGCCCAAGTAAAGTGGGAAGTCACATAAAACATGCTGGTATGAGGCTAGGACCGTGAAAGCACAACCCAGGGTGAATGAGGAAAGACTAAATCCTCTCTAAACATGGAGATACAGAAGGCAAGTGCCCTGTTTCATCCTTTGCTCCAGATAAGATGAGAAAAATGATAAATGAAATATATACCTGGAGAAGTCTCATCCACAAACCCACACAGATACAAATTTTAGAACAAAAATATTATTATATGCATTTTACAAAAAAGCCCTCTAAGTTAATGTTTTAAACTGATCCTAAGGAATTAGTTTCTCTACCTAATCAGCAAAAGCAAAACCAAATTATTTGCAAAACCACCTACAGCAAAGAAGGGGGAAAATGCCAGAGAAAAAGTTCTAAGGAACATAAGACCAAAATACAAACAAAAATCTCTAAATACATAAAGAAACCAGGAGCAAGAATTAGCAGAAGCAACAAACTACATAATTAGATTTAGACACATTTTGATTTAGAAAGGCTGCAGAGATTAAAAATATCAGACATTAAAATATAGAATACAAAATAAATATATTTGAATAGAAAAGAAGCAATTGAAAGCATGTAAAAGGAAAAAGAGATTTTAAAAACTGTCTAATAAAGTTGCAAAGAGTTTAAACGTCTACAAATGAAATAAAAATTTAATGGACAAAACATTAAATCTGGCTACTGAGAGTATTTTTGAACTGGAAGAAAGACTTGAAGAAATAACCAGAAAGCTGCATAAAGAGAATATAGAGTTTAGATAAATAAAAAAGAAAAAGTGATTGAGAAATTAGAAAAATAAAATGAGAAAATCTAAAATGCGTCTAGAACTTCAGGCATAAAGAATAAGGAATATGAGGTAAAGAAATATTAGAAGAGGTAGTGGTTGAATATTATTCAGAATGTATAAAAGATACCAATTCTCAGATTCTATACACCCCAAAAATTCAAAATTAAATCTATAATTATGCACAGCATAGCCCCAGAAAAGGTTTTGTCATAATATAGTGATTGAGATATTACTGAAGGCTGGTTAATATTTTGACAAGGTTAGGAGGGTGTTTAGGGTTAAAAATTAGAATACAGAAATAGGTTGACAGCAGATAAAACATAGGGTGTGTATGAGAAATAATGGAACTTCTAATTTGTCTATAGTGTATGTCTTCAGGGATTCTATTGCTACTTTTTTCAGGATAATTCTTAATTTTGTAGAACTGTCCAAAACATTGTCCTCAGGGCCACTAAATGTTATTAGCATCTTCTTAGTCATTGAAACTACCATAACCCCCACCCCCTAAAACCACCCCAGAAAATAAACCTAACCTTACACAGTTTCCAAGAATCCTAGAATGTATTTCAGGAGTGTCAATATCACTCTGTGTCTTACACCAGTGGAAAGTAGGATGCTCAGTGGGAGTTAGAAGTAGAACAATGTATCATTGACCAATTTGGATTCTAGGAAGAGACACTTGCACTTATATTTTAGAGGCAATGGAGAATTATTGATGGTTTTAAAGTAGGTATACTTTAGTTCTATAGAAGTAAGATTATGTTGGTAGTAGAGGGGTAAGTGGATTAGTGAATGGGGAAGCTTGAAGGGGAGAGAAGGTAGAGACTTTATGAAGGAAGCAGATTGGTCAAGGTTGGACATATCTGGAGGTAAACTGTGTGTGCATGAGTGTACGCATGTGTGTGTAATAATGTGTGTGTGAGAGAAGGAGAGAGAGGAAGAAAGAGAGAGAGAAGCCATGCATTGTAATGAATCACAAGAAATTTCATGGAAGAAGAGAAAAGCAAGTGAACTGTTGATTGTGGTGAGTTGGCAAGAGAAATAAACTTGATATAAAGGAAGGTTTGGAAGAAAAGATAACATTTAAGGAGCCTGAAGGAAGTTTCAGTACAAATAGCACATAGGAATATCTGACCCCTATCGACAAGGAGGAGACACTATTGGTTTTACTTGATAAATATCCTGCTCCCCAACAGCAAATGTACCCAATCCTCTCATGACTGTCTTTTTCTTTTTTTCATTTCTTCTAGGAACATCAGTTTCATTTACACATTTGCTATGTCCCAGAAAAACTAGGTGTAAATAAAAATTTTATAACATATTCCCTTTTATAAGTTGAATTGCATTTTAAGTGTACAAGGCAAGGTTTTTATTTAAAGGAACCCTTTGATGGGCCCTTTTGTATTGTGAGCAATTACTTCTGAATGCATTCATTTTATAGTTCCAATCTCTGCATCTCTGGGTTCCTTCTCCTGGACATCTAACTAGGTCATAGTGTTCTATTCTCAGAGCCCAGCCCCACACAAACACTAATTGGTTTTCCTATCTGAAAGGTTGTGTATCATTTTGTCATTTCTAAATTTACATGATGTAGTCTATGTACAAGATGGGAGATTTCAGACCCTGTGGGAAGAGCAACTGCCACATGCTTAGTTTTCCAAATATATCTAGACACAAATATTTTAAAATAGGCAGAACTTCCGGCATGCCTCCCTGAATCACATATTTTACCAATTTGTAGTTTCAATAAGAATTAGCAAATTTCTATTACCTGTGGGAAAAGTATCTGACACAATTTTTTATTATAACTTTTATTTTAGAAAAGAAAAAAATAATCATTAAAAACAAATATGCAAACAACCACCAAAACTCCCATTATATCAAGCATTATAAAACTAAGGGTTGTAAACTTCAATAACCAACACTGGGGTATAAAAAATACTATTTTAAAGACATATATTGAGGGTTCTGAAGCCTGGAATTGAAAACACAGTCAGAACTCCAGGCAAAATCTTGTTCTCATTTTTTAAAAAGCATTATACCAAGCTAAAAATTATACCTTGTGTGATCTTAATGAATTGTTAGAATGCCTTTTAGATCAGAGATTACTAGTACATTGCAAGACTTTGCGGAAAGGGCCACAGATACTCAGCCTTCACAATGTTCTCCTTTGGTCACAGCTGCTGTTTCACCTAGGCTCACACTTTCCTCTTTCCATTTATTCCATCAGTTGCGTCTCCTTCCCACAGAGTGACTGACAGATTAGCAGTGCAGCATTCTCATCTACCATGCGTCTCATACTTAGATGTATATTGGAATCACCTGGGAAATTTAAAAGATTCTGACATCTAGATGTCAGTCCCATGGATTGTTGTTTAATTGGTCTTGGGCACTGGTGCTTGTAAAAGCTCCCCAGGGGATTCTAAAGTGCAGCCAAAGCTGAGAGCCACTGTCTTCCAGGCTGTTAAACTCACAGCCCTGGTGGAGTTAGTCCATCAGTTTCTGCATCTTTGGGCTCTCTGACTTTAAGAATCTATTGATCTCTTTCTTGTCTCACTTGCTCTGTCTTTTATATGCGCAAGATGAAAAGACAGGCTTGGGAGGAACAACCGAATCCTTCCTCTGACTGACTTCCAGAAGAAACTAGAAGTCTAGCAGATATAGAACTGAAAAAAATATTATATATCAAGCTTCTGAAAAGTGCCACCTTTTGTGCCCGAAAAATTCTGCAACAGTCCTGGGTGAGAATTCCATCTTTCTTCATAAACTTAAGAAACTTGCTTACCCTTTCCAAGTCTCAGTTTCCTCATCTATAAAACTTGGAATACTGCCTGACCAGGCGGTGGCGCAGTGGATAGAGCGTCGTACTGGGATGTGGAAGATCCAGGTCCGAGACCCCGAGCTCGCCAGCTTGAGCGCGAGCCCATCTGGCTTGAGCAAAGGCCCGCCAGCTTGGACCCAAGGTTGCTGGCTCCAGCAGGGGTTGCTCGGTCTGCTGAAGGCCCGCTGTCAAGGCACATGTGTGAAAGCAATCAATGAACAACTAAGGTGTTGCGACGGCAACGAGAAACTAATGATTGATGCTTCTCACCTCTCTCGGTTCCTGTCTGTCTGTCCCTATCTATCCCTCTCTCTTACTCTCTCTCTGTCCCTGTTAAAAAAAAATGCATAAAACTTGGAATACTTACTCCCTAAGGTTTACTTAGTTTAAAGACTTATTCAGTGTTTAAAATAGTACCCAGCATGCAGAAGATGCTCAGTAGTGATAGTTACTTAAATAGAAAAATATAGAGAGAGCATGTAGTTAAAACTTGTATACTGATTATGCTCCAAATTAATAATAATTATGACTTGTGGAGCCAATTTATTCAACTCTTTATTAAACTTATATTTATTACATATTGACTCTATGTCAATCACACTGCTAGACAGTAAGGATACAGTTATGAATAAAACATACTTTTTTTTTTTTTACAGGGACAGAGAGAGAGTCAGAGAGAGGGTTAGATAGGGACAGACAGACAGGAACGGAGAGAGGTGAGAAGCATCAATCATTAGTTTTTCGTTGCGACACCATAGTTGTTCATTGATTGCTTTCTCACATGTGCCTTGACCGCGGGCCTTCAGCAGACTGAGCAACCCCTTGCTGGAGCCAGCGACCTTGGGTCCAAGCTGGCGAGCTTTTTCTCAAGCCAGATGGGCCCATGCTCAGGCTGGCGAGCTCAGGGTCTCCAACCTGGGTCTTCCACATCCCAGTCCAACGCTCTATCCACTGTGCCACCGCCTGGTCAGGCAAAACAGATATTCTTATCTTGGTGAATCTTTCACCTTAGCTAAATGCTTTACCTATTCTGGAATTAATTCCAAGCAGTCTGAAGATTGATCTTGCTAGAGGAATAGTACAACTATTGAACTGACCTTCAGTGTGCCCTCACAGCAAATACTCAGTGAAATTTGATCAAGTACACAGACAAACACCAGAGTTCCACAATAGTCATGAAGGAACAGGGGGTCATGAAATACCTTACAATACTATCAAATCTCAAAAAGAAAAACAACCCACAAACCTATTTTTTTCACCCATTTAAGGAGTTTTATGAAGAGTGATATACCTCTCTGGTTGTTGAAGGCCAGAGAAGCTGTGCTCTATCCACCCTCAACTCACCTAATTGAGAGTGTTCTGTCCCTCCCCTGCTGTGCAGCTGTCTACTTGCTGTAAGTTGTGTGAGTTATCTTCATTATTGGAACCTGTGTCCTTTGCTTTGGTCTGCTGGCATCTTTCAAATCAATCACTGACTCCTGTGACAATACTGCCTCTCCCAATAAAAATCCTAAGAGCTGGTATGTAACTTGTCCCCAAGGTCAATGAGCTGATGAATGATAAGGCCAAGACTGAACCTTAGATCTATCTGACTCCTCAGCTCATCCTCTTAACCTCTGCTTCCAGCAGACAAACCTCAGGTGACTGTTCTTTGGAAATATCAAAACCTGACTGTTCAGAGAATTAATTTTAAAACCACAAGCAAAGACTAAGAAGATCAGATGGAACTAGAAGACGATATCATGACTGAAATTAATCTAATCTTGGCCTGTGAGCCCCTTATGAGATTATGTGAAAGACTGGAATCCAATAAAAGATTGTGTTCAGTTTGCCTGGTTATCAATCAAACTTGCTGATACTTAATTTTATGACAATTCCTAGATCAGTGGTTCTTAACATTTTTTGAGGTACCGAACCCACCAGTTTCATATGCGCATTCACCGAATCCTTCTTTAGTGATAAATAAAATATGATTTTTTTTTTTCCAAATTCAAGACATAGGTATATTTTTTTACTGGTGCACAGAATGAGCCGTGCATGAACACCACCTTGCTCAAAGAACAAAACCAACAAAGTGCATGAACTCACAACAAATTACGGTATTACTTTATTCTGGTCTCGGCGGCAGAGGCTTCTCCGAACCCCTGAGACCAACTCATTGAACCCCTAGGGTTCGATAGAACCCAGGTTAAGAACCACTGTCCTAGATTAAAGGCTACATGATTCAGATTCTTATCTCTTCCCAACTGTAACTACAACTCTTTTTGTTAGACCAGGAATGTAACAACTACTGCTAAAAAAAGAAAGGAAACAGTAGCAGTTTGCAGATGGTATCGGATCCTTGCTAACTCCAGATAATCTTTCTCCATATAAAGATAAACATTTTCACTATGATAATGGCTTGTGTGAGTGCACATGGGTAACGGCTCATGTGTAAAAGCTTGGGAGTTCATGTGGAAGGACAGACTTTAAGCCAGTCTTTTCTGGTTTTCCATGGGTTGTAGTGCACACTTTCTAGGGTATCCATTAGGCACACACCGATTGCATTTTCTGCTCCCATCTGGAATGAGGTTGGTCGCTGGCTGCAACATTTATATTCATGAAATATGAACCTCCACTACAACCACATTTACTTAGAGCAGCAGAGGTGGCCATTTGATCCAAAAAGGGCCAATCCCGTTCTCTCCTGTGACAGATGGCATTTATTTCTAATTTCTTATGCTTTTTGTATGTAGGCCCTTAGCCGTGTGACTTTGCAGTTCTTCCCACTGGAGGTTGAGTATATTTTCTCTTCCTGTTGATGTTGGACTCAGTTATGTGACTTGCCAATGGAATGCCATAGAATGCAAAATGAAGAAAGGCTTTAAATATGCATGTAAAGTTGGGCTTGTCCTCTTGAGTTCCTAGTGTTTGCCCATGACAAGAACATGCCTCAAGTATGTGTTGGTCCAAAGAGGAGGAGAGATCTGGGTACAACTTCCAGCTCACAGCCAAGCCCAACTAAAAGCAGCCCACAGACCCATGAACAAGAAATAAATGTATATGATTGCATATCCTTGAATTATGTCATGTGTTTTTTGTTTTTTTTTTTTTAGTTAAGTAACAGGCATTTTTTATATATTTTATTATTATTAATTCTAATGGGGTGACACCAATAAATCAGGGTACATACGTACAATGAAAACATCTCCAGGTTATCTTATCATTCAATTGTGTTGCATACCTGTCACCAAAAATCAAATTGTCCTCTGTCACCTTCTATTTGGTTTTCCCTGTGTCCCTCCCCTCCTCCCTATCCCACTCTTCCCTCCCTCCCCCCATCCCGTAACCACCACTCTCTTGTCCATGTCTCATATTCTCACTTTTATATCCCACCTATGTATGAAATCATGCTGTTCTCAGTTTTTCTTTTTTGCTGATTTACTTATTTCACTCCGTATAATGTTATCAAGGTACATCCATTTTGTTATAAATGATCCCTAAGAACACCATACCACTGTTCGAAAAGAAGAAATGTGCCCCCATGTTCGTGGCAGCATTGTTCACAATAGCAAAGATCTGGAACCAGCCCAAGTGTCCGTCAGAAGACGAGTGGATTAAAAAGCTATGGTACATATATACTATGGAATACTACTCAGCCATAAGAAATGATGACATCGAATTATGTCATGGTTTTATATAGAAGTATTATGGCAAGAGATGATTATTGTTTCTCTTCTTGAAACTTGACAATAAAACCAAGAGACAAGGAGACTATTTATTGGGAACTGGGTGTGTAAGTGGCAGAGCTCACTATAGAAGAATGCTGTATTATTTTTCCTCTTTTTCTGACCTATCCATTTGCTAAAATTTTTTTGGCCTTTTTATTTCATTTAAGTGAAGTTTACATAACAAAATTAGTCATTTTAAAGTTAACAATTTGGTGGCATTTAGTACATTCACAATGTTTTGCAACTACCACCTCTAATTAAAAAATATTATCATCATCTCAAAATAAAACTCCATACTCATTAAGCAGTTCCTCCCAATTTCTTTCTTCCCCTTAGTCTCTAGCAGCCACCAGTCCAGGCTGTTTTTATGGATTTACCTATGGCTATGGACTAGGTTGTGTCCCCTTCTTACCAAATTCATAGGTTGAATATTAATCCCTTATGTAAGTCTATTGTAGATAGGGCCTTTAAGGAAGTGATTAAGGTTAAATGAGGCCAGAAGAGTAAAGTCCTGATCTGATAGAACTGGTGACCTTACAAAGATGAAAAGATGCCAGAGCTCTCTCTGCCATGTGAAGGAATGGTGAGAAAGTGACTATCTATAAGTCTCACCAGAACCCAACCATGCTGTCACCCTGAAGGTGCTAAATTCCACTGTAAGAAAAAATATTTTTATTGTTTAAAATGTCCAGAATTTTTTTTTTTTTTAGTGAGAAAGAGAGAGAAAGAGAGAGAGAAAGAGAGAGACACTGGGACAGACAGACAGGAAAGGAGAGAAATGAGAAGCATCAACTTCTTGTTGCAGCACTTTAGTTGTTCATTGATTGCTTTCACATAGGTGCCTTGACCTGGGGGCTATAGCAGACCAAGTAACCCTTTGCTCAAGCCAGCGACCTTGGGCTTAGCAACCTTGGGCTTTAAGCCAGTGACCTTTGGGATCAAGCCAGAGACCATGGGTCATGTCTGTGATCCCATGCTCAAGCCTGCAATCACGTGTTCAAGCTGGTGGTTCGGTACCCCGGACAGTGATCTCAGCGTTTTGAACCTGGGTCTTCACTGTCCTAGATTGATGCTCTATCTACTGCACCACTACCAGGTCAGGCAAACCACCCAGTGTTTTGTTACAATATATGCTATGTCATAACTATTTTGTTAGGATAGTCCAAGCTGATTAATATACCTATTCTGGATATCCATATAGATACAGTCATATAATATGTGACACCTCTGTAGACCAATGCCTGTCCCTTCTTTTACCATGTTGGAGCATGTATTAGTGTATCATTCCTCTGTATAAATGAATAATATTCTATTGCTGGATACCATATTTGTTGATCTATTCATCTAGTGTTAAATATTTATGTTGCTTCCATCTTTTGGCTATTGTGAGTAGTGCTGCTATAGACATTTGAATGTCAGTATTTGTTTGACTACCTGTTTTCAATTATTTTCGGTATATTGCCAGGAGTGAAACTGCTGGGTCATATGGTAATTCTTGAATGCCAAGCTTTTGCTGCTCAGAGCTTCAAGAGTGTTTCTTCATTCCTACACAAGGGATTTTTCCTTGGATTCTATAAGATAAACCCAAAACACGTTCCACAACTTTCCTTTGTTGTTGTAGCTAGACAATTCTTGCTTGAGTAGTTGATTGCTATTACTTGAAATTTAGAGAACCTAAATTAATAGATAATAAAATTACCAATGTGTGGTCATATATTCTTTTGAAAAGGGGCTAAAAATCTCTTCTTTCAAAGTTTACCACAAGGTGGTATCTATTCCCCATGCCCCCCGCCCCCTCCCTTTATTGACATGAATCAAATTAGGTATCTATCTTGATGAGACTCTGGAATCTGACTTGCTTGAGAGACTGTTGCTTAGATTACCCCTTACCTTTGGGACCAGGTGGCATAAGACCTTGCATTTAGAGCATATTCCAATTCAAAACGACTCCGTAGAGCTGCCACGTGGTTCCGACCAGGTCCTCCTCTGCTCACCAGGCAATCAGAAGAAGAGGAAGGTGAGAGAGACCCGCTGCTGTTACTGGATGCAGGAGACATTATCTGGGTGAAGGAGGGGCAATTTCAACCATTTAATACAACAAATCAGACAGGCTTTATTTTAACTTTTTATTCTAGGATTTCTTATATTTTAATTTCTATTCCTCTCAGCTTGCTTCTGGCTTTTCCTTTTAGCCTGTGATAACAAAATCTGGCTAACTTAATTTACCTTTTTGACCTAGTTCTAAGTTGAGAGCTGGCTCTTTAAATTTATGTTAATTTTCAGAAAATAGTAGGTTCAAGTCACATAGTGAAATAGATATTTAGAAGGTTATTATTTAGTGGTCAAAAGATTTTCTGCATTTTCCACTATGATGATAAGATTCATGGCAGATTTCCTTTAGCTTATAACTTAAAATCATTCATTTTAAATAAAATTATTCCATTTACATAAAATAGATTTACACACTTCTCCAAGACTACATCTGTTTTATCAAATGAAGAATACTTTAATATTTGGCAAGCATGAGGACTAAACAGAGTTGATGTGAAAGACTTTTAAAAAATAGTTACAAATAGTTAAGTATAGCTAAAAATATAAAAGTATGGGGGAAAAATGAGACAGACAAGAGAAAAAATAGTTGAGTAGTTTCCTTAAGTTTTTGACCACCTTGCTGTTCATGCATTCTACCTAACCCAACTAAGAACATTAGTGCTTTTGACATTATCATTTCATGAGACATGTAGACAGTAGACTTGGTTTAAGAAAAAAAAAGTCAATTCTAGGCTCTTCAGTGTAGCTAAGACATTCCAAAGTAGAGCTATGAGAATCATGGGATGCCAGTGTTGAAATGAACCTTTAAACTCATCAATGATTGAATGTCTTTTGTGTATCATTTTTAAGTCAGCTAGGTAAGCTAATGGAGAGCATCCTGTGATGGGAAACTCACTGCTTCTAGATCCATTTATTTATCTTAGGACATCTCTAACAATAACAAAACTCTCACAATACAACAAATCTACTACTGCACTTCATTTCCATCTGTTGACCCATAGAAAACAAGACAAATCACTTTGCCACATGATAGTTCTTCAGATATTTAAAAACAGCTATTGAACTCATCCTCATATTCTCTTCTCTGGGGTAAGCATCCCTGCTTCCTTTAATTGGTTCTCAAATACATGATTTTCAATCCATTCACCATTTTGATCTCTCTTTTCTAAAACTGTGTCCCAGTTTTAATTATCCCTAAAAAGGATATAACTGGGTACTATTTTGTTTGGCCATCTTAGAACAGAAAGAAATTATCTTTTATTCTGTAGCAAGACAGCTACTTCATATTCTAACACACAAAGAGCTTAATCTCAGTAACATTCATAATATTCCTAAACAATATATTCACCAGGTGATTCTTTTACCATTATTTATTTGTGTGTGATGTTATATTTATTCTTGTTAAATTTATTCTCATTAGATATGTCTTATTACTTTATCCTCCAAGATATTCTGGACTTTTGCTTTCAAATATTTACTGTCTCTTTCAACTTTCTTTTATCTGTAGATGTGATGAGCAGTGTCTTTTGACCTTGGTCTAAACCACTGACTAAAAAGTTGAAAAGTAGAGAAGATAGAGCCTGTAGAACTCCAGAAGTCAAGTTCCTTAAAGCTGATTCTTGTCTATTAATTAGTTCTCTTTGCATATTGTCCATAGTTACACATATTTTCCACTAGAAAAGTTTATGCTAAGAGTCTTGGTCAATATAACAAGACAAGCTAGTTTAGCAGATCTTACCATTGTCCTTGTTTCTGGAATCTACTCTAAGATCTAATTGGATATATCCCCAGGCTTAGAGTAGCCTTATTCTCTCAAATATAAAGGTTAAAAGTGAGAGGGTACTTGGAACTCAAGCCTTGAAGGCATCTCTCAACATCCAAGGCCTCTAACTGATGTTTTTGTTGGTTGGGCGCCTGAAGCCCCACCAAGTATATTACTTCTCCCCACATTGTATGTTTTAGGACTGAAGAGAAAGAAGAGGAAGTCTTATGTCTAAAGACTGAAGCTTCCTTCTACATAAAAGGCTTCTTCTGTAGAAGTCCCAGTGAAGAGCCATTAGACAGGGTCATCACTGCAGATCACCACAGGTTGCAGTTGCAGACCTGAAACCCTTTCCAATAGACTAGGGTCCAAAGATTTAGTTGAGATTAAAAAAAACAACAACAACTTTCTTTGAGTAGTTCCGCTTTGGGATTTAGTTATGCAATCTCAATCGATACCATTTCTCCTCATTTTATGCCCCTTCCCTTCATATGTACGTGCACCTGTCAGCTTATATGTGGGATGTTCATCCCCTTCTCCTAAAGCGCTCATTTGCATTCGGAAATATACAATATCCTTAAATCAGTGTGCATGTTTTAGCTTTCTTACCTATTTTCAAATGCTATCTCCTTACCAGGTGAATAGAAAATTGAGGCAATTATAGAGAAAATTAAAGCAAACAGCTCCTTGATATTAAGGAAAGAAAATTTCATTAACATGATTACCAACATATATCACTTTCTGCAACATATGTGTGGTTGTGACTTCCTTACTTTTAAATGATTTCTGCTTAAAAGCAATGCTTCCCAATTAATTTATGTACTAATTATAGCAATATTTTTTCCTTTTCTCATTGAACATAAATGAGCAATGTTTTAATATTGTAGCTTATGTTTCACTGTATGGAGAAATGTGTATATAGAAAAAGTTAATTTAAATAATTATCTTCTAATCTATTTGTTATATTTTCAAATTCCTACATATCAATTTTTTTTTTATTTTTACAGGGACAGAGGGAGAGTTAGAGAGAGGGATAGATAGGGATAGATAGACAGGAACGGAGAGAGGTGAGAAATGAAAGCATCAATCATTAGTTTTTCGTTGCCGTTGCGACACCATAGTTGTTCATTGATTGCTTTCTCACATGTGCCTTGACTGCAGGCCTTCAGCAGACCGAGCCACCCCTTGCTGGAGCCAGTGACCTTGGGTCCAAGCTGGTGAGCCTTTGCTCAAGCCAGATGGGCCCTCGCTCAAGCTGACAAGCTCGTGGTCTCGAACCTGGGTCTTCCTCATCCCAGTCCGAAGCTCTATCCACTGTGCCACCACCTGGTCAGGCCAATTTTTTTTTAACTTGGGTATGCCTGTGTTCATTTGCCTACCTGATTATTGTTAAAAAGGCCCCCAGTTCATTCTGGGTTTGCCTTTGTCCCCATAGATATAGTCAATTCTAATTTACCCTATGCACTTAATGAACAGGTTAAAATATGAATGGAGTTCTGCACTCTCAGACTCATTCTTACCATAAGTACCATCTTACCTACATTCCCAACATTTTTGGATATTTAAGGCTTTTTAAAGCATATGTGTTGCCAAAGCAAGCACTATTCAAGGCTTTTTTAATGAACACATTTCAGAAGCTAAATCTTACCTCAATGTTGCACAGACATTCTTCTAACTTGGTAACAACTTCAGAAAATTCAGGTCTTCCCTGTAAATAAAGAAACAAATTGTTTTCCAAAGAATAGAAGAGAAGCAACTCTCTTTGGATTTTAAAACTGGTTATTTGCATTTAGAAAGAATGAGATTAACACTAGTGTATATTTTATTTAAAATACACTCGTATTGAAGTGTTAATTGATGTTCATTTGCTGTTATTGCAAGGATGTTTGGTCTCCCTCTGATAAGAGTTTTAAGTCAGAATTTGCAACTACATTCAGATAATAAAATAGTGAAAAAGCTTTAATTAACTTTGCATGTTTCTAAATGGCAAGTTTTACTCTTCAAAATGAAGGAATAAAGTGAATACTAAAAGCTATTAACTATCTGTGTGCCTTATATTGTACAATGTGTCTATAGAAAAAGAACTGCTAAAGCTAATTTTATAATTAGCTTCACTTTTGAAAATACCATCTCAGATTCAGAGCAAAGATCAATAGAAACCTCATGACCATGTTCTATTTTATGTGTTTAAGAAAAGCTTTTTATCTTTAAAACGTGCCATTAAAGACATTATTCATCATGAAACTCCATGTCTGATGAGCTTGGTTGAACCAACATTTATTGTAATCTGATTATAGTTCATACTTTGTTCTAGTTGCTAGGAATATAAAAGTAATTATGGATCTATGAAAAAATTCTTGGAATTTTTGAAAATTGTTGGTCCTTTTGAAAAAATTATATACCTCCTTGTGAGATCCTAAGGACTACAAAACTTATTATTTCTTCTTTTATGAAACCATCACTACTGGGAGGTAGCTAGTCCAATTTAACATTAAGGTGCAATAACCAGCTAATTTAGATTTTTAGTAGAACAGTTTCTCTCTTAATATCTAACTCTCCCCTGAGGACACTGCTTCTCCCATAGCTCTCCCAAGTGGAAGTTTTATCCTTTCACGTACTCCTTGTACCGCTAGGTTGGTGGGGGCGGCAATGGAGTGAAGGGGAATTGTGACTTCCTTACTTTTAAATGATTTCTGCTTTAAAAGACTCATTTTTTTCCTCTGAGCCACTTTTCTTCATTTTTTGAAGGTTTTAGTCACTGCTCACTGTCATGCTCTCTAACACTACTCTTACTGTTCTTATTATCCATGTTGATAATCATTACGATGGCCTGACCCCTTGGCCCCACCACCCCACTCATCTTTTGCAATAATCAGATCTTCTGCCTTTCTACCTTCCTTTACTCACTTGGCTTCCTGGTCGAACCCTGGACCCTGTTACTAGCAATATTCACGAAAACCTCCTTATGCTCTGTTCTCTCAGTTTCCCTGAGATCATGCTCTGGACTCTACGTCCTTTCTTTCTAACTCACTTCTTCTGAAACCCTGATGCCAACAACCTTTCATAACAAAAACCATCTTATCAATTAAAAAAAAAACACAACTTTTATTGTGACCATTTTCAAATAAACCCCAAAATAGAATAGTACAATATCCCCCACATATATGTTACTCATACTTAAAAATCAGGTTTCTGCTAATGTTCCATCTATCTATCATCTATTTGCTGTCTAAGCTACCTCCCCTCCTTTTTTGTTCATTCCGCCATCTTTCATTGTCACTGACTCACCTCATCCTCTCCCTTACTTAGCTTAGATTTCATTGACAATCAGCATCAGGCTCTTCCACATAGCCTCAACTCTCTTACCCTATTATACATTTTGTACACTATTATAAAAATTCCAATGTTGATTAAATACATCTTGACTGGTCTTACTTCAAAATCATGACCCTCTAACTTCCAGTGGGCCTTCAGTTCTGCTTAGAGAGCCTATGACTTATTTGTAGTTTGCTCCCTCTCTCATACTCCAGATGGTCATTTTGTACCTGCCTTCTTTTCCTCAAACCTCTAGTTCCCACTACTGCACTGACCACTCACCTAAGTCTAAACCCACATAATCTGCTTTCACTTCTATTTCTATAGATGATGATCTTTCTCTGATTCTATCCAATTCCTTCACTGTGTACTAGTTCTTATGTCTGCTAATCTACTAAAAGGCATTACTCTGACAAGAATTTTCCCTTCTAATTTTTTACATCATTGATGTTTCTTTTCTATTGTTTAATTCCATCAAAATACGGAGTATGATACATTCTCTTGTGTTAAAAACAATAAAATAAAACTCTCAATTCCACTTCTCCCTGAAGCAATTACTCTATTTTTTTTTGTTCACCGAAATTGTTCTAACTTTTGCTTAAATTTGAAAAGTTTTATATTCTTTTCCTTCTATTTGTCCTCTACCTCATTCAGGCCTTCTTCTATAACACTCTGTTGAAACTGCTCTTGTGAGAGACAAAAAGACCTACCTCCTCATCTAATTAGTTCTAATTATGTATCTCCTCTCTCATTTGCTATATCTCAGTCTTCTCTTTTGATTTCACTTCTTTCACTTCTCTTTTTCTCTAAATTTTGGATTGTACCAGGACTTGTTTTTGAGGTCTCTTTTTTCTCTATTTGAAGTTAATTTATTAAGGATTTAATTCAATCTTATGGATTTAAAAAAACAACTCCTAAATGTTTATATGAAACCCATATTTTCCCATGAACTCTAAACTCACATTGTAATGTCTTATATTACAGCCTTCCCACTTCAGCAAATGGGAACTACATCCTTTCACTTGCAGAGGCCCCAAACCGCAGGATCATCTCTGAATTCTCTTTGTTACACTTTTGCTTCTCATCCACCAGCAAATCACATTCACTCTGCCTTCAAAATGCATGCAGAATCTGAATGGACAAGTAGCATATATACTGCTCACAAAAATTAAGGGATATTTAGAAATGAATATGAAGCAATAAAAAAGTAGCATTTGCTTTTTTTTATTAAACAAGAACATCAGAAAAGCAAACAACAAGTCAGAAAATGTTGTTTGATTATGCAAGTGAGATGCAAAACCAACTTTTATTTCACTGGTAAAAATGCACTATACAAAAGGCTGAAAGTACTGGAGTATCTATCTGCACGTTCATTGATCCCCTAATTTTTGAGAGCAGATATTGAACAAATCCTGTCCCATGTAACAAGTGTAAACTCTGGACAAAATGTAAAAGATAGTTACCTGAAGGCAGTCGAGTGAGCAAAGGCAGGTAGATTCTGGAAGCAAATCAGTTGGAAGAAAGGCAGGGCATGGAGCTGGTTTCCCATTTTTATTACTACTACTATTACTACTACATTTACCCTGAGGGAAACCTCCACCTGCATCTTAGGGAGAAATTAAAATTCTGATGGAACATCTACAGGGTTGCTTTCTGGAAAAATCAGAGGATAGAATTCAGGGCAACCAGGGTGTATTACTATGGTTTTATAACAAAGTATCACAAATATAATGGTTAAGAACATTATCTAGATGCTTCCTGAACTCCCCCACCCCCCCTTCTCTCTCTCTCATTAAAAAATTGAATAAATAAAATCTATTTACTTTAAAAAAAAAAAAAGAACATTATCTAATAACTCCCACTTTTTCTCTTATTATCTCCCAGTTTCTGTGAGTCAGACATCTAATACAGATGATCTGGGTCTTTTGCTAAGGTCTCATCAGATGAAAATTAAGACTAAAATAAATTTATCTAGCATTGTGATTCTCCTCTGAGGTTCATGGGCCTGTTTCAAACTCACTGGTTATTAGGATTCATTTCTTACTGGTTTTAGGATTCATTTCTTACTGGTTTTTTAGAAAACTTTCTTTGTTTTCTTACTAACTATTCCTCAGGGATGACTCTCAAGCTTCTAGAGGATGCCCATGGTTCCTTGCCACATGGCCCCTATAAGCAGTTTATAACATGACCATTTGTTTCTTCCTGACCATCAAGTTACTTTAATGTCTTCCTCTGTGTCCAAAAGGGAAAAAAATTCTATGCTTTTATAGGGCTTGTCTGGTTGGTCAGGTCTACACAGGATAACTTTCCTTAGGCCTATATAAGGAAATATAATTATGGGGTTAATACCTCATTATATTCACAGGTTATGCTCACATCCAAGGGGTTGGTTTATCCTTGGCCTGTACACCAGGAGGGGACAGAAATCTTGGTGTCATTCAAAAAAAAAAAAAAAACACAACAAAACCACAAACAAACAAGGAAGAGCCTGAGAGAGAAGGAGTTCTAGGATCTTCTGGTAAACCCTGCCCAAATCTCTGGCTGACCTCTGAACTACATATGCATGGATCAGCCTTTAAACAGTCCAGAGAAGCAAAAGAAATGAACAGAGATTAGATCTTTGGTCCAATGCAAGGTATTGTTCTTACTATTTTCTCAGACTGGAATTCTAACTTTCTCATTCTCTGCCTATAAAAATCTTCTGCCCTCTTCAGGTCCAATTTATAAGACACATCTTTCTTAAAATGTCTAAATGTTCCACAGAAAAACTTCCCCCTTTATATAGATCAACTTTGTTCTCCCTTGCATTATAAATAAGTGTTTAGATGTCTATATCATTGCTAAGAAGTGCTTTGAGGGTAAGCCATGGTTTATTTACTTCTGCATACCTAGCAGCATTTCCATTGTACAGAATAGTTCAGTTGAGCTCAAATTTGTCCTACTGAATTGCATCATCACAATAAAAACTTATCCAGAGTCAGACTACCCCTTGTCTAAACTACTGGCATCTCTCGCATGTGTTATTGTAACTGACTGATTACTTATGACACTTCTGTTCTTTGTTTATTAACACTGAGTTCCCAACTCACAGCTAACATCATACTCAGTGGTGAAGAGCTGAAAGCTTTTCCTCTAACATTAGGAAAAGACAAAAATGCCCATTCTTTATGCTTTAATTCAACATAGTATGGTAGTTTCTAGACAGAACAATTAGTCAAGAAAGAGATATAAAATGCATCCAAATTGGAAAGGAAGAAGTAAAACTATCACTATTTGTGGGTGGCATGATGTTATATATAGAAAACCATAAAAACTCCATCCCAAAACTATTAGAAGTAGTGAAGAAATTAAAGAAAGTTTCAGGATACAAAATCAATACACAAAATTATATGTATTCCTTTGCACTAGCAATGAGCTATCAGAAAGAAAAATTTAAAAATCAAGCCCATTTACAATCGCATCAAAAAAATTAAATGCCTAGAAATAAAATTAAACAAAAAACTGAAAGACTTGTACACTGAAAATTATAAGATATTGATAAAAGAAATTGAAGAAGACACAAATAAATGGTAAGCTATTCCATGCTCATGGATTTGAAGAATTAATATTGTTTAAATGTCCATACTACCCAAAGCAATCTACAGGTTCAAGGCATTCCCTATCAAAATTTCAATAACATTTTTCATAGAAATAGAACACATAATCCTAAAATGTGTATAAAACCACAGAGGACTCCAAATAGCCAAAGCAATCTTGAAAAAGAACAAAGCTGGAGGCATCACACTTTCTGATTTCAAACTATATTACAAAGCTGTAGTAATAAACACAGTAGACAAGTATTTTAAAATGTACTACAGATAACAAAAGCCTTGAATTATTCTGATCTTAACTGGGAAAAATACCCCTAACCCTTATATTCATCTGTAAGGCACACACAGCCTACCCCTGCTATTCCCCAACCTTCTTTTCCTCTCCTGTGCTGGGCTGTGCTTTCTTCCTCAGTCTCAGCACACTGTGCCCTTGGAGACTGTGCATTTGCTGTTCTCTCCACCAGGATTGACCAGGGGCTTCACCTTCTCCAGCTCATTGTTCAAATGACTTTTCTTGGCTACTATATGTAGAGTTCCCCCCACCCCCAATAATGCTGGCTACTCCCTTTCTTGATTTATTTGTTCTATAGCACTTGTCCTCCAAGACTTAACACATATTTTCATATTTATTTGTATATTGTTTACATTTCCATCTAGAATGTCCACCTTTTATTTTTAAGATTTTATTCCTTGATTTTAGTGAGAGGAGAGAGAGCAATAAAGGTGAGGGAGGGGAAGCAGGAAGCATCAACTCATTATTGCTTCTCATATGTTCCTTGATCCGGCAAGCCCAGGGTTTTGAACTTGGGACCTCAGCATTCCAGCTAGACACACTATCCACTGCACCACCACAAGCCAGGCAGGGCAGTGATGTACTGTTTTTCACTGCTCTATCTATTCCTAGTGCCTTGAGCAGTCCCTGGCCCACAGAAGTTGTTTCATCAATACTGTGAAATGAACAATAAAATTAATGATTTTGTAATTTATATTTTATTTCATTCTCAAACTATCTTATCATATGGGTAGAGATTCTGATTATAATTTGTTTCAAGTATTTTTTTAATCAATCAGTGACAACATTATAAATGAATAGCTTCTTTTTAAATATTAAATTGGAATGATGTAAATATTTTGTCAGAGGATTTAAAAAGCATCAAAATAATAGTAAAATTTAACATTTACTGAACACTTAAAGCACTTCACTTAGCTGTAATAATATTTTGTAAACTAGGCATATATTACTTCTATTTTAAGCATGAAAAGACAGAAAATAAGAAAAATTAAGTAATTTGTCTAAGATAGTATGATCAGTAAATAGCAGCATTGTATGCAATGCTAGGTAGAACTTGTGATCATAATGATCCTGCATACTCCCTAAGTGTGGCATCTAGATTCATAAGAAATAATTCAGTTGCAATTATGTAATACTCAGTGCCTGAAATTAACTTCTGCAACTAGAAAGAACACTGAATGGAAACTTAAAGGATTTGAGGTGAAATATCTAAGACTATGTGACTTGGCTAGTTTATAAACCATTCTGAGCCTCAGTTTTGTCAGCCTCAGATTGAGTTGCAGCATTAAAAGAATTAAATAAGATATGTATGAAACTCAACAAACTGTAAAGTATTTTGCAGAGTAACTTAATCTTTTAATAATCTATACTAATGAGCATGCCTTGGTTATGAGCCCTCTGAATTTATGGTTGAATGCTTTAATAGTTCGGTTTAAATTCCATACAAATTTAGGAACTCGCCATTTATCTGGCATCTTGTGAGAATCCAAGATGCTCATTAAAAGGCAAAAATCACCAAAATGCCGCATGAGCCAAATATACTGAAATGATGGGTAATAAATGCCTACATTATGATGTGCATTATCCTCTCTTTTCAGGTGGATGGTTCACACTCTTTGCCATCATGCTGCGGCTGGTAGCGGCTTGCCCCACATCGTGTTCAGTGTGCACCAAAGATGTGACCCTGTGTCACCAGCTAAGCTATATAGTAGGTAATAGCACCAATAACTCTAAAGACCAGTGATCATTGTGCCTGAAAAATTCATTGTCATGCTTTTCATTGTACTGGGTTCACACTAAAAAAGTAAACTTTTAAAAAGAAAGCCATTCACGTTGACTAAAGACAGATAACATTATTTTATTTTGTCTCTGGTGGTCTCGACCAAAACTAAAGTCTTCCAGAAATAATTGAGATATTTCATATTACAAGAGAATAGCACCATTTTATGCAGTTACGCTTTATATATATAAAATAGACAACTTTAATTATAATTTTGTCCATACTGTGTATAAATTTGAACTCTATCACTGGCTGGGAGAAATGTCAATGAATCAGAAACCTGAACTGCAATTGTTCAGCATTAGTAAGATTAAATGATGTACCAGCAAAACAAATTATTATCAAAGTGCACCTAATTTTGAAAGTCTGGTCTTTTTTTATTGGTGGTAAATGAGCTGTAGAAATACTAACAAGATATGATGCCTGTATTCATTACATATTGCTTGCTTAAGTCAACAATTTAATAAGACACTTTATTAACAAGTTCAAGGAGAATGTAATTTACATATGATATTTAAGAATAGATAAACATGTTTTAAACTCCACCAATAAAAAATTTTCAAGAATAAATTTGAGTTAAAATGGTTTAAAGAAGATTTCTTTTACTTCTAAAGTTCTTCAACTTTATGGGAATTAAGAGGTAGCTGTTATTGTCATCCCTGACAGGAGAGAGACAGTTTTCAAGGCTAATTGGTTATATACTGTTTCCAATCAACATTGAAAACACTTAAACACTAACTCCCCCACCCTCTCAACGGGATTTCCTGACTTCGCTACATTTACTTTTTATGGCCAGATATAGCCAATGTCTATAAGAAACAAATATTTCTCACTTACATTTCTGTGTCTCTGTGTCTTCCTTCTTATGTACAGAATGCCAAAATTGTGAAGTTAAATTTTATAAACACAGAGAAGTAAATGGATGATTTGTGAGTGGAGCATCTGTCTAGTCCTAGACAAGAAGCAATTGACAGAAACAATAGTCTGCTTTCTCAGAGTTCACAAATCTCTAGAGGATTTGGGGATCCATAAACAAAACTCCATCAATCCATATCCAAAACAATGATGAAACAAACTGTACAACTGGCCAGAATTAATAGAATTCAAATAATCATTAATAAATACTAAAACAATCAAAAAAACACCATGGCTGAAGCTTGCTTGTGCTGCGGAGATGGAGGTAATTTTTATAAAGAAGGCACTGTAAAAATCCTTTGTCTTTTACATGTTATAATCTCTTTGTTTTAGGGAAGTAGTCTGAATATCGTAAGGGAATTGTGACTTGCTTCCCTCATGGTTGATTGTTCTAGTATCACCTGTAGACCTCCCAAGGACAATGGACTCTTCCATCCTTATGACTGTCATTTGCAGTCAAAACAACATTAGCATAATAAAGATGTGTTACAATAACTCCTGATTATAATATATCTTTATTGAGTTAGAATGCTTTGATTTCTAATGACAGAGCAGTGATCGCTCTGAGGTGATTATGGTGAAGGGATTTAACAGTTGGAAGCCCTGAGTACCACCTGTCATCCCATGATGGGCTTCACTGGAGGGAACAAATATTAGACAGGAGGCCAAGATGGCCCAGACTATAATGAGGAACCCACTGACAGATCCTTGGGTTGTCTGGAGAGAATGTAGATACTTACCAAGTTGCCAACTTTTAGCCTGGAGCTAACAAGCAGAAACCAGTGCTCCTTCTCACTCCTTGCACCGCCTTCTTCCCAGCCCCAACCCTTACCTTTATGTTTGAGAAAAAAGATGATTGACTTCACAGCATAAATAAACATTAGTGGAAAACTAGCTAGGGAGCTCAGACACAGGCTATGTCCTTGGTGAACCAGTACTGGGCAACAGGGCTGGGGCAGTTCAGTAACACAGTCTCACAGAGGAGAGCCTGAAAAGCCACCTTCAAAAGAACTTCAGTGACAATAATCCCAAACAGTGAATTAACTTTGACAAATAAAGGAACAGATGGGTTTAGGTTTCACAAATAAATATGCCATAGTAGCAAAGAATATACAAATCCATCATTCTGATAAAGAGCCTGCCTTCCTCTTAAACTGAAAAGCAGAGGATCATTTTCATTTTGGTTATTATTCTTACCCAGGTGATAAGATTACTCAGGGGGTATTGATTATCATTGCTCTCCACTGTGCTTCCCTCCCACCTGTGTGTATCTTGCTTCTAGTCTGTGCTTTTCTTCCCTCCAGCAGTCCCTGTGAGCACGAGAGTTTTGATCATCACGGATGGATCCCTCTTCTCTCTCGAGAGCACAAATCTGTCTCTCTTGTTTAATCTTGCCCTGCTCTCCTTGAGCAGAAATGGCATTGAAGATATTCAGGAAGATGCCCTGAATGGCCTTTCCAAGTTGCGGACGTTGTTGCTGGAGCACAACCACATCTCCAGTTCCTCGCTCACGGATCACACCTTCAGCAAGCTTCGCAGCCTACAGGTGCTGGTGCTCAGCAACAATGCTCTCCACACCCTCCGAGGCTCCTGGTTCAGAAACACCAGGGGCCTGACCCGGCTCCAGCTGGATGGGAATCAGATCACTAATCTGACAGACAGTTCTTTTGGTGGCACAAATCTCCACAGTCTCAGGCATCTGGATTTATCTAACAACTTTATTTCCTACATTGGGAAAGATGCCTTCCGGCCCCTGCCTCAATTGCAGGAAGTGGACCTCTCTCGAAATAGGTTGGCCCAAAT
This sequence comes from Rhynchonycteris naso, assembly GCA_037038555.1. Taxonomy (NCBI): domain Eukaryota; kingdom Metazoa; phylum Chordata; class Mammalia; order Chiroptera; family Emballonuridae; genus Rhynchonycteris; species Rhynchonycteris naso. Next base: position 173,822,889 of record CM072997.1, read on the forward strand.
GCCAGATGTTTTTACTCCAATGAAGCATTTAATCCTTCTGAGCTTAGATAAGAACCGGTGGAGCTGTACTTGTGATCTCTACCCCCTTGCCCGGTTTTTAAGAAACTACATTAAGTCTTCTGTTCGCAAGCTCAGGAATGCCGAGGACCTAAACTGTCAGCCGTCCGCGTCAGCCACGGTTGATGCAGAGAATGTGCTCAGGCTATCAGACACCAACTGTGATTCCAAGGCTTCCAACCTCACTCTGGTTCTAAAGGACAGAAGTCCTCTCCTCCCAGGGCAGGATGTGGCCCTACTTACTGTCCTTGTCTTTGCAGGTATGCCAGGAAGAAGTGTACCTTCCTCTTCTCCCTCTTGTCTGATTTCTTGAGACATACTAAATGATGGGGTTTTTTTTGGCAACTGGGAAAATTTGCCAGGGCTAATGGAACGGAGAGTGTATCAGTAGATACAGGAGAATGTTAGCTGATTTGGGCACAGGTTGCAAGAATTTTCTATGGCAGAGAAGCTGTCTAACATAAAAACTTTTGCACCAGAATTCAAGAGCTCTAGTCCTGGTATAACTAGAACTGTAGTCCTGACCTCAGTATTTTGTTTACAATGAAGGAATAGTATTTATACTTTATCAAGCATTCATTGCCAAAGAATGCTGATGCATTTATATATTAAGATGCTGGGAGATAGGAATTAAAAACGTTATGAGACACACAGTGTTTTTTTTCAAGGTTCTCACATATGTGTGCTTCTCCATGTGGTAGTAAGAATCAGTGGGCTTTACCATGTGCATGCGGAGATGTTATTATGACAATCATGTGCATCTTATTCTATAGTGGTTGTATAGCACAGTGGTGAAACACATGAGCTCTGTAATTGGATTGCCCAGGTTTGAAACACGGCTTTGCTCTTACTTGCTGTGTAGCTTTGGGCAAGTCCTTTGACCTCTCTATGTCTTGGTCTCCTTCCGTTTAGGGTTTTGAATGCTAAGATTTCTGTTTATCTCTTTCAAAAACTTGGCCCATCCCTTCACAGACTGACAAAAGAAAGGATAATATTCAACCCTTTAAATTTTCTACAGTAGTTTAAAAAAGTTTGAATTATGCATCAGCTGTCACTACATCTCACTGAATGAGTGATATAAAGTGATGTTTGGTGTAATTAGTATAGGACCAATCTGCATGAGATTTCTTGAGTTATCTACTTCAGTATGTGTTTTCCTGTGCTTGCAGTGAATGGTTAAATCCTCTGCACCTGTGGTAACCATAGTGATGAGATGTGTGTGTGTGTGTGTGTGTGTGTGTGTGTGTGTGTGTGTAGGAGGGTTCCCCAAAACTGGAAGACCAGAAGCTTGCATCCAGGACCAAAATGATGTATTTTGAATATGTACTGCAAATAATTATTTCATAAAAGATAGCCAGTAAATTAATTGAATATCAGATTTTTAACTTTTAAGTTATGTTTGTAATCAGGAGGGATGGAGACCAGCATCAGGTCTAGACAAAGGAATTACCACGAGCAGTAAACAAACTCACTTGGAAGTCAATTCTTCTCAGAAAGATAAATTGTTTTAAAAACTGAGCAACTGTGTCGGTAATTATATGTGCTAAGAAATAATTTACTGTAAAAGACAGAAACAATAGGGCAAGCAGATAGTTTTCTTTAAATGTGCTTCTTAGAATACTAGTTCTAGGAGATAATTAATAGATATTGCAATAAAAACAAACACATGCACACATAAGCAATACGTTGTGGGGTTTGAATAGACTTGGGCAATATTGTATTAAACAAAGTGAAACCAACTTCTTTACTGCAGCATTTCTTATTGCCTTTCTGTTCCTAATGAGCATTATGAATCTAAGAGGAAGATATAATGTAGAGCATTTCTCAAACTTATTGACCATAAACCCTTTTTGTCACAGAGGATTTCACTGAATTATGTTTTGTAGGACATCGTTTTAGAAATATTATAATAGGGTAATTTTCAATATTTTCTAGGTATCTTTTATATCTACTTTCAGAAAAGTTATTGCTAAGTTAACAACTCTGTATTAGTGTAGAGAAAGATACAATTCTAAAGTTTCCAAAAATTTTGTCAAAATGATGGGAAGTTTAATATGCACAAATAAATTCTGATAAATTATAAATATAACTACATACATGTTGAGTTATAGTGTGTAAAATTATTATAATAATGTATCTTTCATTGAGTAATCTTTAAAGATACTGTTTTTAAAAGAATCATTTTTTAAAACATTTTGATTTTTTAATATTGAATTTATTGGGGTGACATTGGATAACATAATAATTTTTTAAAAATTCAGTGCTCAATTCTACAACACATCTGTACACTGTATTTTCTTAAGATTTTTTCCTTTCTGAAGTAAAAGTGTGGTCACTTATTTATACCTCTAGGTTGTGGCAAAAAGACTTAAAACTCTAAATTTTCTCTGATTCCATATTTTTTCATAGCTATATATAAGTCATGATATTTCAAAATAATATAAGTAATCCTAATCAGTTGATTTAAAACTAATAAGTGGTTATTAGGCACCAAACACCGACATCTGGATGCTTCTTATTCTGTAACCTAATGGATAAAAAAAAAAAGCTTTCATAAAGCTGTAATGTCTTTTCAAATACCTCAAAGAGAACTTACTAATTTTGTTTTTTATTTTGTTGTTCTTGCAACTTAGAAAGTTTCTCAGAACACTTTTTAAAAACAGCAACAATGCCCATGGCAATGAAAATTTAACCATTTTTTTAAACAGTGTGTTCAGTCTGTCTACTAGCTTCATTTGCTGCTTTTGCTCTCTGTGCACACAGAAAATGGCCACACCTGACTGATAACACTATACAGATGTGGCTGTAACATCAGCAGTGCTCCCTTTGCCACTCAGATGAAATTAGATGGGAAATTTTATCCTCTAATCAGATTATGCCTAATCCCATTTTAATGGCTGGTGTGTGTCTTCCAGAAAATTAGGTCTTTCTTTCCTTTGTTGTTTGGCTTAGTACCTGCATCAGCCAGCCATACAAAGTACTCTCTTCATGACTTGTTTGTTTTTGGAATATTATTACCTAACAGCCAAGTGTACTACCTAACAGGGCAATACAAAACCCAACTGCAGCAGCAGTAATAGTAAGCATAAACCACAATGACCATTCATTGAAACTTACCATATCAAAACACTGTACTAAACATGTCACATATATTGTCATTTAATCTCTGAGTGGTATCAGTAATGTCCCTTTGGCAGAAGAGGTAAATAAGACAGAGAGTGTTTAGAAAACTTGCCAAATAATGTGTCCAAACAAAACTTTGAAACCTGAGTTTTCTTACGCCATATAATAAAGACGTTTCAAAAAGTTTATTATTTTCATACATTTTTATCATTTAGAAACCAAAGCCCTGGTTTAAAATAAATTGAACTTTAGGATCTGGTAGTAAAAATATTCTGATCTAACTTTTGTTACCACTTTTTAAAAATGTTGTGTCCTTAGTAGAAATTAAATTATTTTAATATGTTATAGTATTTTCCAAGAGTGTATTGTTGTCAAATAAATTAAAATGGACTTATAAGACCTCCCAATATATTAAACTACATAAAGTTTGGAAAATTTTACTAGAAATTTTTATTATGTTTGGTTAATCTTTATTTGTGATAGAAAAGAATAAACAACCATGTCTGACATCCTTTTTTTTCTTTCAAGTTCAAACAGTATTATCACATTTTCATTGAAGTTGTCTGCAATAGGCATACCCAGACATGATACAGTCAATAATGAGACTAGAATGCTGATATCATCTCATTCACATCTCCCATGACTCATTAATCTGGAAATGCCCTCATTTCTAGAGTCAGAGAACACAATTCTCTGGGGGAACTGACTTGTTCAAGGTCACATAGCAAGTCATTGGTAGAGCTGGACTTCGAACATATTGTTTTAAATTAATCAATACTGACACCATGTCTTTCTGATCATCATTTTGGGAATTTGTAAGATTTGACCACTCAATGCTTTTCATGATTAGAATTTATTAACAGAATTTCTTCTATTTAAGAATATTTAATAAATATTTCTAGAGTATCTTCTTTGGACAAGAGTTATGAGCACTGAGGTACAATAAAACTGAAAATGTCCATTCCCCCTCCCCCCAAAGTATTTAATTCTAAAAGGAAGAACAGATAATGAATAAGAAAACTAAGTGAGCAGAATAATTTTATACTGTTCTAGATGCTAAGAAAAAAAGAAAATCATTGTGAAGTAGAGGGAGCTGAGGCATAATTCAGAGACTTGAGTTGGAATATCCAGGTGGTTGATGATACCATTTGTTGCGATAGGAAACTGAAAGGGAGAAACAGGTTAGACTCTGCAGTTATGTTTGAGAAACATTGCAGTACCAGGCATTCTGATCTTAGAGTTTAATCATATTGTTGTGGAAGTTCATAGAAGTGAGTGAACTTTGCAAGATTAAAAGAGACAACAAAAGTATCAGTAAATTTATAGTATTGATTGAGATTTTAAAGGGTAAATAAAATGTAAATAAGCAGAGATAGGAGAAAATATTACAAGCATCATAAGAGCATACACAAAGTCTTAGAAGTACATTTTAAGACTAACAAATTGAAGAATTTGAAACAATGTTTGAACGTGGACAATAACGAAACACAAGGCTAGGAAGGGAGGTCATAACCAGATTGCATCAAGTCTTGGCTGACAAGCAGTTTGACCTTTGTAATAAGAAGGCAATGAGGTATTCTGAGCCATGGGTTGAATTTTTATGGAACTTAAAATATAACAATATCATATAGATTTATTTTTTTCTCTTTGAGGAGTAGGTTATGGTATATGATAGTTTCAAGGTATATATTAAAGGTGGACTATTTTGGGGATTGACAATGGGATTAAGAAATATGAAATTTTTAATGAAACTGATTTCCCATGGGCAGAAAAATAAATCTAATGCAGGAATTATTTTATCTTGAGTCAATTTCAGTCCAGGAAAAAATTTTTTTTTCAACCAAAGACATTCCAGATGGTATTTTTAAAAATAATTTTAATAGACACAAAGAAAACTCCCAATTAGAAAACAAAACATGTCGATAATATAGCTTCTGTCTGAACTGATATTTTTCCTTGTGGTGATAAACTTCCCACCCATTCCAATGCCCTCTAAGCCATTAACCTTGATATTTGTGGATTTCACATTTGGTGATTTATATGTTTCTCCCTATGATGTTATCTTTTAATGGTTTCTCTATTTGTCACAGGAGCTGTTGGTCTCACTTGCTTAGGTTTAGTTGTATTTAACTGGAAACTCCAACAAGGCAAAGCAAATGAACACACATCAGAAAACCTTTGTTGCAGAACCTTTGGTGAATCCCTGTGTGCTCATGAGGCAAGAAATTACCACGCTAAGGGATACTGTAACTGCCACTTAACTCAGGAAAATGAGATAAAGGTCATGTCCATTGTGGGGTCCAGAAAGGAAATGCCACTTTTACAGGAAAACAACCATCAAGCAGCACTGACCTCTGAGTCCACAGCCCTTGACGGATCGTTCAGAAACCTAAAAGGGAAGGACCAAGAGGCAGACAGCACTGTCGCCGGCCTTGGTGGCAGATTGCTGCAGTCAGCATATTCAGGGCCTTCTGGGAACATGGCAGCTTTTAACGAAGCAGACGTACTTTCAAGATACTGTCCAGAGAGAGTTGAAAATCTAAGGAACCTTGAGCCTTGGGAAGTCCAACCTCAAACTCTGCGACAGCATGTAATAAGAGCAATAGGTGAGTTGTCTTGTTTTAGAAAATCCCAAGCTCTGTTTAAATTCCTCTGAAGGAGATAGCCTCTTTTCATTTCCTCAGCAGGAAATTGTAGCACCGGTCTATTCTTTTTCTAAAAACACTGTGTGTGTGTGTGTGTGTGTGTGTGTGTGTGTGTGTGTGTCCATGCACACACATTTGGTGTGGGGTATAGTTGGAGACCCTCCACCCTGGCGATGGGAGAATATCTTGTGTCTGTTGTAAAGTGAACTTTGTGTTCCAACACCTCACAATGTTAAAAACATAAATAAAAGAATCTTTTAAATAGGAATAGTGCTGTTATGATTTATGGGAGACTGAATATCGGCTTCTATTTCAACATCCTTTGAGCTCTAATGCCAATTCTGCAGTAAGCAACCTCCCCAGAGCATGACATGTTAGAAGAATGGGCCTTCTAATGCTAGTGATTCATTTCAGGAATGATGTCAAGACACATACTTTGCTTGCTGAGCTGTCAAGGATGATAACTTCCCAGTCCAGGGAAAGTCAGGACTTAATTCATTTTCCCATGTTGAGAGCCAAGCAAATCTGGCCGTGACATCTACCCACTGTACATGGGCAATGTCAATATTTAGTTGGAGGCGATGAATTAAATGTCTTCCTTTTTCTTCCTGAATAGTAAGGTGATGCTTTCAGGTTTAGCAGTGAAAACTTTGACAGCTGCTCTATATAGAGGTTCCTGTCATTTATTTGAATGGGTTTACAACAAGCAGAGCTTTCTTTCAGAATGTGAATGACAGAGGTACTGCACCAAGAAATTATTACCATGGGGATCTGGCCCTAAGGATGGATTTGGGGACAAGTGGAAAAGAATAAAACTGTGTGTTATTTCACATGTAGCATAAGGCAGGATGTGAACTTAATTCATTGCATTCCCAAACTCTAGTCTTTACTAGTTTCTGGGGACTGCTGATTTGACTCAGAAGAGAAACAACTGAGGAAAGAAACATCTGCCATGAAAAACCAGAGCAGATTGGTTTATCTCATTTATAAATAAAAAGCTCTTAAACTTTCAATAGAATCATACCTTAGATACATGGTTTATCTTAATTTTGTCCAATGCTTTAATTTCTCTGTGGGAAAATCCTACACTGAAGGGAATATGGTCCCTTAACCATTTAAAACTCAGCACCCTGTTTCACAGAGAGAACACCGGTTGGTCAAACCAACACAATTACTTTTAAGAAAGATTTGGAATCCTACTACATATATGCCAGGCCTTTCTTAAAGCTGGACAGGACAGGTCACACCTGCTTGAGAACAGAAGTCAGTAAGAAGCTATATCACTCTGATTATGCCGTCTAACGGGAACACACAGTTATCAGCACAAAATCAGCATGTGTCAGGGGTAGAGGAGACTTTAGAGATGATCTAGTCAAATAATTTTTCATATTTATCTCTGAGTCACAGGAATCTGTTAGAATCTGATATAGACTAAAAACTCTTTCCCCAGAATAATTTGATAGCCACATAAATTTTATACCCACATAAAGTTATATCCACATAAAGTTCCTATCTAGTCTAATCTGCTGATATCCACAGAGTAAGTGGCTTTTCTGAGGTCATCCAGCAAGTTGAAGACAGATCTTAGATAATGTCAGATGCTAGACTGAGGCTTAGTTCACCTCTTCCTTTCTGTCATTGAACAGAACTATTTCTTTCTTCCTATGGATAAAGCAAACAATTTCACATAATTGAGAAAGCAAACTGGTAAGATGTAATTTTAAACTTTATATGCATTGAGGTTAAGAGAATAGGGTTTAGTGTCAGACAGAACTGGGTGAAATTCTACCTATACATTTAGCTGACATGTAGCTGGGGGAAAACACTCAACCTTTCTAAGCTTGGTTCATTGTTTGTAAAAGTGATAGGATCACAGGACCTTCCCAATGGATCAGGATTCTTGTGATTATTTAAATGAGAGAATGAATGTCTAATAGCACAATGCCTGGCTCTTAGTATATTTTTTTCTGTCATTATTATTATCATCATCATCATCATCATTATTATTATTTTAGTGAGTGAGAGAGAGAGAGAGAGAGAGAGAGAGGAAGTGATGGGGGAGAGATGAGAAGCATCAACCCATAGTAGCATCACTTTAGTTGTTCATTGATTGCTTCTCATACATTTCTCGTACAGGGCATAGGGACTCCAGTCAAGCCAGTGACCCACTTATTCAAGCCAGCTACCTTGGGCTTCAAGCCAGTGACCATGAGATCATGTCGAGGATCTGATACTCAAGTGGGGTGAGCTCTTGCTCAAGCTCACAACCTCAGGGTTTCAAACCTGGGATCTCATCTCAGCATCCTAGGTCAATACTCTGTCCACTGTGCCACCACTGGTCAGGATGTTATTAATATTATTAAACTTGTATCATTAACCTGCACCATGTAAAATGCCCAGACAGAAATTTTCATAACACAGACTAGGCCACATTCTAAAATACTTATTCATTTAACCAATATTTAATGAATGCCATATTTATTAAATGTTAGGACATCAAACAGATACGGTCTCTGCTTTGATGGATCCAAGATTATTATAAGTATTTTTTGTTGTTGTTGAAACTTGAAAATTGATTACTACTCAATATTATATTATGTTTTTTCTAATATTTAGTTCTAAGTGAGAAAAAACTCTGAAAAAAATTACTATGTCTATTTCAAAAATGATTTAAGTATTATTCATATATAAAGCTAACTTAATCAAAAGATGTACAACTCTGAGTATTTTTATTTCTAATTCAACAACTTTTAAGTCAGGATCCCAACTGATTAAAATGTAGCTATAGAGAATGTCATTGCAAACACACCAAATTGCCAAATGTCTTCTGTGGTTTTGGTTAAAAAATAGAAAATATTCTAGAATTGCCATAATCAGAGGAATCATTCTTACATTTTTGATAATGTTTTTAAGTATCTGCTTGGTTGGGGTAATAAAACCCTGTTCAGTGGTAAACAGTGTTAAATTCCTGCATTTATTGTTTCAGATATCAGCAATGACACATTTAGTAGAAGATATGCAACATCTGCTTCAGCTTTGGCAAGGAGAGGTCTTGAAAAGCATTTAACAAATAAATCATGGCAGCCTCCAATAGAAAAGGGAGACAATGGCTTACATCCTCACAGACAACAGCATTTTATTACAAGCTCATCATTCAAGCCTTGTGAGCCTGAGGAACACTATGTACAAAAGATCTTACAAAAACATAGATCAAAATACAATGACCCTTGTGAACTGTTAAAATGGAGCAGGCCTCGGTATTTTCAGTCAAACAATTCTCTTATCTGTAAATATGTGCCCTATGACCAATTTAAAGATTATGTGAAAGAAAAAAAGCCAAATCATCGAGAACATCCAAAGTCTGAGAAAGAGCAAATACAGATTTGTAGAGCAATAGAAAAATTCCTTAGGAGTGAGGATGGCATGGAGTTATCGGGGTTATCAACAAATACCGAGAAAACATCTTCCCCTAAGAGTGTTAGCTTCCATAATCCTGGTTTAGTTGAAAAAAACAGGTTGGTGATGTCATCCAAAATGTCAACCCATCAGATAAAACAGAAAAACCAGAGTAACTATGGGACCAACTTGAATTGCAAAATATATAGCAATCCTCGAGAAAGAAGCAAAGAAAAATGGCTTGCTGAAACACAGATTCTGAAGAAAAGGAGAACCAATCATTTTGACTTCAAAGGGAAAATTAAGAAGCAAAATTTAAGGGTAAAATTAAATTTACACCCTTTTAGAAAAGTCAGAGTTCATCCAGAAACATCCTTGCCAGAACTCCCAAAGAAATGTAAACATGTAATGTTACCTCCTACTCAATTACCCAAAGCTTCTGAGAAAGAAGCCAAAATAAATGCTCTGTCACCTGCAGATTTTCCCCAACAACCAGAGAGTAACAACTATGTTGCACTCACCTCAAAGAGGCTTCCTCTTGAACATGCCCCAGATCAGACCCCATATTACAAAAAGCACACTAAAAATGCTCACCTGTTCAATGACCAGAGCTCTATGGAAGGCAACTGTCAGCCTCTTGGTCACATTCCTGAGGAAAACCTAGCAACATTGCCTGGTATCACACCTACTGTAGCTGAACACAAGCACTTACACTCTCAGTTCTTAACTGAGCAAAGGGAAGGTGCAGCTCACCTCACATTGGTTGTTTCTAATCATTTACCTATTTCATGGGAAAACAGAAGGAATGATGTTTTAGCATCTTGCCATTCCACGGGGGCGCCTGACCAAGGGGCAACAGAGCCTACTGAGCACGTGGAGCAGGGCAAATCTACAATCAGTAAGCTAAACCAGTTTGCTTTGTCCTTGGAAAATCAGACACAGCTTGTCAGTGTTCATAAGACTGACACCTACAAGGAACACACTGTAGATCAAAATCAAATGTTCCAACACGTAGTACAATACTCAAGTGATGATCAACTTGGAAACAAAGAAAAACTGTTAATGACAAAACCCAAAATATCACATCAAATTATGGAAAGTTGTATTATGTATGATGGAAATGATGCAGAAGAAAAACTTCCTACAACAGAAATGTATGATTCTTCTCTCATTTCCCAAACACAATCTATGGTCAACCTAACATCTACAAAGACAAATTCTATTCCATACAGAAACAAAATAGAACTTACCAAGGATATCGGTACTTCTTTTAGTACTCAAGCCACTTGGCATCTAACCAATAGCAGCAACCAAGAAACTGACCACACAAAGGCATGGTCCAAAGACGATGGCACTGAAGCACCAGAGATAAAAATAGTAAGGAAAGAGGAGGAAAAAATGCCTGATAAAAACAAGGCAAATTCTAGTATGTTAATTCAGACCAGACAGATTACTTTAAAAGGCACCACAAAAGAAAAGCAGCAAACTTGGGAAAAAGCAAATAGTAAAAACCTTACATTACAGGGTTCAAGTGCTGATGAGGCGACTATTACAGCTGAGGAATTCAGTACCATGACTTCCCATGAAACTGAAAATAGACCACTTCCCAGTGAAATAGATCTTCAAACAAAGAGTAATATGCATGATTTGGGAGAGGCTCAAACTTTTCAACCAGATAAAGATAACAGTGCACATAAGGAAGGCACGATGACAGCAAACACACCTGAAGTCTTTCCCCTCTTACCACAGCTAAAAGATGGTTAGTTTTGAGGCAGAAAATGAGGTGCCTCTAATTCTTAGAAAAATAAATGAAGCTGAAAACTCCACTCTAAATAAAACACGCACTGTATTCACCATCTGATGAATATGCTAATACATCACCTTTAGAGGCAGAACAAAGTGAACAAAATAACTCGAATTATAATAATTTTCTACTTTAGCTTTCTTCAAAAGGACACCCAAACACCCCCAGTCATTGCCTGCATCTCAAGTGCATTATTTTGGAGGAAAAATCCTCAGTGACTCTTTTGTTATCAGGGAAATAAAAGAACATGGTTAAATATAATGCAAAAATCAAATATAAAGCTACAAGATATGTTTGACACAATTAATTCAATTTTCTGTTAAGGAATGGAAAAATAGGAAAGGAAGTTTTGCCTAGTCTTGAAAAAATACAATAAAAAAAGCTTTAAGCATATAAAAGATTAAAAAAGAAAAAAGTACTTGAGCAGATTTACACTCGATGTTTATTTTATGGAAATTACTATACACATCTCAATTAGTGATATTACAATATTGCTTTCTACACAGATGATTACATATTCATATTTGTGCCTGATATGCTTTCCTAATTATGTTATGAAAATAAAAATTGAGCTTTGCCTGTTAACTGTAGTCTAACTGGTATGCATATTGGTATTTTTCATCTATTTGTGACTGTTTTGTTGACAATTACACTAGGTTGTATGCAGAAGTTTTTAAAAACTGTTAATTCTCCAAGAGAAAGATAATATTAAGGATTTACGAAAAAATCTGTAAAATTCTATAAATCCACTAGGTGGAGATCTCAGCTTCAATCACTTTAGAAGAACAAATGGAGCTTCAATATCAACACAATGGATCCTGAACAAAAGAAATTTTAAGGAGCTTTATTGCCAATTGTTATTAACTTAAGATTCTAAAAACTAAATAACCCATTAAGATAGAAGCTTTCAAGGTGTGATCTCTTGAGTTTAGCATGCCACTATTGTTTGGTGTGAGTATTCCTTCTTGTGCACAGCTATTAAATGTGCTTGTAATATTAGATTTCAAATTAATATCAGAATAAGCATCTCTTCTTCAATGTCACATTTATTTGAAAGCTAGAAGTGTAATCAATTTTAGTAACATCCCAGTAAACTATTGAAAACATATCATCAAGGTATGGAACACTGCATTTCCTAGCAGGAAAAAGAGACAGTTGCAATGGCAACTTCCTTTTCACCTCTCTCTAGTTCTGTATCTGTATAGCTACATCTGGCAGTACAGTACTCTACTATAAAGCTGAAAAGACAATTAAAACAATGTAAATAATGCTTACATGACTCACCTATCTGTTGTTTTCTTTCTTATTCAAAATTGTCAGCAAATGACAATTTCTTTATTTTGAAAGTCCCTCATCTTATTTCTTCTTTCTCTGTTCTCTATGGATTCAAATTTTCCTATTTTTGTTCAGACTCTGTTTGAGCTTGAGTCCCCTGCCATCTGTCTGCCTCCCCTGCTTCCACTTTATTTTGTTAAGCACCTTTAAGGTGAGAGGAACACCTATGCCAACTTCCTGTACAATGACTTTATTCTACTTGACAGCTCCCTCAGTTCTGTAGACCAGATTACTTCTTTTTCCCGTTAGCTGTCTTTTCCCCCCCATTTCTTATTTTTCAAAGCACCTTCACCTTAATGCAGAGAGCCCTTAGTTTTGTTCTCCTCTCACTGCAAACAATATCCCTGATATCTATGGGCCCTAATGAGTGCTCTGGTCACTAGCCACCTCTCAGAAGTCAGGGATGACAGTGCTCCAGGATCCTTTTCTCTCTTCCATTTCCTAAATCCAGTCTTTCACCTCATTATGATGTTATGTTTCCTTTGAAGTAGTTGTCAGGTTTGCCCCTGCTTCTGAGTCCCCATGGTAACCATTGTGTCTCGCGTTGTAATCGCCTGGATTACTGCAACAGCAGCTCAGCTGGATGCTCAGACTTCAGTGTCTTTTGCTTCCCATTCAGCCCACTAGTTCTCTGTCATTTTTGGCCACAAGTTACCTGTGGTGCTTGTTAAAATGCAAAGTTCCCAGCTCTATCCCAGTGATTCTGATTCAGTGGATTTAGAATAGGATCCTGGAATCTATGTTTTAGCATTCCACGGTAATCTGGAGCATGCAATATGCATTCCACACATTAAGAAACAATGCTTAGCTATTCGGATGCACATGAGGGGATAATTCAGTGCCTGCCTCATTATGGGGACTACATCTACATACACTTCCTCAGGCTAATAAATCCCTCACACCAAACTCAGATGAATTTTCCAAAAAATATTACTTTTATCATATTTCTTCATTGCTTTAGAAGCAAAAAAACACTTGCTTAAAATTTCATGTCAAAATTTCCTGTTCTGGTTTCCAAGGCTTTCTAAAATTTGATCCCATTTAATGATGAGGACTTTCTCCCAACTCCCACTGTTTTTCATTAAACATTTCCCATCTCCAATAGATTGGTGTTCTTTATCTTCATGCATCTTGATTATGTTTTATCTTTATGGGTCTTGACTAAGAATGCACTAATAGGAAACAATATTGTGCTTCAAATTCAAAAGTGAGGCAAAAACAAATGTAAAAGAAAAATATAGTAGTGAAGTTGGTCATCTTGAAAATGACCAGGACAGTATGATGTTTGTGTTTTAATCTAAAGATTAACTTGTTTCAGGTGATGCCTGGTATAAAGATTTAACCCTTCAATGACTACAATGTTTCAATAACTGAGTCTCTCCCTTTGTATTTTCACAACAAATTTGCACATATTCTCTTGTTTGTGGGTTTATTTTTCTCTCACCTACCACTTTCATTCAGCAACTCCTATTTGTGCTTAGGATCTCAGCCTTACCTGACTTAGATGAACTCTGGGTAAGTCACTTGTGAGTATTCTTTAGTATGCATTCTCATCTCATCTTACTTTCTTTTATCTTAACTTATAACTATAAAACTGCTTATGTGTTTATTCAGTTCATCTACATTTGACCACTAGGCCTTAAACTCCATTGAGAGCCTATTCCTGGGGCTATATGTAGTAGAAACTCAAGAAATAATTGTTGGATGAAAGAATAAAAACTTGCCCATTGTTCTCTTTTTCTCCCCCACTCAGCCTACTGACATGGTAAGGACCTTACTGAACTATGTAATGAAAACTAAGCATGTCACATACAGAACAATCTCAATTTCATAATACTGAGATGAATACCACAGCCAAGCCAGGGTCCACTTGACTGACAAGTTCAGATATTGCCAATCAGAGACTTTGCTTTCCTACTTTGCTTCCTCTCATTCTCTTCCCTGAATCTCATTCCCATGGCTCCAGCCTATGCTAATAGTCTTCACTGCTTAGCAATAAAACCTTCCCACTAAGCATTTAATTTCTGGCTTCTTAGTGAATATATATATATATATTTCTAAATCTTAATGGACCTTCTTTTAGCCCCATTCTGGTTCTCTTTATCATTTCCCAGTTTTCTACTTTGCCATCCATTCTCCCTTAAAAATACTTTTAGAAGTTTCCAAAGACTTACTTTTATCTCCAAATTAAAATTTCCATATGTCCCTAATCTATAATCATGTCAAATCAGTTCATGAAAGCAAAAAGGATTCCCCAGATTATTTTATGTTATACCTTGGAACAGTTTACAGAGGAAAGGAAATGGTGGAATATATATATATATATATATATATATATATATATGGTACTATTTTAAGTTGTGTAATTTCTCAAACAAGTTTTTTTTTTGGACATTAACATCCAGATGAGACAATTGGAGGCACTGATAAGCAATAGTTATATTTATTCATTTACTCAACAAATATATTTGAGCTCTACTAGGTATGGTTTTAGGTGCTGGGATTATAATAGCAAACAAAACAAGATTAACAAATAAAATATGTCACTGCTTTTATAGAGTTAAAATTCTGGTAGTGAGATAAAATTCTACACAAATAAATATGTAACCTATCAGATTAAGTGGTTGGGAGTAGAGGTTATTTCTTCTGAGATACTCAATTCATGTCCCATAATAATCTTCCTTTTTCTTCATAAGAATTCCCTGTATATTTACAGAATTGGGCATTGACTTGGTCTGGGTTTTGCCTTTAGATAATGAATAGGAAAGTTGCTTTCTCCTTCAAAACATCTGGACTAAAGCTTATTCTATTTCTCCTATGGTGAGATGCTTTCTGAGATAACAATAGCCACCCTTTATCTGCTTCTTTCTTTGTCAAAAAGAGATAAAGGACTGGGAAGAATGAGAAACAAGGGCCTATAGAAAGGTACAGCAATAACTAGGGTGGCTGGAGCTGGGTGAATAGGGCTGTTAGACCTTTATGTGTAAGGATCTCCAGTGTGAAGAATGTGAACTAATTCCCTCTACTCAGAGCAGAAGGATCAATGTGGACCGGCATCAAGACATAAAGATTTCAACAGACAACAAAACATAGTGGAAGGAGGACTCTGAGACACTGCACTAAATTGTGCTATCAGGACAGAAGTTGTGGAATCTCCTCCTTTGTGAGTTTCTGAGAACAAAGTAGATATCAATGTGTCTGGTACAAATATTAGAAGAATCTTTTCCTGCGGACAGATGGTCTGGGATTTCATTCATGGATTATGTGACTATTTCCTTCTACTCTCTTAGATCTCTGATCATATTTAAAATTGCTTTTTTTCCCCCTAATGTTTCCAGATTGTACTTTCCTTATTCCTTTTATAACATCAATGCCTTAATTTGAACTCTAAATCTATGCTCTTAGAGTTAGAGAAGGAATAGGATTGTGTCTCCTGCTTCCTATTGGAGCCAGTTTGCTAAAGACCCTTCTCATGAGGCCTTTGCCTGAAGATCTGCCTTCTGTGAAAGGCCCACACAAACCCATTGTGGGTCAAATTTCTTTCTTCAGAAAATGACTAAGTGTGGCTGAAGTGTAGTTAATAAAATTGCAACTGAGATGAGAGTATGAGCCATCTGTAATACCCTGTTTATTCTCTTACTAATCAGTTGTGAGAAACATTTCCAACTCAGAGAGCGGTAGCAAAGAAATTAGCTCCTCCAACTCCTTGAGGGAATTCGAGACAAAAGAGCAGAAGGCAAATCAGTCCTCCCACCTTGACAGTCTTAAAATACACACCGAAAGACGACTTTTGATGCTACTCTATTTGTGACAGATTTTGACCATAACACATTTTCTAAGAAGAAACAAAAATGACTTACTTCAGGACATGCATTCCACCCACGCATCAGCAGAGATGAGATGGGCTTGGGAATGGAGTAGCCAATGGGAGGTCTGATGTGGTGGTAAGCCATGTCTGCTGCGGCAGCCGCTGCAAACCAAATGGTCATATCAGTTGTGAAATTCACATATTATTCATTTCAAGAAATATTTGAATAGGCAACAATCATTAAGATTCAAACTGGCCCTGGCTGGTTGGCTCAGCGGTAGTTTGTCAGCCCCACATGTGGAAGTCCTGGGTGATTCCCAGTCAGAGCAAATAGGAGAACGGACCATCTGCTTCTCTATCCCTCCCCTTCCCGTTTTTCTCTCTCCCCCACTTTCCTGCAGCCATGGCTTAAACGGTTCAATTGAATTGGCCCCAGGCACTAAGGATAGCTCCATGGCCTCAACTCAGGCACTAAAATAGCTTGGTTGCTGAGCAATGGAGCAGCAGCTCAGATGGGCAGAACATCACCCAGTAGGGGCTTGACAAATGGATCTGGGTCAGAGGGCATGCAGTCGTCTGTCTCATTGCCTCCCACTTAAAATAAATTAATTAATTTAAAAAAGAGAAATCTATGCATTATTGGGAGAATCAAAAGGAACTTTTATGCTTTTTGTTTTTAGGTAGCAGAGGGCAGATAGTGAGGCAGACTTCTGCATGCACCATGATTGGGATCCACCCTGAAACCCCGTCTGGGGCTGATGCTCCAGTACTGAACTGAGGCTGCCATGCTGGGACCAACCGAGCCACTGGCTGTGGGAAAGGAAGAAGGAGGGAAAAGGGAGGGGGAGAAAAGCATATGGTCACTTCTCCTGTGTGCCCTGACTGGGGATCAAACCCTGGACATCCACACACTGGGCCAATACAATACTCTGTCCACTGAACCACCAGCCAGGACCCTTATGCTTTCTTTTTTCTAAGCTTAATCAAAACATTGTATGATTTGATACTCTACATTTATCTTTATAAATTCATTCATTTGGTTCATTCAAAAAATAGCAAGCTGAAGGAATATACACAAGAGCAAAGAAAAATACAAAGAAGTATGCAAATAACAAGTGATTTCATGTGTGTGTCTGCAGAATAAAGTAGGTACATGGTGTTGTAGGAAGTAAAGACAGAAAGGCAGATTGGGCCCGACTGTACAATGCCATAAATCTCAGGCTAATAAGCTTATACTATATATACCAAGACATGGGGTGTCTTTGAACTTTGCACTCTGAATAACTTGGGCAATATAGATTATTTTTAATCTTAAATCCTATTATTGACTGAAAATAAAGTTAAGATTTTAATTTTTAAATTTATTGAGTAGTTATTTGCTAAACATTGTTAGACTTCACATCTGCCCCCGTTTTTTTTTTAGCTAACACTACTCCCGGTTTGAACTCCTTAGTGCTGCCCTCCTGTTTGGATTTCTGAATATTGCTCATCTCAAACGGCCCATTTCTGTGTTATGATGCTTGGGACTTCACTGTAGATTATTGATTGCTGATTATTTCTCTTTTCTGCAACCAGTGGTTTCTTTTTTTTTTTTTCTATATTTTAATTTATTTTATTTTTATTTTATTCATTTTAGAGAGGAGACACAGAGTGAGTGAGTGAGAGAGAGAGAGAGAAAGAGAGAAAGGGGGGAGGAGCTGGAAGCATCAACTCCCATATGTGCCTTGACCAGACCAGTGCAGGGTTTTAAACTGGCGACCTCAGTGTTCCCAGGTCGACACTTTATCCACTGCGCCACCACAGGTCAGGCAACCAGTGGTTTCTATACTCCCTTGGAAACCAAGTTTAGGGTTACTTTCATTAAATACATTTTGTATCAGGCATCATGGTATTTACGGACAAAAGCTCTTTCAATCCCCCTAACAACCATGTAGGGTATGCATGTGTGAGACTGTTATGTGTTGGGTGTCTGATAAGATTTTTATTTATAAAAATAATTAAATATAACATTGTTGTAGTAGCCTCTTGTTCCAGATTCCATGCTTTCTTCACATTTCAGCCATTCACATTGAAAATACTTTGTGAACAACAGGTGAGCTCTTTTTATTTCTCAGAAAAATTGCTCTGTACCAGCAGAGAGCTCAAGTCCCAGAACATTGATACTTCTTGTTTTCTAGATGGTGATGTCATAAGCCTCTGTCCATATCTTAATAGCTTGAGGTATGTCCCTCAACCACTACTTTTTTCACCTAAGTTTTCCCCAATTAAATTCTGTTTATAGCTCAGACCTAGTGAAATTATATATAGTGTAACTTAACATTTCACTTCTAGCATCAGTCAGAATTACTATCTAATTTAGCCAAATGCAAAATTTATACTCATTCTTCATAGAATTTTAGAAAATTAAATTAGAATAACTTTTACTTAGAGGAAGCACTAAAATATTTTGAGTATTTTTTTAATTTTAATGGGGTGACATTAATAAATCAGGGTACATATGTTCAAAGAAAACATCTCCAGGTTATCTTGTCATTCAATTATGTTGCATACCCATCACCCAAAGTCAAATTGTCCTCTGTCACCTTCTATCTGGTTTTCTTTGTACCCCTCCCCTCCCTCCTCTCTCGCCCTCTCCTCCCTCCCCCCACCTCATAACCACCATACTGTTGTCCATGTCTCATACTCTCGGTTTTATGTCCCACCTATGTATGAAATCATGCAGTTCTCAGTTTTTTTCTGTTTTACTTATTTCACTCCGTATAATGTTATCAAGGTCCATCCATTTTGTTCTAAATGATCCGATGTCATCATTTCTTATGGGTGAGTAGTATTCCATGGTATATATGTACCAAAGCAAGTATTTCTTATATAATGTTTATATCATTGAACTTATGACAAACATACAATTATGTAACACTTTTTTCCCTTAAGTTAAATATAAACATTTCCAATGTTGTTAAAATTCTATTTTAACATATATTTAATAAATCTGCTTGTAGTGTGAATTACTTAATCATTCCTCAGTTTAAGTTGCTCAAATTTGAGTGTAAACATTTCAAAGAATGTCTTTTTCAATATGACTTTATTGGTTTCACAAATTACTTATGATATTTTAAGAGGTAAAATTAATATATCAAAAAGGATAAATAACTAAAGACTTTTAATATATACTGATATACTGTTTTCCTGAATAGTTGTACTAATTTATGCTTTTAATACCAAGTGTTTAAGAAAGATTTTATTACACTTGCACCAGAATTAGTTTTTCTCACTTTATCAATTTTGCTAATATGAAAGGTAAATAGCTTATTTGCTATTGTTTAAATTTTGTTCTTTATAAGTAGTGAGGCTTAATATTTTCCCAAACATTTATCATTTGTCTTTAAAATCTTAATTCATTCATTTTCCCTGCCTACCATTTTAATATTTTGTTGCAATAGCTGTTCTAATTGTACGATGGTTTCAGAGAGAGGGCAGAGTCAAGAATTTCATTTCCTCTTTTGTCTTCAATTCCTTTGTAAAATATTTGCACTGTCACCTCTGCCAGCTATTGCTGGCACTATAATATAGACTTCTGCTTGCTTACATGGAGAAAACAAAGAACAAAAGGTTCATCAAGTCATATTTAACAAACTTAACATGACTTATAAAATGTGTATTTTATGTTACAAAAATCTAGGCGTGATATTCTCTTTCCATCAGCTACTCTTGCCTTTTTAAAATTTCATTTGAAAAGTGGTAAATAAATAAACCAACAAACTGATGCTTAATAATCATTGATCTAACTCTACTTTTTCACCTTATGGCCATTTGGATATTATTGAGCTGGAGCAGCTATAAGCACATAAACCAGTGTAGTGAACACATTTAAACTAATTATACATATCCTAATGGGTGGAGAGGGACTATTCATAAAGTGAATTAAACTCAGATGCAGGTGCCAAACGTCTCCTCTGAAACTCTTTTAGACTCTGATATCAAGTACATAAAGTTACTTGTTTGCTTCTTGGCACTGTGTCTGAAAAATCAGTTTAAGATGAATAATATTTAATTCTTCATTACGCAAAGTAGATTCTTCAAGGCCTTGGCATCTTACTCTCCCTTTTGCTTTATACACTCTTGGCAGTGATACTAACTACTCATTAGCACCTCTGCCACAAAGTGGGGAATGCAACATGAGGGGTCATGGGATTGAAATTTGTCACCTTTGAGATTGCTCTGTCAGTCTTGCCTAAGTGGCCATGGTACACTAACAGCTGGGAAATTTTCTGGTATTCCAGATTCAAAGAAGTTTTTGTAAGCTCATTAATCATATTTTACCTTGATTGCTGCCTAAAATATGTTCGATGACTTATGTAAATGTTGGCTTTGACTTTCACAAATAAAACTTTGCTATTAAAATGGAATAAGAGTAAATTAAAAATATCATAACTATTCATTGGACACCAATTCATTTGTCAGCACTGTTCTGAAATAATTATCGATAGTTTAGTAAAACTTTTAATCTAGCTTTTAGAGTAAGACTATTCAATAGAATTTTTTGCAGCAATAAAAATATTCTGTTCTGTTCAATATGGTAGCATATGGCGTTTAGGCACTTTAAAAATATGGCTAGGGTAACTGAGAAACTGAATATTTAATTTTATTATATTTTTTATAATTTTATTTAGAAAATTAAATGTAATAGGTGACATTTCAATTTATATAAATAGCCATATGTGCCTAGTGGCTTCCATCTCAGACAGCAAAATACCTTGTTGTCTTCCACTCCCATTATCCTCAAAGAGAGTTGAAGAAAATGCAATTTTGTAAGTCAGACAGTGTCAGGGGGTCTACATAACCCTGATGTCGATTTGTGGATTCAAGTTCTTCATTGTTTATCAAAACATTTCAAGAAAAAAAAAAGACTACGAATGAAGATTGTCAGTGTTGTCGCTCAGAAGAGACCAGTGAACACAGTGAACAACAGACCAGGCATTCAGTATAACATGTGATAGCCTTCATTCATTAATTCATGTGACAAAATGTACTAAACATTTTATGTGAATGATACCAGGCTAAGAAAAATTGAAATGTTATGCCTGCTTTTCAATAAAATATGGTAAATAAATGCATAATTAATAAAAAAAATAATTATTGGATTTTTATGTTTTTTATGGTTCAACTATGACATGTGCTTTCTTTTTCCTGGAATTCTCTTTTCTGGCTTCTTGTATTACATCTACTGTCACTGAGGTCATAGTTTAGATGAACTCCTTCTGAGTGTCCTTCCTATGTCCTGCCATAGCACCCTGCACTACAATAGCATACCATGTTTTATACTAAATTACCTATTCATTTTCTTTTTTTGCTTTAGTAAATAAACTACAAGCTCATTGCAGTCAGTGACTGTGACTTTCACCATTATATTTCTTGTGCTTGGCACAGTGACAGGCAATTAGTAGGCATTCAATAGATATTCACTGAATAAATCAATAAATGAAATAGTTCAAAGTAAGATTTCACTAGAAATAATATAGATCGTAGTATAGAGAACTCAGTTAACAGTATTTGTACAAACAAGTGACAATGATGGATTAATGCCAATTAATATCTTGTCCTTATTATGTTTTCAAGACAGAAAATAATTTATATTCATCAAGAAATATTATAGAATGAAAATAATGCTTAGTTTATTTATAAATTACAGTATAATTAGGTCAATTATTGAGATCTGGTGGCATATTTAGTACATAATATTATCTTTCGTTTAAAGCCTTTGGGGAGGGGGCTTCTATAAACTGAAGTAGTATGACTATTAAGAAACGCCCTTAACAAGGAAATCTGAAAGCCTAATTTTCAGTCTGGCTTTACTTTTAACTCTCTGGGAAATCCTAATTAAGCTAATTTACTTCTGTGAGCATTAATTTCTCCTAATGTAAAGATGAAACAGTGAGGAGATAGAGTGATGGTGACAAGCATGGGCTTTGGGGACAGGGAGCTGTGCATTTAAGTCCTGGCTCTATTTCTTACTAGCATGTGACATTGAGAATAGAATATCTTATCTTAATAGAACCCAAACCACAACTTTGGTTAGAATTTTAAAAATTGTTAAAATGAAACAAGATAGAATACATAGAGCATCTGGAAAATGGCTGATTCCATATAAATATTAGCTGTTGTTTTTGCTATAATTATTATCTACATATGTAAGGATCTTTCTGATTCCTTATAGTCTGAACCTAGAGAGTGAGATATCAAAAACAGTCTTGTATATTTTCTAGTCTGTCCAGACCAGAAATCTTAGTTCCTTTGGAGGTTTTTTTTGGGTATGAATATCAAGGAAAACATCATATTGAGTTTCGGTAAATTACAAGGCTACAACCCATCTCACTTGTCATCAGCACCCTCATAATGCAATGTGGTCACTTTGGAGGGGATGATTATGCAGTTTTCCCTGATGAACTTAATTAGCTCTACATTGCCTATGAATAAATTGGTATTAGATTTTAAATTCCTAAAATAATTTATTACTTACTCTCTTATGTTTTATAAAAGTAAATCTAGGCATTCTTATAAGAAAGCAAGCAATGAAGTATCATATATTGTTTGTAAGTCTTGTCTAAGATAAGATTGCAAGAATGTTTTCTTTTCTCCCAATTTTGATTGTGTGTACGTGTGTTCTGAAAAGCACAATTGATTCTGTTTTATTGTTTTTAACGGGCAGTGCTGGAGTGAAACAAAGCAAATGTACTCTTCCATCTCAGCAAGAGCCAAGCCATTCTTTGTTCAACTGACACTTTTCAATGATGTATCACCAGAGCATATAGCAACTGAGAGACACCATGAGATTGCAATCTTGAGATTGTACTAAGAATGGCTTAATTTTTTAAACCACATCCCATTCTCATTACGGACTGTCAGAAGAATAGATTAATTTGCACCATTGTCTGTTCTCATTGCAATCTTTGTCAGTGTAATGAAGTATTGGAATGTTAATACCAACTATATTCATAGAAATATCACCATCCTTTGAACGAATCTGATCTTTTTAGTGATCTGTGTAGTTACTGGCTGAATCCACTCTTTCCAGTGAAAAACTGATAAGGGTTAGTGCTACAAATATAAGATTTCAGAACTATATAGCATACTCCTATTTTCTTATCACTTGTCAAAGCACCGTCCACACCATGAACCATCAATGTGCTTATGCCCTTTAAGGTTATTACATATAGGTTCTTTTAGGATCTTAACCATACATGGCAAATAACATAATCATCTAACTTTTAAGCAGGGTAGCAAGCGCAAATAGATACAAATATGAGACTTACGACATAACTGTGTCTCTAAATGTACAGTACTTCAATTCATATTTTTAAGACCATATGGGAGATTTAAAAAAAGTCGGTTAGCCTTATTTGGTTCCTGGATTGCAGTATGCAACTCTAAGTTAAAGTCTCTATATGAAGTCTCACCCAAATCTGGCTAGAATACATTGGCAGATGTTCTTAATTTGCTGTCACATCCCAGATTTAGAGCCTGGCCTTAAGGAATCCCAGGACACAGAGTTGAGTCTCTTTGTGAATCAGCTGGCACTACACAGGAAAGCAAAAGGAAAACAAGAGGCTCCCTTCTTGGGCCGTACAATATAATCTGAAAATGATCCACAAAATTGGTTACCTGGTTCTAAGAAAATGGATTGGATAAAATATATATTGATGGATTAATTCATCACACATTTCTTTGTTAGTTTTTCATGATACATCAGAGGTGACAAGCCCAGAGAGAAATCAAATTGGAGAAGCAGATGTTGGTTTCTTTCTCTGACTTGTATCCAGGACAGCTCCTGTTTGCCAGGTTACACATACCAGCTACTCCTTCATCCTGCCCGACTCTTCCCTCTCTGCTTGGCTTCACACCTTGGCTCCTTCTCCTTCTAATCTAACCATTCTTTCGCAAATCTACTCCCTTTCTATATCCGTCATTCTTCTGTTCGTTAAACCAGAAGCCTGGAAGTCATCCTCCACTTCTTCCTCTCCCTTGTGCTCCCCCCTCAATACATCAGCAAGTCCTATTGAAATCTCTTAAAGGTAACCTCCCTTTCTCTTCTGAAACCACTATCCTCGGTAAGACTTTAAATATTCTCTTTTAGGTTATCTGGTTTCCTTGCCTCTGTTTTGAATCTTTCCAAATAGCTTTTGCTTTGTAGTAAGAGAGAGTGTTTTAAAAATAATAACAGAGTTGTGCTATTGCCCTACTTAAAATCCTACAGTGATTGTTGACAAACAAGGCCCTTCATCATCTGGCTCTAGTTTTCCATTTAGAACATATGTCTTGCTACTGATTCCCTTGTACTCTCCAATTTCTCCCCATTGAATTATCTGTGGATCTTTTATACTTTGCATCTTATTCATGCTGTTTCTGCTGGAATACCTTCTTTACTATCTGCCCATTTAATTAGTACCTATCTTCAAAGATGTACTTCAGGTATCATCTGCTCTGAACACCCTTCCCTGATATTCTTTCCCTACCTCTGTCTGGACAAGAGGCTCCTCTAGGAAGCATCCCAAGCACTCTGTTACAATCTAGTTGAGGCTTACTCTGCTGATTGTGCTTTTCTCATTTCCTCTCTGTACTATGAGGGCTGTTCCTGGCCAGAGGCACACTTTATGATAGCCTAAAGATAATAATAATAATAATACCTAATATTTGTTGATTTAGTGCTTACTAATGCCAGCCACCATTTCAACCCTATTAGATAGGACCTATTATTACTTCCCATCATGAAAAGAAATTGAAATACTGAAGTGGAGCTTGGGTTAAGTAGTTTATATAGGTCCCAAGACTCGTGCTTTTATGAATTATGCAAATTTTCTATAGCCCATATACTGTTAGCCTGAAAATGTTTCCTTAAAAAATGAGTTAATTGCTAATATTTTAAAATCTTTAAATTTTAAAACAAAGACACAGAAATAAGTTGATATGATGACTGTGAGCAGGCATCCCTATGATCTTTCATGGCACTGTTTGGCTGGAGCTGTGTAGCACTTGTCTCACGTAATTCCTGCTCATCATATTAAACTGTATACATTTGCCTGCTTCTGCTGGCCCTGGGGCATAGTTTTTTCTAAGCCTGAAATTATAAGGTTCATCTGAAGATATACTTTATAAAAGAGACCCTGAGCTCATGTTTTACTGAATGCATACCCACTACTTGCATATGAGTCAATGCTAATATTTGCGTTTAACTTGTATTTTTCTTCCAGGAGATAAGATTCTGCTAAATCCAAAAGGATGAGCCATGTGTAATGTTGCTATTACTGTAATTGATAATGCTGTCCCACATTGTAGTCAAGGATTTGTTTCTCATTATAAATGGCTAATATGTAGCTTATACTGAATCTGATGCTTCACATGATTTATTGCTAAACATATGCTAGATTGCCTTACCACTGCAATGATATTAACAGTCTCATTTCTTGATGCATGGTCACTGTCCAACTTTAAAAAATTCAGCATCTATCATAAACAAAGTCTTTCTCCAATAAGTACTATAAAATATAATATCTGGGATATTAGATTTAAGTTACTCTTAGGCAAGATTTTTAACTGTTCTACTATGTAATATTCTCCCTCTGAAAACAGTAACTATTTCTGTGGATACATGAGAGAGGGGATCTTCATCTCTTTTAAATATTTATTTTATAATTTTTAAAGTATAACAGCAGAACTGTATGAGTGAAATGTAAATATTATGATAAATGATGACTGAGAGCATGAAGAATCTGAGCTTCACTCAGTATTGGAGAATTTGGAGGAAGTAATAGTTAAGACCTAAAAGTGGATTGGAGTTGGTATGATGAAAAGTGAGGAAGAGTGTCTCTGACAAATGACTAGCATTTGCAAAGACACGGAAGTAAGCGGAAATGTGGCATTTGGGGAAATGGAATGGTTCTGTGGGTGGCTGGAACATAAAGGGAGAGGCTGCAGGTGGCAAAATGTAGACCCCGGGAGGAAAGCAGAAGCACAATTATGGGAGGAGGGGCTTTATAATTGTTTTGAGAAGTTTTGTTTTTATCTTAAGAACATAGAAAAAACATTAGAGAGTTTAAGTAAAGGAAGCCAGATGATCAAATTTGAGTTATTAGAAAGCTAAATCTAGTTGTAGAACAGCAATCAGTAAAAAAGCAAAAAACAAAAAACAAAAAACCAAGAAAAAGGTGGTTAACAAAAGAGAAGACCAGAATACCAACTGTGATATTGTGTAGTCTTCTGCATGTGAAATAAGGAAAAGCAGTGAAGAGGATGATAAGTGTATAGATTT
Organism: Rhynchonycteris naso; assembly: GCA_037038555.1. Classification (NCBI taxonomy): domain Eukaryota; kingdom Metazoa; phylum Chordata; class Mammalia; order Chiroptera; family Emballonuridae; genus Rhynchonycteris; species Rhynchonycteris naso. The sequence goes on from CM072997.1 coordinate 173,849,360, forward strand.
GAGGTATCTACAAAGTGAGACTGAAAGTAAACAAACAAACAAAAAACAAAGAAATGAAAGGAAAGGCAGGGAGGAGAGACAAGAAAAGAAGGAAAGAGAAGAATTAAGATGTCTTGAAGAGTTTATATGGGCTTCCTGGAGAATGATTTCCATTCAAGTATAGAACCAGAGGAAGCCCTGACCCTGTACTAAGTTTTGCCTTTATTTTCCACCTTACAGTTGCAGAGTTTTCAATTTACAAACTTAAGTCTCAATCATCATCTCATTGAATTCCCACAGCAATCTTTGTGGAATCAACATTAACTGCATTTACTGAGGAAACAGCTCGCAAAGGGGCAACACAGGGAAGGAAACAAAAAGAAGGCTAGAGTGACTGAAGCACGGGAACTTAAATGATATGAGCAAGGTCAGAGATATCGAATCATGTACGGTCTTGTAGGGCATATCAGAATTTTGAGATTTAATTATAAAAAACATAAGAAGTCAAAGGATAATTTTTAAAAATGGTGACATAATCAAGTCTGTTTTAGTATATCATCCTAGTGGGTATACAGGGACTGAAGAGGAAGGGGGGACAAGAATAAAAGGAGAACAGTAAAACGGCTATTACAGTAATTTAAGTGATAAAGATGGCAGTTTAAACTAGGGAGGTGGTCGATAAAACTTCAAGAAGTAGATAGATCTGAGTTACATATCTCACACCTCTATTCAATGTTATGCGGAAGGTCCTGTGTGAGATGCAAGATAAAGATATAAAAGACATATGAACTGGAAATAAATAAATACATTTTTCTTTATTTACAGATGACCTAATCATCTATGTGGAAAATCCTAAAGAATGTACAAAAAAGTTACTTGAATTAATAAGTTAATTAAGCAAACTTGTACGGTACTAGATTGTTATTTAAAAATTAATTCTATCTCTACAATACTAAGAAAGCATCATTAGACATTAAAATAAAAAAATAACATAATAGCATCAATAAACACAAAATGCATACAAATAAGTCTAAAAATATGTGCAAACTTTGTGTGACAAAAACTAAAATACATTGAAGACAGAAATTAAAAGAAGACTTAAATGAGTGGAGAGATACATCATATTTGCCAATTGAAAGATTTAATATGTTTAAGTTGTCAAATTTTCCTGAATTTATCAACAGATTTACTGTAATCCAATCAAAAGTCTAATATGTCATTTTTTGTAGAAATAGAAAGTTGATTGTAAAATTTATACAAAAAAACAAGAGCTCTAGACTTTGTCAAACTAATTTTAACAAAGAAGAGCAACATAGGAGGACTTATTTAGCATTTCAAGATTTACTATAATCCAGCAATAGTCTGGTAGTGATATAAAGGTAGACATAACAATGAAACAAAATGGGGTCTAGAAATAGATCCAGTCAATTGATTTTTAACAAAGGTATCAAAATAATTTAATGGAGAGAGTTTTTCAACTAATCATGGTAAAATATTGGAAATCTATGTAAAAAAACCCCAAACCAATAAAATAACAAAAGCATAACAAACTAAATCCACACCTGTGTAATTTAAAATACTCAAATCAATCTTACAAATATAACATTTAAACATATAATTCTTCAATAAGAAGAAATAAATCTCTGTAGCTTTCAATGAGGCAAGAATATTTTATTTGGGATACATGGAAAAGATGATTTAAAAGTTTGATTAGGTAAACTTTATTAAGATTAAAAACTTTTGCTTGAAAAAAATATTGCTGAGGAAATGAAAAGGCAAGGCACAGACTAGAGGAAAATACCTGCAAAACACAAATATTTAAAATCTAAAAACCCTTATAAACTAAATAAGAAGGTAATTTAAACAAGTTCTTTAATGAAGAAAGAGATGTGAACAGCAAATAAACACATGAAAAGATTAGGAATATCATGTGTTATTGGAGAAATATAAAATAATACCAAATAATGATATAACATTATACATTTATAGTGACTAATATTTTATTTTAAATAGACAATTAAAAATGTTTAAAAAATATGGGAAGCTGAAATTCTCATACATTGCTAGTGGAAATCTATAATGGTACAAACTCCTTGGAAAAACTCTTATCATAAGATTTCATAATATATCTCTTATGTATTTAAGAGTAATGAAAATATCTATACAAATATGTGAGTGGTTTTGGCAATTTTATTCATATTAGCCCCAAAGTGAGAATAACTCAGTCATCAACTTGTCAATGCATAAATAAATTGAGGTACCTTAGTACAATGGAATACCACACAGGATTGAAAACATATTAATTACTGATGAATGCAACAACATAATTTCACTTATATAACATTCTGAAAAATGCAAATCTATAGGCACAGAAATGAGTTTAGGTGTTGCTGGGGGCTAGAGGTGGGAAAAGGTAGATTAACCCAAAAGAGGCTCGAGGAAATTTTCTGGAGTGACAGAAATGCACTGTACTGTGATTGTATTTGTGGATATATAACTGTATGTTGTTATTAAAACTCATTGAACTGTTAACCTAAAATAATAAATTTTACTGTATATCTTATATTTTAATAAATTTTATATTTTAAAAATTGCAGTATAAATGAAAAAGATGGTGGCTTGAGCTAAGATGATGGTGGATAGGGGTAAGTAGTGAATAAATCCAAGATGTGTTTAAGATATAAAATCAAGAAAAATAGGTAAATAGATTGATAAAAGAGACTTATCTTTCACTTATGAAAAATACATAAAAACATTATACTGAGTGAAATAAGTAAATCAGAAAACATTAAGAACTGTATGATTTTACACACAGGTGGAATATAAAACTGAGACTCATGGACATAGATAAAAGTGAAATGGTTGCCAGGGAAGAGGGATGTGGTGGAGGGGGATGAAAAAGAGGGTGCATGGGAGGGAGTAAAGAGAGATAAATGTATGATGACGGAAAATGATTTGACTGTGAGTTGATGGGTATACAACATATTCAACAGTTCAGATGCTATAGAAACATTCACCTGAAACTTATGTATTCTTATGGATCAATGTGACTCAGTTAAATTTAATTTTCTAAATAAAATTTTTTAAAAAATAAAAAATACCACAATATGTCTAGAATTACTGGATTTAAAAAATATATAGTCATTGGTCTTAATCAGAATAAAAATTCTAAGGAACAAAGAGATAGAGCACTTCAGATGACAAACGAAAATGTTGATGCAGATCAAATTAGAGTTCTCATATCCACACTATAATAATGGCTAAATCTCATCATTTGAAACTATGAAAAGTATGTATAAAAAAATTAAGAGAGTTAAATAAACATTGTACTCAACACTATGTACAGACAATATAATTTGTCAAATTTCTTTCAGTTAGACACCATGTGGATACTTATTTAAGACCATAGACATTAGGGGAAAAGATACCTTGAAAAGAGAATATGACATGTGGCTTTTGCTCTTTACATGAATACTAATCACTATTGTGATCCTGGTTAAGATTTTCAGCTTATGAGTATAAATGTTTGCAAGATTTTTCTTTTCCCAAGATCACTTTTGACTTTATTCTTCTGATATATCAGAATAAGGTGACTGCTAGAAGCTCACAGTATAATTTATTTAAAACTTACTTATGATTTAATTTGAAAACAACTTTGTATGCATGCTTGGTTTTAGGGAATGCAAAGTCCTTAATAACTTTTCAGCCTGATGGACACAAATAAGTAAACAGTGTGCCAAGACAGGAAACCCAAATAAAATAAAGAGACAACCTGACCAGGAGGTGGTGCAATGGGTACAGCATCAACCTGGGACACTGAAGTCCCAGGTTTGAAACCCAGCATCCCCAGCATGAGTGCGAGCTGATCTGAGTTCAGTGCAGGCTCGCCAGCTTGAGCGTGAGATCATCAACTTGATTCCACGGTCACTGGCTTGAGCAAGGGGGTCACTAACTCAGCTTGAGCTCCTGGTCAAGGAACATATGAGAAGCAATCAACTAACAACTAAAGTGCTGCAACTACCAGTTCATGCTTTTTATTGCTCTCCTTTCCCTCTCTCTACTACCTTCCTCTCTCTCTCTCAAAAAAAAAAGTAAGAGACAAATGCAAGTGAAATTTATGCCTCAAATCCTGTGATTAAATTCCCTATCTCCACCATTTACATATACATAGATTATAGTGTATATAATCAACAGCATTAAGAATGTATCCATATATGTAACAAAAAAAGTATTAGGAAAAGTAATTATCTTTTGTATAATGTTAAACAAGCAGAAAGTAATCTTAACAGGTTTTCTTTATATGTTACTATTTTCATCTCACCTCTCTATACACTAAACAGGCACATCTGAAATTTAATATCAGAAGATAAGTATTGCGCTGTCCACATTATTCGTACCTACATGTCACGTGGCCATAGTCATTTGTTTGTTTAATTAATAACAAATAAGTCAAAACCCTAAACATTAATAAAATATACCTACACTTTTGTGTGCCTATGTCTAAAATCACAGAATTAGGTCATTTAAATTTTTGAGATTTGGCACACATTTTAAAGCATTTTGAGAAACTTTACCTACTTCTCACCTTGCTAACCCACCAAGAGTCATCTTTTTGGAGGAGAAAAGGAGTTTCTTGAAGTTGTAAAAGTACATGGAACTTACAAAAACAGAGAAATATTAATTGTGTCATATCTTACCTGGCTTGAGATGAGCAAATGGAATTTCCCCTGTGAGAAGTTCCCACAGACACAGAGAGTAGCTAAAGACATCAGCTTTGATGGTGTAGCGTGTGCACTGCGTGAACACCTCAGGAGCCATCCAGCGGAGGTTCTGTGTGTCAACAAACATCCACAGGTCATTTACTGACATTGTGTTTAGTTCTTCACTTTAGAACAGTGTTCTTAATTTTCCCAATACTCTCAAAAGATAGGTGTGAAATGACATTGATACTGCCCTCAATTTGTGCAATAAATTGGTGTGTTTTATACATAAATAACATACTTATTGTATTTGTTCAGGTTTTCTTTTTTCCCCTTTATTATTAATTTTAATGGGGTGACATTGATTAATTAGAGTACATAGATTTAGAGAAAACATCTACAGGTTTTCTTGACATTTGATTACGTTGTATACACATCACCCAAAGTCAAATTGTCTTCTGTCACATTCTGTTTTTTTGTGCCCTTCTCCTCTTCCCTCCCCCTCCCTCTACTCTTCCCACCCCATAACCACCACACTCTTGCCCATGTCCCTGAGTCTTTTTTTATGTTCCACCTATGTATGGAATTATATAGTTCTTAGTTTTGTTTGATTTACTTATTTCACTCAGTATGATGTTATCAAGGTCCATCCATGTTGCTGTAAATGATCCAATGTCATCATTTCTTATGGCTGAGTAGTATTCCATAGTATATATGTACCACATCTTCTTTATCCAGTCATCTATTGAAGGGCTTTTTGGTTGTTTCTAGGTCTTGGCCACTGTGAACAATGCTGCAATGAACATGGGGCTGCATGTGTCTTTACGTACTGGTGTTTTCGAGTTTTGGGGGTATATACCCAGTAGAGGGATTGCTGGGTCATATGGTAGATCTATTTTTAAGTTTTTGAGGAACCATAATACTTTTTTCCATAGTGGTTGTACTACTTTACATTCCCACCAACAGTGGATGAGGGTTCCTTTTCTCCACAGCCTCTCCAACATTTGTTATTACCTGTCTTGTTGATAATAATCTAACAGGTGTGAGATGGTATATCATTGTAGTTTTGATTTGCATTTCTCTAATAGCTAATGAAGATGAGCATGTTCTCATATATCTGTTGGCCATTTCTATTTCTTCCTGAGAGAAGTGTCTGTTCATGTCCTCTTTCCCTTTTTTAAATTGGATTGTTTGTTTGTTTGTTGTTGAGTTTTATGAGTTCTTTGTATATTTTTAATATTAGGCCCTTCTCTGAGCTGTTGTTTGAAAATATCTTCCATTTAGTTGGCTGTCTGATTGTTTTGTTGTCAGTTTATCTTGCTGTGCAAAAGCTTCTTAGTCTGATGTGGTCTCATTAATTTATCTTTGCCTCCGCTTCCCTTGTCTTTGGAGTCAAATTCATAAAGTGCTCTTTATAACCAAGGTCCATAAGTTTAGTACCTATGTTTTCTTCTATGTAATTTATTGTTTCAGGTCTTATATTTTGGTCTTTGATCCATTTTGAATTAATTTTAGTACAAGGGGACTAACTATAGTTGAGTTTCATTCTTTTACATGTTCCTTTCCAGTTTTCCCAGCACCATTTGTTGAAGACTTTCTTTTCTCCATTGTATGTTGTTGGCCCCTTTATCAAAAATTATTTGATCATATATATGTGGTTTTATTTCTGGGCTTACTATTCTCTTCCATTGGTCTGAGTGTCTATTTATTTGCCAAAACCATGCTGTTTTGATTGGTGTGGCTCTATAATATAATTTGTCCCTTTTTTTAGATTTTATTTATTCATTTTTAGAGAGAGAGAGTAGATAGAAAGAGAGAGAGAAAGAGGAGAGCGGGAGGAGCAGGAAGCATCAACTCCCATATGTGCCTTGAGCAGGTAAGCCCAGGGTTTTGAACCAACAACCTCAGCATTCCAGGTAGATGTTTTATCCACTGCACCACCACAGGTCAGTCTCTATAATATAATTTGAAGTCAGGTATTGTATTGCCCCCAGCTTTGTTCTTTTTCCTTAGGATTGCTCTGGATATTCAGGGTTCTTAATAGTTTCATATAAACCTGATAATTTTTTGTTCCATTTCTTTTAAAAAATGACATTGAAATTTTGATGGGAATTGCATTAAATTTGTATATCACGGGAGGAGCAAGATGGCAACAAGTAGGTGGACATACCATCTTCCAACTCCCAGAACCAAAGTGAATTATACCTCAATTTTAAGAACCATCATCTGGAACCATATATAACCAAATTACCAGAAGCAGAATTTAGAATAATGATAGCTAGGATGTTCAAAGAAATTAGAGCAACAATGGATAGTCATTATGAAAACCTAAATAAAGAGATAACAAGTATAAAAAACAAAATTGAAATAATAAAAAAGAATAAGACAGAAATGACAAATACAGTATCAGAACTGAAGACCACAATGGAAGAAATTAAAAGCAGGATGAATCACACTGAGGATCGAATCAGCGAGTTAGAGGACACAAAAACAAAGGCAAAGAAGCAGAGAAGAAAAAGGAAAAGAGACTCAAAAAATGTGAGGAAACTCTAAGGGAGCTCTGTGGCAACATGAAGAGAAACAACATTCGCAAAATAGGGGTTCCTGAAGAAGAGGAGAGAGGACAGGAAATAAAAACTTTGTTCAATCAAATCATAGCAGAAAACTTCCCTAAATTAAGGCTGGGAAGCATTCCACACATTCAAGAAGCACACAGAACTCCATTAAAGAGAAACCCAAAAAGATCTACACCAAGACACATCATAGTTAAAATACCAAAGCTAATGGATAAAGAAAAAATTTTAAAAGCTGCTAGGGAAAAAAAGGCTATCACCTACATGGGAACCCCCATAAGGATGACATCAGACTTCTCAACAGAAATGCTTGAGGACAGAAGGTAATGACAAGATATAATCAAAGTAATGCAGAACAAGAACCTACAACCAAGACTACTTTATCCAGCAAGGCTAACGTTTAAAATTGAGGGAGAAATAAAAAGCTTCCCAGAAAAAGAAAGCCTCAAGGAATTCATTAAAACCAAACCAATTCTGCAAGAGATACTAAGGGGCCTGTTGTGAACAGTTTAAAGGGAGAAAAGAATATAGCAAAAGAAGAATACAGCTTTAAAGAATAAAATGGCAATAAACAACTACATATCAATAATAACCTTAAATGTAAATGGATTAAATAATCCAATCAAAAGACATAGGGTAGCTGCATGGATAAAGAAACAGGACCCATACATATGCTGTCTACAAGAGACACACCTTAAAACAAAAGAAGGACATAGACTGAAGGTAAAAGGATGGAAAAAAATATTTCATGCAAATGGAAATGAAAAAAAGCTGGGGTAGCAGTACTTATATCTGTCATAATGGACTTTAAAACAAAGACTGTAGTAAGAGATAAAGAAGGACACTACATAATGATAAAGGGAACAATTCAACAGGAAGATATAACTATTATAAATATCTACGCACCAAATATAGGAGCACCGACATACATAAAGCACACTTTGATGGATATAAAAGGCCAGATTAACAGCAATACTATCATAGTAGGGGATTTCAATACCCCACTAACAACACTGGATAGATACACAAGAAAGAAAATTAATAAAGAAACAGCAGACTTAAAGGAGACACTAGATCAACTTGATTTAATAAATATCTTCAGAACTTTTCACCCTAAAGCAGTAGGATATACATTCTTCTCAAGCATTTTTTTAATTATTAGAATATTATGAAATCCACAATTTTTTCAAAAATATTGCAATAATATTAATCATTAAGTTTTCTTGTCTCTTGTTAAATGCTGATCACAACAGAGCATTTCTTTGTTTATGTGAGCATCTTTCCCCTTAAAAGCCTTGTAAATTTCTGAATCACCAGTAGTGTCTTCATCCAGGAAATCTGTGAATGAATGTACGCAATGTCGGGGATGCCTTCCCCCTTTAGATCTTCAGGTTGTAATTTAGGAAATCACTAAATCTGGCCCACCAATAGTGCCCTTGGGAATGAGGACAGAAAGGGCCTTGGGGGAGTGCCCAGAATATACCTATGAAGTAGATTTCTCATTGGCAGGCTCATGTCTGTCATATTTCCTTTGTTTGCCCAGACACGTTATTTTCGAGTGCTGTCTGTGCAATATCCCAGAAAGAAAGCCCATGAAATGTTGCAAGTAAATTTCTCTGTTCAAAGTTCTATCCTCATGGTTAGAATGCATTATTTACATTCTTTTCACCTGCAATTATGGATTTTTCAGTTTTAAGTGTGTTTCCATTCTGAAATGAAAATGCGTTAGTTTGGTTTGTGGTTTAGAAAACAGCACTAGATTTTGAGTTAGAAGGTGAAAATTTTAGGTTTGGCTCTACCACTATATGAACAGCTCTGAGCAAGTTTCATGCTTTCTGAAATTTAGATCCCTCCAGAGAAAAACAAGGGGAAAACTCTCCAGCTCTAAAACCCCACAGCTCCACAATCATATCAATGAACTTTGCCAAACACCTTCTTTCTTTGTATTTCCACTGAAGGAAACCAGTATTCTTACTGAAATTCTGTGCATAGTGCTGGCTGCAGGTAATTCTTTTGAAATATCTACCTTATTCTGAAATCATGCATAATTATAGTTTTCCAAGAAAATCTTCATTCTGATTATGGTGCTCATGTGCAATTCTTCCACTTGAGCTTTCACATTCCAAATAGTCTCCATTTATCCAGCAGATGATGCGTAGTGTCACAACACTGCTTAGTGGGAGTAGGTATGCAGTATGCCCATTTTTTTTTATGGGGGAAGGATAATAAAGTAATTAGCAAACTTACATAAAGCCATATAATGGTAAGAAACAAAATAACCTTCAAAATACATTTAGAGTAGTGCTATGCTTAAAGACTACCGCTGCCACAAAAAAAAAAAAAAAAAAAAAAAAGGATGTAACTCACTATTGGTGAAATGCAGTTCAATTCCATTTAAAATGAAAGTTTGTTCAGTCAGAGTGTCTCAACTGGCTGCATTTTAGAATTACCTGGGGGGAATTTCATATGATACAAATAACCAAAATAAATCCTAGGCTAATAAAATCAGAATTTCAGGAAATCGGATTTAGGTAGTATGCTTTAAAAAAATTTCCAAAGTGATTTAAATGTGCAACCAGGGTTGAGAACCACTATTTGGCTATCTCTATGTCCCAGGTATGATATGAGGTCTCTGTGTCTTGTCAAAAGAGGACACACTCTTCACATCTTCCTGTTCTCATATCTGACCATTTTCCTCCTTACTTACTTCACACCAGTCACTTTCGTCTTGGACACACAAAGAACTCTCCAGCCATAGGGCCTTTACACTCACTGTATCCCCTGTCTATACTGTTCTTTCCTCAACATGGATGATCCCACATAAGGTCTCTTATGGGACATTATCTTTCCCTCTCACAGTATCCAAATAGCACCCTATCACTCACCATTCTTACACTATGCTTTGTTTTTTTCTTCATAACACTTATAACCACTTATTTTGTTAATTTATTCAGGGTCTATCTTTTTTTAGTAAAATATTAGCTCTGTAGGAATAAGAACTTTATTTTATTCATTGCAATATCCTCAGTTTCTAAATGAATGTTTTTTCATGTAGAAGGTGTTCCATAAGTATTTGTTGAATGAATGAATAAAATCTAACTGGGTAAACCAGTATGTATAATCTTTTTTGGATACAACATGGTCCATCTCTCACTTTTCCTTCCTCACACAGTACATGCCAACAATGCTAAGTTCCCCCTGGAAGTTCAATGCTTCTCATCCTCCTCTATGTCTTTGCTCATTTTGCTTATTACTCTGCTTGGCACCCCCTTCTGTTTTTTCCACATCTGATTTACATCTATTCATCTTACCTGAGCTTCCATGACTCTTTGTCACACTGTATCACTGAACCTCCACACTGCTTTAAACCAATCCCTTTATGACTGTTCTCTGCACTTGAAAATGAGCTCCTTGAGATCAAGAACTAAGCTTTTCTTTTTCTTTCTTTCTTTCTTTCTTTCTTTCTTTCTTTCTTTCTTTCTTTCTTTCTTTCTTTCTTTCTTTCTTTCTTTCTTTCTTTCTTTCTTGCTCTTTCTTTCTTTTTCTTTCTTTTCCTTCCTCCCTCCCTCCCTCCCTTCCTTCCTTCCTTCCTTCCTTCCTTCCTTCCTTCCTTCCTTCCTTCCTTCCTTCTTTTCTCTCCTTTTTTCCCTCTCTCCCTCCCTCCCTTCCCTCCCCTTCTCTCTCTCTCTCTCTTTCTTTTTGTATTTTTCTGAAGTTAGAAGTAGGGAGGCAGTCAGACACAGACTCCTGCATACGTCAGATAGGGATCAATCGGACATACCCACCAGGGGGCAATGCTTTCTGCCCATTGGAGGTATTGCTCCATTGTGGCTGGAGCCATTCTAGCACCTGAGGTGAAGGCCATGGAGCTGTCCTTAGAGCCAGGGCCAACTTTGCTCCAATGGAGCCTTGGTTGTGGGAGGGGAAGAGGGAGACAGAGAGGAAGGAGAGGGGGAAGGGGGAAAAAGCAGATGGGCGCTTCTCCTGTGTGCCCTGAGCAGAAATTGAACTGGGGACTTCCACACACCGGACTGACACTCTACTGTTGAGCCAACCAGCCGGGGTTCAGCTATTATTTATATTTTGAATTCCTGGCCCTTTGCACATTGCCTGGCACATGGTAGGCCCTCAATAAATGTTTGGTGAATGAATAAGAGTACAACCAGTAGTGTAAAGTGCTACAAAAGCAAAGAGAGAAAATTATGTGGGAAGGAAGTTGAAGGGCAAGTGGGTTATGAAAAGAAAGGGCCCCGAAGTGGATACAATTTCCTGAACCTTGCAAGAGAAGTACACTTCCTCCAGGTGAAGTGCAGTGAACACCATACTGGTAGAGCCCAGGGATGTAAACGTGAATGGCACACTTGGGGGATGGCTAGGTGGCTTGTATGCAGGGACACAGGGAACTTGAGAGAACTTGTCATGGGACAGGAAGTCATAGAGAGAGGTCTGAGGCCATGATGAAAAGGGCAGGAGGTTGACAAGTAAAGGAATTTGGATTTCGGCTCATGGGTAGTAATCATTATTGTTGGTTTACAGGAGAAGGTAAACTGTCAAACCACAATGCCCAGCTGATCTTGTAAAGAATGAACTGGAAGACATTGAATGATAAATTCTATTAAAAAATTTTTAAAAAAAGAATGAAAGAGAGGACTGGAATTGGGAGCCTACTGCAATCATCCAGAAAAGAGATGATGAGAACCTGATCAGAGTCAGTGGGGGATGAGAAGCTAGAATGAACTTAAAAAAAAGAAGCAAACAGAAAAAAATGATTTACTAATATGTCAGTAGAACTAGGAAAAGGAAGGAATGCAAAACTACCATAGACTTGGGAAATTAAATAACACAGTTCATAAAGAGAGGTGTACATATTTTGGGGGGAGGGCATGAAGGAGAGGGCAGGTGGTACATTTAATTGCAGACATTTTGAGTACAATTATGCATGCTTCAGATGTTATAATTTACCCTATTTTACATTACTTAAACAGTAATGCTTGGCTGTATCACCTATTGCCTTCTAATGTTAAAGTGGAAAATGGGCTGTTAATAGATGCTGATGAACTACAAATTTTACAATGAGTTATCTATTCAGTGTTAACTATACTATTTAATAAGGAGATCCAAATATAAAGCCAATTACCCATGCCTGCCATGTACTTTTTCAGCTACACACAAAACAATTCATTATTATCTTATTCATACCATTTTCCAAATATGTATCTAATCAGTTTTTCTGGGAGAGCCTTGAAGGGATTCTTTGGAGGGCTAACTAAAAATAAAAGCATAACTCGTTATCAGGCCCCTGACACAATGACAGTGCTCCCATTTGAAGTGGCTCTCATCTCACTTCTTCCCATGCTAAATTTACACATTTTAATTGTTTCATAACTATAGGAAACACAAGCAGTAGCACACCCCAGGTTGTTTGGTCATGTTGTCTTCATCCAGAGACTGTAGAAATCTTGATTCTAAGGGAATCAAAACAAATCTATGTCAAAGGAAATATTTTAGAACCAAGATTAATGATCACAGCTATAATTTTGAACCCTAACAAACATTTATCTTCTTTCAATTCTCAGTGCCTTTCTTTTAGCTCAGGTTATCTAAGGGGGAAACCTGAAAATATATTATATATACCTAGAATGTCATGGTCATTAAAATTTGAATGACTTAGATAAGTAAAACTCTCGGGGTGAAATCTGTTTTAATATCTATCAGAGTATTAGGCACAAACTAAGAAGGAGGAAAGAAACTGATATCATTTGGGGTATTACTCATGAAAAATCTCACCTCCAAAATCTGCCACCACAGCATGTCCATCTTCATAGAGAAGAATATTGTGACTGTAAAAAAAAAAAGCAGACTTTGAATAAACTTTATTTCCCAATTCTACTGGCTTCTCCATGAAGAAGACAGTAGTCATCATTTATTTACCCTATAATCTGAATAAGCTCCAAAGGTTAATGGAGTGCTCAGGCTAATGATTCTGATTTTCTTAATTACCCTAATTCAAAAGGAATAATTAAAAATTATAATCATCCTATATCTGACTTTGAAAGTATATGAGATATCCTACCTTAGATAAATTCTCTAAAGTTGTCCAAAAGACTCCTTAGCTGAAGATAAGATTTTTAGCTCTTTGAATCTCCTTTGTTAACACCATGATGGCTACGAACAAAGAGTTAAGGTATTTATGAGCATATCAGTCAGAGCAGGGGAACCAGCTTGTCAGAACCCTCAGCACAAGGACAGTTCAAGGCAGGGCCTGACATAAAAAGGGCTCTATGAAAAGTATCTTGGCTAATACATTCCTGCTACAATCTCAGGACAAAGCAGTGTTTTTAGAGATAACAATAGCTTAATTACTTTTGAACGACTCTGAAAAAAAGGGTTTAGAGGCCACCAAAATCTTCTTTCCAACTCAGAATTCAAGCTAAATTAAGAGTATCATTTTGATGAAGTAAATCAAGGTTGGGGCAACTCAAAGAGAGGTAATTTGTCCCATAAACAATTGAATCGAGTAGTTGCATATCAAATAAGCATATTATGAGCTAAGATTGTCTTTGTCAGCTTTTTATTATTTATTTATTTATTTGTTTGTTTATTTATTTATTTATTTATCTATTACAGAGACAAAGAGAGAGTCAGAGAGAGGGATAGATAGGAACAGACAGACAGGAACGGAGAGAGGTGAGAAGCATCAGTCATTAGTTTTTCGTTGCCTTCGCAACATCTTAGTTGTTCATTGATTGCTTTCTCACATGTGCCTTGACCACGGACCTTCAGCAGACCCAGCAACCCCTTGCTGGAGACAGCGACCTTGGGTCCAAGCTGGCAAGCTTTTGCTCAAGCCAGATGAGCCCGCGCTCAAGCTGGCGAGCTCAGGGTCTTGAACCTGGGTCTTCCACATCCCAGTCTGATGCTCTCTCCATTGCGCCACCGCCTGGTCAGGTGACAGATTCTTATTGAATGACCTTTTTAAGAATGGCATAGGAAATATAGTCAGTAATACTGTAGCAACTATGTATAGTGTCAGGTGGGTATTAGACTTATTAGGGGGATCATTGGTAAGTTATATAAATGTATAACCACTATGCTGTATACCTGAAATTATATAATATTGAATGACAACTATAGCTAAAAAAATTTAAAAAGAGCCTGACCAGGCTTTGGCACAGTGGATAGAGCGTCAGACTGGGATGCGGAGGACTCAGGTTCAAGACCCTGAGGTCGCCAGCTTGAGCGCAGGCCCATCTGGCTTGAGCAAAAGCTCGCCAGCTTGGACTCAAGGTCGCTGGCTCCAGCAAGGGGTGGCTCAGTCTGCTGAAGGCCAGCGGTCAAGGCACATGTGAGAAAGCAATCAATGAAAAACTATGGTGTCCCAATGAAAAAATGATGATTGATGGTTCTCATCTCTCTCCGTTCCTGTCTGTCTATCTCTATCTATCTCCTTCTCTGACTCTCTCTCTGTCCCTGTAGAAAAAAAAAAATTAAAAAGAATTTTAAAGATAAGTGAGTCATTTCAGTATTAAGAGATCTCCCACTGGAATTGTTTTAGTGCACATTAAGCTATGTTTTACATATGTTCTATTATCATTTGTTTTGTTTCATGATCAAAATAAGGAAAATGTTATTTTCTAGTCCTGAATAAGTCCAGTATGATATTGAATTATGTATATGTATTTTCTTGTATGGATTTGAGCTTTATAAAAATGTCACTTTTCAATTTCTCTAGTATTATTAATGAATTTAGCTTTTGTGGTATATACTTAATCAATTTTTACCTACACAAAATCTAAAATGTGTTCAAGATTGTTTTGCTAGGAATAATCAGTGTAGGAGTAATGGAAGATGTTAAAACTATCCCTCTCCAAGATGCTGTCTTTAACTACCAATGACCAATTAATACATGTGAGGAGAATAACTCTGTCATAACAATACTGCAGCATCAGGGGCTCTTGCAAGTTCAAAATGCAACAAGAAAAATACATCTAAATGCTGTACCAATAGATTCCCTAAAGAATTTAGGAAAGTTTTTATATCACAATCCCTTAGTCTATCAAAGGATAATGAATATTATACTTCATAGATATTATTAAAATGCATACTCATCTGGGTTCACCAATCACATTAAATAAGTCTATGTAAAACATCCCATCTGTTATTTTATTTTTAACTCAAATTAGTTATCTAAGACAGTGGTTATCAAAAAAATAACTTTAGCAGCATAAACTCAATCTATAAAACAGATTTGCAAATGGAGCTGTTATAGTTAAAGATAGGGAAAGGTCACAGAGCCCCTATTTAATCTTCATCTCATCCAAAATAGCAGTCATGGAGGCAATAGTTTGCAATTGTGGATCCAGAAAAGCCCCCAATAAGTTATACTTCTAGGGAATATTTTATTTTTTCATCTGTTTATTTACATGTCTTCTAAAGAAAATATTTTATGTTAGCTGGAGTTGGGGTGGAGTGTTTAGCAAAATTTTACTCTTCTATCAAAGAAACTTAGGTGAATTTAATCACTGGGCCACCCAGTGCATTACAGTATGAGAGGCAGTGTATCTCAGGATGCAAGAATTATGTTCATTGCTGGACCTCAAATATTTTTAGCATGCTGCTTATTGCATAGAAGTATTCAATACACACTGTTAAACAAATAAATTAATAGAAGAAACTGAAAAAACACAATCCTGAATTTGAAAGGTTAAAGGTTATAGTATTAGTTAATAAGTAAGTACTTAGAGAACACCACTCATCAATCGATAAGTAAATATTTAAAATTCAGATAATCCTACAATTAGAAGAGACATTAGAACCAACCTAGTTAAACCCTTTCAGTTTCTAGAAGAGTTTTCGAAGCTCAGGGAATGTAAGTGTATCAACAGAGGTCATGTAAGTAGCCACCGGCAAAGAAGATATAGAACCCAGTTTATCTAGACCACCATCTCAGTTCTTAGAACAGTATCTAGTGATTAGTAAGTGACCCATTAATTTTATGAATCATTCTTGGGTCATTACAGACCTTTCTTCAAAGCATAATATTTTCTTTCTTGCATATCACAACACTTGGGGAAACAAATGATGCAAGTCTTACATTCCATTTTCAAGGATCTTAAAATCAACTGGTGAAAATAAAGATGAATATTTATAATACAAGAATTAAAAAAAAGTGTAGATTTAAAACAGAATTAGTTCTGAGGCCCTGGCCTGTTGGCTCAGTGGTACTGTTTTAACCTGGCATGTGAATGTCCTGGGTTTGATTCCTGGTCAGGGCACACAGGAAAAACGACCATATGCTTCTCTACCCCTCACCCTCCCTCTTCTCTTTCTCTCTCTCTTCCCCTCCCACAGCCATGGCTCAATGGGTTTGAATGAATTAGACCCAGGCACTGAGGATGGCTTGGTGGAGCCTCACCTCAGGAGCTAAAAATAGCTCAGTTTCTGAGGATGGCCCCAGATGGATAGAGCATTGGCCTGAGATGACTTGCCTGGTGGATCCCAGTTGGGGCACATGCAGGAGTTTGTCTCATCGTTTCCCCTCCTCTCACTTAAAAAATAAAATAGCTTTGATGTGGTCCTCGAGGGATAGTCAGCAAGTGAACAAGTACTGGCTGAATGCTGATCATGTGCCAGGAAGTTTTCTGTATACAGAGATGCAGTGTGAACAAGATAGGCAAAGATCTGCAAGCTTATGTTGTATTCAGTCGGAAATGTGGCAGAGACAAAGTTTGGGGGAAGATCTTGGTAAAGGCCAAGAGATGAGAATGTGTATAGTCTGTAGCAAAAATTGTAAGAAGAATGTACTTTCTAAGATTCATCCTTTTTTTTTTTTTAGTTAGTGCTAAGCCATACTTCCTATCTGGAGTGAAATAAATGTAGGGGGATGGGGAGGGGTGAAGGTGACAGAAACTGTTCTAGTCAGCAACAGCACTGGATCATCATGATTGAGTTTGGTGGTACTCAGGAAAGGGGATAAGCTTGGGGCAGAAACCAGCTGTGACAATAGGAGTGGTACAATTATTCTCGGTGATGAGTTCAAGAGTTTATTACTGAGCTATGTCATAAACTGCAAGTTCGAAGAAAATTTAGAGTAATGGAAATTGTGGGAGTGGTGGGGCAGCAACAGAGAGGATGGCTGGAAAGACAAAAGAGAGGAAATATTATACAATAGCCTCCTGTGGGCAGGCACTGCCACCTTCAAGATTTTCCCATTCCTCATGACTTTACTATGCGGTTGGTATTAGCATATCTTGTCTATGGATGGATAACTGAGGCTCAGAGTGGCCACATCAGATGGCCAGTATACCACATTCAAATTTCATTCTCCAAAGTCTGCCTTTTTTAAGGAGAAGCTGACTCCCACCTCATCCAGACAGGCCCTGAGGAGCCAGGACTGCTATAACTAAGTATCTAGACAGAAATTCCAGGAATTCTGGTTGGGTAAAGAGAGGTCCACAAGCTAGTGCCCAAGATACCTGTGTTCAAAGTATGACTGTGGGGAAATGAGAATCAAGTCAATAAGTTAAATGCAAATAAATCTAATATTGATGTGTACCACCAAAACACAGCCGGTGAAGGCTGAGCTTCCACCCTTCCAGAGCATGGTTGATATGTCATTTGTAGGTAAATGAAGCTTGCCACTCTGAACAAAGAACCTGCAAACTGACCCAGGAATGGAGCCCTGCATGTGAAAAGTGTTAGTGCTGTGAAGACTATCATGGGGATCAGAAAAAAGAAATGCGGCCCAGGTCTGTGGCTCAGTGGTAGAGTCTCAGTCCAGTGTGTGGAAGTCCCAGGTTCAATTCCAAGTCAGGGCACACAGGAGAGGCACCCATCTGCTTCTCCACCCCTCCCTGCCTCTCACTTAATAATTAGAGAGAGAGAGAGAGAGAGAAATAAAAGAAAGACAATGGGCGTTCCAAGACTTTTATTCTCCCAGAAGACCCCCTGAGATGTTTATTTTTATCTGCTTGTTTTTGTATAAAATTCTGGGGAAAGTCAGTTTTTTGTTATATATGACACTTTACAGAGCATCTTCATGCCCCTGACATTCGATAAAAACAGCCCGTTTGTTTTGAATTTGATAGATAAGCAGCCCTGCCAGTAACTGGTTGAGCTAGCTCTTTAGGCACGTCCTACAATCAGGGAGCAAAGAATCCAGAAGTACGGGGCAGGAGATGAGAAGAGAGAGTTTATACTGGTGAAAGGAGAAAACTGGTGAACAGAAACAGTAATACTCAGAAATGTGCCCATAAGCTGTGCACACGCACACGTATGCACACACACCTGCCCTTGAAGCTCTCCAGAAACATAGCATGTGAATGTCACTGACTAATGCTCTCCAAAGAGCAGTGAGTAGCGATAACATCATCATAGAAAATAAAGTAGATAAAAGGTCAATAAGTCATGTAATTTTTGGCTTTCCTGAATCTACATTTTGATTTAATCTAAGCGCATGGGGTTTTGAAAGTGCAGGCTGTTTCTTCATTTGTAACTTTGTGGTATCAAGTGAAGCTTGGGCTCAGAAACAAGTTGCTGAGCTGAGTGTGCCAAGTTACCCTGCAGTGACAGAGGCTCCAAAGGCTTTATTGCTGCCTTTGGTCATATTGCATAATAGGATATATGATGTACTAGAATGGTGTTTACCAGCGTGCTGATTTGCACAGGTTTATCCTTCCTGCTGTGAAGGCCCAGCTCTGTGTGAGAAACTGCAGTGTTTAAAGAGACCACAGTCTAATTGCGAATGAAATACAAACTAAAAGGAAGGGACATTATCACACATAAGCTGAAATTTAAAGTGGTTTTCACAGTGAGAGACCTAGAAAAGAATATAGTGAAGGCAAGAGTTAATTTCTAAAGAGGTCATTAATGAAGAAGAAAGAGTCTTATGAAATAGGAGGAATAAGAAACAGTATGTAAAACAAAATCTTTCAGATGTACCTGTTTTTTGCTGTTACTAGTTCTGTGATTTTAGACAAATTATACTATTTTAACTTTTTCTTTTTTTGTCTTTAAAAATTATGAGAGGGCCTGACCAGGCGGTGGCGCAGTGGATAGAGCATTGGACTGGGATGTGGATGACCCAGGTTCGAGACCCCGAGCTTGCCAGCTTGAGCGCAGGCCCATCTGGCTTGAGCAAAAGCTCGTCAGCTTGGACCCAAGGTCGCTGGCTCCAGAGAGGGGTTGCTCCGTCTGCTGAAGGCCCGCGGTCAAGGCACATGTGAGAAAGCAATCAATGAACAACTAAGGTGTTGCAACAGCAATGAAAAACTAATGATTGATGCTTCTCACCTCTCTCCGTTCCTGTCTGTCTGTCCCTATCTATCCCTCTTTCTGACTCTCTCTCTGTCCCTGTAAAAATAAATAAAAAAAATTATGGGAGGAATGAATAAAATTAAAAGATAATGCATGGAATTTTGTAAATAGTGAACTGCCAAATATATATTGGTTTTTATTAATTCTCATGAGTCTTACTTTACTGAATATTTGTATGACTTAAAAGGCAAATGCACTTTGTAAGCTATAAAGCTCACTCTTGGACCTATAAAGTCTCTTGTATTCCCTTTGTCTCTTTCTACAAAACTATTACTGCTTTGATTGAATGACTGCATTTCACCTAAAGGAATCTTTGTTCGCCTGGCTACATTGATGCTGCAGTATCTGGACTTGGCTTCAGCTTTTTCTTTTTATCATGAAGCAAATAATTTGAGTCAATTGTTTATGTAACAGAATTGAGTATCTCTTTGAAGTGTCTGTCTCTTACAGATCACTCCACCATAAAGTTATTTTAACCTTAACAATGCACACACTTAGCAGAACACAAAATATAACTGAGGGTAAGATTTACTTCATGCAAATAATGATGGGGATACAATCCAGGCTCTGACCTTTAGTTCTTTCTTCCACAGTAACACAGTTTACTTTCAGAAAAGAATAAGCCATTTTCAATGTGGGGTGTGTGTGTGTGTGTGTGTGTGTGTGTGTGTGTGTGTGTGTACTTGTCAAGTGTTTTAAACAAAAGTGAATTGAAGTTAAATTCTGCAACAAAAGAAAATTTTCTTCAACCTCAGAACTGAATAAATTTAATGAAGTAATTATGGAAGCATCATGAATCTTTTCATTTTAATTGCCAGTATAGAAACTTTACCTAAAGTGCTCAAATGATTCATAATCAGTTGGTTATGCACTACAGTCCAATACTAATTGTCACAATTAATCAGACTGGCCTGATTATTAGATCATTTTCCAATTCTGACTTGCTACAAGAGCTGGACTGAGAAGAATTGGACTGAAGTTCATGGTGGCCTTTGGGGGATCAAGGTGACTTGCTCCTCTCACTCCACTACTACTGTTTTTTTAAGTCTCTTAAGAAAACAGCATAAATTATTAATTCATTATTTTATGAATTAGAGAGCCATGTAATTGCCTGTGTCAGCTACTAATAAACACTAGTTTAAGGGCACTTTGGCCAGCTTTTCAGTGTCCTTATTTCGATGCATGATAGCCCTGGAAGTGTAGCTGAATAACACAGCAGTAGTGCTTCCCAGACTTTCTATAAGCCACTGTTTTCTGATATATGCCTGAAGGTGATTAACTTACATGATTAAAGACACAAGGCTATTGGTATGCCTGGAAGCATTCCAAGGGTTAAATCAGTGGAAGCAATTAGGCTTCATTTTAAATCTCATCACACTGTGAAAGTCATTAGTTTATAAACACATCTGCCTGACAAGCAATCATTTAGACCTAATGCTGAGGAGTCCCGGATCTGCCTGCTGCCACATTTTTGCTCGTGTTGCTATGAGATGACCCAGAACTCTATTTCTGCTACAGGTTTCTCTTGGGAGTACCACCTTCTTGACCTTCAGCATAGGCAACCATGTTATTCTGTCTTCTTGAGCTAACCTTGTAAAACCCCTTCTGAACATTTGTCTCTGCCAGACTTACTGAGCCCTCTTTACCTTTGAGCATGTGACCTCCATACCCTGCATTGCTTCCAATTTGTTTCAAGTAAGGTGCTACTAGACCCTTGAAACACAGTGCCAGTCATATCTACTTGCTTTGGAGATTTGCACCTTTTCCCTAAAAAACACTTTTAAGTCATCTATCTAAATTAGCTCCTTGTACACACAGATATATTCTCCCAATTTCTCTTTTTATCTCTAATCCTTCCATAATTATTAGGCAATAATAACCAATAAAAAACTCATTATCTTCATGAAGTAAAACTGCTAGAGGTACTGGGTTCAAGCCCCAGATAATGAAGATATCAGATTTGGATTCGTAGAACTTATTGACAGTTCTGTATTATATACAGTATATGGTGATTAGACGCTCAGCAACCACTTGAGGGTCCCTCACAATTTGGGCTGCACATATAAACCTGGCGACAATTGTACAATAACATCAGAAATCATATATCTTGCTTCAGAGCCAAATAAAGCCTCTATCTATATTCCTGACATTTCCTTTGTACTTTAGAGCTCAACATAAACTATTCCAGGATTACTACAATTACTGAGGATTTTTGTTCTTCTTCTACAAGAAAAGTGAAGCCTATAAAACTCCGTTTTTCAAATTTTATTTCATCAGGGCACTCCCTCCTTGCCAAAAGCCAGTGAAGCCCAAGCCTAGATTTTCCTGTTAATATCTTTGAAAGTACTTCTTCACTAAAAATAAGATCTGTAATTTTAAATTTGCATGCTTCCAGAAAGCCACCCCAGTTTGGCTATCCTATCGTCTGACCTGAGATTCCCACCTGTGGGCCTTTAAAAACGGCGTGCAAGGGAACAGCCATGTCAACACTGCAATCGTCTCCTAGACTTTTTCTAAAATAGCAATATATAGATTTTGAACATAATCTAGATAAGAGAGAAGAAATTTACCAAAGCCCCACATCACGAACTTCTAAATATTGAAAGCCTAATTTCTATCTTTCTTTCTTTCTCCCTCCCCCTCTCTCTCTTTCTTTCTTTCTTTCTTTCATTCAGTGAGAGGCAGGGAGTCAGAGAGACAGACTCCAGAATGTGCCGGACCAGGATCCACACAGGAAGTCGACTAGGGGGTGATACCCTGCCCACCTGGGTCATTGCTCCATTGCTCATCAACCTAGGCCTGCTTAGTGCCTGAGGGGGAGGCCATACCATGAAGCTATCCTCAGCACCTGGGGCCAACTTGCTCCAACTGAGCCATGGCTGTCAGAGGGGAGGAGAGAGAGGGGGGGGAAGAGTGGAGAAGCGGATGTGTGCTTCTCCTGTGTGCCCTGACCAGGAATTAAACCCAGTACATCCACATGCTGGGTGGACACTCTACCACTGAGCAAACTGGCCAGGTCTGAGAGACTAATTTCAGTGAACTCTTGGAAGCCATGGAAACAGAAAAATTCAATAAATGCAAAAGATTGCAGAACCATGACTTTTCCTAAAACAAACTTCAGTCTGTCAGTAGAAGTATATTTGAAGGCTTACCTCTAAAGCTGTTGGATTTGTCCCACTGCCAGTGGGATTGAAGAGGTGGATTATAAGATTTGTATTGTGGTTAAACTCACTTATTGAGGGTAATGTGAAAAAAATTCCTCACTCTTCACTTACTATTTGCTTAGCACCATGAAATGCTAGTCGAAGAATGATAATGACTGATTAAATCACACACACACACACACACACACACACACACACACACACACACACACACACCATTCATTATGAGGTTTCTAGAAGTTAATTTCCACAAATCAACAAACAAGTACAATTTTCATTTCTTTGTATTTCTACAGTTATTGCTTATCTTTCTTAGATGGACAAACTGTAAAATGGAACATTTTTGAATGCTGAAATGACAATCAAGAATATCACAGGTGACAGCTAGGTCTTCATTTGTTTTATATTATTTTAAAATTAAGAAAGGGAAAAAAGATATCAAAAAACACTGACTATATTTTCTTCACCAGGTCTAACACTTTTCTAATGCATTGGGACCTTGGATATGCAGAGAGTTTTCACTTCAGTCTATTGGTTGTGAAACCTGTATTTGGGTAGATCACAGGATAAGAGTATGAGGAAATTTTCTCCTACAAAGCACATAGTCAATATTTGAGGAATGAAGAAAATGACAAAACTATGTGCCACTGAAATGTGGAAAAGTGATAAATAACTAGTTTGATTACTAAAATAAAGTTACAAAACTAAAAACAACAAAAAAGCTTCCAACTTTTACTGTTAATCTATCACCTAAATACTGCTTCCTAGTGATTTTTCTGAACACTGCTTTTTAAAAACACTTAAAGTCTGAGGTCCCGATGCAAACTCCACTTGGTATTTAAAGTCTGAAATGTATTGGGCATTTACATTTGATGAAAGAACACAAGTCCTCTGATAGAAAAATAACATGAATGCTTATGAAGCAGAAACTTGGGGAAATAGGCAAACAGAAGATACAGCAAGAAATATATTAGAGCATGAAGGGGTATTAGAATTATTAAGTGATCTTTTTACAATTTGAAGATCTTTGTTTTATGCCAAGGTCACCTAACAGATCTCCTGACAAATAATGACTCTTTTTCCTGCATCAATTTCTAACTTTTTGCTGATTTCTGAGGTTCTAAGCATGTCTCCAGCCCTGTTAATTGTGGAGATATAGATGCTAAAGGCACCAGCTATTTGTACCAAAAAGTGTCATTGGACTTTTCTCATTCATGTTCAAGAAACCAGACCCAATACTAACTTTCTGGCAATGTGCTATGGGCCTTCTATTTAACATTCCTATCTCTACACAATCAAATTAAGTAACAGACCCTAATAAGAATTTTAAAAAAAAGCAAAAAACAAGGACAGAGATAGGAGACAATAAGATCAGAAATACATAAAAACTAGTTAAGAGAAATCTTGTTAGTTCAGCATGGCAGACACCATTGATATTTATGTGCCAAGTTTTCTGTTATAAGACCCAGAAGTAGGTGTACATGTATCAAGCAGAGAAAAGTTGAGCTTAAAAATAACTGCTAGGAAGAGAGCTTAATCAACAAATACGGTTTTCCACATTAAGGAATGCAGCCTCAGACTTGGGCCACTCCAGGCCAGCTGGTGAGGCAGCTCTATCTCTGATGAGCAAAGGCTATGCTCCTGCAGGGCTTGGCCTCTAAAAACGGTCCTCTTCTAAGCTCTCAGATGAGTCACAGATGAGTGTTTGAAAAAGTATGGCTTCAGGGGAATTTGTTTGCAGCCCTTTGGGAAGCAGGGATCTGCAGGTAACTCAGGAAAGGATGCTGCTTACCGACTGGCCTACTCTGGAGCTCTAGGTTTACTGTGGTTTCTCCACCCTCCCTAAGTGAGCACAAAGGGACTAAATGCCCACATCCTTCTGCAAAAGCACACATTAAAAAAGTGTACTTAGCCCACATGCCTTTCATCAAGGACACTTTAAAAATTCAAAGAAATGAATGAGTCTGTTTTTTGAAAACTTGCTGTACCATTCAGCTTCTCTTTAGAAGCTGAGGAGTGTTTTCTTTTACACTTTTTTTTAAGACACTGGATAGTCTATCCCCGTGGGATAGAAGTATTCATCACAGAAATGTAAGGTACCAACCTTCATAGCTTTGGGCTATTTTAGTTTTAAACCTTTGTCAGTGCTGTGTGAGTCTTCTCACAATATTACCTGGCTTCTTCCTCCCTTTCTCTTTCCCTTTGTTCCCATTCTCTCCAAGTTTAAATTCACTTCCAATGTTTCCTCAAAATAAATATCTCTATTTTTTACATTTTGTCTAATAATTTCTTCTTATCCTAGATTTCACAGTGTTTGTCTCCAATAAGATTATAAACTCCGGCTCTGGTCAGTTTGCTCAGTGGTAGAGCATTGGCCCGGTGTGCTGACGTCCCAGGTTCATTTCCCGGTCAGGGCACACAAGAGAAACGACCATCTGCTTCTGTCCTCCTTCCTCTCCCCCTTCTCTCTTCCCCTCCTGTGCCAGTGGCTTGATTGGTTTGAGCATCAGCCCCAGATAGAGGTTGTTGAATGGATTCCTGTCGGGGTGCTTGTGGAAGTCTGTCTCTCTATCTCCAAAGAAGACTAATAAGCTTCACAGTAGCAAGACCTATGAGCTAGGGAAATTATTGAAACTTATGAAACTAAAATTTTTCCTTCATACTAGAAAAGTAAAGGACCAGAAAGAATGGAGATGATGACGGGATTTAATAGGGTTGCATCCAGCAGTAACTTATCCTAAATCCCATAGAATTGTATTCTATAATAACATGGACCAAATTGTTGTTTCATCTTTTCTATAAAGATCCAAATTTGCGAGGTGGAGCAAGATGGCGACGGAGTAGGCGGACGTACCAACTTCCAACTCCCAGAACCAAAGTGGATTACAACGCAATTTTAAGAACCATCACCTGGATAAACCAACTTTGAACAAAACTAAGTGGACTCTTCAACCAAGGAACACAGAAGAAGCCACATTGAGACTGGTAGGAATAGCGAAAACGCGAAAAGGGCTGCCCAGCTCCCCAGAGCAAACGGCAGCCCGGAGAGACCCGTGTGGTGGGAGGAAAGTTTGGCGGAGAGGGAGGGACCTGGGTACCAGGAACCAAGCCCCAGCCTGCAGTCCCAGAGCCTAGAAGAGGCGTTTGGACAGATTTGAGATGTGAAACAAGTGAGGGAGCTCCCAGGCCTACAGTGTGGAGTATTAGGTCCCTTCCTACTCTGCTGAGGGCTGCTTAAGGTTTTGGGGCGGCAGGACGCTGAAACGCGGTTCTGTCGGCGTGGGCGGAGGCCAAGCCGGTGGGAGATCGGTCTAGCCCAGAGGGTAGGAGGGGAAGCACGAGAGCGGTCCGGAAGCTGCGGGCCCGCCTTTAATCCCACTTACAGGGACAAAGCGGGAGGCCAGGAACAGGCAGGCCCTGCGCAAGCCGACCCTGACCATGGGGACCGGGCTAGGACCAGGGACGGGCAGGGGCTCGCGGCTGAGCTGACACTACCAGTCCCCTCGCCCCCGGCCGGAGAAACCGCGGTTGGCCAGTATACGTGCGCGAGCGGGCTCCGAGCATGAGAACGGGGTGGACCCCGAGACGGGTGGAGGCTCGCAGCTGAGCCCACGCTATTATCCCCATCCGGCCGGAGAAAACGCAAATAGCATTCATACGTGCACGAGCGGGCTCCGAACACGGGGCGGGGTAGAGTCCGGGACGAGCGGAAGTACGCAGCTCGGCGGAAGCCAGCAAACACGCCCGCCCCAATAAACCTTGGTTTCTGACCCTGCGCAAAGGGCCCTGGCCTCGAGGGCGGGGCTAAAGCTCCGGACGGGCAAAGGCTTACAGCTGAGAGCACGTCAAAAGCCCCGCCTAACCCGCGGAACTGTAGCGAGCAGGCTCCGACTGCTGGTTCTGGGCGGAAGTCCGGAAATAGGCTGGGTCCGCAGCTGAGGAAAGGTGCTCACCTCTACCCTTGGTGCTGATCTTGTGGCTTCAGTGACAGCCCCTCCCACGGAGGAGAGGCAGAAATCACAGCAAAAGCCACAGTGGGCCCGCGCTGGCAACGCTCATACCCAACCACCCTAGGCACCGGCAGAGGGGGTGGGGGGCCTGCAGATAGACCACACCTAGAGAACACAAAGGCAACACCTACTGGACTCCAGTGGCCACAACTTGCTTATACACAGAAAAAATGGGCAGGCAGAGGAATGCAAACCAAATGAATCAAGAGAAATCCCCAGAGAAGGACCTGAATGAACCAGACATAACCAAATTACCGGAAGCAGAATTTAGAATAATGATAGTTAGGATGTTCAAAGAAATTAGAGCAACAATGGATAGTCATTATGAACACCTAAATAAAGAGATAACAAGTATAAAAAATGAAATTGAAATAATAAAAAAGAATCAGACAGAAATGACAAATACAGTATCAGAACTGAAGACCACAATGGAAGGAATTAAAAGCAGGATGGATGACGCTGAGGATCGAATAAGCGAGTTAGAGGACACAATAAACAAAGGCACAGAAGCAGAGAAGAAAAAGGAAAAGAGACTTAAAAAATGTGAGGAAACTCTAAGGGAGCTTTGTGACAACATGAAGAGAAACAACATTCGCATCATAGGGGTGCCTGAAGAAGAGGAGAGAGGACAGGAAATGGAAACTTTGTTCAATCAAATCATAGCAGAAAACTTTCCTAAATTAAGGCTGGGAAACACTCCACACATTCAAGAAGCACACAGAACTCCATTAAAGAGAAACCCAAAAAGATCTACACCAAGACACATCATAGTTAAAATACCAAAGCTAATGGATAAAGAAAAAATTTTAAAAGCTGCTAGAGAAAAAAAGGCTATCACCTACAAAGGAGCCCCCATAAGGATGACATCAGACTTCTCAACAGAAACACTTGAGGCCAGAAGGGAATGGCAAGAAATAATCAAAGTAATGCAGAACAAGAACCTACAACCAAGACTACTTTATCCAGCAAGGCTAACGTTTAAAATTGAAGGAGAAATAAAGAGCTTCCCAGAAAAAGAAAGCCTCAAGGAATTCATAAAAACCAAACCAATTCTGCAAGAGATACTAAGGGGCCTCTTGTGAACAGTTTAAAGGGAGGAATGAATAGAGCAAAAGAAGAATACAGCTTTAAAGAATAAAATGGCAATAAACAACTACATATCAATAATAACCTTAAATGTAAATGGATTAAATGATCCAATCAAAAGGCATAGGGTAGCTGCATGGATAAAGAAACAGGACCCATACATATGCTGTCTACAAGAGACACACCTTAAAACAAAAGATGCTCATAGACTGAAGGTAAAAGGATGGAAAAAAATATTTCATGCAAATGGAAACGAAAAAAAAGCAGGGGTAGCAATACTTATATCAGACAAAATGGACTTTAAAACAAAGGCTGTAGTAATAGATAAATGAGGACACTACATAATGATAAAGGGAACAATTCAACAGGAAGATATAACTATTGTAAATATCTATGCACCAAATATAGGAGCCCCGACATACATAAAGCAAACTTTGATGGATATAAAGGGCGAGATTAACAGCAATACTATCATAGTAGGGGATTTCAATACCCCTCTAACAACACTGGATAGATCCTCAAGAAAGAAAATTAATAAAGAAACAGCAGACTTAAAGGATACACTAGATCAACTTGATTTAATAGATATCTTCAGAACTTTTCACCCTAAAGCAGTAGAATATACATTCTTCTCAAGCGTTCATGGTACGTTTTCTAGGATAGACCACATGTTAGGACACAAAAATGGTCTCAATAAATTTAAGAAGATTGAAATCATATCAAGCATTTTCTCTGATCACAATGCCATGAAACTAGAAATTAACCACAAAAGAAAAACTGAAAAATACTCAAACACTTGGAAACTAAATAGCATGTTATTAAATAATGAATGGATTAACAATGAGATCAAAGAAGAAATAAAAAAGTTTCTAGAAACAAATGATAATGAGCATACATCAACTCAAAATTTATGGGACACAGCAAAAGCAGTTCTGAGAGGGAAGTTTATTGCACTACAGGCATATCATAAGAAGCTAGAAAAAGCTCAAATAAGCAACCTAACCCTGCATCTAAAAGAACTAGAAAAACAACAACAAATAAAACCCAAGACAAGTAGAAGGAAGGAAATAATAAAGGTCAGAGCAGAAATAAATGACATAGAGGCTAAGGAAACAATACAGAGGATCAATGAAACAAGAAGCTGGTTCTTTGAAAAGGTAAACAAGATTGATGAACCTTTAACTAGACTCACAAAGAAAAAAAGAGAGAGGACTCAAATAAATAAAATCAGAAAGGACAGTGGAGAAATAACAACTGACACAACAGAAATACAAAGCATTGTAAGAAAATACTATGAAGAACTATATGCCAAAAAATTAGACAATCTTGGTGAAATGGACAAATTTCTTGAATCATATAACCTTCCAAAAATCAATCTGGAAGAATCAGAACACCTAAACAGACCAATTACAACAAATGAGATAGAAACAGTTACCAAAAAACTCCCAAAAAAGAAAAGTCCTGGGCCTGATGGCTTCACAAGTGAATTCTATCAAAAATTCAAAGAAGAACTAACTCCTATTCTCCTCAAGCTATTTCAAAAAATTCAAGAGGAAGGAAGACTTCCAAACTCCTTTTATGAGGCGAGCATAATTCTGATCCCCAAACCGGGCAGAGACAACACAAAGAAAGAAAATTATAGGCCTATATCCCTGATGAATTTAGACGCTAAAATTCTCAACAAAATATTAGCCAACCGGATCCAGCAATATATGAAAAAAATCATACACCACGATCAAGTGGGATTTATTCTGGAGAGGCAAGGCTGGTTCAATATTCGCAAATCAATCAATGTGATTCACCATATAAACAAAAGGAAGGACAAAAATCACATGATAATTTCAATAGATGCAGAAAAGGCATTTGATAAAATCCAGCACCCATTCATGCTCAAAACTCTCAGTAAAGTGGGAATACAGGGATCATTCCTTAACATGATAAAGGCCATCTACGATAAACCCACAGCAAACATCATACTAAATGGACAAAGATTAAAAGCAATCCCCTTAAGATCAGGAACCAGGCAGGGTTGCCCACTTTCACCACTCTTATTCAACATAGTTCTGGAAGTCCTAGCTACAGCAATCAGACAAGAAGAAGAAATAAAAGGTATACAAATTGGAAAAGAAGAAGTAAAACTGTCATTATTTGCAGATGATATGATATTGTATATTGAAAACCCTAAAGTCTCAGTCAAAAGACTACTGGACCTTATAAATGAATTCAGCAAGGTGGCAGGATATAAAATTAATACTCAGAAATCAGAGGCATTTCTATACACCAACAATGAAATATCAGCAAAAGAAATTAAGGAAACAATCCCCTTCACTATTGCAGCCAAAAAAATAAAGTACCTAGGAGTAAATTTAACCAAGGAGGTTAAGGACTTGTACTCGGAAAATTATAGAACATTGATAAAAGAAATCAAGGAAGATACAAACAAGTGGAAGCATATACCGTGCTCATGGCTAGGAAGAATAAACATCATTAAAATGTCTATATTACCTAAAGCAATTTATAAATTCAATGCAATACCAATTAAAATACCAATGACATACTTCAAAGATATAGAACACATATTCCAAAAATTTATATGGAACCAAAAAAGAACACGAATAGCCTCAGCAATCTTAAAAAGAAAAAATAAAGCAGGAGGTATCACGCTTCCTGATATCAAGGTTTACTATAAGGCCATTATACTCAAGACAGTCTGGTACTGGCATAAGAACAGGCACATAGATCAATGGAACAGAACAGAGAACCCAGAAATAAACCCACAGCTTTATGGACAACTGATATTTGACAAAGGAGGAAAGAACATACAATGGAGTAAAGACAGCCTCTTTAACAAATGGTGTTGGGAAAATTGGACATCTACCTGCAAAAAAATGAAACTAGACCATCAACTTACACCATTCACAAAAACAAACTCAAAATGGATAAAAGACTTAAATGTAAGCCGTGAAACCATAAGCATCTTAGAAGAAAACATAGGCAGCAAGCTCTCTGACATCTGTAGCAGCGGTATATTTGCCGATTTATCTTCATGGGCAACTGAAATAAAAGGCAAGATAAACAAATGGGACTATATCAAACTAAAAAGTTTTTGCACAGCTAAAGACAATAGGAACAGAATAAGAAGACAAACCACACAATGGGAGAACATATTCGACAGCACATCTGATAAGGGGTTAATAACTAAAATTTATAAAGAACTTATAAAACGCAACACCAGGAAGACAAACAACCCAATCAAAAAATGGGCAAAAGAAATGAATAGAAATTTCTCCAAAGAGGACATACAGATGGCCAATAGGCATATGAAAAAATGCTCAACATCACTAATCATTAGAGAAATGCAAATTAAAACCACAATGAGATATCACCTCACACCAGTCAGAATGGCACTTATCAGCAAAACAACACAGAATAAGTGCTGGCGAGGATGTGGAGAAAAGGGAACCCTTCTGCACTGCTGGTGGGAATGCAGACTGGTGCAGCCACTGTGGAAAACAGTTTGGAGATTCCTCAGAAAATTAAAAATTGAACTGCCTTTTGACCCAGCTATCCCACTTTTAGGAATATACCCTAAGAACACCATAGCACTGTTCGAAAAGAAGAAATGCGCCCCCATGTTCGTGGCAGCATTGTTCACAATAGCGAAGATCTGGAAACAGCCCAAGTGTCCGTCAGAAGACGAGTGGATTAAAAAGCTATGGTACATATATACTATGGAATACTACTCAGCCATAAGAAACGATGACATCGGATCATTTATAACAAAATGGATGTACCTTGATAACATTATACGGAGTGAAATAAGTAAATCAGAAAAAAAGAAAAACTGAGAACAGCACGATTACATACATAGGTGGGACATGAAAGTGAGGGTATGAGACATGGACAAGAGAGTGTTGGTTATGGGATGGGGGGAGGGAGGGAAAAGTGGGATAGGGAGGAGGGGAGGGACACAGAGAAAACCAGATTGAAGGTGACAGAGGACAATTTGACTTTTGGTGATGGGTATGCAACACAATTGAATGATAAGATAACCTGGAGATGTTTTCATTGTACATATGTACCCTGATTTATTGGTGTCACCTCATTAGAATTAATAATAATAAAATATATATTAAAATTAAAAAAAAAAAATTAAATGTAGTTGACATACAATGTTATATTAGTTTCAGGTGTGCAACACAGTGATTTGAGATTTATATATCTTAATGTGATCACCACAATAAGTCTAGTAAACATCTGTCATTATATAAAGTTATTATATCAATATATAATCCCACGCTGTATATTATATCCTTGTGAACTAAGACTTACAAACTTCTAGTTATAAAATAAATCACAAGCTTCATTTTAAAAAAAAAAAAAAAAAAAAAAAAAAAAAAGATCCAAATTTGCAACTCAAAAAATAAACTCTTTAAGAATTAAGACCTTAATTTTCTTTTTTTAAGTCTTACTCAGGCAAATTCTGTGTCAGCTTCCAATATAACCAGCATTTTTCAGCAAATACTAGGTTAATATTTATTTAGCACCTACTGCACTGCTGGCCCTGGAGCAGGACATGGAAAGAGCTTTAGAACAAAGCCACCTTTCCAGTAAAGATAAGGAAATGAGCTGAGTAAACACTCCTCACTCAACCCCTGTAATCACTGACTGCAATATATGAGCCTCTGCCTGAAGCTCTAGTCACCCCATATCCTCCCATCCTCCAGGAAGTCTTAGCCTTGTTTCAAGAACAAGCTTAAGTCTTGTGTCTTTCTGAAACCCTACCCATATATTATAGCCCACACCAATGACTCTGAGACTGAATACTGTAGGGTCGGTGGCAATGGTGGACGGTCATGTGAGGAACTCAGACCCCGGACTTTGGCTGGGGCCACCCATACAACCAAGCATGCCAAAACTAAAGTTCCCAGAGATCTTTGGGAAAGGAGTGACTGTTCGTCAGCCAGTGAGATTTTACCATGTCATATTAGCTCAATGACCCTAAAGGACCCCTAGGGCCTCTTTAAATACCTCTCACACAATCTAATTTGTGCAGCTTCCATAGCCTTTGTCCCTGGGGCTGGGGAACCTCATTGGGTGGTACTTAATAAAGCCTCTTATTATTCCACACTTTGTGGCTTTTGGCCCACCCCTTCCTTCTTTCTTGGTGGGGAAAAATACCTTACAAATACTTATAACACTATTTTCATTTTCATATATTTGGTGCTTCATATATGCCATTTTTTTCTATTTTTGTCTTTATCTATATATCTATTTCCACAGATAAATTGAAACCATTCTTAAACCATTTTTTATCCTTTTCCACCCAGGACATGGAAAATTATAACAGCTCACAAAAACATTATGGCTGTGAATAATTACTATAGCTACTGATAAAACATCCTACATTTTTTCAAAGTAATCTTCTAGACAACAATCTATTTCTCTCCTGCTCTTTACAGTCAATATTCTTGAAGGGCTTTCTTACACTTACTTCTTCTACTTCTTTATTGACTATCTTCTCTTTAATCCACTAGCTTCACTCTTTTCCTACCACTTCAATAAACTGTTTTTTCAATGTGACTTTATGTGTTGCTAAACACAGTGGACTTATAGCCCTTGTGCCATATAATATCCTGAGTCCTCCTTTTTTTTCCTTTTCTTAACCAAAGTTTGCTTCTCTTACTGTAAGATATCATCATTAATCAAGTTACCCAAATATAGACCAGGGAGCCGTCCTTGACTCCTTCCTGTTGTTCTTAAACCACTTAATAAAATAAAAAATCAATCACCATGTCAACTTTTCTAATATGCTCTACATTTCTCCAGTTATGCTCTCTATACATTGAATACTTATCTCTTTTGTACAAGGCAATAATCCAATATATTTTTTAGTATATCCTTTGTAGAAAAGAACTACCTATTCAAGATTTCCTTTCAATGTTAGTCATGGTGTTAGGTATTAAGCAATAATA
Organism: Rhynchonycteris naso; assembly: GCA_037038555.1. NCBI lineage: Eukaryota > Metazoa > Chordata > Mammalia > Chiroptera > Emballonuridae > Rhynchonycteris > Rhynchonycteris naso. The sequence goes on from CM072997.1 coordinate 173,883,162, forward strand.
TAAAGTAACACATCTATCACAATGTGTTAGGCTTAGTTCTAAGCAATATATGTTATCCACTTTCATAGTCAAATCAAATGAGCTAGTTGTAATTATTTTATCATTTTAAACATGAAAAATTTGACCTTCGGAAAGGTTAAGTAACTTCCCAAGGTAACGAACACAGCTAGCTACTTCCTTTTCTTGCTTAGTCTCTTCAGTAGCCTTACATATTGCTGTTAATATTTCATCTTATAGTTGAGGAATTGAGGTTGAGAAGCTTAAAATGATTTTCTTAAGACATTTGTTAAAAGAAGAGTCAGGCCTGACTAGGCGGTGGCACAGTGGATAGAGCGTTGGACTGGGATGCGGAAGACCCAAGTTTGAGACCCCGAGGTCGCCAGCTTGAGCGCGGGCCCATCTGGCTTGAGCGAAAAGCTCATCAGCTTGGACCCAAGGTCGCTGGCTCCAGCAAGGGGTTGCTTGGTCTGCTGAAGGCCCGTGGTCAAGGCACATGTGAGAAAGCAATCAACGAACAACTATGGTGTCGCAATGGCAATGAGAAACTAATAATTGGTGCTTCTCACCTCTCTCTGTTTCTGTCTGTCTGTCCCTCTCTGTGACTCTCTCTCTGTCCTTGGGAAAAAAAAAAAAAAAGAAGAAGAGTCAGAATTTGATTAGAATCCACATCTAGTTAGCTTCAAAATCCATTTACTTTTCTCCACATATGCTCTGACAGGGTCATACAGAAAGGTTTAAGAAAATTTAAATTGAAAAGTATGGCCTAAATTTATAATTCACCATAATAATTTAGGAAGAATTATTTTGAATACTGTTTTTAATAGAAGCAAAGAGAGTAAGTGTTAAAATAGTGAAGTCTATAAGTTAAAGTTAGTTTAACAAAGGACAAAAAAAAAGGACTAAGAAGAAGAGACTAGACACAGAGAGGGAAAGAAAGAACTAAAGGAAGGAGAGAGGTGAGCTGTGGGTTGCTGAACAGGGGCAGGGTGAGTAAGTGTGGTGGTGGTGTAGAGGACCTACAGGATATGAAGAAGGAGCTAAGTTGAAACATGAAAGAATGAATTGCCTTGATAGTGTTTAGAAAATCTAATGAGGATATGATAATAGAAAATGTGATATGTGACTCAATAGTTCAACAAAATGCATATTTCATAATGTTGGCTTTATGTGACTGAGTTATGCATGAAAATACCAGCTGAAGCATGGCTAAAAGATACCCAGTAATTCTACTCAAGTTTGCTAACAGCTACCCAGACTTTGCATGCAGCATGGAAGTGGCAAATGATTAGTATTCCTTCTAAAGACATCTACAAACTATCTAGCATGTGGTAGACATTTTGTATTCTGCACTCACCCAGCCCTGAAGAACAGTTTATTCTTAAAAATTTTAATGTTTGTTTGTTTATTGTTTCTGGTTTTGATTAGTGCATAGCACTTTTATTTAATTCTATGATGATAGAATTAAGAAGAGTCTTATATAGCATACCCACACATCCTATATAGTCAATGAAATAAATGCAAACATCAGTTTGAGTGTCTGATCTCCAAGAGATGATTTGAAGTGGCGCCACAACTCAGGCCCCTGAAGGTTGGTTGGAGAGCTTGCGAAAGGTAGAACAAATAAGAGATGGGGACTCTAAACATTAGTGTTCAAATATCAGCTCTGCCATTTAGCCAACTATTATATGTGGCTTTGGAGCAGAGAAATTACCTTACTGGGCTTCACATTTTTCCTTAGCATTGTGAGTTTTTAAAATAAAGATTAAATAAAATAATACATGTGAAAAAATTTGAGTGTAAGCTTGACAAATAGTGTTTCCTCAATAAAGAAATAAAGTAAATGAAATGTCAGCATCAGAGAACTAATTATTTGGTTTCTCATAAGAAAAACAATAAAATGAGGGTTCATACAAATAAATGATTCTTACCTCCAAGGATAATAAAAAAATACAGATATATTTTTTCTTTATGACCTGCAAATAAGGATTTGTAAACAATCTTAAAGCAAAAGAACAAATAAACAGGTAGAAATCACCTGAAAGCAATGTTAGACCTTCTAGAAGATATACTAACATTTTATGGTTCTAAAGATTTTTAGTGATCACATTTCAGAAGGGTTAATTTAGCCTCTAAACTCAAAAAGCACTTTCTTAAAAAGAATAGGTTCCTAAGAAGAAGCAGTTGAACTGAGTAAATTAAAAAGCAAAGAAATCCAGACCTCTTGTTTCTTCCCTGACCTGCACATTCCTCTTGATCTTTCAGATTTTGTCAGACTGTGCCAGCAGTTTTCAGAAGGATGCTCAGTAGAGAGTCTGATGACCAGGAGGGCATCCCATGTAGGAGTGCTTATGGCAGTGATACAAACAGTAGTCCTGAGAAGGACCTGCAGAAGCCAGCACTGTGATATGACTTATGTCTTTTTACCTGCCAGATTCTCAGGTGATTTCAGTCCTCTTATCCTTAGCAATCTTCTCCTCATGAAGTTTTTACCAATGTCCACATTTTTTAATCACTTTTTTTTTATTTTTCTAGTTTCAACTTATGGCTATGGTGTCATAGAAAGAAGAGTGGGTTTAGGAAAACAAGGCTTAGATTATAGTTCAGCTCTGCCAGAGAAAGAGTTGTTTTTTAAAAAATTATTCAAATAATTTTTTAACAGAAATTCTCTTATCTTTAAGAATTATCTTTTCAGGTTATTGTAAGGAATAAACAATAAATATGCATAACTTTAGTAATTTGTTTTTGTTTGTTTGTTTGTTTTACACAGAGACAGAGAGAGAGTTGGACAGAGGGATATATAGGGACAGAGAGACAGGAACGGAGAGAGGTGAGAAGCATCAATCATTAGTTTTTTGTTGCTACTGCAACACCTTAGTTGTTCATTGATTGCTTTCTCACATGTGCCTTGACCGCGGGCCTTCAGCAGACGGAGCAACCCCTTGCTGGAGCCAGCGACCTTGGGTCCAAGCTGGCAAGCTTTTGCTCAAGATAGATGGGCTACGCTCAAGCTGGTGACCTCGGGGTCTCGAACTTGGGTCTTCCGCATCCCAGTCTGACGCTCTATCCACTGCGCCACCACCTGGTCAGGCTAACTTTAGTAATTTGTAAAACATTATATAAAAGTAACCATTCATCATTTATGTGTATGTCTTCATCCTTTACTCAGATGTAAGCACCTTCAAAGCATGAACTATTCTTTTTGTCTTTGAATCTTCAGGAATTAGAAGTGGGTTAAGTTTTTGTTTTTTTCAGACATTGGACATTAAGTAGATGTTAATCATGCTGGCAGTGTTGTAGGGGTTGTCAAATATCAGGAAGAGTCTTAAAATTTCATAGAAACTCTTAAGAAAATCCCAGTAATTTCTCTTCTATCTAGAAGGTAATAGGTAACTGATGATGACTATGGATGGAGATAAAATTTGTTCAAGATAAAAAACAGATGAAAATAAAAATTCTGGATAGTATAAATAAGAACAAAACATTTTTTCTTCTTTTTCTTAGGCAACGTGTGATTTTTAAGTTAAACAATTGCGTTCAAAGATTGATAAAATTCACATTTCCAATTTGATAGAACTGCCATATAATAATGTTTCCTCTGACACTTAAAACAGCTCTTGCTAAAAACTGGCATCTGCAGAGCATTACATCTTAATGCCAGCATTGTTTTGTTGTAGCTTGAGTGCACTGCAGTTTGAACGCAGCTGCTTTGTGACATGATAAAGAATTCTAAATATTGCAATGCTGTTTGCAGTGTTTCTTCATGATATAATAGTAGTTGGAAGTTGTATGCTGCTATTTGATAATTTTGAAAACTTTGAGAAAACTACAACAGCTTGGTGGAACATAACTGACCAGAAAACCTCTTTGAAAGATTTCTCAAGCCTTGTGCCTATCCTCAAAGACTAAGCAAAAGTTAAGGAAGACACTTCAAGGAAGCCAATCCCAGCACCTGCCTCTGGAAGGTTTGCTAGAATCTTTTGTTTTTATTTTTCTCCCTTTGCTTGAACAATTAGATGCACAAAATGAATCATGGTAAATCCAAACTGTTTATTTCCAAATAGAAAATGCCTAGCGAAGGTATATTTGCAGCTTTATTCTTCCAGATATATCAAGATTTCTTCCATACAATTTTTGGCTTGTACTTAGATTTCTACTTTTGGGGTAATTTCACATGTATAAAATACATGCAAATCTATTTATTCAGTATTTCATAATTATGTGGTAAAAGATTAAAGTGAAAATCTGAACACCAAATACTGGTGAGGATGTGGAGCAACAGGCACTCTCACTCATTGCTGTAGGGAATGCAAAATGGTACAGCCACTTTGGAAGACAGTTTGGCAGTTTCCTACACAACAAAATATAACCCTTACCTAAACATCCAGCAATCACAATCTTTAGTATTTATCCAAAGGAATTAAAAACTTATGGTTACACAAAAACCTGCACATGGAGGCTTGTAAAAACTTTATTCACAATTTCCAAAAATTGGAAACAACCAATTTTCCCTTCAGTAGACGCATGAGTGAATAAACTGTAGTGCATCCGGACAATAGAAAAGTTTCAGTGCAAAAAAAAATAAACGATCAATCCATAAATAGACATGGCAGAAACTTAAGTGCATGTTACTAAGTGAAAAAAGCCAACTTAAAAAGACTGTATACTATATCATTCCAAATATATGACATTCTGAGAGAAGTAATACTATGGATATATATATAAAAAAACAGTGGTTGCTGGGTAAAGGCAAGGGACGGATGAGTAGGCAGAGCACACAAAAGTTTTGGGCATTGAAAATATTCTGCAGGATAATATAACGATAGATACTTGCTATTATAAGTTTACTCAAATCCATAGAATGTACAACACCAAGTGTGAACTATCATATAAACTATAAACTCTGGATGATATTAGTGTATAATATAGATTCATCAGTTGTAACAAATGTACCACACTGATCAAGAATATTGACAATGTTGGAGGTGATGCATGTATCTTCCTCTCAATTTTTCTGTGAACATAAACTTATTGTAAAGAATTTAATACAACTTTTTCTGTTTTAAAATTCTGTCTCTCTTCCTGACTTCTATACCACTTAATTCCATTGTTTTCTTAGACACTTATTTTCTGTTTTGTCTTTTAGGCATTTATGTTATGTCACACCCTTCTAAGATATTGCAAAATCTTTTAGTACAATATATGTGTCTTAGTTAACTCTGTATTTAGCATGGTGCCTGGCATGTATCAGTCATTCAAGAAATGTGTGTTTAGCCTCACCAGGTGGTGGTGCAGTGGATAGAGCATTGGACTGGGATACAGAGGACCGGGGTTCGGGACCTCGAGGTCAACAGCTTGAGTGCAGGCTCATCGGGTTTGAGCAAAGCTCACCAGCTTGAACCCAAGGTCGCTGGCTCGAGCAAGGGATTACTCGATCTGCTGTAGCACCCCGACTCAAGGCACATATGAGAAATCAATCAATGGACAACTAAGGAACTGCAACGAAGAATTGATGTTTCTCATCTCTCTCCCTTCCTGTCTGTCTGTCCTTGTCTGTCCCTCTCTCTGTCTCTGCCAAAAAGAAAAAAAAAGAAATTTGTATTTAATAAATAAATAAAATCATACTTAGTTTTGCCATTTACTACCATTTGTTACACTACTTTAATAATGTGTAGTGTAGGTTTATACATGCTATGCTATGTAGGTTTTCATAATATGCTATGTAGGTTTTCAAAAATCTTTTAGCTGATAGCCGAAAACAGGGGCGGAATTTTTGCCTAAAAATCAATCAATTGTATCACTTAATATATATTCTGAATAATTTTAGACACAGGTTATTGAATATCCCTGAGCTTCCTTTTGAAATATCAAAAAAAACCCACAAAATGCACATACATATTTGTACATACTCATCACAAATACAGACACACACACACACACACACACACACACACTGAGAAGAAAAGACATGTATAATTGCAGCATGGATGGTGTATGGTAGTAAATGGTGGCCTCAAAAAGATAGGTTTATTTTCTTTTTCAAAAAGACTATTTATTCATTTTATGGGGTTGGGGGGAGGGGAGACAAAAAGCATTAACTCCCATATGTGCCTTGACCAGGCAAGCCTAGGATTTTGAACCGGTGACTTCAGCATTCCAAGTTAATGCTTTATCCACTGTGCCACCACAGGTCAGGCAGGTTTATATTCTACTGGCCAGATTCTGTGAATATTTTCTTATTTAAAGAAAGGTGTTTATAGATGTAATTATCGACCTCATGATGAGATCATCCTGGGTGATATGGCTGGGATCTCAAAAATCTTGACTAATGACAGTGTTTTCACAAGAGACAGAAGAGCAGGAGGAACAGACACTAACAGGAGAAGGAGATATGAATGAAGCCAGAGGATGAGGCTTAGATGATATGGCCAAACTAATGACAGTGTTTTCACAAGAGACAGAAGAGCAGGAGGAACAGACACTAACAGGAGAAGGAGATATGAATGAAGCCAGAGGATGAGGCTTAGATGATATGGCCAAGAATATAAGAAGCAAGAGAAGCCAGGCACAGTTCCCCTGGAGCCTCTGGAAGGAATGAAACACTGCTGACATCTTGATTTTTGGACTTCTAGCCTCCGGATCTGAGGTAATAAATTTCTGTTGTGGGTAGCCACCAAGTTTATGATAGGTATAGAAAACTAACATAGATTAAATGGATAGAAAAATAATTTCCTGCTAACTTAAGAAACAAATGAGGAGCTTGACTAGGCAGTGGTGCAGTGGATAGAATGTCAGACTGGGATTCGGAGGACTCAGGTTTGAAACCCCAAGGTCCCTGGCTTGAACGCAGGCTCATTCGGCTTGAGCATGGGCTCATCAGCTTGAGCACAGGGTTGCTGGCTTGAGCATGGAATCATAGACATGACCCCGTGGTCACTGGCTTGAGCCCAAAGGTTGCTGGCTTGAGCAAAGGGTCACTTGCTCTGCTGTAGCCTCCCTGGTCAAGGTACGTATAAGAAACCAATCAATGAACAACTAAGGAGTAGGAACAAAGAATTTATGCTTATCATCTCTCTCCCTTCCTGTCTGTGTATCCCTATCTGTCCCTTTCTCTGACTCTCTTTCTGTATCTGTCACAAAAAATAAATAAATAAATAAGGAAACAAATGAGGAATTAGGAGAAGGCATCTGAATTCTCCTTCATGATTATCACCTGCCTATTATGTGGGACAATTCAGCCACATCTACAGATATCTTGTCAAATTATAAAAATTTAGTAACTGAACATATCCTATAAGCATTCAAGAAAAAAAAAAAACAGTTAAACAAAAGAAATTAAAAATTGTCCACTTTAGGTTTTATCTTGGCAACTTTGAATGTCAGAAGACAATATAATAACATTCTGTAGCATTTTAGGTGAATAGGATTTTAATTAAATCATTTGATTCGTGTTCATTTTTTAAACAATGATTATTGAGTGGCTACAACATTCTAAGCTCTGTTAGAGTCATTAAGTACTGACTGCAGCAGTAAGTAAAAGAGAAAAACACAATGTTTCTCTCATGAAACTTAGATCCAAAAAAGAAGAGACAGACAACAAACAAACAAATACCTATATAGCATACAGTGTCAAGTGTCAAAAAAGAGTAAGGAGAAAAGAGAGTATGGAAGTGGAGGTTCTAGTTATTAGAGGTGGTTTAGGAAGCCCTCTCTGAAAAGGTGATCTTTGAGTAGAGGCTTGAGCAAAGTCAAGGAGTGAATCAGAATGGTATCTGATACAGAGTGTTCGAAGCAGGAGGAGTTGCATGTTACAGGACTTTGAGGAAGGAGTTTGCTTGGGGACTTTAAGCAACAGCCAGGTGGAGGGGACTGAGCTAAGGATAGCATGGTAAATGCTGAAGTTAGGAAGCAATGGTGGGCAGAACATGCAAGATCTTGTAGTTCACTGTAAAGACTTAAGATCTTACTTTTGGTGAAAAGGCAAACATGAGAACATTTTGAACTAGACATGGCATGATATTTTTAAAGAATCACTGTAGCAAATAAATACATGACACAAAGGGAGAAGTATGAAGAATATTTAGTAGGCTACTGCAATGGTCCAGGTTAGAAATGATGGATGGGCTAAGGTAATAGAAGTAAAAGGAATTTAAAGTGGTCAGAGTATGGATACACTTGAAGTTAGAGCCAATAGTATTTGGTGATTGATTGGATGTGGAATGTCAGAGAAAGGAGTCAAGGATGGATGGTAAGAAGAATTTTTTTCTCCTATGTTTCCACTTCCTGGTGTTACTCTCATGCTTATTTTATGACATGTGGCAACAGGAACTTTACAGATGAAATTAAGGTTACCAACCAGCTGATTTAATGAGAGGGAGATTACCTAAAATTATGAGTGGGTCCAATATAATCATAATCACATGAATTCAAACGCAAAAGAGGAAGTCAGTGAGCGAGTCAAAGCTTTAAAGGGCCCGTACTCATTCTCGCTGGTGGGCCACAAGAAATGCATGAGAAGGAATATGAGAAGTTTATAGGACAATGATCTTCCCCTGGCTGACAGCCATCAGGGAAATAGGACCTCAGTTCTACAACTGCAAGTAGCTGTATTTGGTCCACAACCTAAATAAGCATAGAAGTGAACCATCCCTGTCTCTTGTGAGGAATACTGTCCTGCTGACCTTGATTTCAGTCTTAAGGGTCTTAACCTTTAGAGTCTTCACAGAGAACCCAGTAAAACCATGCCTAGAATACCCATATAATTGTTGACATAATTAATAGGTGTTATTACATGATGTTAAGTTTGTGATAGTTTGTTAGACAATAATAGAAAATGAATACTGATTTTTGTAAGATTTTTGTTCTATGGATCTAGTAGAATGAATTGTGGAGAATGTTGTTTTGGGAGTAAGAATAAAAATTGAGTTTTTAGTTTCAGGTGCTTTGTTTGTTTAATATTCAATTAGCTAATGAAATAAATTCAACAACAAATAACATCTTTAACCACAGAGTAGTTTGTTTCTCTCTTATATTAAAGAGTCCTGAAGAAAGAAATTGTAGGGCTCTAGTGCTAACTCAGATATCAGGAATCCAGACTCCTTCTTTCTTCCTGCTTTGCTCTCCCTGATGTGTTGTCTCATGATTTAAGAAAACTCCATGAGCTCTAGTCATCATCCACAGATCAGGAAGCCCCAAAGTAGGGGGAGAAAGAGGGCATACCTCAATCCTTTTATGAAGATGCTTCACAACTCCCAGTAGCCTGTATTCAATGGCTAGAACTACTTAGAGATTAGATGATGCTTTAATTAAAAGTTTGAGCTGGATATATTGTAGCCCAAATAAAATCAAGAATCTTTTAGGAGGAGAATGGAGAGAGATGTTACTAAAATAAACTTCAATGGACATAAAGAATTTAAGGTTTCTTTTTTGGTAGTTTTTTATTTTACTTTTTAACCAAATGTTTACTTAAAGAAAATTTCAAATGTTCAAAAGAGTAGTACAGTGAACACTCATATAATATTCTCCTAAACTTCCCAGTTGTGAATATATTGGAAGATTTGCTCTCCCCATTCTTCCTACTCCTCTTTCTTTTTAATTATTTTTATTTATTTATTTATTGTGGGCAGGGGGAGAAGCAGGAAGCATCAACTTCCATATGTGCCTTGACCAGGCAAGCCCAGGGTTTTGAACTGGCGACCTCAGTGTTCCAGATTGATGCTTTATCCACTGCACCACCACAGGTCAAGTGCGTACTCTTCTTTCTTGCTCTCCTTACTCTGTCTCTTTTTAGACACACAAACACACACACACACACACACACACACACACACACACAACTTTTGAGAGATACAAGAAGCAAGAGAATGCAGAGTAAGACTCCGAACTCCTGTAAATAAGAATAAAAATAAGAAGGAGAAGGAGAAGGAGAAGAAGAAAGGAGGATTTCAGAGTAGAAAGTTTCAGAAGGCAGCACAGCTCAAAAAAAGTTTTTGCCAGGCCAATGGGAAGTCCTTACGCCAAAGTTCCTAGTTAATGAAGTCCAACCCATGCAGAATGGGCTTCCAATAATACCCTGACTGTGCAGCGGAATTGGTTTGGATAAGCCTACAGGAAATGCGTTCTTGGCTTGAACATGTGAGTGGATCAAGAAGAGCAGCTAAGCCTGACCAAGCAGTGGCGCAGTGGATAGAGCGTTGGACTGGGATGAGAAGGACCCAGGTTCGAGACCCAGAGGTTGCCAGCTTGAGCGCGGCCTCATCTGGCTTGAGCAAAATGCTCTCCAGTTTGGACCCAAGGTTGCTGACTCGAGCAAGGGTTTACTCGGTCTGCTGAAGGCTCACAGTCAAGGCACATAGAGAAAGCAATCAATGAACAACTAAGGTGTCGCAACAAAAAACTGATGATTGATGCTTCTTACCTCTCTCTGTTACTGTCTGTCTGTTCCTATCTATCCCTCTCTCTGACTCTCTCTCTGTCCCTGTTAAAAAAAAAAGAAAGAGCAGCTCCTGGAGTAGTCAACCATGCTCCCCACAAAGAGGAGATCTAAGTGGCTCATTTTCATAGTTGCCCCACATCTAATACTACATTACATATCACTCAAGAAAAGAAATATTCTACTACATACCTACAATCCTATTATTATGCCCTAAAGTTTCAAGCTGAAACAATTGTATTATCTGAGATATATTTTAAACATTCAAGAGGAGATAACCAGAAGGCAGTTTTCTGTAAGTGTCTGGAGTTCAGTGCAGAGTAAAAAATAGAGAGACAATCTAGTCAAACTTTTATTAATATCTAAAAATAATGGTAGAAAACTATTATATAACCAAGACTCAAATTTTACACACAATGTGGGGTCTTACAAAAATGTACCCTAAAATAAATAAATAAATAAATAAACAAACAAACAAATAAAAAGACAAACTCCAAAGCACTTTACAACCTGCAAATAGGTAGGCTTTTTTTTTAATCAAATGAGAGTGATAAATATAACAAAATTAAATTGCATGGGTGAAAATTATTCTTTAAAGATACTTAATAAGAATAAAAATGTATTAATAAAAATTCATGTATCTAATTTCAGATCATATTAGAAAATATTAAGGAATAAGACAGAGAATACAATATATTTAAGGAGTGGAAAATAAAAGTATATTAAAGTCCTTACTTTCAGTCAATGGAGTCCAAGTTATAATATGGTTCTTGGATTTAACTATATAAGGTATCTTCCCGCACCTGTACCTACTAATTTAAGGCTTCTACACTCTAAGATGCTCTGAACTATGTCACACATCAAAAATACTTCCTTTTAGTTGCTCTATGCCAGTTTAACATCTCTGCATCAGTTCTGCTCATTACTCCCATCATTATTCCAATGATATCTTCAAAGGCACCATACCCCTGTCTCTTGTAGTGGTACCCACCATGACATCCAGAGTGATTATCGCCAGAGGTCGCTGTCCATCCATGAATTGAAAATCTGACTCAGCACTTTTTGAATTCCTCTGATCATTGAATTCCAATGTGTGCTATGCTTTGTGTCAAAGCAGGAGAAATTTCCTCTCCCCGATTATGTGCCCTATCTGAACACTTGAAAACCAAGCAAGCCACCGTGGAAAGAGTTACTGATCAGCTGTCAAAAAATTTAGAACTGAGACTAAGAGAGTCTGGGACCAGAGTCTGGGGCAGAGTCTGGGCTATGTTCAGAGTTTCCCCTTTCTGTACCAATGATCCACTGCACTTCTTCTATTCATAGACCTCCTCCTGCCAACCACATAAATCTAGTCTCTCCTGAAAGGAACAGTGGAAATGTCTGCACATCAGTAGTGGTCACAGTTTTGCCAAAAGCTAGGGCTCCTCCTTTACAATAAATAAATAAATAAAAGATTTAATAATGGTTTATAAAAATGTAGGATGACCAAAGAAACAAGAACAGAGTACATAGTGTATAAAACACAGGGGAAAATAAAATTTAAAGAAAGTTTATACACAAAAACATAAGGAAACAGTAAAAAGGCACTAAAAATATCAGTAAAGTAGCAAAAGTATAGAAACCAGAAAGTAGTAAATCCTAAAAATAGTGAATGTAATTGTGTTTAAGATCAGTATTAGAAAACGAAGATTTTCACAAAAAAATTTTTTTAAGTAAGAAAAAAATTAACAGATAAACATAATAAGCAAAATAATTAAAGAAGAAATGGTAAAAATTGAGAAATATTATTGCTTTGGGCAATAACTGGCAGTGAACAAATCAGTCAAGTACCTGCACTTACAAATTTACGTACTGTGGGACAAGACCAGATTTAACAAATGGCTTGTCAGAGAGTGAGAAAGGATGTGTAGAAAAATAAAGAGTAAAGAAATCAGGAAAAGCTGCAGGGTGGGAGTTGCCCTTTGATCTGGGATGGTCAGGGAAGGCTTCATTGATCAGGAGGTATTTGAGTGTGAAAGGAAGTGAGGAACACAGCCATGTGGGAAGGTAGGGAAAGACAGAGCAGCCAGTGCAAAAGTCTGCAGTTGAGCAAGCTTGCAGTGTGCAGGGAACAACAAGCAGACTCTTGGGACTGGAATCCAGTAAGCCAGAAGGAGAGTAGTAGGAGTTCATGTCAGAGCTTTAGTAAAAACCAAATAATCTATGCTCTTTTATGTGATTGTATTTTAACTTTTACTTCAAGTGATCTGGGGAAGCCACTGGAACATTTTGAGCATAGGAGTGACATAAGCAGGCTTTTAAAAAAATGACTTTGTTGATTTTTGAAAATAGAATGAAGAGTCAAGAGAAGCGGAATTGAGGAGAAAGGGAATTAGAGATTTACTGTGATAGTCCAGGTAAGAAATGACAGAGGTATTTTATTGATCAGGATACTAGTGGTGCATAGAGTGAAAAATAGTTCAATTCAAAAGAGAGTTGACAGACTTCCCTGATTGGTTAAATGTCTTTTGCAACTGCTGATTTGCTTGCTTGCTTGCTTTATTGCACTCTTAAGTTCCATGAAGACAGAAAAAGAGTATTATTGAGCTTATATCCTTTGCACTAACATAACATTTACCCTATAAAAAACAATCAATATTCTTAAATTAAGTTTAATTGCTATATACAGATTTTAAAAAATAGGCATTGTGCAATAGTAATAGAAGCAAAACAGTGTAAAATGCACTCAACATTTTTCAAAAATTGTTAGTCCATTACTTGACATGAAGTTCATGGCAGAATAACAATCTAAATTATAACTGAAAGAAAAGCTAAGATTAGTGTGCCAGACCAAATGGGTATAAATTTCTTTCATTATTATAATTTTTCATATAAAACTTTATGAATATATTTATCTTTAAAATAAAATGTTATTAGATTGCTACATCATAATATCAAAATATGAATATTAGAGAAAAGGCACAATATATTTGGTATTATATAATAAAAGTTTTAGGATAACTAAGATAGATTGTTACATACGGTTAGAACATTTCAAGTAAAATTTTCAAAGGACTTTTAAATATAATTAATTCAGATGCTAACAGTACAATATTAGTAAGCATAATAGCCCAATTATAAAAATTGTTACTGTTGATGCACTCAATGATTCATTAATTCAAAAATGTTACAGAAGGTTTTGATGAAGCTAAAATTTGTAGAATGCCCCTATTCTTCTATAAAACAGCAAATAGCCATCGAAAAGAATGTGCTGTTTGTTATGAAATTCAATACATGCTACATATTTTAAAGCATTCTAAATGCAAAATAAAATCTACCAATCTTAAAAGTCCTGCCATTATGCAGCTGAAAGAATTGACTACAACTAATTTTACCCAAATCTATATGGTTTTCTAATTTCACACATTCTTTTTCATTCTCTTTGAAAGGCATCTTGAGCATTTTTAGTAATAACACTAAAAAGTAAGATCATTTGGATGTACATTAAAACTCTGAGTGTAATATAGTACCCTACAATAAACATAACTTTCTTTGGCATTTGCTTGCATTCAAATTAGACAGAACTCTTAACATTCTTCATACAGAACACAAAAATTCTCCAATTAACTTCTACGATAATTGGATCTTTTGTTTTTAGTTACATTAAATGCAATGACATGTATGGTTTTCATTAAAGACATTTCATCATAGGACATCAGTTATTTTCTTGAGCATTAACAAGTATACTTTTGAAATTTAAGAATATTTGGCTCTCCTGAGATCACCCTTTTACAGTAATTGATTACTATTATTTTAGAAACTGTAGCTTCCTTAATATAGCTTGGAACTGTTTATGATAAAGTATGAAATATATTTTATATAGTGAAATGTATTGTGTGACTATACTGATAAGAGGCTAGAGAAGTTAAATAAATTTCATCTTCTAGTGATTGTTTTATACTAAGATCTGGGACTTTCCCTTGTGTCCAATACCATTGTGAATGTAATCGATATATCTATTCACCTGTTATTTATATGCTTTTTAGAAGAGCTTGTCTCATTCCTTTTTCTGCTTCTACAATGCTTAACACAGGATAAAAATTTAAAAAATGTTTAAATAAATGGTTATTATATAAATAAAAGAAAAAACAGATGAATGAATTAACTGATCAATTGATTAATCAGGTTAGTACTGTCAATCTGATATCATAGTTACAATGCTTGTATTAAATTCTTTTCTAACCATACTGTTTTTGTTTTCAAAATTATCTACATTTCTTTGTCTGTTTTGCTCAGAACTCATAACCTATATTTAAGAAACAGAGAATTGAGATTAAGTGTGACCAAGGAACAGTAAAAGATTACATCATCTGCAGCTACTGAGTCAAGGTGAGATCATATGTAGGAGGAATCCCGAACATCCAGATATTTGGCCAACATACATTGACTGCATCTACCACCTCCTCCCTACTCATAGCTTGAGTTTCTTCATATAGTAATGACAGTGCTCCTGAAGGCAAATCTCAATGAACAAGTACTTATAAAACCTCTGCTTCGGTCATGTCTGTTGATTTACTTTTGGCCAAATTTACTTACTTCTCCAAACCTCAAGTTGGGGTAAGGACAGTCTACATAAGGATATGGATTCCTAAGAGTCCTGATTTATTGAGGGAGGAGGGCAGTTAGTATAAAAATATACCAAATAGTAACAGTAATGTAACAGCTTATATATACTAGAACAGTTGCCCCAGATGCAAAGTAGAAAACTAATAAGATACCTGCATTAGGAAGACAAACTCTGGGGAAAGGGCCTGTTCAGAACCCCCTTTCAGTCACCAAGGGAGAGATGTGAGTAGCTTGAACTAAGAGGGTGGCAATGGGATAGAAGAGAGTGGGCAAATTTGAAAGCTATTTTTAAGTTAAAATAAGAGGCCTTGGTAAAACTGGATATGGGCGTGAAAGAGAAGGAATTATGCCAGATGACTAAAATTTCTGGTATGTGCACCTGGGTTAATGGTGGTACCATTTCTGAGATGAAAAATATTGAATAAGAGCAATGCTATGATCATAAGTTTGGTGTTGGATATTTCAATCTAGAACAGAGAGGGGAGGTCTATGCCAAAGATAAAAATTAAAGATAATCATGAAAGTTATGAAGTCACCTTGAAAAAAGCCATTGTAATATGATAATCAAGGTAGATATTTAGATTAGTAAATATAGAGTTGGGAGTGGGAGGAGAAATAGACATATCTCAGTGTCTTCACTTTTCTTGCCAGAAGTTTGTCTATGATGGGGATAGACCTATTGCAATACCTGGAAGGTAAACTTATTTTTTTGTTGTTGTTTGTAAACTTTCTAGGGGTAGGAAACAATTAAACATTAAAAATATTATCATAGGCAAACAAACATTTGAAATGACAAAGATGTTGAAGGCAAAATCCCCCCTTGATTCATCTAATTGTCTTATTGTTAAATCTAGTAAATAATTTTAGTCATCTGCCATCATTTGATGGAGTACATCCAAAAGATATTTGGACATTAATAGGAAAAAGCTTTCTAATTTACCTAACACCTCCAGCTTGGAGTGCCCATTCTCCATGTTTTTAGATGTCTAAATCCTGTCTGTCATTCAAGAGCAGTTTCAAATCTTCCTTTTTATTTCTTTTTCCCTCGTGCCCACTCCTCCCTTGGATTAGATGTTAATATTCCTACTTTGTCTGTATCCCACATGTTTTCCTCTTTTTTCTTTTGAATGTCTTTTCCTTACTCTACTATTTTCTTGAAAGCAGTGATTGTTTCTTATTTTTCTATGCCCTCAACGAAAGATACATACAGGCAATCAAGAAAGGTTTAGGGAATTTCAAGCAGTAGTCACAGTTCTTTAAGGCCATTACTTCTGGACAGGAGGGGTATGTGTGTGTGTGTGTGTGTGTGTGTGTGTGTGTGTGTGTGTGTGTGTGTGTGTGTGTGTGTTTATGTCCTTCTTCTATCCAGTTTGTACTAAGAGAATTTCTAATTGAGGGTTGTCTCGGGTTGATACCTACAAGTGTCAATAAGTTTTATTCAGTTATTATCCTCTCTTTTACATAAAAGAATTTTATCTCAGGGTAGTCACACTTAGTTGCATACCAAATTGTTTATAATGATGATAATTAGCATTAAAATATAACCTTACCTATTCAGGGTCCTTTAAAACCATGGTTATTATTTAATGGAACAGTCACACTATTTTTCTTTATAGAGAAGTCTTCAAATATAAAAACTTATGGTATAATATAAAAGCCTAAGAGTTGATACAGTTAGTAATGCTATGCATTTTACCAGAAACTTCAATTTTATAGTTTAAAATTGAAACATGAAAGACCATTAGTACTTTCTAGCCCCGAAACTTAGCATGCAATGTATGCTCTAAGGTACAACTACATAAATACAGAAAGATTCCTTTGACAATAACCCACCATTTGTAAAGGAGAGAAACCTTTCCTTTTGAACAATCTCTTAATCTCTATAGGACATGTGTGAGCACTGAAAGAAATCAGTCTCTTTCAAAGTCTTGGTGAGATCATTCAAAGTCAGTCTCAGGCTGTGATCACTCATAAGACACTACTGATTTTGAGAGCACCATAAGAGCAGAGGCCTTCAAAGAATAAATCTCAATTCAAGTTCTCTATTGGCTTCTGACAGTTATCTCATCATCTTGGCTATTATGCTACTGTATCATAGAGGGAATGCTAGTTTTTATGTTCCATTTTCATTTTAGATGTCAAGTTTATTTCTGGTCTTTCATGGCTTAGTTTTGTAGCTTGTGAGTTTTTAAAAGAAATACAGGACAAGGTCTGAAACGAGGTTGAGGCAAAAACTAGTATAACTCGAGGTAAATGGTGAAATGCAGATTAAAAACAGAAATGTCTTATTTTGTTAAAAATTAAATATACTTCTCTATTTCTTAAGCGACACAACATTTATTCTCATAAAATTTAGGAGATTAATATATTGAGGGATCCTGGAGAAGTGGAAAAAGCAGTAGATTTAGAGTCAGAGTTAGGTAAACTTGTGTTTATCATTAACTAGCTGTATAATTTTGGGTAATCATATAAAAAAGAAGGAAATCTTACCTTTTGTGACAGCACGGATGGACCTGGAGGTTATTATGCTAAGTGAAATAAGCCAGGCAGAGAAAGAAAAATATCATATGATCTCATATAGATGTGGAATCTAATGGAGAAAGTGAACTGAGAAATGGAATAGAGGCAGAGGCAGGGTTACAGGGAGCAGAGGGACAGCAGTCATAGGGAAGGGGAAAAAGGGGATGGGATCAGAGAAGGTAAAGGGATTAGTGAAACTATATATACATAACTCAGAGATATGAAAAACAGGACAGCAAAGCCTAGAGGGAAGGGGGGAGAGAGTTAGGAGGAGGGGGAAAAAGATATAAAAAGGGATACAGGTGGGGGTGAGGGAGTTATATTCAGGTGGACACTTGAATCCATGTAAACACAATAAATTAAAAATTAATGAAAATTTTAAAAAGGGAAAAAAAGAATACATAGGTTTCACGTAAATCTTTCTATAGCATTTAAACTGTTGATTATGTTGTATCCCTATCATACAAAATCAAATCAGTATTCTTCACCTTATATTTGTCCTTCTTTATACTCTTCCCTCCATGCCCTCTCCCTATCACCCTCCCCTTCAGCCCTCTCCCCCTGGTACCCACTATAGTTTTATCTATGTCCATAAGTCTCAGTTTTATGTCCCACCCATGTGTAAAATTATAAAGTTCTTAGCTTTTTCTGATTTACTTATTTCACTTAGTATAAAGTTCTCAAGGTCCATCCATGTTGTTGTAAATGACAATATGTCATCATTTCTTATGACTGAGTAGTCCATTGTATGTATGTACCACATCTTCTTTATTTAATCTTTTATTGAGGGATACTTTGAATGTTTCCATGTCTTGGCCACTGTGAATAATACTGTGATGAACATGGGGGTGTATGTATCTTTACAAACCAATGTTTTCGAGTTTTGGGGGTAGATACCCAGTAGAGGGATTGCTGGGTCATATGGCAGTTCTATTCTTATTTTTTTGAGGAAGCACCATACTTTCTTCCATAATGGATGGACTAATTTGCATTCCCATCAGCAGTGGATGAGGGTTCCTTTTTCTCCACAGCCTCTCCAACACTTGTTATTTCCTGTCTTGCTGATAGCAGCTAGTCCAACAGGTCTGAGTTGGTATCTCATTGTAGTATTGATTTGCATTTTCTGAGTAGCTAGTGTAGATGAGCATCTTTTCATGTATCTGTTGGCCATTTGTGTGCCCTTTTGGGAGAATTGTCTGTTCAGATCCTCTCCCCATTTTTTAAATTGGATTGTTTGCTTGTTTGTTGCTGAGCTTTGTGAGTTCTTTATTTATTTTTTATATTAACCCCTTATCAAAGCTATTATTTGCAAATATCATCTTCCATTTAGTTGGCTGCTTGTTTTGTTGTCAGTTTCTTTTGTTGTTCAGAAGACTTTTAGTTTGATATACTTCCATTCAGGTATTTTGCCTTTACTTCCCTTGCCTTTGGGGTCAAATTTATAAATTGTTCTCAATGGTCAAAGTCCATGAGTTATTAGTACTTATGTTTTCTTCTGTTATTTATTGTTTCAGAACTCACATTTAGGTATTTGATACATTTTGAATTAATATTTTTGCATGGGGACAAATTTAACTATGTTGATTATTCCATTCCATGAACATGGAATATTTTTTCATTTCATTGTGTCTTTTTCAATTTCTTTCAATAATATTCTGTAGTTTTCAATATGTAGGTCCTTCAAATCCTTTGGTAAGTTTATTCTTAAGTTATTTTGTTTTTTGGTTTTTTTTTGTAATTGTAAAAGGAATTGATTTTTGAGTTAATTTTATGAAGCTTCATTGTTAGCATATAGAAAAGTAAGAGACTTTTGTATATTGATTTTTTTATCCTGTGACTTTACTGTATTGTTTTATTGCTTCTAATAGTTTTTTGGTGGAGTCCTTGGGGTTTTCTATATACAGGATCATGTCATCCACAAAAAGTGATACTTTTACTTCTTCTTTCTTAACATGAATGTCTTTTATTTCTTTTTCTTGCTTAATTGCTCTGGCTAAAATTTTCAGAACTATGTTGAACAAGAGTGGAGAGTGTGGGCAGCCTGGTCTTGTTTCTAATTTTAGAGAAAAAAACCTTCATTTTTTTCACCATTTAGTATGATATTAGCATATTATTTTCTTTGTTTTGTTGATGTGGTGTAATATGTTGATCGATTTCCATAAGTTGAACCATCTGTGTGCTCCTGGAATAAAGCCCACTTGATGGTGATGTATTATTTTTTTAATGTGTTGTTATATTTAATTTTCTAGTATTTTGTTTAGGATTTTTGCTTCTGCATTCATTAGGGATATTATTCTGTAGTTTTTGTTGTGTGTGTGTATTGTTCTTGCCAGGTTTTGGAGTGAGGATTATGTTGGCTTCATAAAATGTGTTAAAAGGCATATTGCTTTTTCTTTCATTTTTTTTTGAAGAATTTGGGAAGGATAGAAATCTTCTTTGAATATTTGGTAGAATTCACTAGTGTACCCCATTTGGTCCTGGACTTTTTTTTGGGGGGGGGAGGTTTTTGATAGTTTTTCCTATTTCCTCCTTGCTTATAGTTTTATTTAAGTTTTCCACTTCTTCATGACTCACTCTAAGAAGATTGTATAGTTTGAGGAATTTATCCAATTTTTATAGGTTGTTGAATTTGGTGGCATATCTTTCACAGTGTTCTACTATGATCCTTTGTATATCTATGGTATTTGTGATAAAATTATCCTCTTTTATTTTATGTTTTATTTAATGAGTGAGTCTTTCCTTTTTTTTCTTTAGTGAATCTAATGAGGAGTTTGTAGATTTTATTGATCTTTTCAAAGAATCAGCTTTTTGTTGTACTAATTTTTCTTTAGTTCTTTTTCTATATTATTTATTTCTGCTCTAATTTGTACTGTTTCCTCTCTTCTGCTGACTTTGAATTGCCTTTGTTCTGTTTTTTTTCTAGTTTCTTAAGATGTGATGTTACATTGTTTACTTGGAATCTCTATTGTTCTTTCATATAAGCTTGGAATAATATAAACTTCCTGATAATTTTGATATGTTTTGTTGTCATATTCATTTGTCTGTGTATATCTTTTGATCTCTGCCTTTATTTCTTCTTTGACCCAGTCATATTTTAGAAGTGTGTTGTTTAATTTCCACATTTTTATGGTTTTCTTTACTTCCTTTTTGTAGTTGACTTCTAATTCCAAAGCCTTATGTTCAGAAAATATGCTTGGTATAATTTCAATCTTCCTGAATTTGTTGATGTTAGTTGTGTGGGCCAATATATTTATCCTTGAGAATGTTCCATGTATACTGGTAAAGTATGTATACCCTGATGTTCTGGGATAAAATGTCCTGTAAATGTTTATTATATCCATTTGTTTCAGTGTGTCATTTAAGGCCAATATATTTTTTATTAATTTTCTGTTTGGATGATCTATATAAAGCCATCAATAGTGTGCTGAAATCTCCAAGTATTTGTGTTTTTGTATGCTGGTTATTTTTAGATTAGACTTTTATTTGGGGGAGCATCTTATATATTTTGATGCTCCCTGGATTTATGTATATATTAAGAAGTGCTATGTCTTCTTGATACAATGTCCCTGTTATCATTATGAAATGTTTATCTTTGTCTCAGGTTACCTTTGTTATTTTGGATGTCAGCATGATCATATATAAATTATGACTATACCTGCTTTTTTGGGGGATATTATTTGCTTGAAGAATCATTTTCCAACCTTTCACTTTGGATCTATTTTTGTCCTTGTAGCTTAGATGTGTCTGTTGAAGGCAGCATATGGTTGGGTTTTGCTTTTTGATCCAATCTGCTACTTTGTGCCACTTTATTGGTGAGATCAGTCCATTTACTATTTGAATATTTATTGACACTTGAGGATTTCCAATACCCATATTATGTTTTATTTTCTGGCAGCTCTGTGTCTTGTTTGGGTCTTTATTTTTGTGGTTTTAGCAGTTATTTTTGTTTGATGGTATTCCACACTTCTTTCCCGTTTCTTATTTTTTTAAGCTGTGTATGTCAATAGTGGCTTCTTTGGGTGTGGTTACCATTAGATTTTTAAGAGAAAAATGTTCTTATGTACAAGAGTCCTTTGTCCTATGAGTATTTCTATACTCCATCCTTTTTTACTAATACAAATATTTATTCTCTCCCCTTTTATGTTATCATTGTCACAGATTATTGTATTTATTGTGACTTTGTTGGAGTTTTTACTTGTAATTTTGATTTGTTTTGTTATTTGTGTCTGATTGAATAACCATCTTGAATATTTCCTGCAGTGGGTTTTTTTCTGGTGATAAATTCCCTCAACCTCTGTATGCCTTCAAAAGTTTTTATTTCTCATTGATATATGAAGGATAACTTTGGTGGATATAGTATTCTTGGCTGGTAATTTCTCTTTTTCAGTATCTTGAATATTTGGGTTCACTTTCTCTGGCTTGTAGAGTTTGTGTTTAGAAATCTGATGACAGCCTAATGGGCTTTTCTTTATATGTTATGTTCTTCTTTTCCCTAGCTGCTTTGAGAATTCTTTCTTTTTCAGTGATTTTTGAGAATTTTATTACAATGTGCCCTGGAGTAGGTCTGTTTAAGTTGTGGTAACTTGGTGTTCTGTTTGCTTCTTGGATAAGGGTCTCTAACTCTTTCCACAGGCTTAGAAAACTCTCATCTATTATTTGTTTGAACAAGTTCTCCATTCCCTTCTTCTTCTCTTATTTTTCTGAGGTACCCATTATTTCTATATTTCTCTTTCAGATGGAATCAGACAGTTCTTGTAAATCTCTCTGGTTTTCTTGTTTGTTTTAATTCATGAGTCTCTCACCACTTCTCTTTCTAGCATCTCTAGTTGTCTGTCTTCAATGTAGCTGAATCTTTCTCTGGTTTGTTCTATTAGCTAAACTTGCTACTTCAGTTTTCAATTTATGTATTGAGTTTTTTATTTCTGTTTTTAAAGTTTCAATCTTCTAGGCAAGGTGTTTGATTTGTTTTCTGAGCTGATTAAGTTGCCTTTTGGTGTCTTTTCACATCTCATTGAGTATTTTCAGAACTTCAATTTTAAACTCTTTATAATTTAAATCCTAGGTTTCCATGTGTTTGAGATTTTTTCGGGAAATTATTTAGTTTCTTTCTGAACTATGTCTCTGTCTTGTATACCCATGGTATTTGATTTCTTCTTCCTTCATGGCATTTGAGAGTGGTGTTGTTAAGAACCCTAACAATAAAACAAATTTAGTCTATTCAGTGCATATATCTTTCAGGTGTGCCTGCAATCCTCTATGGAGTTTCTTTGCTGTGTTATAGTTGTTCAATTCATTTAAATGCCATGGGGAGAGATCAGGAGTATCTCTCATGTCACCATTATTTTGTTGTCAATCCTCTACTATATTTTATTGGAACTGATTCATCATGTAGAATCTCATTACTATATTCATCAATCAATAATTATTTAAAAATTGCTGTTTTATTTGTGCTTTAAATCACTCCTACTCAACTAACTTTTTGTCTAGGCATCTTTATCATAAGTCAGAAATTGAGTTATTTCTATAGAATCTGTTTTTTAGAATATCTAGAAATAATCACTGAATCAGTCAGAATGTTGGTACAATGTCAGTCATTCACTTTCATAGTATAATTACTAGGCTATCTAAGTAGCAATGATAATGTAATAAAAATTATTTTAAAAATATTTACATAAAATTTTGCATTGAAACTTGAGATATGTGCAAATTTAATGTGAAATATGAAATCAAATAGTTTATATGTTGTAGAATACATAGTTCCAGGTGTGTGGTTGGAAACTAAAACAATATTCAAGCAGTAAAGAACTCTCTACATATTTAAAAATAATGTTAAAAATAAATGGCAACATGGACAAAAGCAAAGATCATTGTACTTTAAGTAAGAAGATTTGGATGGCTCCTTGTCACAACAGTTAAAAGCTTGTGCTCTATCCCTAGTCAGAAGTGGGTTTGAACAATGGCTCTTGCACTTCTTAATTACATGAGTTTAGGCAAGTAACATAATCTCTCTTGGTCTCAATTTTATTATGTAAATTGGTGATAAAAGTGCCTTTTCTGACCTTGGCTAGTTAGCTTAGTCAGTTAGAACATCGTTTTGAAACACCAACATTGTGGCACTTACAGGAAGCAACCAATAAATGCACAACTAAGTGAAAAAACAAATGAATGCTTCCTCTCTCTCTCTTTCTAATATAAATCAATAAAAAATTAAGTGTCTTTCCTGACTACCTTAAAGACTATTGAGAAAATCCTATGAGTAATGAATGAAAATATATTTATAGATTGTAAAGTGTAATGCCAGTGTAATTTATTTTGATGGAATAGTGGTTAATTCAGATACTAAGAAGATACTTTGTTCTTCTGGCTATATGAAGGCATTATATGAGTGTCATCTTTCTTGAAGTCTTCTACATTTATATAAAAAAAAATTCCTAATTAAGGTGTATGTATAATGAATTGAAATAGTTTTTTTCTACAAAAAGTACCATACCACAAAATGTCTTATAAAGACTTGGGTTATAAAACCCTAGTTGAATGTTAAAATGTAACCTTAGTCTAAAGAACTTAAAAAATATAGTAAAATGTTGCATTTGTATTTGAAGCAGGATATTTTATCTATCAAGGTACATTAAACAAAAAAGGATTCAACGTTCTAAGTGTATGACTTGTGACTAACTTGAGTTAACTTGATTAACAGGAACATAAAACTAGGTGTCTGTCTTTGTGGGATGACAAAATGTGTCACATAGATGTAGACTGCCTAGAGAGAATTAAAGTCTGGGATAACTGGAATACAAACTTAACAAAAGCAATAAAGGAAATTAATATTTGTTATATATCTACTACACAGCTGGCAATGTGGAAAGTATTTAAAAACATGTCATCATTTACTTTTTATAGAAACACTGTGCAGATAGCAATATTAATTTCATTTTTTATAGAAGAATGTGAGACTGAATAAAATGGAATACTTGATTTAGTTCATAAGCTACTTAGTAGTAGAGGTAAAGGAGTTTCAGGGATCACCACCTCATTTCTAAAGCTAGTATTTCATAAGAAGAGTTAGCCATAATTGAAAATTGTTATCAGGTTGGCATTCAAAACCCCACCCACATACCTATAGTACTTTGTGGTAAGAAGCAAGGTTGACTGGTCATTTTGAGGTGTAAATATATCACATCTAGCAATTATATATGTGGTGAAGCTGCAAAAAGGCATCTTGTCCTTTAAGTTGTGGAGGAAGTTTTTCTAAAAAAAATCAGGATTTTTTGAGAATAATACTTATTGTTGGCTATTGGGTTGGTACTACTGCTACAGGCAGTGACTGAAGCAGAGAATAAAGTAGTTCCCATTCTTGAATAAGATCTAGAAGGATAAGTGACATTATGGAACTGAGAAAAACTTAGTGATAATCATGGGCATATATCTACAGTGCTTGCAAAAAAAGTAGGTGATTGTTATAATGATTGATTCTACCTTTATTCTTATTTAGACATTGTAAGCAGTGTGTCCTTACATTAGGTGTTAGCAAATCTAGAAAAGTAGAAAGCCTCAACAACTTCTTTGACTGGGACTTAAGAAGAGGGTCTATTTTGTACCATCCTGTACAATTCATAAAACAGAAAGAGGATGGAGGTTAGAAACCAGGTAGCTATCAGGTGTCAGTCAGAAGGCATAATCTCTACACAGATTGTAGCATTATCTGTACTTAGAACATAATGTTTTATTTTGGTGTAGGAATTTTCATCCTCCCTTTCCGGGCATCTTAAATATTCCTCTTAGTCTTGGACACTACAGGGTTTAAGCTTACAGAGAATAAATTTCTTCTTTTCCAAAAATTACAATGAAAAAAACTAAAAAAAGACCAAAAAGATGATAAACATTTTAATAACCATTTTTCTAAATTATTCAACATCACCAAGAATATTTCATAAGAAATATGGTGTGTGCTTCCATTTATTTTTCTATAACACTAAGATGAAATAACACATGACAATCTAAGTATTTCAAAATGAAGAAAGTATGTAAATTGGGAGGAAACGACAAGGATCCAAGCCTAAACTCTACTCCAATATGTATTTTTAGATAAAGTAAATAAAACCCATATTGTGCCAAATGCAAAAATGCAAATCTTTTATCTTAAGACCTAAAGAAATAGTTTCCTGAACAAAATTTCAGTAAAAGTTCGTACCAATTTAATTTCCTACTGATAACTGCCATCACATTTCCTTTTCATATTGTGTATCAGTCACATTTCTGTGTATCTGGTATGGCATAAATCCCTGCTGGGAGGCAAAGCAGGATAATAACTGCAATAAAGAATATTATTCAATTACATCTTCCAAGGAGTTCTGAGTTAATAGCATATTTAGAAGCCCCTGGTAGATCTTAGTGTATATTAACCACATCATTAGTAGCCGAATTATATTTCATGCTATATTGACTTTAAGTGGGGAGGGGATGGCAAAAATGTGAGCAAAATAATCTTCACTGATTCTCCCATTAACTTCACTTTGCATTGAACACCAGGCCTTCAAGTTTACATGCTAATCCTGTGTGTTCCTTAGCTTAAAAAGAGCTCAAATCAACAACTGATTTATTGCAGACAGCTTTGACACAAATGCATTTTTACTGATACTAAAGACCTTAACTTGGACAAAGAGTGACAGAAGAAAAGGAGAGAATCAAAGAGCATATATTTAAGGTATTAGCCTGATGTGGGCTATTTATGGAGGTTCTCTGTGTCAACTAGGGAAGAAACAGAAAAATACATCAATGACAATTGCAAATGACATAGGCCTTTCACAATGAGCTATGATTTCTGTTTATCTTAGTAAATGAGAAGACTTACTATGAATTGTGGCAGGCAGAGGGGCCACCCAAGAAGTCCATACTCTAGTTCCTGAAACTGTGAATATCTTACTATATGTGACAAAAACAAAGCAAAAACAAACAAACAAAAAACTTTGCAGATATAATTAAGGCTACAGACCTTAAAATATCCTGAACTATCTGAGAAGGCTCAATTTATTCCTCTGAACCCTTAAAAACACAGAACTTTCTGTACATAGAGGCACAGAGATTTGACAGAAATCATAGAGAGATCCCCCTGTGAGAAGGATTCACCATGCCTTTCTGGCTCTGAGATGTAGTGGCCAACATGCAAGGACCGGAGAGAAGTCTCTAGGGAATAAGGGAAGCTTCCAACTAACAGTCAGCAAATAAACAGGAACCTCAGTCCTTCAGCCACAGGAACTGGATCTGCCAACAACTTGAATGACTTTGGAAGAGGATTTTCCCAGAGCCTTCTAAGAAGAACCTGGCTGATGGACACCTTAATATTTTGGCTTCTTTGGCAAAAACAAAACAAAACAAGAAGCTCACAAAAAACAAACAAACAAACAAAAAACAGCTAAGCCAACCCAGATTTATAACTTAAGAACTGTTAGATAGTAAGCTTATGGGATATTGTTTTTAGTGGCTAAATTTGTGGTAATTTGTTACAGCAGCAACTAATTAGCAGTAACTAATACATGAATATAACTGAATGTGAAGTTGCACATAAAAAGCAAAAGGTTAATGTTCAGTCATAAAAATTTTAGATTAACATTCAACTGGCCTTTTGAAAATCATGAGGAAATAATAGTACCTCAGTTGGCTCATTGTAACATTACTCAAAAATGTTTACAAGGAACTCTGTAGTTCATAGGAAACATTTTTTTTTCCTTTCCATTCCTAGAAAATTTCTTTTTTAACCCTCATTATTTTATTTAACTAGTCTGCAGTTTATCATTCTGGTGTGCCAATTTGTTCTGTGATAGATAATGAAATATTCTTTGGCATTTTTCTATGTCATTAACTTGTGTAAGTGTTATTTCATAAACAGGTCTTAAAAATCTCTTTAGTTCTCTGCATATCAGTTTGCACTACTTTGATTTATTTTCTCATTAATATTTACTTAAATCAGTGTATATTTCCCTATAAATACTATTATTCACCATTTACTAAGTCTAAAAATGTATAGAGGGCCTGATCTGTGGTGGCGCAATGGATAAAATGTCTACCTGGAATGCTGAGGTCGTCAGTTTGAAACTCCAGCCTTGCCTGGTCAAGGTGCATATGAGCACTAACTACGGCAGGTTGATGCTTCTCACTCTCTCTTTCTCTCTCCCCCCTTTAAAATCTTTAAATAAAATCTTTTTAAAAATGTAAAGAACGTCCGATCATTTATCTGATTAAAATTATTTAATGACTCTGCAAAGTACCATACTCATTTGCTTGACTTAAACAACCCAATATATTTTAGCCCTAGCTTTATTCTTTAGCTTCATTTCTTTTTATATTCATATCTATTATCTTTTGATCAACCATACCGAGATTATTAGTTCTTCACAGCTATTTATATATTCTCTTTCTTCTCTGGGAACCTTGTTTTATTCATCATCTGGCTAACTCCAAATGTACATACACCAGGGATAAATTTAGGCATCCTCTTTTTGTAGAAACCTTCTCTATCCCTAAGTAGTCAGGGTTAATATTTCACCTCTGTCTTGTTGTAGAATTCAATGCTTGCCATTATCATAAAACTTATTGTATAGTATTGACAGTAGCAGCTTACTCAATGATCTCTTTTTCTTAAAATATAAAATTAGTAATACAGTGGTCCTTGTCTACCATGGGGGTTAGGTTCTAGAATCTACCATGATAGGCAAAAATCCACGAAATACTGATTTTATATTTATTTTATTATTGATATATAGTTTAAAGCTTTATATATATTTTTAATATTGTATTCAAAAATTTTAGGCTAGAAAATGCTTATTTTACTGCAAAAATAAGTAAAATAATAAATATATAAAAATACCTATGGACCACAAAATCCACAATATAGTGAAAAATCTGCAATACAAAATTAGATATATATGATTTAAAAATCCGCGATACTGTGAGACTGCAAAAAGTGAACTGCAATACGGAGAGGGATGACTGTAATAAATAATGTATTTTTTCTCACTTTGTATAAATGATGACTGTCACATACTAGGTATTAAATAATATGTAATAAATGATGAAATAAGTATATGAACCAATCAATCATCTAATCAATAATCAATCAATCAAATCCATTAAGAAAGTTCTGGTTTCTCTTTAGAGTCTAGAAAAACCAGAGTCAGAATCAAAAGGTTAGTTATCAGTGAATTATATGCTATAAATACAGATAAAAATTAGAACTGAAGCATGAATTTATTAATGGCATGAACTATAAGAAACTGAACTTAGGAAGAATGAGTCCAAAGTCTGGGGAAATCAGCATAGGTTAGTGGTGCTCAAAGTGTGATTTCCAAATCATCAGGATAAGTCTCACCTGGAAACTTGTTAGAGAGGCAACATTTTAGTCTTAACCCAGAACTACAAATTCTAGAAGTGGAGTCTAGAAATCAGTGCTTTAATAAGCCCTCTAGATGTCAGTATGAAAACTACTGGCATAGGTGAAAGAATTAGATGCAAACTTGAATTTCAGCAAGCAGTGTCAAATATCTAAGGGACCAAGTTACTGGGAAGAAGGGAAAAAGTTACAAGACACTGGATGTAAAAAGTTAAGCTGTCAATACTGGTGAAATTGAACAGGCATAGAGAGATAGAGCACTAGTTACAGAGACACAAAAGCAAATAAGACTGAAGTATTGACCCAATATTTTCTACAGTGTTAGGCCTCAATAAGCTAAGAGGTAATAAGAGGTATGGATTCTGATACCTTCTTAAGGGCAATAAAAGAGATAGGGGTAAGAATTCATATTTAATAATGTCTTTTTCAACTGATTCAGTTTGGTATTACCTCTTGTTCCTAGATAAGATTCTTAACTTATTAGGATCCTTATCCAAATATCCTGACTTAGAGCCAGAAATGAGCTTTAAGCAGAGGTAGGATATAGCCAATCTTGCTCCAATAGTAAGTTATTTTGGTAGAGATCATGGTTTTAACTGACATCTATTTCTAAGTAGATAACACAAAAATGAGACTGAAGCCTTCTTCAGTCTTTATTCATATAACAGTAATTAGAACAAAAATGTAGGCAAAATGAAACACAAAAAATAGAACTTTAAAAACAAATACTGAATTTATGCTTCATTATCCATAGTAATGTGATTAGCATGGACTTCGGCCAAGCTTTTCAACTATGTTCTGATGTATAAGAATTCTTAACAAGGAACACAATTTCTGTGTGGTTGTATACATGATGCCAAAGATTCTTATAAGAATAAAAATACAATAGATAATTTTAAATTTCTCCAAATCAAAATTTTTGGCATTGTATAAACAATGCTAGTGATTTATTTCTACTTTTCATGTCAATGTTTTGGTAGTTACAGCTAGTACGATGTTCTTTTTCCCCTCTGGTAACTTGCTATTGTTTTGAATCTATTAATAAAATGTCTGTTTAATCCTACTATATGTTCAGCAATGCCCACTGAAGTTAGCAGTGAGATACCCAAAGTTTGGCAGTGATACAGAGGATGAAAGAAATAAATGTGACTTAAGAACCAAGAAAATTAAGAGCAAAACAATCATATTTGCTATATGAAATTGAACTTGAAATTTAATGTTGACAAGTTAAAATCAACATAGGAGATCAGGCCGTGAAAGTTTCAGTTTGTGTAATAGCAGATAAAACATTATTCTGAGAGGAGCTAAACAAAATGCTTTCTAAAAAATCTACATAAAGGCACAAAGCAGCTAAATAAAATGCAGAAATTACCATAAGCAGCTAAACTCAGAAGAAAGAAACGCAGAGATGTGAACCCAAAACTGAGGAGTCAGTTGTCCCCTTAGTGAATCTTCCTGTTTCATTCCTAAATAAATAACCAACAAACATGCATGCACACAACCACCAAAAGACATGTGAAGAATGTTTATAGCAGCATGTTCTTACTATGGAAATAGCCCAAATATTCATCAACACTAGAACAAAAAAATATATTTGTAGGATGTAATACTATAGAATGTTTTAAATGGACGAATTCACAAAAAGAATGTTAAACAAAAGAAGCCAGATATAAAAACTGTATACAAATTTACCTACATAAAGCTAAAGCACAAGCAAAACTAATCCACATCAGGGGAGGGGAAGGGGTCATGATTAGAGATTGCAGTTTGGATCTGACTTGCTGTGGTTCAACACTCCATTATATCTCTAGAGCAGAGGGAAAATGAGCTTTCCATCTGGTCCAGACCAGAAATAAGTTTTTCTGTAGGTTTGGGGGCCAAATTCTGAGCTAATAATCCTTACTATTCCTTGCTTTGTCATTGTTCTCTGTCAATAAATATTTCTTAGGGGCTTCTAAAGGAAGAACAGAACTATCACCATCAAAGCAGGTGTTAGGGTTGCTTACTGAAATGACATCTTAGCACTGCCCCATTCTTTCACCTTCAAGAATCACATAACTACTGTCAAAAGGTGATTTAAGAAGTCAGGTCCTTGGACCCCATACTATGTTTATTTATCTGCAGTTGGATAATGCTTTATAATGAAACAAATGTTAAATATTAAAAAGCAAACTAATAATTATCAAGGGTGAAAATATTCAGATTGTTCCCCCACTGAGTTAAGCATTCCATGTTCAATACATATCAATCTAAACTTTGTATAATTTCTATGCCTATCATTTAGGATGGCAGTAATAAGCCTAGATCCAAAACTGCTTCCTTCAATGTAAAAATAAAAACTCTCCTCTAGATGCAAATACTATGGGAAAGTCAAAGCCCAGATGTACTTACAAACCTTTTCTTGAAGGATTTAATATTGAAAAATAAAATAAGCAGGGTTTTGAAATAATTACATAGCAATTTTATTGTTTGAATTTATATGGCAAAGACAGATCTGATCATATTTGACATCTTATTTCTTTTGTCATTTCCTTCTGTGTTAAGCTGTTATTATCTCTCTTAACCTCCTAATGGGTGAATTATATTTGAGCAATTGCCTCTCCAGCAACATTTATGAAAATGAGTGTAGTACTCTGAAAATACTTCCTTCTATAGCTCATTAAATGTTCTTTCTAACTTGTTCACATGAAGTATAGATTATTTAGCGTCCCCATAATTGAACAGTAGAATTTACCAAACAATGGCAAGCTATTTATATATTTTCCTTTCGTTACAAAATGTAGACAGGTACATGCCTTTTCATTGATAGTGTTATTAAAGATTCAATACCACTTGTGAATCACAAAGGGCTGAATTATATAGTAAAGTATAAAAACCAAAAATGAAGAAAAATTTTAAATCTTTCTTCCTGCTGTGAATGCATTAAAAAATCTTTTCTTTAGCTCATCACAAAGAAATGTACAAAGTAACAGAATTGTTATGACCTGAAAAATCAACCAAATATGGCATTCAATGTGTCATATATACGTATGCATATGGATTTGAATGAGTTAGAGAAAAAAATATATCTATATCTCTATCAAAGCTATATCTATACAGAAGAAAAAACCCATAGAGGTTATGCTGTCTCACTCCCTTTTCCAGTACAGAATAGCTACTTTTGAAATTCCTTTTAGTATGAGGCTCATCGTAACTTTGAAAAGTAAGAAAGTGATTCTTGGATTTAAGACTTTAAAACTTTTCAATATTCTTGACATTCTATTTCTAAGTGCTACCAAGGTCAGCTCTCTTTTAGATTGTAAAAATCACACAAAACTTTTCTGATGTTTTTTCCTTTCTGTATAAGCTAAAAGATTGAAATGGTTCAGTTCTTTGCTCCCAAAGACATCACTGCAATAATATAAATTTTTTCCCATTCCTCTCTCTCTCTCTTTCTCTTACCAAAAGACATTGGTGGACTCTTTATTTCTTCCCTTTTCTGATTGGCTTCTTATTAACTAAATAGCTCTTGAGAAAAGTTGCCCTGTCAAACATTCTTCTGAAATGTATAGGACTTTTCTCTAAATCCCCATAATGATTGAAACTGCTCCCAACTCTCCTCACCCTATTGGTGTCTGTGTCTGAGGTATGTGTGAGCATGCAAAGTTCTCCCTCCTAACCCTCATGTACCTTACTCTCTCAACTCACATGGCAGTAGTAGCCTAGGAATCCCAACTAAGAACCAAATTACCCTGGCTTAGTTTAGTCACTGATGTTTCATTTATTACTTTTGTTCTGGCTGAAAATTCCTATTTCTTCACATTCCAGCTCAGGTGTCACTGTGCCTATGAGCACTTTCACATTCTTTGCATAGAACTGGTTATGTTTCTTTCTGTAATTTCATAATACTTGGCTTATCAGTGAAGAATTTTTTCTTTACACTATCTTTAGAGCTATATGAGTTTGAAAACCATGTGCTAGCCAAATATGAATCTCTTAGTACAAAACATAATACATAGTAGTATATTCTCAATTCTTGAATAATTGAACAAGCCAATTACATATAAGAACAGGGCAAGGATACCTATCCACATTGTATAGTCTGTATAGTAGTGATGTCCAACCAGTATGCCATGGTCCCTAGGGTGGCAATGGAATTATTTCATAAGGATTACACAGTTGGAAAACTGTTACTTTTGATTGCTCAGCACACACTCACACTTTATTTTCCTTGCAGAGTCCCTATCTTCACATCTAGGTCATGAGGTTCACGTTAATCTAAGATTCAAGGAGTAATTTATGAATGATTTAGCCAATTAGCACATCACATTTTTCTGTCTACAGTAGTTGGCTGGGAACAAGTATGAGGCCAAAGAAAGGCCAATCAGAGCCAATGACACATAATTTTAGGAAATATGTTGGCAATGTGGAACCAGAAGACCCTTTTACATTGCAAGAGTAGACACCAAGGGAGAGTAAGAATAAAATCAACAATAATAAAACCAATGAGAACAAAAGCTTAGATAAGGAGAAAGAACAAGTTTTGATAATATCATTTGAAATCCTAGGTCTAACCATGCTATGTAAGTGAAAAACTTTTTTCTGTTTTGCTTAGGTCAGTTTGCAAGTTAAAAGGTCTAATACAGCCTACCAATACTAATTTGCACTAAACTTTGTCATAAATTGTACCATACACACACACAAACATATGTGTGTATATTTATGTATATATAACCTCTTATTTTTCAAATATATGCAACACTATTGTAATAAATAAAATACAACAAATTGTTTATAAATATTGACTTCATGCCAGCTTGGTTATGCCTCCTCTCACTTGCTGGACTCTAAACATACAAGAGTATGCCCTGAGGCCCACTTAACTTTTAATATTAAAAGGGATTATCATACTCAAAAATTTTGTTACCTCTGATTTGAAACATCTGGTGCATCCTGAATCTATAATTCATGTTCAGTAGATATATATTGATTGATTTCAATCATAAGAGAAGTTTTCTTTATTAGCTTAAATATAGTATTACCTTAAATTATATGATATTGTTGATTAGCAACCATTTTAAACTTAAAAGGGAAATTTCATATAGTTTAACCTAATGGAAGCCCAATAACTATTTATTGAATGAATAAATATATTTTACTGTTTTTATTCTATAGCTATATAATACTCTGCCAAAAGAGGTAGAAATAGCAATTTTGTGAATATTTTTTACTTGAATCACCATTTTTTGTTATTATTGCTCAAACTGGCTTGTGTGTTTAGACATAGCCTAAAACATAGAAATTGTTGGGGAGATTAATTTCTATTTTCATTTCTAGGTCTGAAATAGCCATTGCAGATACTTGAACACCAGTAGCTCTTTCTTCACCATCTAAAGTGAAGTAAGCTCACTTTCTTTTTCTCCTCTATTTTGATGGATTTACCACATTTGTATAAGAATTTTTAAAAATCCTTATGTGGCATGCTGATCCAGAGAAATGCTCTGAAATAATATTTTTCTAAAGCTTTTAAGTCCATTTGTATTCACCTCCCCAACCCCTGCCAGACGCCTGTATCATCCTGTTTCCCCTTCTATAATAATTCATTATTCCTTTCTCTCCTCATTGTTTTAATGATCTGAGATATTATCTAGAACAAAATTTTTAAAAAATTGTCCTGCAATTTTGAAAATAAAAGAATTATAAAACCAATGCCCACCCCTTTTTCCCTCCACCCACCCCTCTCAGCACACAGTTTTCTGCATATTGTCACAGTCACAATGGGAACTACATGTTCTGACTCTTCACAGTGCCCACGGTGCTTGTTAAACAAAGGAAAACAGGTACTCGAGGTTTGTGTCTCAACGGAAAATGTTCCCAAAATTCTAGATGCAAAATAATAGTTGATTCTGAATTCCTGAAGACACTTACATACTTCCTGAACTTGAATTATTCTTCCCAACATTCACAAAATTAAAAGCTCAAATTAAACATCTCATTAATGTAGCTCCTTTGCAATTCATCTATTTGTTTCAAAAAATAATAAAGGGGGAAATTTATGCATTTTAGGAGATACTTGGTCACAATGTCAACACATATTTATTTAAATGTCTCGAAAAAAATAAAACAACAACAAAAAACTGCAAAGCCTGTTGCAGGAAGAGTGTGGAGTACAGGAATTCAACCAAGTGAGTAAACATGAAATGGAGGATTATCCTTATTTGTGGATAATCCATTATAGCAAAAAATTGAATCAGGGCTTCTGCATCTAAAACAGGGGGGTTACTGACAGAACCTGAAGGAAGTGACTTTTTAGATGAGAAGTAGACTAGACTAAAAGCAAGGAGACAGTACAGTCTGGTGTCCTGGCAACTGGAGCAGGAATCCAGACTGGGTTAAATCCCTGTTCTGTTATTTCTAAGGTTAAGTATCTTATTGTAATTCAGGCAACTCGTACTGAGGCCCTACTTCTGTCAGGCTCCCAGCTAAGTTCAGGGACTTGGTTCACACAATTAAATGCTTCTATCCTGCAACATCAAATTTTTTTCCTCCCAGATTATTTCATCAGCAGGCACACATGTTCTAGTAGCTCTCTTCTTTAAAAAATTCTCCCTGGTTCACAGATCCCCTCCAGTTATAAACCAATTTTTCAGTTTCCCACTTCAAAACATCTTGCAAAATGTGTTTTTTATCTCCTTAGCCCTGCCTTTCATCATCCCCCACAGGCTACTTTATTCAGGGTTTGGTAAAGTTGTAAAGACTCAGATGTTGGAGTCAGCTTCTTTAAGTTCAAATCCCAGCACTGTCACTTAGTAACTATGAGACAGGTTATTTGCTGTCTTTCTGCCTCTGCTTCCTTAAAAGTAAAATGAAGTAAAAATTGCACCTAATTCATTGTGGTTATAACTAGTTGTAACGTATGTAAAAGCTCTTAGATGCATAGTAAACACTGTTAATTGGGCACATTTATTATTATATGTCTCTACTACTCAATTAAAACTATTCTAGTCATGGTGGTCACTGGCTCCAATCTTGACAAATCCAGTGGTCGCTATTCTGTCTTCATCTTGCCTAAATTCTCATTTGCATTCAACACAGCTAATAACTCCCTAATTGAAATATGCCCTTCTCTTGGCTCCCATGACACTACATTCCCCTAGGTTTCTTTCTGCTCATTGGCAGGCCTTCCTAGTCTCCTGTGATAACACCTACTCCTACCCTGCACACTTGTTGTTTCTCTGGAATCATATTGCCCTCACAGCTTCACCACAATGGCTCCTTTGCATTATTCAGATCTCAGCTCAATACAACCTTTTCAGTGTTAGAAAGTGACAGAGCTTGGATTAAGCCTGGATATTTCTGACTTGAAAGCCCAGTCTTTCTGCCATGCCTGGGGTACAGGTTCTCTTTGATACTGATGCTATTACTTAAACTGCCATCTCAATCTGCCCTCTCTACATTGTTTTGCAAGAAATGATACTAGAAGCTAGTGTGGGCAAGCCAAGTTCAAATTTCGGGAGAAGAGTTTCAATTCCAGAAGTCTCAAAGGTTCTCTTTTTATAACAAATCCTTTTTGTAACACATTTCTCTTTGTAACAAATGGGTGTTCGCTTCCAGAGCAGAAACTTCCTGTGTGTAAAGTGTGAACTTGCTGGTTATATAAGCATTTGAACAATCTATGATTTGAACAGCATTTTATTGATCAAATGTTCAAAATACAGAAAATTAATTTGCTTAATTAATTTTTTGTTTCTTTCATCTAGCATATAT
The DNA here is from genome assembly GCA_037038555.1 of Rhynchonycteris naso. Lineage (NCBI taxonomy): Eukaryota > Metazoa > Chordata > Mammalia > Chiroptera > Emballonuridae > Rhynchonycteris > Rhynchonycteris naso. Next base: position 173,919,848 of record CM072997.1, read on the forward strand.
TCTTTTTAGTTCTCACTCTTCTGAGTTTTATTTACCAAAACAACACATAATTTTTATTAAAATAGTCTACCAAATATAAGTCAAGAGAGAAAAAAATACATAAAATAGAGTATGTGTAAACTCACATTATTGAGACATTTGAGTGAAGAAGGTAAAATGTTGAAGCTAGACAATTCCAGCTTCTTTTGGTGCTTGTTTGGTTTTATAGCAAACACTGTTTGATAGATGTATTTGTTAAATTAGAAGAATAAATGTAGATGATGCATATTGTTTAGCTTAGCTATAGCAATTTTAACATTTACTAGTAAAATGACTCTCTGAAATGGCTAAACCTGCCTTTCCTTGACAATATATATAGATGCCTAATATCCAATTAAGTTTAGCAAAATAAATAAAATAAGACCCATCTGAGATATACCTTTTTGAGTCATTTATACTCACCAAGAGAAGATTCAGTTTATTACAAATACCTTCATTGTGTTTATATTTGGAGCTTAAATATTCACATTGCCCATTTCCTGTCCCAACTTATTTTCCATTATCCAGTCCAGTTTTCTGAGTTTGCCCTAAATTTACCTTAGATTAGAGTGCAAATAAGAATATTTTCACAGGCCAGTGATGTGACATATATTTTTTCTACTTAAGTAGAGGTGCTCTACAATTCTAAATTTGAAGAGAAATTAAGATTTTATATTTCTTGCACATGAGTATTATTGTTTATGCAGTCACAGTTTTATGATCTTGATTGTAAATTAATTTATTGTATTTTTTATGAGTCATAGCATCAATTTTCATTAGATCCTATAGATGTCTTCACTCATAAGTGACATTTTGAAAATGAAATAAACAATTCTGGCTACATCCCCATGATCTACTGTTTTATGTTCACATCTAAGAGCACATTGCTTTTAATCAGTTTAGGGTATTAAGGCAGTTCTTTGTTTATCTACTTTTCCTTTCCAAACATTGTATCTGCCAGTTTGTAATACATGAAATCTATTGTCTCCAACCCACCAGTTGTTTGATGCTATATAAACTATCTAAGTCTTTTCTTTGTCATTCAATGTATGCCCTTTCACATTTGGCTGAGGATTAAATTCTGGTACTGAATATCTTTGCATCAGACCAGAACCAACAAGAGTGAATAGAGGGTAAGTACATATTTTCAAAGACGCTCTCTCATCTCCCTTCCTGTCAGTGTCTGCCGTCCTTTGACGGAATGCTAACATTTGCAGACAGCTAACTCAACCTTAGTGCAATACAGATTTGTTCTCAGTGATGGCTTTGGAGTAAACCTTTTTGCTTCCAATTCTGTTATGTTGATTCTTCCCCTTTAGCTAGAATTGCTTTTGAAATTCTGAGTCAGATTATTTGGTTTGTGATTATCTCTCCTTTTTAAGGTTTTAAAAAGGACAAAATATTTTGTGTTCATGACTGGAAAGGTGCAAATTTGTATTACTTTGCATATCTCTTTTAAAATATTTCACCTTTTATATTTGCCACTTGCTCTCTAGACAAATTGTTTGTGTTCCCATTAGAAGGAAGAATTCATCTATTTAAAAACTACAGTTCAGTGAGTTTTAACAGACATACTCTTGTGAAACTAGTACTTCAATAAGAGACAAAACATTTCTGTCACGCCCAACAGAATTTCTTGCACCCCTTCAATTCACCTCTCTCTTAGGGCATCCTTAGAGAACTCCTGACTTGTTTTTTGACACTAGAGATTAGTTTCCATTTTCTAAAATCATATATATGAACCTTTTGATTTTTACTGTTTTCTGTGTTTTCTTTCACATGGCATAAGTTGAATGCAGAGAGAAAACTGACCATATTTCAATCCATATTTGGGATAATTCTGAGTAAATAAGAATGAAGAATAACTGCGCAGTGAAAATGGTGACTTTGGTATTTGTGTTCAAGAAACTGAAGGGGAATATTTTTAATGAAAGTAGAAGGCATAATATATTTCCTGTTGAAACCACAAGGAATAAAAAAAGGAAAAGGGGAACACAAATTTTTGCCAGAGAATGACTTCTAAGTCAGCTAAAAATTAAAAACTTTCCATTAAAGCATCTAATAATTCCTTTATTTAAGGAACTGAAAATCATCATAAAACAAAATTGTGAAGTGATGAATTCAGACATAAAAATATAACAAGTTCAGGAAATGTCGCCACTGGTTTTTCAGGTTCACATGAATCTGATTTCAGTTCCCACATACTCTTTACAGAGGATATTTAAATAATTTGACTGTGACAAGCCAAACTGTTTTGAGACCTCATTGAAAGTCAAATGAAAAAATTAATCAAATGCAAAAATATTCCAGTCAGGCCCCAGAAAAGCTTCAGGTTAAAAAATAAAAATGTTGCCTGTGAGAAAGAAAATCAATCAATTCAGGAAAAGCAGACATTGGTTCAAATCTACATGGTCAGTAGTGACTAGAAATCACTAGAATTTTAGGGGATTGCATTTTTCTTAAAAATCATCAGATAGTCTTGGGCTATGTCTATTATTACAAAAGCAGTTTATTTGGCAAACTGCTCACCTGATTAAATCAGCAGTCAAATAACTGATTAAATTTTCTTTTCTCACTGTCTTCACTGTTTTTATAAACAGGCTTTAGTGACTAGTATACAAATAATTGTCTATAGTACAAAACAACCATGGAAGTGACTTATGGAATAGCTATTCTAATTAAGCAAAAGAATGACTTTTATAAAAATAAAAAAAGAATGACTTTCATATTATTAAATGCCACTGAATATTTTCATCAGTAAACTACCTTCTTGTTTCTGCTATGAATTTTACAAACTATTCCTTGCTTAGTAAAATAATCTGACAAATATTGCTTTACTATTCAGTCAGAGCTGCTCTTGGTTTGTGGGACTCAATAACTTAAATGACTATATATCTCTATGTTCTAGACTATGTGACTATATATGTGGGTAATAACCTTAGTCTGTCACTTAACTTACCAGCTTTATCACCTTGCAATTTTTTAAATTTCTTTAAGCCTTTTTATCCTTACCCGTTGAAAAAGGATATCATTTAAAGTTATGAGTATTTAGTAAGCTAATGGCTGTGAAATATTGAGCACAACACCTGAAACAAAGAAATGCTAATATATGATATTCTTAAATTTTTATGTATTTCTTTTAGAGAGAGAAGAAGGGAGAGAAAGAGAAACATCGATTTGTTGTTCCACTTATTTATGCATTCATTGGTTGATTCTTGTATGTGCCCTGACCAGGGGAATCAAACTCACAACCTTTGTGTATCAGGAAGATGCTCTAACTAACTGAGCTAACTGGTAAGGCCTGATTATGATACTCTTATATTCTTTGAAACATTTAATTCATTCATGCATTTGCAACTATCAGTTGATTTCTTTACTAAAATCCAGTCATTGTGTAAAGCATTTAGGAATCAAATGGTTCAAAATTCACAGCCCCTGTTCTGATTAAGCTTAGTGTGTTGTAGGAAATATATTCAAATATGTGAGTAATGTTAATAGAGTACTATTCTGAGAGAAGCAAGGGCATGGTGTGCTGTGGGAACACAGGAGAGCTCCCTGGAGGAAGTAATAGGAATAGCCTGGAGGAGAGTAATACAGAGGGGCTCTAAAAGGAAAGAGCATGTGTTAAAACCTATAATAAATTTACCACTTCAGATAGTGACTATAGATGCAATTCAACTAAAAAGGCCAAACAAAACAAAACAAACCTTTGTTTTCTCCTTACTGCTTCTAGTGCTGAGGAACAAGCATGGCAAATAAGAGCTCTTTAGCCTCATATTTAGGATTCAAAAAAGAAGAAACCTCATCAAACCCAGAAGAGGTTAATCAAAGTTCAATGCTAAAATGTCTGCCCTTGGGGCCAACCATATCTCAATAGAAGGAGACTCAAAATGTATTTCTCATTCTTTGTACTGAATGGAAAAAATAAATTAAAGAAAGAGAAAGAATTAGAAGAAGCATGCAATCAATTCTTTCCTTTACAAATTCCAGCAATTCCAGAGGCCTGACAGCAGCAGCTAGCTCTTTCAGAGTTCACAGACAAAAAAAAGCCTATTAGAATGCACTCCATTCCCAAGGAAAGGGGTCACTCAAGATCCTCAGACCCTTAACTCTGAATAGATGTAATGAAAACCAACTGCTATTTTAAGAATTTAGAAGAGGATTTCCCTCCCCAAAGAAAAGAAACCAGACACCCTCCTTGCTCTAATGCTGTTTCATCGTTGGCAGCAGGCATGCTTTTCACTAACGTTCTGTGGGTTTTTAAAGCCATTAAATATGGGCTTAGTGACTGAGAATACAGTTCTTCACAAACGAGGCTTAAAATGTAATTGACACAAAGCCCATCCCTCTGGGATTACAGGGCTCTAATCATTTCCTGAGGCTTGCATGCTCTTTTCTCCATGCTGGTCAAGGTAATATGAAGCCTGTCAGAAAGGGGATGTGTTGTTCCCACACCATTTAGTGACCACAACATCTTTCACCTTCAGTGGGAGGAAAATAATCCAGACTACTCAACAAATAGTACAGATCCAGCAGCTGGAGACAAAATGCATCTTTTTGAGGCTTTCTGGCAACTCAGTTTTATGAAATTAATGTAATTGATATTTGGATTTCTCTTCTAAAATCTTCCTCTAAAGTGCTCCATGTATAGTAGTGACAACCCCACTAACTGCAAGGATGTCTGTGAACAGGTAGATGTAGACATCATCTCATTTGAAAATGAGGAACCTAAGGCAGAAAGAAATCAGCTGACAAAACAACAGTGACAATGAGTACAGGAACAGAAGTGAGAAAAGTGATTATCACTTAGAAATTGAGGTATGAATGTATAAATTCTTTTTTTGCTCTAACTTGAAGAAGAAAGGGCAGGGGAGAACTTTCGCAATGCTAACTTTGAACACATCATTCCTGCTGTTCATAATGGGTTGAGTCCACGGGCAAGCTCGCTGGGCAGAGGGGAGGAAAGCTGCCTATCTACATCAGTGCTCCATACATCGTCTGCAAAACTTGGTCTTCTGCTACTTGCATTTTTTTACATGGCCTAATCTGTGGGATGCTGTTGGGCAGATAAAATTATTATGCTCACTTTGTTAAAGATGGCACTGCCCATGTACAAGTTTTAAGAATAAGCTTTTCCCCACACCCTTGACTGATTGGATGATTTGGGGTGGTGCACTCTTATGAGGAATCCTCCCTTTATGCCTCAGATAAGTGACTTTGTATCAGAGACTTTCTTGTTTGTAGATTGGGTTAAAGGTTTGGATTCTACACTATAAAGTGGGGCAAGCCTGGAGCTTGCTCTCTCTCGGTACCTGAGGTTAGCATTAGAGAGGAGAGCAGATTAAGGCCATGTGGAGGAGAGGAGAAGCAGCCAAGATGGTGGAGTGCTGAAGAAGAAGCCAGTGTGTGCAGAGTTTGTGCAGAGAGAAGGAGATGGGAAACAGAGGTGAATAAGTTTGGTGAGATAGAAACCTTTGATTCTAGGAAACTCGGATAAGCCAGTAGCTTTGTGAGCACTGAATGAGTAGGATTTGAAGCCCAGTGTGTTTTTTTGCTTGCCCGCAAGGTGCAAGCTAGAATTAAATTGATGGCTCACCAGTTCTTGGCTTTGTTGTTTCATTACCGTCTGTCCGAATCTAATGCGAATCTGCATGGTCCAGGTGGCCGTGATCCTGGCTGCAACTATTGGCTTTACAGATGCTCCTCTGGTGAAGTTTCCCTTCTGTGTCATTATATTCACCAACACATGATTATTGAATGGCTCATGTTTAAATTGTATGTGTTGGGCAAATAAAATATATTATGCTCACTTTGTTTAAAATGACACTCTCCACGTGGAAGCCCATCTCCTAGGTTATGATATTAGTTTCTCTTCTTGCTTGGGATGGGCGTGATTATATTAATTTGTTTGGGGGACAGGCTTTAAGCAGGCAGAGTCATTATAGCCCAAGGCTTAGTTTTAAGACTAAGCCTTTCCCACCCTTTTTGATGTACGATGGTGCACTCTCATGAGGAATCCCATTATGCCTCAGATAAGTGACTTTGTATCAGAAACTTCCTTGTTTGTATATTGGATTAAAGGTTTTAAATCTACACCATAAAGTGGGGCAGACCAGGAGCTTGCTCTCTCTTCATTCCTGAGATTAGCTTTAGAGAGGAGAGCAGAGAAAGGCCACATGGAGGAGGCCAAGAGAAACAGCCAAGATGGCGGAGTGCTGAGGAAGAAGCCAGTTTGTGCAGAGTTTGTGCAAGAGAGAAGGAGATGGGGAACAGAGGTGAATAAGACTGGTGAGTTAGAAACTTTTGATGCTAGGAAACTTGGATAAGTCAGTAGCTTTGTGAGCACTGAATGAGTGGGTTTTGGGGCCCAGTGTATGTTTTTATTTGCCCATCAGGTGCAAACTAGGATTAAAGATGATGGCCCACCAGTTCTTGGCTTGGTTGTTTTATTACTAATCGTCCGAATCTAATGCAAACCTGCACTGGTCAGGCAGCTGTGATGGTGGCCGCGACTACTGGCTTTACAGTACACTTAAGTTTTATAAAGGAGCCCTAGGAAGAAGAATCATGGAGAAGGTTCTTGAATAATCAGATAATCCTGTGAAGAAGGCTCAGATGTGTTTTTTTTAATCCAAAGTCTGTTCCAGATCTATATCTACCACATGGGAGAGTTAGACTGATTCCCTGAGGCAAGTTTGAACCATGAAGGAATAGAGAAGTCTCAATGAAGGCTGTGATATAGGATTAGAATTCCTTGACCCTACTTTATAGAGATCTCTAGTCAAATGATCCAGTTATCTTCTAGATATCTATGAAAGAAACAAATTAGCCATCTGATATATTATAACCAAAGTTCGTGGAGTAAAGAAACTTGGTCATCCAATAATGTCATGTAGTAAAATATTCTTTCAGAAGAATTAAGAAGCAATGACAATAATAGATAATGTATTTTCTCATTTATGCCCAATAAGGTAGGTATTATTATTGAAATCGTATAAATTAGAAAACTGTTTTGAAATAAATTGTCCATAAACACAGAATCTGGCATTTGATTCTCCTTGGTCTAGCTTAATAGTCTGTTTTCTCAATTGGTTCATCCTGTGGCCTTCCAGAAGGGTGGTAGCCCACACCACACAGATTTCCAGAGCTGTTCATTCTATAATCTCAAGAGAAGACTGCTTCCTCCTAAGGCTGTGTGTTGGGCAGATAAAATATATTATGCTCACTTTGTTAAAGATGGTGCTGCCCACATGGAAGTTCGTTGATATTAATGCGTGTTCTGGAACAGGCTGTGGGCAGGCCAGGTCATTATAGCCTAAGGCTTAGTTTAAGAGTAAGCTCTTCCCCACACCCTTAACTGATTGGATGATGTAGGGTGGTGCACTCTCCTGAGGAATCCCATTAAGCCTCAGATGGATGGCTTTGTATCAGAGACTTTCTTGTGTGTATAATTGGATTAAAGGTTTGGATTATCTATGCTATAAAGTGGGCAGATGGGTAGCTAGCTCTCTTGGTTCCTGAGTTCCTGAGGTTAGTATTAGAAAGGAGAGCAGAGTAAGACCACGTGGAGGAGAGGAGGCAGCCAAGATGGCAGAGTGCTGATGAAGAAGCCAGTTTGTTAAGAGTTTGTGCAGGAGGAGATGGGAAACAGAGGTGAATAAGTCTGGTGAGCTAGAAACCTTTGATTCTAGGAAACTCGGATAAGTCAGTAGCTAAAGCCAGTAGTTGCGGCCACAATCACAGCCGCCCGGCCAGTGCAGGTTCGCATTTGATTCGAACAGTCGGTAATGAAACACAGGAGCCACGAACTGGTGAGCCATCAGCTTTAATTCTAGCTTGCACACAGCGGGCAAGCAAAAACACACACTGGGCTCCAAAACTCACACATTCAGTGCTCACAAAGCTACTGACTTATCCGAGTTTCCTAGAATCAAAGATTTCTAGCTCACCAGACTTATTCACCTCTGTTCCCCATCTCCTTCTCTCTACACAAACTCTGCACAAACTGGCTTCTTCCTCAGCATTCTACTATTTTGGCTGCTTCTCCTGGCCTCCATGTGACCTTACTTTGCTCTCCTCTCTAATATCTCAGGAACCAAGAGCGCAAGCTACTGGACTGTCCCACTTTATAGTATAGAAATCCAAACCCTTAATCTAATCTACAAACAAGAAAGTCTCTGATACAAAGTCACCCATCTGAGGCATAATGGGATTCCTCAGGAGTGTGCACCACCCTACATCATTCAATCAGTCAAGGGTGTGGGGAAGAGCTTACTCTTAAAACTAAGCCTTAGGCCATGACAACATGGCCTGCTTATATTACAGCCTTTCCCCCACACCCATTCCAAGCATAAGGGCCAATAATATCACCTGGGTGACGGGCTTCCATGTGGGCAGCTCCATCTTTAAGAAAGTGAGCATATTATATTTTATCTGCCCAACAGGCTGAAAGGAAGAATTTTAAACTAGAAAACATTAAATAAGATAAGAGAGTTTTTAATTATCTGTATCTCTCTTTCTAGGCCAAATTCAAGGTATACCTATTGGAAATTCAATCAATGGTGAAAATCTGCCTAATAAGATTGTTCCTAATTTATTAGCTAGAAATTTAGGCCCTGGGTCCCTAGTCAGGTTGAAGTCAGTCAAAATTTATGACCTTAAGAACACAACATAAATGAATCTTAGCAAGCAAGGGTTGAAAATGATGAACTGAGAAATGCACAGATAACTACAAGTCAGCATTAATATTATTATTGAAAGGTTAGCTGCTCAGGAAATCATCTAGGTGCTAAGAGGGGCACTCATGATACCTCCCAAGAAATGAGAGCAGGGAAGAAATGAGGCCAAACAGAGAAAAGCCTTTGTTGACATTTTCAAAACCTGACTTTATACTGGCCATATCCCCAAAGAATGAAAAATGGCAATGTAAGGAACCAGCAGCATTAGTAAGGCCAGGTTCCAGTGCGGAATAATAGCTTTTTTAGGACAAACCAATATGCATTTAGATATACAGAAATCCTGATTTTGGCCAAATCCTGGCTTCCCATGCTCTGTCAGATTCACATGAACTTTTTTTTCCCGCATACACAGAAACCTGTGTAGTGTTTCAAATGGGATATAGTGGCTTAGAACTCACCCCTAAAATATGAGATTCCAGGGATTTCTCTGACAGGGATGATTGAGGCAAAAGTTCTAGTGGAAGTTAATGTGAGAGATGGCAGATTTGACCAGGTTTGTGTGAGCAATATGATAGTGTAGGCAAAATAAATGACTTTTCCTTGGATTTCAATATACCTGTTTTAATTTAAAGGGAGTATGTGTCTAAGGGAATTTATTTAATGAGGTGTTAAGTAAGAGCAGTATTTTTAGAATGAGCGGATGCAGCCAAAATGAAATGAAACGTTCTAATGGAGGCAGCTGAAAGGGAATAACATTTTAAGTAGGTCTGGGAGGTAACATCAGCTATTTCCACTGGAGTACAGAGAGAGGAAGGCTCAGGACTACAGGACATTCTGGTAGTGGGGGAGGGGCAGGAGAGGGACCTGATACTTTGGTTCAGGATGAGGGGCCTGAAGTGAAACCAAATGTGTTCAGAATGTTTGAAAATTTCCTTTGAGAACTGTTAGAATCAAGTGAGGAGGCAGGCAAAGCCGGCATCTCTTAATGGGTAAGAGAACAAGGAACAAACTAAAATGAACATAGAAAAATTTGTAGAAGGTTTATGAAAAAAATAATTTTGAGAAAAAAACTTTTATATGTGACCAAGCTTGCTAAGTGTAAATGAACTTTTTATAAGAATTTTCAAAATAAGCTTTAAATAGTGTACTTATGTAAAACTAAAACTTAATTTTCTTTTATTTGTTAAAAAGACAAAGTTTTCTTGGACTTTGCTCCACTTTTCATATGGATTATAAAAGGTTTTTCTTTACCTTTTTTTTTTTTTTAAAGGGACAGAGAGAGAGTCAGAGAGAGAAATAGATAGGGACAGACAGACAGGAACGAAGAGAGATGAGAAGCATCAATTATCAGTTTTTCATTGCCGTTAAGACACCTTAGTTGTTCATTGATTGCTTTCTCACATGTGCCTTGATTGCGGGCCTTTAGCAGACCGAGCCAACCCTTGCTGGAGCCAGCGACCTTGGGTCTAAGCTGGCCAGCTTTTGCTCAAGCCAGATGAGCCCGCGCTCAAGCTGGCGTCCTCGGGGTCTCAAACCTGGCTCTTCCACATCCCAGTCGCCTGGTCAGGCTCCTTACCTTTTAAAGTAGTCTTCTCAGAAGGCACAGATTTTTGCCTTAGCAACTGAGCTTCAACTGTCTTTATTAGGTCTTAATGTTAATAGAGCTAAATTTTGCTTACAACTACCTAACTTTGTTTGCCTGAGAAATTGTTGTCACCATGATTAAATGGCTAAGTATTGTTTCACAGTGACCTATGATCCTATTTGACTGTCTTAAATTTTTTTGATATTAAAAAATAAAAAGACTTCTCATGATCAAATTCTAAGTGAAGTCTTTTTGAGCTCATCTAACTCAATTTTTTTGCAGAGTCTCTGGAACATTTCAAAGGATTTGTTCTCTCTTTTATCAAAAGAGAGATATTAAACTAATTATACTTACTTAGTTTGTTAAATTACATGGGAAGCATAGTCAAATAAGTGGTTATAAATCTTAAGTTACATTGCATGGGTGAATATTATTAATAGGAATGTTTTAGAAATTATATAAAATTCCTAAAACATGAAACATCCTTATATAATACTATCATTCATAATTTTAGTCTGTGTCTTAAAATGTGTTACAGAAATAACCAAATTTCCTTGTCAGATATTTAACTATGTAACTATGCCATTTAAGTCTTTCGTCATTTACAGACAGTTATTGTTTTACTCTAATGCCTTTACAAATGTGCTTCATCTTCAAAGAGACTCAAATTACAGTAGAATATAGGTTTCTAATAACTTTCATATCATACCTTTGAACTAAATAAGCATTTACAAAATAGTAAGGAAAAACAATTCATAAAACTGCTAACAAAAAATAGAGAATAACAAGAATTAATACATTAAACTGCATTAACTAATGAATATGATTTTAATTTTTATTTTTTTTATTTGAAATATTACGGGTTATTTAATCTTTGTTAAAGCTATAATTTAAGTAGGACTGAAACTTTTATGTTCCTACCTGATCTCTCCAAAATTCAAAGGCTTTTAGTGAACATTCTTATTTTCATGGCCATGTAGTTATTTGCACAAGTTCACTAAAGATCTGTTCTTCTTGTGATAAGACAATTAGAAACTAGTTGTTTTATTAAGGCTTTGACTAGTGTACCATACTGGAGAGAAATTACATAAATTCAGATATGACCAGACAGTTCTAAGAAACTAAGGTTGGCTTTTTAAACTCTTTAAAAGGGAAATTCACTCCCTCCAGAGGCAGCCCTTGCATCTCTCTGCCAGTAGTTATTTTCTTTATTTTGAATCAAAATCTATCTGAAGCTTCTGACCTTTGGTCTTCTATTTACTTCTTGGGACCTTGGAGAACAAATTAACTTCCTCTGGTGATAGTGGTGGTGTTCTTCCAGTTTTCTCTCCCACAAATTTTTGGCACTGTGAAAATCACTTAGAAGCTACCTACACTTCTATCACAAATAATCCCAATTCCCAACTATTCTTTTCTACACTAGATCCTAGTTGATTGTTGACTTTGAAATCAGAAGGGCTGTTAACTAGACTTGAGTAATTATCAAGTTCTTTAATATCCCTGGGGCCACTGCACATACCTCTAAAGAGAAAGCACATTTTCAATCAGGAATGCTGCTCTCAGGCATCCAAATGGTGCATGAACAGTAAAAAATGGGTGGATATTTTAAGACATCTTAACTAAGCCAAGTTCAAGAGTCTGATCCTGGAGAGGGCAAGATGGTAATGGAGTAGGCAGATGTACTGCTTCCAACTCCCAGAACCAAAGTGGATTATTACTTGATTTTAAGACCCATCATCTGGATAAACCAACGTTGAACTGGACTGAGAGGACTCTTCAACTGGGGAACACTGAAGAAGCAACATTGAGACTGGTAAGAAAAGCAAAAACGCGGAAAGGGCTGCCCAGCTTCCTGGAGCGAAAGGCAGCCCGGAGAGACTCATGTGGCGGAAAGAGAGGCCAGTGGAAGGATAGAGACCCGAGTCTCAGGAATAAAGCCCCAGCCTACAGCCCCAGAGCCTAGAAGAGGCGTATGGACACTATTTAGCTGTGGAACAGGTTAGGATACTGTTTGTGAGAAAGAGACAGTTGTCTCAGACCCAGGATTCTTCTTAAAGGGACAGCGCAGAAAACTTCTCTCACAACCACTCACCCGGGACTCCAGGAGACAGGAAGAGAGGAGAGGACTGGAGCAGTTGGAAGAGCATAAGGTCTGGAAGGCACAGGGAGAAAAGCTTTGAGGGACAGCCACCCTAAACCCTGGGCTGAGTCACTCCACAAATCTGAAACATTATTTCCCCTGGAACCAGGAAGGGGAAACAGGACACCAGCTAAACAATTGCTCTCCTGCGGCAATTAGAGCACAGTCGCTTAAAAGGAAGGAGCTTTCCGGACTACAGTATAGTGTTAGGGTCTGAGCTGCAGCGCCCCAACCCATACTGCTGAGGGCTGGCTGGAGGGCGGGAGGCAGCGGCAAAATGCAGAAGTGCGGTTCTGCCTGCAGGAGCCGAGGCTGAGCCAGCTGGCGTGAGCTTGATCTATCCCAGTAGGATTGAAGGGGATGAGCGAAAGTGGTCCAGTGGCTGCGAGCCCGCCTGCGACCCCACCTGTGGGGGAAAAGCGGGAGTCCGGAATGGGCAGAGATCCACCGCTGGGCAGGGGCCAGCAGGGCGCAGCCTCACCACGCCTCCGAGGCTTGAAGCCCTATATGAACCAGCTTTGGCCGTGGAGGTGGGGAGGAAGCCCAGGCTCGCAGCTGAGCACAAACCAGAAGCCCATCCCGGACAGAGGAACTAGCTCACAGGGATCTGCAGCTGAGCAAAAGTGCTAACCCTTGCCCTTGGTGCCCAGGCTTGTGACCTGAGTGTGGTGCGCAATCTCACCCATGGGAGAGGGGTGAAGGCTGAGATCAGACGAGGCTTATAAAGCCTAGCACAGCCCCTCCCGCTGAGGGCGGAAACTGCAGCAACAGCTGTAGAGGCCAGCTCCGGCAACACCCATACTAGACTGCCCTAGGCAGTGGCTGAAGGGGTGGCAGGCCTGCAGACAGACCACACCTAGGGAACATAGAGGCAACACCCATTGAACTCCAGTAGCCAAACCCTTCTTACATACAGACAAAACGGGCAGGCAAAGAAATGCAAACCAAATGAATCAAGAGAAATCCCCAGAGAAGGACCTGAATGAATCAGATATAACCAAAATACGTGATGCAGAGTTTAAAATACTGATAGTAAGGATGTTCAAAGAGCTTAGAGCAACAATGGATAGTCATTAAAACCACCTAAATAAAGAGATAGCAAGTATTAAAAAAAAATTGAAATAATAAAAAGGAATCAGACAGAAATGAAAAATACAGTATCAGAACTAAAGACTCTAATGAAAGGAATTAAAAGCAGGATGGATGAAGCTGAGGATCAAATCAGTGAGTTAGAGAACAAAATAAACAAAGGCACAGAAACAGAGCAGAAAAATGAAAAGAGACTCAAGAAATCTGAGGAAACTCTAAAGGAGCTCAGTGACAACATGAAGAGAAATAACATCCTCATCATAGGGGTTCCTGAAGATGAAGAGAAAGAACAAAAGATAGAAACTTTGTTCAATCAAATCATAGCTGAAAACTTTCCTAAATTAACACTGGAAAACATTTCACACGTTCAAGAAGCACAGAGTAATCCATTAAAGAGAAATCCAAAGAAATCTACATAATACACATCATAGTTAAAATACCAAATCTAAGTGATAAGAGAAAATTTTAAAAGCTGCTAGAGAAAACAAGGCTATCACCTACAAAGGAGCCCCCATAAGGATGACATCCGACTTCTCAACAGAAAAACTTGAGGCCAGAAGGGAATGGCAAGATATATTCAAAGTAATGCAGAACAAGAACCTACAACCAAGACTACTTTATCCAGCAAGGCTAATATTTACAACTGAAGAAGAAATAAAGAGCTTCCCAGACAAAAGAAACCTCAAGGAATTCATTAAAACCAAATGAATTCCACAAGAGATGCTAAGGGGCATGTTGTGAACAGTTCAAAGAGGGAAAAGAATATAGCAAAAGAAGAATACAGCTTTAAAGAATAAAATGGCAATAAACAACTACATATTAATAATAACCTTAAATGTAAATGGATTAAATGATCCAAACAAAAAAAATAGGGTAGCTGCATGGATAAAGAAACAGGACCCACACATACTCTGTCTACAAGAGACACACCTTAAAACAAAAGATGCCCATAGACTGAAAGTAAAAGGATGGAAAAAAAATTTTCATGCAAATGGAAATGATAAAATAGCTGGGGTAGCAAAACATATATCTGACAAAATGAACTTTAAAACAAAGGCTGTATTAAGGGATAAAGAAGGACACTACATAATGATAAGGGGAACAATTCAACAGGAAGATGTAACCATTATAAATATCTACGCACTGAACATAAGAGCCCCGACATACATAAAGCAGAATTGATGAATATAAAGGGCGAGATTAATAGCAATGCTATAAGAGTAGGGGATTTTAATACCCCACTAACATCACTGGATAGATCCTAAAGAAAGAAATTCAACAGGAAGATGTAACCATTATAAATATCTACGCACTGAACATAAGAGCCCCGACATACATAAAGCAGAATTGATGAATATAAAGGGCAAGATTAATAGCAATGAACCAAAAATTCAAAGAACTAATTCCTATCCTTCTCAAACTATTTCAAAAAATTCAAGGATACACTAAATCAATTCAATTTAATAGATATCTTCAGAACTTTCACCCTAAAACAGTAGAATATACATTCTTCTCAATCGCTCATGGTACAGTCTCTAGGATAAACATGTTAAGACACAAAGTGGTCTCAGCAAATTTAAGAAGATTAAAATTATATCAAGCATTTTCTCTGATCACAATGCCATGAAAGTAGAAATTAACAAAAGAAAAACAGAAAAATACTCAAACACTTGGAAACTAAATAGCATGTTATTAAATAATGAATGGATTAACAATGAGATCAAAGAAGAAATAAAAAATGTTCTAGAAACGAATGATAATGAGCATACATCAACTCAAAATTTATGGGACACAGCAAAAGCAGTACAAAGAGGGAAGTTCATAGCACTACAGGCATACCAAAAGAAGATAGAAAAAGTTCAAATAAGCAACTTGACCCTGCATCAAAAAGAACTAGAAAAACAACAACAAATAAAGCCCAGGACTAGTAGAAAGAAGGAAATAATAAAGATCAGAGCAGAAACAAATGACATAGAGGCTAAGAAAAGAATACAGAAGATCAATGAAACCAGGAGCTGGTTCTTTGAAAAGGTAAACAAGATTGATGAACCTTTAACTAGACTCACCAAGAAAAAAAGAGAGAGGACTCAAATAAATAAAATTAGAAAGGACAGTGGAGAAATAACAACTGACGCAGCAGAAATACAAAGTATTGTAAGAAAATACTATGAAGAACTCTATGCCAAAAAATTAGACAACCTAGGTGAAATGGACAAATTTCTTGAATAATATAATTTTCCAAAAATCAATCTGGAAGAATCAAACACCTAGAAAGACCAATTACAACAAATAAGATCAAAACAGTTATCAAAAAGCTCCCACCAAAGAAAAGTCCTGGGCTTGATGGTTTCACAAGTGAATTCTACCAAAAATTCAAAGAACTAATTCCTATCCTTCTCAAACTATTTCAAAAAATTCAAGAGAAAGGAAGACTTCCAAACTCCTTTTATGAGGCGAGCATAATTCTGATCCCAATACCAGGCAAAGACAACACAAAGAAAGAAAATTATAGGCCAATATCCCTGTTGAATTTAGATGCTAAAATTCTCAACAAAATATTAGCCAACTGGATCCAGCAATATATGAAATCCCACCATGATCAAGTGGGATTTATTCTGGAGAGGCAAGGCAGTTCAATATTCACAAATCACTCAATGTAATTCATCACATAAACAAAAGGAAGGACAAAAATCACATGATAATTTCAATAGATGCAGAAAAAGCATTTGAAAACATCCAGCACTCGTTCGATATCAAAACTCTCAGCAAAGTGGAAATACAGGGAACATACCTTAACATGATAAAGGCCATCTATGACAAACCTACAGCAAACATCATACTAAATGGACAAAAATTAAAAGCAATCCCCTTAAGATTAGGAACCAGGCAGGGGTGCCCGCTTTCACCACTCTTATTCAACATAGTTCTGGAAGTCTTAGCCACAGCAATCAGGCAAGAAGAAGAAATAAAAGGCATCCAAATTGGAAATGAAGAAGTAAAACCTTTATTATTTGCAGATGATATAATATTGTAGAAAACCCTAAAGTCTCAGTCAAAAAACTACTGGACCTGATAAATGAATTTAGCAATGTGGAAGGATATAAAATTAATACTCAGAAATAAGAGGCTTTCTTTATACCAACAATGAACTGTCAGCAAAAAAAAAAAAAAATAAGGAAACAGCCCACTTCACTATTGCAACAAAAAGATAAAGTACCTAGGAGTAAATTTAACCAAGGAGGTTAAGGACTTGTACTTGGAAAATTATAAAACATTGATAAAAGAAATCAAGGAAGATACAAACAAGTGGAAGCATATACCGTGCTCATGGTTAGGAAGAATAAACTTCATTAAAATATCTATATTACTCAAAGCAATTTATAAATTCAATGCAATACCAATTAAAATACCAATGACATACTTCAAAGATATAGAACACATATTTTAAAAATTTATATGGAACCAAAAAAGAACACGAATAGCCTCAGCAATCTTAAAAAGAAAAAATAAAGCAGGAGGTATCACTCTTCCGGATATCAAGGTTTACTACAAAGCCATTATACTCAAGATAGCCTGGTTCTGGCATAAGAACAGGCACATAGATCAATGGAACTGAATAGAGAACCCAGAAATAAAGCCACAGCTTTATGGACAACTGATATTTGACAAAGGAGGAAAGAGCATACAATGGAGTAAAGACAGCCTATTTAACAAATGGTGTTGGGAAAATTGGACATCTACCTGCAAAAAAATGAAACTAGACCATCAACTTACACCATTCACAAAAACAAACTCAAAATGGATAAAAGACTTAAATGTAAGCAGTGAAACCATAAGCATCTTAGAAGAAAACATAGGCAGCAAACTCTCCGACATCTGTTGGAGCAATATATTTTCCGATTTATCTCCACGGGCAAATGAAATGAAAAGGCAAGATAAACAAATGGGACTATATCAAACTAAAAACTTTTTGCATAGCTAAAGACAATAAGAACAGAATAAAAAGACAAACCACACAATGGGAGAACATATTCGACAATACATCTGATAAGGGGTTGATTACCAAAATTTAGAAAGAACTTATAAAACTCAACACAAGGAAGACAAACAATCCAATCAAAAAATGGGCAAAAGAAATAAATAGAAATTTCTTCAAAGAGGATGGCTAATAGGCATATGAAAAAATACTCAACATCACTAATCATTAGAGAAATGCAAATTAAAACCACAATGAGATATAACTCACACCAGTCAGAATGGCGCTCATTAGCAAAACAACACAGAATAAGTGCTGGCGAGGATGTGGAGAAAATGGAACCCTCCTGCACTGCTGGTGGGAATGCAGACTGGTGTAGCCACTGTGGAAAACAGTATGGAGATTCCTCAAAGAGTTAAAAATCAAACTGCCTTTTGACCCAGCTATCCCACTTATAGGAATATACTCTAAGAACACCATAGCACTGTTCAAAAAGAAGAAATGCGCCCCCATGTTCGTGGCAGCATTGTTCACAATAGCGAAGATCTGGAAACAGCCCAAGTGTCCATCAGAGGACGAGTGGATTAAAAAGCTTTGGTACATACATAATATGGAATACTAATCAGCCATAAGAAATGATGACATCGCACCCTTTGTAACAACATGAAGGGATCTTGATAACATTATACCGAGTGAAGTAAGTAAATCAGAAAAAAACTAAGGACTATATGAGTTTATACCTAGATGGGACATAAAAATGAGACTCAGAGACATGGACAAGAGTGTGCTGGCTACCTGCAGGTAGGGGGAGGTGAGGGAGGGGATAAGGAGAGGGGAGGGGCACAAATAAAACCAGATAGAAGGTGACAGAGGACAATTTGACTTAGGGTGATGGGTACGCAATATAATCAAATGTCAATATAACCTGGAAATATTTTTTCTGAACATATGTGCCCTGATTTATCAATGTCACCCCATTCAAATTAATAAAAAAGAAAATAAAGAATAAAAAAGAAACTAAGGTTGACTTTATGGAATCAAATAAAGCTCCTTGGAAATATTGGCATGGCACCTTTTACTAGGGAATAAAAAAAGTCACCTTCTGAGAGATGTAAGAACCTCTGATATTTTGGAAACCTCAACAGAAAAGAATAAACCCAAATCTAAAGGTATTAATTGGTGAAGTCTGATGACAAATAGAGTGTTTGGTTTCTTAGCTTCAAGGATCTATTAAAAGTCCAATCTGGAGAATCCTTCAGAAAAATTTTAACAAAGCAGATTTGAAAGAGCTTATATGATCAATTGCTATTTTTGTTGCATTTATATGAATTAGGCTAAGTTTATTGAAACTGAATTATTTTGTAAACAAATTAGTCTTAAGTTGGCTACCTTTGGTAAAAAAAGAAAAGGGTGATTTTAGAGAGAAAAATATGTTTTAGTAGAAACTATAATCTTTATTTGTAGATATTATATTTTAGTTCTATTAATTGTCTGAGATTTTTCTCTTTACCTGTAAGCTGGTCTGGGCCCTGAATTCTTCTAGTTTCCTTATATTTGGCTATAACTCTCTAAACTAATGTTTCCAATTTTTCTTCCATCTTCTGACTTGAAGTCCTGATAACTAAAACTGTTCCCTTTTCTGAAGCCACTCAAACTAGTTGAATGACTTGATATAAACTTTATAAAAATTATTTAAATTATTGACAGCATAATTTATGGTTAGACAATCTGCAGCCTCTTGACATGTAAGTCACTCAGAAAGTCCACCAAAACCCACAATGACATCATCAAAGACATTTCACACTATAAAAAATGCTTCAATCCCTACATCTAGAAATCTCTTTTCTTGACTGGCTGCCCTCTAGGATTGGATTTGGTTTATAGTCTGTTCTGGTAATTAGCCATTGTTTTCTTTTGGATTCTATAGAAATACCATTATGAAATACCTGATTCTTATATTTTACAAGCCTAATTTTGGGAAACCAACTGCATCACCACCTTCTAAAATAAATATAACTGAATTCACCTAATAATAGGATGAAGAGATTGGTTCAATTAAATGAAATAATCTAGCAACTCAATTTTTAATGTGTGAAACTTCCAGAAAAGTTTCAACAGGGAGAACTGTCAGGGGCCAAGATAAACATTCCCCCAAAGTCCCACAGTGGCATATCAATTATTCTGAATTAATGTAACTTGAGCCCGACCAGTCAGTGGCGCAATGGATAGAGTGTCAGACTGGAACTCAGAGTACCCAGGTTCAAAACCCCGAGATCGCTGGTTTGAGCACGGACTCTTCTGGTTTGAGCAAGTCTCAACAGCTTGAGCCCAAAGTTGCTGGCTTGAGCAACGGGTCACTCAGTCTGTTGTAGCCCCTTGGTCAAGGCACATATGAGAAAGCAATCAATGAACAACTAAGATGCCGTAACAAAGAACTGATGCTTCTCATCTCTCCCTTCTTGTCTATCTGTTCCTATTTGCCCCTTTCTCTGTCTCTCTTTCTCTCTGTGTCTCTGTCACAAAAAAACAACCTCCCCCCAAAACAAAACAACAAAAAAATAAAGTTACTTGAAAAGCAGCCAGTGTAAGAAGAGCGTGTTGACCTTTATTTCTCTTTGATATGTAGAAAATAAATCTCCCTTGGCAAAGGTGCCTTCCTTGCTCCAGAGGTTTGGAGGGTTAAGAAAGAAACCCTTATCACCGGAATTAAAGAATTTAGGACCATCAAGCTTGTAAAAATAAAACTTGTTACTTCTTCACTAATTTACTAATCAAGCCCTCTTTCTCTTTAAATGTCTTACTAATGAGCACCCAAATCTAACTTTCTTTGTCCTGTCTGATTCTCACAAATTTATTATTATTTTTGTTTAAAAAGCATAAACAGCTGATTGTTTTAATAATTTCCAAGCAGCTTTTATAATATCCCATGGGTATATATTAACTTGTTTTTTTTTTCCTTTTAATATGGTCTTGTGCCAATTTATTAGTCCACAATAAAAAAAATCTAGAGGACTAAAGTAATTTTCCCCTTCCCTACAAAGGTGAGGAAAGACAGATTGATCTGAAATGGAGACTAAGCATGTCAGAAATGAGACTGGAAATTATGACTGAATAGCAACACATGAGTGTAGCTCATAAATAGATCTAGAGTGTTTTGTAGACTTGAATGGTTGAGAAACTCTTACTGAATATGGTGTGACAAAGTTATTGAATAGAATAATAAGTCTTCCTGTGTTTCAATTTCTACTCAAAGAAAAATGGTGTATGTGCGTGTTTTCATTGACATAGTGTGAAACTGACATGTTTTTTAATTTATAGAGCATATTTTATAATGTTATATCTCATTACATATATATTTTTACTCTTGAACCCTGTTTTGATTCAGGGACATCTGACTCATGACTTTAACATGGAAATGTATTTGCTTATATGTACATTGATATATAATATACATACATACTTTTTATATAAAAGTATATATGTATTGATTTATTATTATTATATGTAGTTCTATAATTTTTCAGTTTTATAGCTTTGAATACCCATATAAACTGTAGTGCAATTGTCTAATATTGAAACTTGTATTCCTAATTTGGCTTCCTGTGAAGATTCTACACCAGGGGTCCCCAAACATTTTACAC
The DNA here is from genome assembly GCA_037038555.1 of Rhynchonycteris naso. Lineage (NCBI taxonomy): Eukaryota > Metazoa > Chordata > Mammalia > Chiroptera > Emballonuridae > Rhynchonycteris > Rhynchonycteris naso. Next base: position 173,940,975 of record CM072997.1, read on the forward strand.
AGGGGCCCAGTTCACTGTCCCTCAGACCGTTGGAGGGCCGCCACATACAGTACTCCATACACTGACCACCAATAAAAGAGGTGCCCCTTCCGGAAGTGCGGCAGGAGCCAGATAAATGGCCTCAGGTGGCTGCAATTTGGCCCACAGGCCATAGTTTGGGGCCTCCGTTCTACACTATTGGAAACTTTCTGGTATCAACCATGACTTATAAATTAGCTCCAGAATGCCTTATTATGAGTAGCACAGGTCTAATGTAAACTACTGGATCTTGGGACCCACTCTGTACCATAGATACCATGAGCTTGTAGATCTCTGTCTTTTACATTTATTACCAAATGAATGAATGAGTGAATAAACTATTTTACTAATTTTAGGGCAATCATTTTCAAAATATTTGGATTTACATTGTGACTGAGTTCTCCAGTATTCTCATTTCATTCTGACAACAAAGAAAAATGAGATTGTATGGCAAATGATTAAAAGATATAATTGGCATTAGACTAGAAGGTACTTCTCAATGTTGCCTAACTTTTGGAATGACTTGGAGTGCTCTCTAAAATTATGATACTTGGGCCCCATCCCTGGAGATTTTGATTTAATTAGCATCAGAATGTTTTTAATGTTCTCCCACAGATTCTAATATGTGGTCATATTATACTAGTCATAACATAATAGTTGAGAACCACTGCTTTAAAACAAAGTTTTCTCTCCTTACTTGACCATAAGAATCAGTTGGCAATTTTGCTTAAAAGTATAGATTTCTTTTTTTAAAAGACATTATTTATTCATTTTAGAGAGGAGAAAGAGAGAGAAGCAGGAAGCATTAACTCCCATATGTGCCTTCACCAGGCAAGCCCAGGGTTTTGAAAGGGCGACCTCAGTGTTCCAAGTTGATGCTTTATCCACTGCATCACCACAAGTCAAGAACATTCTTAATCTGTGACTTTAAGTAGAGCATAAATCTTTTTTTTTTTTTTTAATGAATTACCCTTAGATGATGACTCTTTTACTTGGGAAATTTTAAGAAATTATTCACCAGGCTCTAAGTTCTGCTAGGAATAGTGCTATGGTCTGTCATTCTCAGCTGTATCCCCAGGCATAACATAGACTTGATCATATCAAGTATTCACATATTATTAATTAATTTTTTTTAAGTGGAAATAAATTTTAATAATTGACAATATTTAAAATGCCACTGTGACTGGTTTTATACTAGATAATTACAAAAAGAGAGTTGTGAAGTCTTTCACAAGTTTTGAGGGGTTCTCTTCCAAGACTTACTATAAATATTGTAATGTAATCAATTAATTGGTCTGCATTTGCTATTCAGAATTCTCTGCAATATGGTATCTGCCAGTGAATGCTAAATGCCTTCTGTATAACTACTTATTAGAAAAATCACAAGTGAAAGGAATAGTGGACTCTATAATCTATGTGAACTGAGGAATTAAATTGTACCTAAGAGTTAGGTAATTAGGAAAACCAATTAGCAATGTGTTTATTTGTACTTGAGTGGTTTTTTTCCCCTAAAATGTAGGGCTTTCATATTTTGTATTCAATTGGAAAGAAAATGCACACTTCAACTTAAAAGCAATTATTAAATTTTTACCAATATTTTCTCTTTGATATTTGCTGAAATCTTCACTAATTTAGTTAAATGTCATCTTCAAAATTATATTTCTTTTAGCCCTTACCAGCTTTGTCATTTTAAATTAGCTGTCATTTGTCATCAGTAAGTTGGTTATTTTTAAACTATCATTAATTATTTTCCTTTAAAGTCACCAAATAATCTGACACTCAAAACCCAACAGTGAGTCTTTCACAGATCTAAGCCTAGAACTTCAATTAATTAGTTGTGTTATATAAAAAGAAATATCTGTATATATGAGAATGTTGAGGAATATTTCTATCTTAGCATATCAGAGAACAAGTGAATACTAAGAGTGGTAACAAGTGATATTTTTATAGTGGTTTACAGCTTACAAAATGCTTTCAGGTACCTATCTCATGGGAGTGCCATGGTCACTCTGTGATGGAAGTATCACCATTTCACTGTTTACAGTGTTGCTGTACTATATACTTATTCAGGAAATAGACTATTCATTTGATTCATATATGTTTGCAATGAAGCTTTGGGTTAAGGTAAAACAATTTGAAAAATGTACTTTTCCAAGAAAATACAGACAGTTGCTGGTATTAAGTAAAAATCTTTAAAGCATTTAGCTGTAAACCATGCTTTGCATGTCTGGTGTCACAAAATGAATGTATAAACTGGGCCAGGTGTAAGTGGGTAAGTTGGTAAGTGGTGGGCTCTACAACAAACTGGAACATACATTTTTGCCTACAGCTATGTACATTCAAAAAATATTTAAACACTATAGGCCAAAGAAAACATCATATCTGTGTGACTCATGAAACTTCTGCCCCACAGTAACAGGATCTAAGGTGCAGACAAATTAATAAAATGGGACACAGGAACACAAGAGGATGACATAAAAAATGGTTTGGGTTGCAAGAACTAAGCTTGTAAAGGACTAATGTGCAAAGAGCAAGGTTGATAATATGGCTGATGCTAATCCAAGATCATCAGCCTCCATTGATCCTCTCTGCTGACTTGGTTTGGTCGTCATTGTTGAGACAGCATAATATACATAGTGTTAAGACTACCACAATGATGTGAACTTACACTCTTCGGTCAGTTTCCTTACCATTTAGATGGGCATAATAACTATATTATAGAACTGTTGTCAGATTAAATGAGAACATACATGAGAAGGGAGAGCCAAGGTCCTTTCACAACTGAAGTGCTAAATAAATGGTAAGTAGTGCCATCATTTTCATTACTGGAAAAAATAATCCTTTTTTACTCATTCTTTGAACTTCTCCTTAGTATATGCTAAAGATAAAAATTAACTTTCAGACCTTTGTAGTAAGATGCTTGACAAGGGAAATGAAGAGTTTTTCCCTTTCATCAAAAAAGCCACCAACCACAAAACCAAAAATGAAGTATCCCCTTTCTCTGGAATGATCAATAAATTTGAATAGCCCATTTTTTTAGATCTATAAAAGGCCTAATATCAACTAGGCTATTGCTTTCTAAAATGACATTTATAAGAATACTTTAAGAATTTGATTCATTTCATAATGCACTGATTAAATATCTTCTCTGAGATGAAGAGAATAGGATCTCTTCCCTTGAAACCCTGACATGCCTAGAGTGATGGGGTAGAGAAAAATGTAAACAGGTCATTTCAATACAAAGACAAACATGTGTCAGAAGTCCTCATGCTCTTATGTGCCCCCTTTCCTCTCCCTCTTTTAGTGGGACCTTGTAAGTAATATAGAAATGCAAGATTAGTATGCTGTAGAAAGACTGACGACAGATACATGGCTATTCTCCAAAGTCTAGTTTTAGCTCTACATCCTCCAAGAAATTCTTCATTCTACTTGAACTTTGAATTATTTGAAATTCTTTGAAAATTGCTACTTAATCACATTGGTCCTTTATCATTTTCTACCTTAAAGAGCAATTAAATCATTCCCCGGGCATACGTTCTATGTACCCAACCAGAATGTAGGAAACCCTCTGAAGGGAAATATTTATACTCTTACGGGTAATATGTAATGCTGTGTCTGCATTAATCTGAAAAACTGTCTAAGTGTTTCCAGATTAAGTATAAGTAAAACATTAGTCCACAAATAGTAAATGCAATAGTTTGAGACCTTATTAAATGAAAACACCTACCTATGAAACAATGTTTCATAAAATTTGAAAACTTTTTGGTAACTTTAAGTCTTAAGGTTAAATTAGAGACAGTAAAATTAGTAAATATAAACTTACATCTGTTTTACAGTAAATGTTTTATTTTCACTTTTAACAACATTATTTTTGGTCCTGTTTTATAATTATGTGATTAAAAACTTGCCGTGGAACCCACATTTAATTGCCCCACAAATCAAGAGTTACAGCTGGAAAAAAAACTTTCAATGATCACTCATTTATTTTAATACCACATGCAAAAATGGTTGGGATGACAATATAATACTTCTAAGACTCACAAATCACCAGTTTGCATTATGTTATTTTGTTACCTAAATTGGTTTTCTAAATATTGCTACTGATATGCAAAGAAAAAAATGATTTTGTTTTTCATAGAGAAGTAAAGAACTAATGACTAATAATAAAAAAATTAATTGTATTTGAAAACTAGTAAATAAGTATAAATATATTGAGTCCTTCATATGTTTATCTCCATAACTAAAATTAGACCACTCTGATATCTAATTTATCTCTCCCATCTTGCATGTCTTTTTCTTTCATTTCTACTGCTACTAGTGAAAATTTTGCTTTTCATTACTTCTCATCTAGATTACTATAACTACCGCTTCACTTGTTTCTTGACTTTCCCTTGAAGTTGATCTTTTACAAATATGCTGGATTAATTTTTCTACAAAAAATTACAGTTCTAAATTTGTGATTCCTACTTTCAACATCCCTAGTGCCTCCTTCTTCCATACAAAACAAAGTCTAAGTTACCACAGATTAGCAATTTATGATTTCCATGCTCTTGTTTCAATTTATTTTCCTAAAATTTTCCCCAATTGTCTGCTTCATACATTATATACATGACATATATTTATATACTTTATCCACTAAAATGAAACTATGCATTGTTCCTCTATATGCCTTTAACTTTCTAATTTCTATTTTCTTTATGTCTTTCCTAAGTCTGCAATATCCCCCAAAGTCTATCTGCTTCAGGGACATGTTACCTCTTTCATAAAGTTGTATCTAAAGTCTTCAGGAGTACTTAATATTCTTCCCTCTGAATGTTTATACAAAATTTTCACTATCTCTTTTATAGAACTTGTTATTTTATAACTAAAATATATTTAGTTAAGTATGTAGGTAAGTATTTTTTTTCTAGTATGAAAACTCTTTGAGAGTGGAGTCTATGGCAGTTTCACTTTGCAAACTCTAGTGTACCAGGTATGAAGACTCTAAATGTAGTAGTTACTTAACCGTTTGCTGAAGAAATAATTATATGGAACAATTAATTTAATTAATATTTAGTAATTTTAGATCTATGGGCTTTGAACAAAAGACTATATATGAGATCTATATGAACATTATTGATAATCATAAAAGAAAAATCATTGGTTTTAATATTTTTATTTGCTTCAAAAACTAGGTCAGTGGTTATCTAGCTATTCTCCACAGTCCCTCTGGGATTCCACAGAGGCTGTCCAGAAATCTATCTCCTTGGGAGGGGGAAATGGTAAGCAAACAGAATTATATACCCTACACTTGTTCATTAACTAAAATGGCTCTATTTTTAAAAAATCAGATTTATTGGGGTACAGGTTCAGGTGTGAAACTTAATAAAACATTATCTTCCCATTGTATATTGGCCATCCTCTAAAATTTTATTTGAGAGAGCTTTCACTGTTTAAAAAAAAGGTGTTGTTATTGTTTTAAATCCCTTAGGATTCTACCTCTAGAACTCTGATTTTTGCTTCTAATCTCTATTTCACATGAAAACATCTTCACATAAAGACTAGGTAAATGACCTGCTGTGCTTTAGCTCAATTTACAGTTACAAAAATACCAAAATGGATGCACAAAGGCAGGGTTTCAGGTAGTGGTATGTCAGGTCCTCCTTTAACACATGACTTTGAGACGTTCTATAATAATGACTGATTTCAAACCTTGATCTGACTAGTTATCTGGTGAGTATAGATATCACTCCCTTTCTGGAAAATTTTAATACATTTGAAAAATTCTAGCCCTGGCTGGTTGGCTCAGTGGTAGAGCATCAGCCAGTCATGTGGATGTCCCAGGTTCAATTCCTGGTCAAGGCACATAGGAGAAGTGAACATCTGCTTCTCCAACCTCCCAACCTTTCCCTTTTTCTCTATATATCTCTCTTCCCCTCCTGCAGCCCATGGCTCTATTAATTTGAGTGCATCAGCCCCAGGCGCTGAGGATGGCTCCATGGAGTTACTGCCTCAAGTACTAAAAATAGCTTGGTTGTGAGCAGCCCCAGATGGTCAGAACATTAACCCCAGACTGGGATTGCTGGATGGATCTCAGTTGGAGTGCATGTGGGAGTCTGTCTCTCTATCTCTCCTCCTCTCACTTGGGAAAAGAAAAAAAAAAAATCCCTGATAGTTCGCTATATAACACAATGACAAAAGTTTATATTGTCTTGGCTTATAGTAGCCTGTCTTCTTACCCAGAGAGTAAAATACTCTGATCTGTAATAAATTCAAAATGTATCTTCACTGAACTATGTCTTAGATTGCTAGTCAGTTACACAATTCTAAGTTCATTAAATAAGGGAAAAATACCTGTTCAAGTCACGATGTATAATTGGTTGTATCAGGTTGTGAAGGTACTCCATGCCTTTGGCAACATCTACAGCAATAATTAATTTAGATTGCAAATCAAGAATCCTAGAATTTAAAAATAACATTTTTTGAGGACGAAATGGTCAAAGCCAATACCACATCTTTCTAAAAGAAATCAATGGTGTATGTGATTTATTATTCTGTATAATTTCAGCCTGTTTTACTTTATTGAAGAATAAGCTAAAAATTCAACAAATCTTGAAAAATAGCTTTTCTACATCAGACAATGTTTAATTATAGATCAATTGAGATACCAAACTCTTTTATTTAAAATATTTTACTTGATTTTATAATATTTGTAATAGCATACTAAATTTCTTTGTAATATAAAAATAAAACTTACTATAATCACTAACTAAAACCACATTTAATTAACTGTATGCATAGATGTAGATAGTGAATTCAAATTACACTATGTTAAACCATTCTTGTTCATTTCTTTTTATTTAGAAGTTAAATTTAATAGGGTAACATTGGTCAACAAGAATACATAGGTTTCAGGTAAACATCTAAGACTATTCTTTTCTAAAACTTTTTTTTATTAAAAATACTGTGTGTGTGCCCTGGTAATTATGTTAACTGTGTTTATATATAATGGATTTATCGGTAAGCCAAATTTAGCCTAATGATTATAAGCTTCAGTTAATAATTCAAATTCCTTGAATTTTTTATCTTCAACTGACTTCCATTTAAGAAAGCACTGAAACATTTCTTTCTATTCAGTAATTATTGGGCATAAATTATTAGTTATTTTAAAATGTCACATTTCTAGCACTCGGAGAGTTCAGAAGGTAAAGTCTTATCCCAGCAGAAAGTCTCTCTGGGTTTGTCCCTTGGGGTAATTCCTATGACAGGTACAATAACAACTCAGAACAAGAGACCCATACCTCTTTTGTTCATGAAGGAGGGAAAATAAAGAGCCCCCTGATATGTATTGAGTGACGATGGCAAATTGGCTGGGGTCATTCAAACAAGCACCCACAAACTGAATTACACAGGGATGATTGAGCCGGCAGAGAATGGACACCTCTCGGCAAAACATGTCCACATCTGACTTGGAGCAGTAGGTGCTGGTTCGGTAACTGGAAGTGGTAGCAACAAGAAATCCTCAGTCAACAGATGAATCAAGAAAAGGGGATCACCATGCACATGTTCCTCAAAGTTCTCAGTTCTACATGCATGTTCAATTTTCTCATTTGTTTACTTACCGTTTTATAGCTACTATTTTATTTCTGCATCGTCCTTTATATACTTTCCCAAAAGAACCTAAAATTATTTAAGAGAGATAAATAACAAACATATTATCTTGAGCTCATTGAACTGAAGCTGAATAGTATTTTCTTAGCTTACCTGAGCCGATGATCTCATGGAACTCAATTTCTGAGAGTTGAAGATGGAAATGTGAAGGTAAGCCAGCCCTCAGCAGGAGAACATCTGCCTTCTCTGCAAACAGGAGTTATTTTATTTTTTAAGATAGCTGTTAGTCAAATAAGTTTGTAAATATGATATATATGTTTTCTCACTTATAGTTTGTTTGGGTGTGGGAGACAGGCTGTAAACTCACCAGGTTCTTATAGCCTAAGGCTTAGTTTTAAGACTAAGCCTTTCCCACCCTTTTAATACTAAGATCTTTTCAACATCCTTCTAGTACTAAGATCTTCTCAAAACTAAGCTTTTCCCCACACCCTTGACTGTTGTGTGATGTGGGGTGGTGCACTCTTATGAGGAATCCCATTTATGCCTTAGATAAGTGGCTTTGTATCAGAGACTTTCTTATTTGTATATTGGCTTAAAGGCTTTATTTTCTACACTATAAAATGAAGCAGACTGGGGGGCTCTCACTCACTCAGATCCTGCCATCAGCATTGCAGAGGAGAAGCAGCCAAGATGGCGGAATGCTGTAAGAGAAGCCAGTTGGTGCAGAGTTTGCGCAGAGAGAAGGAGATGGGGAACAGAGTTGAATAAAGCTGGTGGGGCCTTTGTTTCTAGGAATACTCAGAAGAGTCAGTGGCTTTGGAAGCCCTGAATGGAAAGGGAAGTGTTTCTCCACTGTGTGTATTTCTCACTTGCCATGTGAGAGCTAGGATTAAAGCCACCAGTTCTTGGCTAGGTTGTTTCATTATCATCTGTCTGAATCAAATGCAAACATGCATGGACCAGGCGGCTCTGATGATGGCCATGGCTACTGGCTTTACAGTAGTAGCACACATGCATGTTACTTAACCAAAATGTAAGTTACTTAACCAAAAAATATCATTCCCTAGTAACATGTATTTTTTCAGTTGTAATCAACTACTTGGAGATAATATATAACTTTTTTACAAATGATCCCTGCATTAAAAGCATGTAACTTCTCTCTTTGTTATCCAATGTTGGTTCTCAGGGTTAACAGTTTATTCCTGATCTGATCAACAACTAGCTTGGGTACATGACATGGCAATACTAGAGCAGAGTTCACATCACATCATGATAAGAAGTCTTATCTGGTCAATCCCTGCAATCTATCACAATAGGCTTAGCCCAAGATCCATAAACTAAACATCAAAGCGATACCAATTAGATATCAAGAAATAGGCATGTGAATCATTCAGAGGAAATATACAAAATAAAAAATAATCTTAAAAAAACCTTCAAATTCTAAATAGTTAAATATAGGTTTAACTATTTAACTAAGTTGAACTGTATTTTTTTAAGTTGAGTTTAAATGTTCACTTTTATAACTTCATAAACTGAGAGACGTATACAAAATAGAACAGCAAGTAAGATTAATTACAGAAAGAATGGTATGCTGATAATACTGTTTATCATATGCTTACAACATAGTCATCATTTGTGATATGTAAAGCAAAATTGAAATTTATCATACCTGAGGCAATAGTTAACCTTAGTAATAACATATAACAATTGTACCATATTAAAATACCTTTTGTCATGCTTTTAATCTTCCCCAAGGGGGATGGAACAGACACGTAGGAGCCATCTAGAAATCAAAGTATATTACAGCATTGAAAGTAGAAATAATTTTTTTTCTGAATGAAAATTAAATATTTTAAAAAGCAGGTGACAAATTTAGCAAGAATAGCAAGTGAGACTTTATCTTATACCCAGGTCTTTCTCTGGATACTAAAACTGTACAGCAAGTATTTATTTACAAAGCACATAAAAAGATAAAAAACCTAAGGTCTAGCAGACTGAAGCAGATTTTATTTGTGTTTGAATATGAGTGTTTTCTGTCCTGTTTAATGGGTTACCGAAATGAACACAACTCCTTTCAGCTCACCCTGGTCTTCCTAGGCAAGAAAAAGCCTCACAAAGATTCAGTTCAGGGAATGTTGAACTTGACGGAACTACAGATTGGTGAGTTAGAAAATAGCCTTAATGGAGGCTTCTTTATTTTCAGCCTCACTAAGCCATACATTTTCTTAAAATAAAGCTATTCTGACCTGCTCTCCTCCCTCATCCCAGAGTGACAGAAATAGAAATACAGGTTTACCTTCAGGCACGGTATTGCACTAAACAAAAACTGAATAAAGAAGGGGGTACCTCCTCCAGGCTGAGAATACTCATTACAGGGCAATTCATCCTGTGGTCTCTTGTAATGCTTCAGGAGTGTGACAATTGCATCATGTCCTTTATGAAAAGAGAAAAAAGCCAGAGGTTCTTAATTTTTGTTTGATTTATTTGGCTTACCAACCAATCCAATAGTGACCAAAGGTAGCTTGAAACACAGAATGTATTTTAAGAGGTAATATATTGCAATAAAAATTTAGTTCATTCATTCATTCAAAATAACTCATTAAGATTCTAATATATGAGGCATTATGTGGGGCACTATGCTGGGTATTGGGGATACAATGAACAAGGTGACTGTAGTTCTACCCCTAGTGTAGTTGAAGAAATAATAAGAATGATGAGAATTTCTCGATGAGCAAATATCAAGTTCTATGGGAGTATATAAGGTGACCGCTAAAAAAATGAAAATCGCATATGGTGACCAGGAAGGAAGATGTATTCGCTGTGATTGAGCATTACCTTTGGTTGTCAACTGCTGCACCACATGGAACTAAAATAATGTACATATATCTCTGTGGCAGGGACAACAGTTCCCTATCCCTTTTGCTTCCAATTATGGTCTTGTGACAAATTCTCGCCAAGGGAACATGAGCAAAAGTGATATGAATTTCAAACCTGGGCTTTAAAAGCCTTCTCTACTCTCCCAATTAGCTGGCTGGATATGAGGGTTCAGAGGCCTTAGTGGAAGGGATAGAACCATCCACTGACCAGAAATGTCCACCCAGGGCTGTTACACAACTGAGATATAAATTTCTATTTTATATAACACCATAAGATTTGTGGGGTTTATTAATTGTAGTAGATACTTATTGTGAAAGATTAAAAATGCTAAGTGCTCTTCTGAGTAGACCACTGATTTTAAATAGAGTTAACTTTAATACTATTTTATGCTTTCACTATAAAAATAATCTACTGAAACTAATTTGTTCAAGAGGAAAACAAAGTCAACCTTAAAAATCCTGCCAAGAGACTTGTGAAATGCTAAATAACTCATTGTAAAAATGGCAAACTTTTGGAACTGAAAAAGCATTTAAGTGTTTTTTCATCATGAAGGGTCTATTATTAACACTGGTTCAAAATATACCTAGCTAATGTATTGCATGTATGATGAAAGTTGCTTGCTGATCAAATCCTCCCTTCAAGAAACATTAAATTAACAGAGCATTCAAGATCATGATATAGAATAAGATACTAGCATTAAAAGCTTTTCTAAAGGTAACATCTCAAGACCAATTTCTTAAAGAAAACAAAACAAAACAAAATTGTGATTATAATTACTTCAACTTGAAGTAAAACTTACATCTAACAGAGTTAACCAGTATCCATTTTCTTTTTATTTTTCTTCTTAAGTGAGAGGAGGGGAAATAGAAAGAAGACTCCCACATGCATGTGCCCCAAACAGGATCTACCAGCAATCCCTGCATCAGCGGCCAATGCTCAAATCAACTGAACTATCCTCAGCGCCTGAGGCCAACACTCAAACTAATGAGCCACTGGTTTTGAGAGGTGAAGAGAGAGAGAAGGGAGAGAGAGTAGGAAGAGAAGCAAATACAGGTATTGATCAACTTACGACCTATGCAACTTACAACCATTCGACTTTACAACCACAGTCGCTAGCCACGACTGCTCCGCGTCTGGAGCAACTTTTGTATGCACCTGTATTTTGCAATTTTGTATGTTTTGCAAATATTAAACCAGTTGTACTGGTAATGCAGTGTTTTACTTAAACCTGACGAATGTAAAAATGAGGAACAAAATGGTGTAGAGGTGATACAAATGGCATAAAATGAACAAAGAAAATTATGATATATAATAATAATGAAAGAAAATTATGATAAAATATGACTTAAAGATTTTTATAACATCATTTCACAGTACTGTACATATAGCCTACTCAACTTACGACCAAATTGTGTTACGACCGGTCTGTCGGAACCAATCGTGGTTGTTAAGTCAAGCACTTGCTGTAATCACTTCTCCTGTGTGCCCTGACTGGGAATCAAACCCAGGGTGTCTGCATGTGCGCTGATGTGCCATTCACTGAGCCAACCAGCCAGGGCCAGTTTCCATTTCCTTATTACCCATAGTTTTCTACGTAAGACTGGTGGCTCTGTGATTTTTCTCAAATCGTAAACACAAGTTATGAAATAATGGGGAATCAGACCTATTAGCATTCTTTTTCTGGACTCTTCCAGGCTCACAGTCAGGGAAATCGCAAAACCCAAATGCCATTACCCAAAAGGGAAATCTTTAATGGAAGAGCTTAACAGGCAGAAGGAACAGAAAATGTAAAGTTTCAAAGATGGGAGCAAACATGTCATGCTCATAAAATGAAAGAAGGCCAGCGTGGCTGGAATATTACAAGCAAGGATAAAAGTGGTACCGGACCGGGTTAGAGAAGTAGGTAGGTGCACACCACATAGAAACACACTTCTCCAGTGTTTAAATGTGTGTAAGAAGAAGCTGCAGTACCTGCTTAACCACAGATTCCTGAGTGCACTCCCAGAGATTCTGATTTCAAAGGTCTGTGATGGGACCCAGTATTAATTTTCTAACAAAGTACCAGCAAGGCTGGTCAGCAGTCTACCCTTTGATACTATTGATGTGGAGATTTAGGGGCTAGGATAAAGACTTTGGGTTTTAATATTGGTAAAATGGGGAACACTAAATCATTTTAATTAGTTGAAAGACACGATTTATTTTACTGTAAAAACAATCCCCATTTACAGTGAGAACTGATGGTACATCTTCATTAGGCTGTTGTAAAGATTAAGTAAAATAATATCTATAATATGTCTGACAGTTCTAACTCATAAATATGCCCTTTGGATCTTTCCACTACTTTTCTTGCCTTACTATTTTGTCCTAAGAAGGGTAAAGGAACTTGAAAACAACTTTATGTAACTTCAGACATTCATAAATATCAATATATTCCATTTCTATTACTGCTGTTGTTAGTTACTACAAATTTAGTAGCTTACACAATACAATCTTATTATGTTATAGTTCCGTGGTCATAAGTCAAACATAGATCTTACTGTTTTAGAATCAAAGTATTGTCAGGGTTGCATTTCTTTCTAGAGGCCATAGGGGAAAATCAATTTCCTTGCCTTTCCCAACTTCTAGAGGCACCAAGATGCCTTGGCTTGAAGCGCCCTTTCTATATGTTCTTCAAAGCCATCAATGTCTGGCTGAGTTCTTCTCACATCATGTCACTTTGACCTTTACTTATGCCTCACTCTTCACATTTAAGGACCCCTGTTATTAACATTGGGCCCATTGAGATAATTGAGGACAATCTCTCTCTCTCAATGCACCTAATTAACAGCCTTAATTCCATCTGCAACCTTAATTTTCTTTACCATGAAAGGCAGCATACTAACAGATTCCAAGGAATAAGACCCGATCATTTTAGGTTTAGGGAACCATTACTCTGTCTACCATACCCAATGTGATAAAAATTTCCATGTGCTCGTTGTCTGTGTGTTGGTGCTGCCTCCCACTGAGCACCTGTCATTCTTACCCATTTCTGAAGGTCATTTTAGCCACAAGATAAAAGTAACACCACCACCACCACCGAAAAAGAAAATGTCTCTGGAATTAAAATACCCTTCATCTGTTCCTCTCTACACTGTCTGCCCTGCTTTAAAAAAACCTATGCTACTTTTTTTTTTTTTTTTTACTTAATTCGGTCTTTAAGTGTTTGGAACCAGGAATGAAAGCAGAACAACAACAAAAAAAATTTTTTCTTTATTTCTGTTTTTCCTGGAAGAGGCATCTTTGGGGAAAGAGAACAACCCAAACCACAAGCATTTACTCAAGCACAACAAAGCTTAATTTACAGAGTCTACCTCCTTGCCTGGCCTGTCTCAGCTCTTCTGTTGGACTGACTGTGGCTGACAAGCCAAGAGAGAACTCCTGCTTTCTCCAGCGAAGCAGAAAGCCACATCTTGAATCCCGAATGCCTGTGTAAGTCAGTGATCACACCCTCGATGTTACCTTTCATTTCAACAGCTCTCTTGGCTCCACTTGCTCTGAGCAGTTTTAATTTCCTGCCAGCACAGTGGCACAATTTCCTGGCATTTTCCTTGGGATGCTTTTCATCAAGAGCCTAATGAGTGCCTGGCTTCTGGCTGATGATAAGCATGACGCTGCCAGAGAAATGCCAAGAGGCCCTCCTCTCTGTTCTGGAAGGCATCTCCGCCTGATTTCCCACCTCCTGTTAACTGTGGGCTAAGTCATGCACATATGGGAAATTCTCCACAGCTCTCACTGCTCTGACAAACTACCAAAGTGTGGGCAAAGAATTCTAAAAACTACTAGCGCCTACATCCCTGAAACTTGGCCACAAGCAGTTAAACAGAAAAATGCTTTGATGGAACTCACTAAATAGACTCGTTAAGACCAACTCCTGATAATGGAAACACCCTGATAACCAAGGCGTACTAATGGAACACATCCAGAGATAATCAAATTTCCACTAATTAAATAAAATGTTTTCCTATATCTCAGAATTTACTATCTGCATTAAGTATTTTTACCCAAATAGAAGGTTGCTCTGTTATTAGCCTAATGCAGTTATAGGAATGATTTGCACTTTCAGGGTTTTATTCATGGAGTCTCTGAGGGTTTTGGCCAATGAGATTCTATAGCTAGCTTGAAGTCTTTTTCATTTCTTGGTCTCCACTCTTCCAGTCAGTTCTGTCTGTATTCCCCAGATGCCATGCTTTTCTTTTCATTTGTCTTGTTGTGTTCCTTTACTCTTTACACTTGGAGTGATTTCTTCCCCCCTATAAAGCTCTTGCTTTCAACTTTCTGAATAGCTCTTTCCTTTAAAACCTACATTGTTGTTTAAAGCTACAAGTCCATTTAAAGGGCTGTTACAAACACTTTACAATCTATAACATGGTTATGTACACAGCAGAGGATTAATAATTATTTAAGAAGAAAAAGTAGAAATTTGTTATTTTCCCATAAGTTTGTTTCTCTGTCCCACATTTCATCTTAGGAGCAATGAATGCTATTCATTGCTATGAAAAATCATTTTTAAAATCGAGAGCAAGCTTGTTATAAAAATTATTTTAAAAACTAAATCTGAACCTGACCAGGTGGTGGCACAGTGGATAGAGCGTCAGACTGGGATGTGGAAGACCCAGGTTCGAGACCCCGATGTCGCCAGCTTGAGTGCGGGCCCACTTGGCTTGAGCAAAAGCTCGTCAGCTTGGACCCAAGGTCGCTGGCTCCAGCAAGGGGTTGCTCAGTCTGCTGAAGGCCCGCGGTCAAGGCACATGTGAGAATGCAATCAATGAACAACTAAGATGTTGCAATGGCAACGAAAAGCTAAAGATTGATGCTTCTCACCTCTCTCTGTTCCTGTCTGTCTGTCCCTATCTGTCCCTCTCTCCAACTCTCTCTCTGTCCCTGAAAAAAAAAAAAAAACAAACTAAATCTGAATATTAATGTTATATGATACCTGTGCTAAAATATTCTCTCTGACTTTGTAACTCTAATTCCCTTTGGGTCCAATGTTAAGTAGAGAACATGGAGATTTGCTCTTGATTATAGAAGCCAAGGAATTTTTATTGACCTCAAATGTCCCAAACATCTAGGTCATCAAAGGAACTGTCTGGACCTTCCTTTATATTAGCCTCAAAGAATAAAACTTTCAAAGCAATGATAGAGAGAAAGTGTTGCTTAATATTTTACTATTTTTCTTTTCATCGTTTTAAAACAAACTTTCCAGAGGCACTGAAAAGTGGGATCAGAGGGCAGCTCCTGAGGTTTGTCCGTCTGTGATTCATCTACCCCTGACAGCCTTGATCCTACAAACTGTCAGTTCAATCAGAGGCAGCAGAGATTCCAAACTTGCTACATATTCTCATGGCTTACTCTGAAAGATATTTTAATTTTATATCAGAAAGAGAGAGAGAGAGAGAAAGAGAGAGAGAGCGCAAACATCCCCTTTCCCCATTATCTTTGTCCCTTAATCATCAGGCCCAGAAAAGAATGCCACCAACCCTTCCCCTTGAGATAAGCATGCACAAGCATGAATGCTTTGGCAAGAGAACATTATATGCTAGCCAAATCACTTAGCTTTCCTCTTTCTTTTTTTTCCTCTCCTTTCCATTGGCCTTCCTTTTCCATTCTCTTTCCTTCTAAAATATTTATTAAGCACCCATTAGGAACCAGCTCGAATAACATCTTCCCAGGGAAGCTCTCCACGATTTTTCAATTTTAAATCAGGTCTTCGAACTTTTTACTCACCACTGAATTTCCTATTTTATTAATAGCACTTATTATCAGATAGTTTCTATTTGTTTTCTTGTTTGCAGCCTATGTCTTCCTGCTAGAAATGCAGACATCCTAAGAGCAGGGAGACACTGTCTAACTCACTGTTTTACTTCAGTTCCCAGCACAGTGCCTTCATGTATAAGGCTTGTAATAAAAATTTTTTTGGATAAATGATTGTAGAAGATAATGGTAAAATGCTCTTCACTTTTGTGAAGAATTCTAATAGAAAACAAAAAAAAATAATTATGTAAATGTTCACTCAATTTTTTTTTTTTAAACAGGGACAGAGAGAGAGTCAGAGATAGGGACAGACAGACAGGAATGGAGAGAGGTGAGAAGCATCAATCATTAGTTTTTCGTTGCCATTGCAACATCTTAGTTGTTCATTGATTGCTTTCTCACATGTGCCTTGACCACGGGCCTTCAGCAGACCAAGCAACCCTTGCTGGAGCCAGCAACCTTGGGTCCAAGCTGACGAGCTTTTTTTGCTCAACCCAGATGGGCACATGCTCAACCTGGCGAGCTCAGGGTCTCGAACCTGGGTCATCTGCATCCCAGTCCTACGCTCTATCCACTGCACCACTGCCTGTCAGGCTGTTCACTCAAATTTTATTTAGCCAAACTCTAGGAGGAGAGGTAGAGAATGTTATAACTATGCATCTTAGTGTTGTTTTACAATAGGCTGGAGGGGTCAAGAAAAAGTTCCCTGAGGAATTGTTTTTTCAAGCTAAACTTGAAAGTTAGTGTGAGTTGATTAAGCAAAAAGGGACTAGAAAAACATTCCAGCCAAAGGGTAAATTTTTGCAGCTCCAATGCATTGAAAAACAAGCTTTATTTGGACTAGTCTTTAAATTTTTCTGGTTAATTTGGGTATTAGGATTGTGCAGTTAATTAGAAAGCTGTTATATTTAAAGAAATATCTACAGGAACAACAGAATATTATTTAGAACATCAACTATATTATGACTGACCAGATACCATTTAGTGAGACATGGAATAGAATGTTATTACTGAAATATCTGCTCATACTCAATTTCACTTCAACCAACATGTATCGAGTGTCTATTAGTAATCAGCCATTGAATTAAGTTTCTGGAAGACAAAAATTAATAGCTTAAATTCTTGCTTTCAAGAAGTTTACAATTTAGTAGGAGAGAGAATGTGTCAATATGAAGTTATAAATACAAAGATAGAGATGGGCACATGATAAAAAAAAAATGTAAAAAAAGATCATGTATACCAGACTGGACTGTCAGGGAAGAATTTCTGGAAGAGAAAATCCAAACACTGAGTCTTGAAGGCTAAGTAGAAATCAGAAATGTGAAAAGTGAAGTAGGGTGGAGAGAATGGAAGGATGTAGAGGCAGAGAGAACTACCTGAGATAAGGCTTAGAAACATGGCATAATGTAATATGTGTAGGGACAGCAAATACTTCTGTATGCTATCATGTGAATAAGTAATGCCTCACAGGGTTTCCATACAGATTTGATGAGTTTATGCATAGTGAATGTTTACAACATGACTAACACAGAGTGAACATTCTGTACATGTTAGTGGTTCAGTGGATGGATGATGATGTGGCATGTAAGGTCAATCAGGTGACAAGAGTAACTGAACATGAGGCTTGCGAGATAGGAAAGACACAGGGTATGGGGGCAGAGTATGCCATGATAAACATTTTTCCTACCGGTAATGGTGGGCACTGAAGGATTTTAGGTTTGGGAATGATATGGTCTTATCTGTACCTTCAATATATTTCTCAGACTAGAGTTGGAAAATGAATTCAAAAGATGTTAAAGAAGAAAACACAAAAGGCTAGTTATGAGGCTACAAAATGAATCTGGGTATGGCTAAAACAGTGATAGCAAAAATAAAGAAAGAATGAATTCAAAATATATTTTGGGTGATGGGTATACAACATAATCAACAGTTCAAATGCTATGGAGATGTTTACCTGAAACCTATGTACTCTAATTGATCAATGCCACCCTGTTAAATTTAATTTCCTAAATAAAATAAAACAAACAATCAAACAAAATATATCTATGAAGCAAAATAAACAAGACATTTTAACTAAAGAATAAAGAGTGGGGAGAGGATCTTGAAGAAGAAAAAGTAGTCAGGCATCAATCTAGATTTTTGATTTACGTGACTAAGTAGACTGGTAATGCTATTAAATGAAAGAGTGAATACAGGATATGGTAGTAGAAACCAACTGATGAGGACAAAAAAGGCATTAAGGTCAATTATGGACTTAAGTTTTACATGCTCCTCTGATCCCCAAATAAAGAGATCCAGCATGTCAGTTGGAGTGGTGGTTGAAAAACATTGCCACAAAGCTTTGACACTTCTCCATGATGGTGGGTGAAAATACTGCTGTAGTCAAGAGACTTGCAAATTTGTTTTAAAGTTTTTAAATACTGTTTTATACACTTGCATGCAAATATGCATATTTGAGTAATGGTTTTAAATTACTTTCATAACATTTTGATTAGTGATTTTATAAATCTCCTTGATCTCACTTCACTCCTGAAATTTTAAAATGAATGGGATTACCTGAGTCATAAATAACAGATATCAATACAACAAAATAGCACATGTTTTAGATATTCCAAATTTGTCCAGTAGTGTTTGGCAGGGATATAGAGCCTTCATTAGTGGGTTTGTAGAGGATGCTCAGCATCGTAATATGTCATATTTCTTACCAGAAACTAAGGGAGGTTGTTAAATAGGACAGATCATCAGATTTGGGAGTTACATGGAGCTTGATTGAACCTCCTTTGCACACTTGATAACAGATACCACCATTTTTATTGAGAATTTGGCATGTTTCAGACATCTTACACCCTCAGTAGAATTCTGTAAAGGGGTTATTAATTTATTCATTTAAAGTTTAAAGAGTAAGGCTTAGACAGGTTAAATAATTTGTCCAAGATCATTAATTAATAAAAGTAAAATCTGGACTTAGCTCTATTTGATTCTAGAGTGCAATGGAAAGAGCTAGGCTTATAATAAGAGAGACCTCTGTTTGGTAACAGCTCTCCACATAAGATCTATGTGGTTTGGGCAAATATGACTTAACAGCTCTACATCTCAAACTATCTGTAATAAAAAGATAATATCCATTAAAGAGTTATATTGATAATTATGTTATATTTACATATATATGCATTTGTAATAGGTACTTAATAAATGCACATTCACTTTCACTATTTTATTATCTGTGGTTTTTACATAGATATGTTTCAAAAGTATTTTTGTCTTATCTCCCAAGAAGAATCAAATTTCTTTCTATTCTAATGAAAATTGGTATTGTTTTGTTTATTTATTTATTTATTTATTTATTTATTTATTTATTTACAGGGACAGAGAGAGAGTCAGAGAGAGAGATAGATAGGAACAGACAGACAGGAATGGAGAGAGGTGAGAAGCATCAATCATTAGTTTTTTCATTGCCATCGCAACACCTTAGTTGTTCATTGATTGCTTTCTCACATGTGCCTTGACCACGGGCCTTCAGCAGACCGAGCAACCCTTGCTGGAGCCAGCAACCTTGGGTCCAAGCTGACAAGCTTTTGCTCAAGCCAATGGGCCCACGCTCAAGCTGGTGAGCTCGGGTCTCGAACCTGGGTCTTCTGCATCCTAGTCCTACACTCTATCCACTGCGCAACAGCTTGGTCAGACTGTTTTGTTTATTTTTAAAGGAAAGAGTAATAAACATGTAGAAAGGTAACCACAAAATTATATACAGTATAAATTTTAAGATATTATTTAAGTCTTTTCTGTGTTCCTTCCTGTACCCCACCCCTAATTCCATGCTGGTACAGTAGACTAGATTCACTATATAAACTAGGCTCACTGAACTCTAAATAGGTGAGAACTCAATGTAGAAAAAACTTGAAAATTTACAATCCAATGATGAAACTTTATCAAAATATTTAATCAATCCACCTCTTCTTCATTCTTCTCTTCCCTCACCCTTATCTCTTATTTTTAACTCACTGAAAACAGTAGAAACTCACCACTGTAAGACTTCATTAGTTTTGAGAATACACTATAGTATGTTTACTATAAATAATTCACACCATACCACACTTGTCAAAAAGAATGAACAAAGTATATATCATGGTACAGGAGTCGTTATATTTATTGTTTTTGCTCACTTACTCACTAATTCTCCAACTGCAGCTCCCTGTCACTGTGAATTAGAGTAGTTCTGCTGTATACAAATACTGTATTCTGAGTAATTAGATATTGGGATAGGACCTTTTGTAAATTACTTTAACTGGTGTCAGTGCTGAAGCGAATAAGAAGTTTTAGCAAAACAGAAATTTCAGTTTTGTTTCTAGTTTGAGTTATTTTCTGACCCTAAACAGCTGACATAAAGGAATGTTTTTCTTTGTCAAAGGCAGCCTTTTCAAATCTAACTGCCCGACACACTATTGAGCTATGTGTTCAATTCTAATTGGCTGAGATATTTTCAATTTGGCAGCTTCATCTTTAATGCAATGGATATAAGATTATGTGTAGGTCTTTTCAATGGTTTTTCCATACTGGTGATTAGGACAGAGGATTTGAACATAAGCAGGCTGCTGGCTATTTCTTCTGGCCAATTTAAAAATTGATTCACAGAAGTCCTTTGTACCCCTGGGAAAGGGCAGAACAAATCCGAGTGAGTAAGACAGCTATTGCTACTTTTAGATGGAATAATAGAAAAATAGGTATGCAGAGGTGGACTTAGGGATGGAAACTCTTAAATATTGTAAAATTGGAGCTCTGGGCAGAATGGGCAGAAAAATACTGAAGCTTAACCAGTAGGCTTCTGTGTAGAATGGAAATAACAGAGAAAATAATTTCCAAGATTATTTTGATATCTTTCAGTTAAAAGGGCTATATAAATAAAGAAACAAAGCAAACCAAAAAGAGGCTCGTAGAAATAGAGACCAAAGGGATGGGTGTAAAAAAGTGAAGGAGAATATAGTCAATAATATTTTGATAACATTGCATGGTGACAGATGATTATTATAATTAGTGGGGTTATCACACTGTAAGGCATAAAAATGTCAAATCATTAGGTTATATTCCTGAAACTAATATAACCAATACAATATTGTGTACCAGCTACACTTTAATAAGAAAGGCTATGTAAATGCAAAGTATTTTGTATATCTAATCCAACAGGAAATCATAGTAAGTCAGCTTTTTTTTTTGAACGTATTTTAAAAAAAATAGATGACTCTTTCATTACTGCAAAGCACCACTGAATATGCTACATCAGAACAGCAGAGAGAGGCAACTAAAAATTTTGTTTGGGTCAGGTGAAAAACTTGTCTTAGAATCATTTAGACAGAGATGGATGTTGTTGAAAAGACTCTCAATTTTCTGTTAAGAGGGTAGACAAGGATGACCTATTCAAATTGAGCACCTCCAAAAGTACTCCTTTTGAATTAGATCCTGGCTATGAAGATCCCTTCTGGTTTATCTCTCATGGGATAAGAAGTCACAATGGGGTCATTTCTATTTAATCTCTATTCTAGAAAGAAGAAACTCCAAGTGAAGTTGTAGTGCTTCTCCAACTATCCCATCTCCAACTTGTCCAGGAATCTCCTTAGTATGCCACAACCATTCATTTGGTGAGTCCCTCTCTCAGCAAGAAAGGGAAGCATTACTTTTATCCAAATAAAACAGGGGCAATGTACTGTTGCCAATGTTTTTAAGTGGCCATGCCAATCTTTGAACACATGGAAATGATACAACATTTCTCCAGGAAGACAAAATAGCAACAATTTCATTTTGTTGGTTTGATTTGCTCTGCCCGAGAACATATGCAAAACATCTATCTGTCTCTGGAGTACATAGTAATAAAATTCAGAGTAATAATGAAATGCAATACTGATGCCTAGCACATTATTTGGACAAATAATGGTGACAAGTATGCCATACTTTTCATAAACCTGTGGCTAACTCCTCTAAGCTGAAGGCATTTTGTTGTCATTTGGGAGAAACTCTTAGCAACTTACACAATGATTTATTTTTTTATGAAGTGTGGAAATCCACACACACATAAAAAAGTAAAAATGCTTTTCACTATCATTTTCAATCAACTAAACACAAACAAAGTCAACCCCTGTGAAGAGCTAGCTGCAGCAGCTATTTCTGAGCTGTCTTCTGGAAGACTAATGCTTTGTAAACAGTCTTTCTCTGAAACTCAAATTTCTTAAGAGACACTGAGAATCACTTACGTAAATGCAATGTGTTGAGTAAGGAGAGTTTTGTAAAGCCTCCTGAAGCTTCAGAATAGATAAGATTTTCCAACTGATACTCAAATGTAGAACTACCTGAAATTTCTTTTATGCAAAGTGGAAGGTTATTACATCTAAAAGAAATGCAGATACTCTTTCAAAAGACATGTATATGAATGTTCAAAGCAACAGTATTTTTAATACTATCTCATTAAAAATTATTTAAATACCTCTGAACAGTAGAATAAATTAATGTATTGTGATATAGTTGCAAAACATTATACTATAGAACAAGAATGAATGAGCTACAACTGTCTGCTACATTAAAGAAAAGTTTTAAATAATCCTGGTCAAGAAGCCAGACAGAAAGACATATATAGCATAACATTTCCTTTATATAAAATACAGAATGAGGTAAAGCTAATACATGCCCTAAGAAGACAGTGGTACCCCTTTTTGGGAGTGATTGAAAGACTACGTAAATTGGAATTTTGGGTGCCCGCCATGAACTGTTTCTTCATCTGGATGCAAGACTGAGATTAGTTTATGAAAATTTGAATTATAATGTTCAAATGTTTGTGTGTATGTATGTATTCACACAGTCTTGAAATAAAAGGTAAAATAAAATAATAGGCCTGTATCTAACTTGTTCCAAACTATTCCAAATTTGTTCACTTGTCTCTATTAAAGTAGCTCATCATTTTTTTTTACTAGAAATCTTCAGACTTGTATATTTTTCTCTCTTCTTACCTATTTTTATCCAACAAACTCAACCTTTCCTTTTATTAATAGAGTTTTGTGTTCTACTTCAGGCAGAAATTCTTTCAGATCAACTTGATGGCTGAAGAAATCTTCCAGTTTAGTAGTTGTTCTTCAGTAGTATGGATCACTGGTGGGATTTGCCAGTTCACAACAGTTCGGCAGAACTAATACCTAACTTTTTGAGTTTAGCAAACTGGTTGTTAAAATGGCACTTGTAATGAGGGTTCTCTCTAAGGTGGGCGCCTGGGCAGCCACCCAATGTGGAAATCACAAATTTACATTCCTTACTCTTTTTAACATTCATCTGCGCATCAGCGTATTCTAAGCATCTGTATGAAAGTTCATTTCATCAATAGGTGGAAAAATTTTTGATGAAACTATGCTTGTAATATTTATTTATTCATTTCATAAAACTAATTATACCTTTGATGAAATACTACATTTTTATTCCCTTGCATTTCTTATGTCAGTTAACAAACATAACGTAGAAAGAAAAAGTGCCAAACAACCAGGGGTGACAATTTGTCATTTGTTTCAGCTTTGAGTTACACCCCAAATTCCTCCAAGATATTATGAGTGCACTGGTGTTCCCTGAACGGTGAAACCAATAGGAAGGTAAGACACAATAAACCAATAGAAATATAGATTTCAAGGGTTATCTTATCACCAATTTTGAAAGCTGTGGAAGAATGCTCACACCTTTTCCATGACAAACAGGTTTGTTGTACACATTATTCGATTGTATTTAATCCACATAGGCTATGCCATTTATTAATTAGTCTAAAAATTTTTATTTAATATCAATAAAATAAAGAAAATGTATGTTATATTAATTATTTTAAAACTTTTTCTCATAACATAATCTGGTTTTGTGTATCTCTTTTATTGTTTTTATTTAAGTACTAAATGCATGAAATACCTTTTGGTATATCATTTTTTTTTATACTTAAAACGATCATTAGAGCAGAGAACTGGTTGTTAAATTATTTGAATCCCACCACTGGTATGGACTTAAAAGATTCTAGCATTGTAAAAGATAATAGCACTTCTTTCCATACTTTAAACATCCTAATAAGTCAATGCAGGCATCTAAGTCTGATATATTTTGCAGGATTTAGTTGTAAGTCTCTGATTTCAGTGACAATGTATATTGTTCCATGTTGTCTAGAAATTTAAACTCCATAGGAGCTCATGTGATTAGAGCTCGCTTGTGCACAGCTCACCTGTGAAGTACAATATATCTTAATAACAATGACAAAGATGCTATTTTACCTTCTGATTGTTCCTAGTTTGTTCTCCCTTATAATGAATAATTTGTTATTAATCATCTTTATTGCTATATTACTACTATTACCAATGTTATCATTACTGAAATACCAATTATTAGGTACTTATTTTATGCCAGACACTCTTGTAAGTAATTTGCACATACTATCTCATTACTCTCTACAATCTTGTAGAACAAGAGTTGTTATGATTCTCATTTTCCAGGGGAAGAAACTGAAGTTCTGCAATTATAAATAACTTGCCCAAGAATAAAGAACATGGCTTGATTTAAACACAGGTGTTATCACACCAGAGCCCAAACTTTCACCACATTGGGCTCATGTAGGCTTATACTTAGGCACTAATCATTGGCTCCTTTACCTTTTTTAGTGCAGGCATTACTGGCATAGCTGACAAACAGTCCCTTATGTTCTTTGTATTTATTTCTCTTTTTTTGAAACTTGAATTCACATAAAAATTCTTCCAAATAAGTGATAAAGACTAGCTTTATGACTACTCTAAGAAAATAAGTATCATTACCTACCATGATTTTGTTTCTCTACTACCTAAGAATGTGATAGCTCATTCTCTTTTCAAAGTGCCAATATCAAGAATATCTTCAGTTTATCTGCAGCTCAGGAGTTGCCTTTCCTAGTGATGGTCTGTTGGATTCTTTGGTCCAAGTCCTCAATGATTTAAATATAATTCACAGAGAAATGGGAGTGCACAAGTCATGCAAGCAAAATATCATTGATGCCCTAGTCCATGCACACAGATCAGTGTATTGCTATAGAGATGCAATGATGAAAAATATACCTTTTTCATAAGCCCACATCAAGCATGTCTGCTCATCTTTTTCACCACTAGACCTGCTAGGATCACAGGCTACCAGATTCATATCAGCTCCATTATCCAGTAGGAACTGAACCAGGCGTATGTGACCATGGTAGCAAGCAGAGTGTAATCCTATAATAGAATAGAATGAAAAAGCAAAAGAAAAACAACTTCAATTTTCAAAAACAGTTATTACCACCTAGTATCATTGTTTCCAGAAATATAAAAGATTTATTTCTTTGATTCAGAATTAATTCTATGTATTATTGAGCAAATAAGATATGTTTTAAGCAAAAGAAGTATCCTATAATATTTGATCTTCTATGTAGACTGCCTTTTGCTCAGCACAATTTCTGGTATTTCCATATCCACTGTAATTACCAAGAACAAATATTAGCATCTTTGTGCACATCAAGGAACAAAGGCCCCAATCAAGTATTATTCTTGAGCTGCAAACTAAGAAGAAGGCAGTATGGTCAGTATGTCTTTGATGTAGGAAAAAAGGCATTCATGGACTATAAATAATTTAGCACAATAAGTAAACTGACCCAAAGTCAGTTATTTTTTTATTACCACCATACACCATCAATTCTAAATGATGTACTTGATAAAATATGCCTCCCCATTGGAGTGGATCACTCCCACTGCTCCCTTCTTTCTTGAGCATACTACTATTCTTGACAACTTCTGATATGCATGAGAAACTAGTGATGATTTCACTACATTCTTACCTGTGTGGCCGTCTCTTCCTTGGTGGTTGATGCTTACAACATTTTGATCAAGGAGAAATTTAACCAGGTCTATGTTCTTGCCATACGTACAAGCACTGTAGAAATATACCATAAAGAAAATAGAAAGCCCTTGTTATGGG
This sequence comes from Rhynchonycteris naso, assembly GCA_037038555.1. Lineage (NCBI taxonomy): Eukaryota > Metazoa > Chordata > Mammalia > Chiroptera > Emballonuridae > Rhynchonycteris > Rhynchonycteris naso. The sequence continues at coordinate 173,967,225 of CM072997.1, forward strand.
TTTTAGTGCATGCCACCCAAGTTAATATGCTGAAGTCCTAACTTCCATAAACTCAAAATGTGACTATATTTAAAGAGATACAATTAAAGGAGGTAATTAAGTTAAAATGGAATCATCAGAGTGGGCCCTAATCCAGTATTATTGTTACACTTATTAGAAGGGGACATTAGTAAACAGATTACAGAAACAGAAGACAGTCATGTGATGATACATGGAAAAGGTGACCATCTACAAGCCAAGGAGAGAGGCTTCAGAAGAAACCAAACCCACTGACACTTTGGTCTTGGACTTCCAGCCTCCAGAACTGTGAGAAATATCTGGTTATCAAACAACATAGTCTGTGGTATTTTGTTATGGCAGTCCTAGATAATGAATACAGTCCTGATTTACCCAGGCTGTTCCAGTCACTGGTGTATGTGTATAGGAGTCCCAAAGAGACAGAGAAGGCAGAAGCAAGGAAGGAAAGAGGAAGAGGTGGTGAAAACCAAGCACATATAGAATAAAATCTTGAAGAGTCTCACATCTGGGCTTTCAAGAAAGAAGTATGAAATTTTCAGCACTTTGTTAACAAATATTTCCTATGATATTAATTCTTTTTTTCATAAAAGGAGAAAAATATTGCAAGAGTTTGAAGCAGTTTTAACTAAAGGACATAGGCATTCTGTAGGACAATCAAATGAGGAAAACCAGGAGGGCCCTGAGAGATTCAATCAAATCCAGGTCACAGTCTGAAATTTTCCCTGGGAAAAAACATACACACTCTCTCTGAAGCATTCTTCAGGCAGAAGGCAAATTTTTAAAGCTGTCATTTTACTAAGGGAGCATTTGAAATGGAGTTAAAAATCCAGATCCCGCCTGACCTGTGGTGGCGCAGTGGATAAAGTGTCGACCTGAGAACACTGAGGTCGCCAGTTCAAAACCCTGCACTGGTCTGGTTAAGGCACATATGGGAGTTGATGCTTCTAGCTCCTCCCCCCTTTCTCTCTCTCTCTCTTTCTCTCTCTCTCTCTCTCTCACTCTGTCTCCTCTCTAAAATAAACAAATAAAAAGAAATTAAAAAAAAAAATCCAGATCCCTGGCACATGCTACCAGCCAGAAGACCTCAGATCAGTTCTTTGGTCTCTTTGAGTTTTAATTTTATCATATATATATCACTTTATATTTTATCACAATGATAATAATTTTCTACCTGCTACATGATTGCCAAAGTTTCAAGTGAATTGATGCTTATGGAAGTACATTACAAGATATAAAAGACTATTCATTGCTAGTTCTTCACCAATAGGAGGATGATTTTGTAGAAAAATGAACATATTTCAGAACTCTTCTATAAGATTCTTTTTGTGTGTGTGTGTGACAGAGACAGAGAGTGAGAGAGAGATAGGGATAGATAGACAGGAAGAAAGAGAGATGAGAAACATCAGTACTATATTGCGGCAACTGAGTTGTTCATTGATTGTTTTCTCATATGTTTCCCTTGACTTGGGGACTATAGCAGAGCAAGTGAACCCTTGCTCAAGCCAGAAACCTTGGGCCCAAACCGGCAACCTTGAGCTTCAAGCCATCAACCTTTGGGCTCAAGCCAGCAACCATGGGGTCATGTTTATGATTCCACACTCAAGCCAGTGACCCTGCACTAAAGCTGATGAGCCCACATTCAAGCTGATGAGTCCTCACTCAAGCTAGTGACCTCAGAGTTTTGATCCTGGGTCTTCCACATTCCAGCCCGATGCTCTATCCACTGCATCAGGCCTATATAAGATTCTTTTTTTAATTTATTTTTTATTTTATTTTTTTACAGGGACAGAGAGAGAGTCAGAGAGAGGGATAGACAGGGATAGACAGACAGGAATGGAGAGAGATGAGAAGCATCAATCATTATTTTTTCATTGCCACTGCGACACCTTAGTTGTTCATTGATTGCTTTCTCACATGTGCCTTGACCGCGGGCCTTCAGCAGACCGAGCAACCCTTACTGGAGCCAGCGACCTTGGGTCCAAGCTGGTGAGCTTTTGCTCAAGCCAGATGGGCCTGCGCTCAAGCTGGCGACCTCAGGGTCCTGAACTTAGGTCCTCCGCATCCCAGTCCAACACTCTATCCACTGCGACACCGCCTGGTCAGTCCTATATAAGATTCTTACAAACATTTTATAACTAGATTTGTTGAAGTAGTTAATTTAAATTCTGATTTTTACTATTTACCTTGAAAGCAAAGATGTATAGAGAAAAAAATTTTATGTAAGGTAAATCATGCCTAGAAATGACTACTGGATATTTTTTTTGACTAGTAATTCCCAAAAATGTTTTTTCTTATAATTTTCCTCACACTCCTTCTTTTGTTCTCACTTGTTCACTAGTAACACTCTACTTCTAAACTCCAGGGATCTACAAGGGATATCATGGGTGGCTGGAAGGAGCTAACATTGGGCAGAGCCCCATCTAATAGTGAGAGGAAAAGTGTAGAACCTCTGTGATATTGTGATACATAATAAGAAATATATACTTGGTTTTCAATCCCATGTCTGGTATAGAACTCCTAAAACTTCTATAAATTCTTAAGCAATGAGAGTATCTTTTTTCTTAATATTTCTTCTTTTATTCTCAGTTCCTGAAATAGCTTCAAAGCAATCAATGAAAGGAAAATCTTATGTTATTCATAAGAAGCCCTTTTCAACCACACTTGTGTTAATGATAATAAGGTGATTTTTTTAAAGCCCCCATATAACTACCAAATGAGGGCTGGTTGCCAGGGGAACCAACCTTGTGCTTAGAACAGTGTCTTCAACCGTTGGCACAAGGACCCCTCTGCCACAAATTTTGTGCTCGTTCATGAAAGAGTTAACCACCTTGATGCTGTATGAAGATTACAGACCCAATGGTCTTTGTCAAATTTGCAAACAAAAAATGAAGAAAAAATAAGACTGCCAAAGAGTAAATATGCAGATTATCTAAAGTAATATTAACTCTATTCAACAATAATAAAAAGATCCTGTAGAATTTAATTTAGGAAATATTAAAAGCATAAAAACAATGGCACAAAAATTGGCAGAGATAAATTAAGTTCAAGTATAGTAACATCTTTTCATTGTCTTAGAAGTGGAAAGCTACTTATTTACATCATATTTTAATAATATGAAGATTTATTGTGAGGGGCAAAGGGCATATAAAGGGGACATGGTGTAGGGGGTAAGGGAGTTATATTTGGTTGGACATTTGTATCCATGTAAACACAATAAATTAAAATTAATAAAAAATTTAAAAAATTTTTGCTTATGATCAGGGTGACTGCTGCGTTAGTGGTCCCCAAAATAATTCTATTTTTACTGATGTCCAAGTATAAAAATGTTGAAAACCACTGGATTAGAGGGTTGTAAGTCCTACCACCCAACTTCAGAAAAGGGAAGAAGGGAAGGCAGTTGAATTAGTCACCAGTGGTCAGTAATTTAATCAACCAAGCCTATGTTTTAAAACCTCTGAGAAGGTTTCTAAAGTACAGAATATGAAGCATTTCTGGATTAGTAAACATGTGGGTGTGCTGGAAGGCCCCACATCATTCCTGCATATTTTGCTCTATTCATCTCTTCTCTTTGGCTGTTCATGAATTCTATTCTTTATGACAAACTGGTCATCCAGTAAGTAAACAAATTTCCTGAATTCTGTTTGATGTTCTAGAAAATTATCAAATCCAAAAAAAGGATGGTGGGAACATCCACTTTAGAGCCCATAAGTCAGAAGCAAAAGCAATCACCTGGATTTGTGATTGGCATCTGAAATAGTGAGCAGTCTTGTAAGACTGAGCCCATAACTTATGGAATCTGACACTAACTTCAGGTAGATAGTGTCAGAATTGGATTGAATGGTAGGATATCCACTTGACGTCTGCAGAGAATATCTTGGTGTGGAAAAAACTCACATGCCAGTATATTCCAGAAGTAAAAGCATGTGAAGAAAAAGCGTGTGTTTAGTTCCAAACTTGCTTTTAAAAGAGACAGTTTCTGGGTCTTACTATGATCTCTTCCTTGGATGGCTTTGACCAAATTCATTTATTTTAAATAAAATACTATTTTTTTCTTTAAAGAAACACCATTATTTATCTAGCTGAACTGTTTTTCCCTCTATGGAGTCTTGTCATGAACTGAAGGCTGAGCCCATTGCTGTCTCCTCTCCTTTCTTGCCACTTAGGTCGTGGTGCTTATATAGTTACGATGATGGATATGCCTTGCTTACCTTGCTACCTTACAACAGAATTCCTTTCTTCTTTCTTTCTTTCTTTCTTTCTTTCTTTCTTTCTTTCTTTCTTTCTTTCTTTCTTTCTTTCTTTCTTTCTTTCTTTCTTTCTTTCTTTTTTGAGTGAAAAAGAAAGTGAAACAGAGAGAGAGAGGGACAGATAGAAACAGACAGGAAGGGAGAGAGATAAGAAGCATCAATTCTTCATTGCAGCACCTTAGTTATTCATTGATTGCTCTCTCATATGTGCCTTAAACAGAGAGGCTCCAGCTAAGCCAGTGACCCCTTGCTCAAACCACTGACCTTTGGGCTCAAGCCAGTGACACCATGCTCAAGCTGGTGAGCTCGTGCTCAAGTTGGATAAGCCCACACTCACACGGGTGACCGGAGGGGTTTCAAACCTGTGTCATCTGCATCCCAGGCTGACATTCTATCCACTGTGTCACTGCCTGGGCAGGTCAGAGTTCTTTTAAGAAAGGAAGGAATCTTGTCATCTTAATATTCCTACCAGTACCAACACAACACTGGTTCTTAATAAATCTTTCTTGAATAATTAATTGAGTGAATAAAAAGCTACCATCTCACTGTGATAAAGTTTATCAGCACTGATTATTTGTATTACATATAGTACCCATAATACTATCCTTTCAATGTTCTATTGTCTGAATTGCCTCATTTTTTCTTTTCAAAGCAACTATTTACAGAAAATGATGAGTTCTGAATATATACATGTATGTGTATACATATGTGTGTGTTTATAAATACATATAACAAAAATAACAAAAATAAATATATTTAGTGCTAACTATATACAAAGCACTGTGATTTGTACATAGAATAATTCATAATAAGAGTAAATTCTTTATGTAAAATAAAGTGTCTTTTATAAATATTTGCTTAAAATAAGTAGGATAAAAGCATTGTTATTTCTAGAAGTCACAGGCTTCTTTACACAAAATAAAATGACTGAACATACTGTTAACTTCACTAATATTGTCATATAAGCAATCTTCTGGAAATGACAATCATCTTCTAATTAGAATTGTTTCTAATTTATGTGCACAGAATAGCAAAATGATTTGAAAATTAGCCTGAGGTGTTAGCCTTGACAAACATGATCTATGGAGAAAAAAACACCAGCAACTCTCCATGTCAGTTCTGTCAACTGTCCCCTTAGTGACAAATTCCACTGACCCATTTTCACTGAAGGTGTGTGATCTGAAGAATTTTTGCATCTGTTCTGTTACAGAGTGTATAGAAAACACAAAATATTTTGGTACTAGAACATGAAAATATATAAAACCATAAAATTTAGAATTAGACAGACATTTACTACATGATTTTCCAACCATAAGAAACTCTGGAAAATTACCTAACTTCCCTGAGCCTTGATTTTCTCATCTTTAAAAGAGGGATAATACATCCAACTTCACAAAATGTTTATGAAGATTAAATAAGATAATAGACACAAATAATCTGGTATAGAGTTTCTCCATAAATGGTAGTTTTATTTGCTTTCCTTTTTGCTGACCTCTTGGCTGACAGGAAAAAATCTGGAAATCCCAGTAAAATTCGACAGGTTGATGCCTAATGCAGAAGCACAAGCTTAATTTCATTGCAGTATGCAAAAGAGTCTCCTCGTTTTTTATTATTTACCAGTATAATAGAAACACTACATAAATAATGTAAATGCATAGTCTCGGGCTTATTTTGTTTATTTTTTAGATGTTGCAAACTAGCCAAGGAATCTATAATGTGTAGGTAAATTATCTTACATTCAAGTTTTACTAAATTCAAATTACAATGCTTTTATTTTTATAACAAAATAGTAACTTGTTACAAATGAGGGTTTTAAATTTTATAACAATTTTACTTTCTTTTGGATATTTTAGGGAGTTATAGCTCTGAGTTATTAGTTATCTTCGCCCTCCCTTCCTCCATCTCTTATTTTGTTGCAATTTTTCCAAATCTAGCTGTTCCTTCAGTGTGCTTTTCTATAGTACAAAGCATATGGTAAGGACTTTCATAGATGCCTAGAAAGGAATTAATGCCTGTTTAGGTATCTATGTGACCAACCCGACTAAGCTTTTACAGGCTGCCAAATGGATGTCTTAGATAGGTAGACACATTTGCACATAAGGTTTTAAGTGCTAAGGAAAAAAAGTGTCACAGATGATGTTAATGAATTCTGGTAATGAGATTCTTGTTGGAGGAGGACTATGGACACTGCCCTTTTGGCAGCTTTCTGTAGAGTGAAGTGGAATAGAAACAATATGCTTACAGATGTTGATATGCCTGTTGCCTTGGCAACCTCAGTTCCTGTCTTCGTGGCGGCTCCAGAAATGTAGCATCTGGCATGTTCCCCATCTGTTATACTAATGGCAGCATCTGCCTCTACCTTTTCTTCTGTGCACGTAGCTTGGGCTCCTTGTCTTCTGCCCACCCTCTGTTCTCGCTCTCTGATTGCAACATCTGCCACTATTTGTTCTTATTTTATGTACACAACTGCAGATGCCATGGGGTATATCAGCTAAGTTTAGTGGCTATTGCATTTAAATATTCATTTACCTGTGAAAAGCTGTTTCGCTGAAAATGTTTTCCTTAGTCAGACTTTCATTTCCTGATATTTGGATGATTTCCTTAGCGACTTCAAATTTGCCATTGTAGCATGCCCTAGAGTTAAAGGACATGTTTTGATAATAGTGAAAATGGTGCATGCCACATACTTGGAGGGCCTATAGAACTTTACATAATACTCACAGGTGCAAAGGTGTGTCTCCATAGATGTTAACAATATGCGGTTGAACTTCTAAATCACTCTGGAGCAGGAACTTCACTATATCATGGTGCCCAAAGCGAGAGCAGAAATGGAGGGGGACATGGTCTTCATTGTCCTGAGCATTCACTGTCATCAATGAGAAAGAAAAAGGTATGTTATCTGGAATCTTCTGTATCATGGGTACTGTCAAGGATTTTTCTAAGTGCCTGAGGGACTTCTAGAAGTTGCCAGTTAATGATAATAATAAAGGAAATTAAGTGCAACTAATTTAAAAAGTTATAATTATATTCTAGTGCTTATTACCAAAGTAAACAGGCTTTCTTCTAGGTTTCATAAATTCTACAAAATTCATCTAATCAAATCTACCCTGCACAATGGGATAATAGCTCAGGAAACTAATAAGTACCTAAAAGGTACTCATGGCCTTAATTCCACAAGTATCTCTTTTCAAATTGATTTTTCCTCTCTAGAGATGTTAAAAATTACAGATTCTGGCCAGAGCACTATTTTCCAGAGATTTAGGGGGGCGGGGCTAGCTCTCTATATTTATGACACTGTTTAAGAGGTTCTGATGTACCTTTAACTGAGAATTGTCATATTATGGTATACAAAGCATGGTATAATAAAAAACAATGAACTTTAGAATGAGGAAGACTTCAACAATCCTGTTATCGTAGACAGTTATCACTTGTTCATTCAGTAGTGGGTATTTTTCCTTCTCTTTGGTCCATCTAGCCTTCTAACATAGTCTGACTTTGGGGGAATTCCCTATGCACAAATCTGCTAAGAGATCATAGAAGCTGAAAATATTTTCAAGTTTTTGTTTTGCAGCTAGGTAACAGGATTGGCAGAGGGTGACCATATGTCCTGGTTCAGGTCTGTTAGCCTAGAACAGTGGCTTTTAACCTTTTTTGAGGTACCGAACCCACCAGTTTCATATGCGCATTCACTGAACCCTTCTTTAGTGATAAATAAAATATGATTTTTTTTCCAAATTCAAAACATAGGTATATGTTTTTTTACTGGTGCACAAAATGAGCCGTGCATGAACATCACCTTGCTCAAAGAACAAAACCAACAAAGTGCATGAACTCACAACAAATTACGGTATTTATTCTGGCCTCCGCGGCAGAGGCTTCTCTGAACCCCTGAGACTGACTCATCAAACCCCTAGGGTTCGATAGAACCTAGGTTAAAAACCACTGGCCTAGAATAATTTTTAATAGTGACCCTTTCACTCTCACTAGTACCCTGGTTTGGACACTTATCTATAGGTTCCTCCAATCAACACAATACATCAGACTCTGACACTGGAGTTGATGACACAAAACAGCAAAGCCTCATCTATCAGGGCAATGTAGCAGTGCTGGAATAGCTCCAACAATTTTCAGCAGCAGGGATCCAGCCACAGACTCAGTGCACCACAGTTGGTGTCAGAATCAGAAGTGGTGCTGTATGCTGACCAGGGCTGGCAGTGCACCTTCATAGGGCTAGTTCTGGAGTGTGATTTGGGATATCATTCTTCACTGTGAGGATTCCAAGCCTGGCTTTCCAACTCTGTCTTGGGAAGATTCTGAACATTGCTGGATAACTTTTGTTACATTCTTTTTATAAATTAGCCAAGACTTAGTTTCATTTCTTGCAAATGGAAACACCAATACTCATTCTTCAGCAAGTCTTAAATGATCTCTATGCACCAGCACTGTGCTAGGTATTGGAGCTATCGATTTCTTATCAGTTACAATAGATATAAGAACACTATCGTTGCAGGGATGCTGAAAGGACTAATGGAGAGCATAATTGGAAGGCTTCTAACATGATGTCTATCATATATTAGACACAATAAAAATATCTACTCTTTTGTTTTATTAATTAGTAAGTAAGGCCCTGGCCAGTTGGCTCAGCAGTAGAGCGTTGGCCCAGCCTGTGGAAATCCAAGGTTCGATTTCTAGCTAGGGCACACAGGAGAAGTACCCATATGCTTCTCCACTCTTCCCCTTCTCCTTTCTCTCTATCTCTCTTTTCCCCTCCCACAGCCAAGGTTCCATTGGAGCAAAATTGGCCCAGGTGCTGAGGATGGCTCCATGACCTCTGCCTCAGGTGCTAGAATGGTTCCGATTGCAGTCGAGCAATGCCCCAGAGAGGCAAGCATCACCCACTGGAGGGTTTGCCAAGTGGATCCCAGTCAGGCACATGCAGGAGTCTGTCTGACTCCTCCCACACCCCACACCCCTACCCCCCACTTCTAACCTAGAAAAAATAAAAAGAAATGTGTAATACTTTGTTACTAATGTTGTTTTAATCATCATTTAACATTTAGTGAACACTGATTTAGACCTTGTAGTTGCTATATTTTTAGATAATGATTCTCATTTTATTTTTCTGCAAGATCTTAAGCCACAAGGAAATAAAATATTTTTATTTATTTATTTATTTTTTACAGGGATAGAGAGAGAATCAGAGAGAGGGGTAGATAGGGACAGACAGACAGGAATGAAGAGAGGTGAGAAGCATCAATCATTAGTTTTTCATTGCCATTGCGACACCATAGTTGTTCACTGATTGCTTTCTTACATGTGCCTTGACCGCGGGCCTTCAGCAGACTGAGCCACCCCTTGCTGGAGCCAGTGACCTTGGGTCCAAGCTGGTGAGCTTATGCTCAAGCCAGATGGGCCCATGCTCAAGCTGGCGAGCCCAGGGTCTTGAACCTGGGTCTTCTGCATCCCTGTCTGACGCTCTATCCACTGTGCCACTGCCTGGTCAGGCAGGAAATGAAATCTTTAACAAAATCACTGAACTCCTCCTTTCAAGGCTGTTACTGAAAAATATATCTTTGAATGTTTTCTATTAATGAGTGAGTCAGAAGGACAGCCTTACTTCAGAAAATTGTTTCTGGTTGTTCTTGTTATCTTCCTTTTTATAATATTTTTCTTTTGTTCACACTCTGTTGGAAGCCAGGGAAAGTCACTACTGTGTGTCTATGAAGTCCAGAGCAACTGGGGGTCGTATAAGAGTTCTCGAGGTCCAGAAAGGACATTTTAAAGAGAATGCAGCACATCTTCTATTAAATCAAAATTTGCCTTTGGCCCTCCATGGCCCCACCCAACATTATTCTTATTCAGTTGAATTTATAAACTTCAAAGTTGACTATCTACTTAGTGAATTACTTGCAGTGGCTTAGATATTCTTTCCATCAAAAAAGATATAAATGGCGATCAAAGGGATAACTCTGAGAGATCTAGATCAGCCACAAAGTTTATGTGTAAACGCTTATATTTATGCTTCAGTCATTGTATTGTACTTAGTTTCATCTTGGACCAATATAAAAAGACAAAAAACGTACAGATTATTATATCTAATCTTAGGAAAATTGGATGTATAAATTATATTTTATTTGTTCTAACAACATCTTGTTGAGATATTTAAATAAAGTAGAATTTCAAGCAAAGCAATACATGAAAATCATTATTAGAACAATATTTCTCTTTCTTTGAAGATAGTAAATGTTCAGCAATGTCTTTAAAAAAAGATTACTGACTGCTTATATCTGTTTATTGATATTAAAGATAAAACAAAAAAAATTCATATTAACAAAGCAATGTCAACACTTAACCATTAGCTCTCTAAAGCAACTCCCAAATGTGTCTTAAATAAATTTTCTATAATAAATATGTGTAATAATTATAAAAAAAATAATTTATTTTTTATTTATTATTTTAATTCAATTTTGTTGAGGTGATACTGTTTAACATAATTATACAGGTTTTAGGTGCCCAATTCTACAACAAAATCTCTGTACACCATATTGTGTTTTCCCCTTCTCAAATCAAGTCTCCATCCATCACCATTTATCCCCACCTATACCCTTCACCTCTTCCGGTAATCACCACACTGTTGCCCCTGTCCATGAGGATTTAAGGGGTTTTTTTTTTGTCCGTTTTTGCTTTATTCTTCTCCCCAATAGCTGAAAGCTAGGTATCTATGTATGAGTCTGTCTCTACTTTGCCCGTTAGTTCATTTTGTTCATTAAATTTCACATAAGAATAAAATCATATGGTACTTGCCATTTATAATAGGCTTATTTCACTTATCATAATAATTTCCAGGTTCATTCATGTTGTCTCAAAAGGTAAAATTTTCTTGTTTTTTTTATAGCCATGTAATAGTCCATTGTGCAAATGTATCACAGCTTTTTTACTTTTTTATCTATTCATCTATTGGTGGGCACTTGGACTGTCTATAGGTATCTTTCATTCTGAGACCTCCTGTACAGGTCTTGGTTTCTTATGCATTCAGTACCCTATTTCTTTTGATTGGAACATTTCAGTCATTTACTGTTAAAGTAATTATTGATATGAATTTAATGCTATTTTATTCTTTTAACTATGTTCCTCTGAGTTTTCTTTCTCCTCCTCTACTTCTCCTTCTTCATTTTTTTTTTTTTTTTTTTTTTAAGCAGGCCTTGTAACTTGTTTGGTGGTAATAATTCCTTTAGCTTTTTCTTGTCTAAGAACCTCTTTTTTTTCTCCTTCAATCTTAAATGATATTCTTGCTTGGTGAAGTAGTCTTGGTGTAGGTCCTTTTCATCACTTTGAATATTTCATTCTAATCCCTTCTGGTCTGTAATTTTTCTGTTGATAGATCTGTGTACAGTCTTATGAGAGCTCCCTTATAGGTAACTAACTGCTTTTCCCTTGCTGCTTTTGAGATTTTCTCTTTGTCTTTATACTTTGCCACTTTAATTATGATATGTCCCAGTGTGTGCCTCATTGTGTCCATCTTGTCGGGGACTTTCTGTGCATCCTGGACTGTGTGTCTTTTCCCTTCACCAGGTTAGAAAAAAATCTTAGTCATTTATTTTTTAAATAGGTTATCAATCCCCTGTTCTCACTCTTCTCCTTCTAGTACCCCTAGGGTATGAATGTTGTTGTGCTTCATGTTGTCCCAAAGATCCCTCAAAAGTATCCTCATTCTTTTTAGTTCTTTTTTTTATGCTCTGATTAGGTGTTTTTTATTTTCTTTCTTCCCTGTCTTCCAAATTGCTGATTCAATCTTCTTACTTTATCTAACCTACTGCTTATTCCTTCCAGTGTATTCTTGTCAGATATTGTAATTTTCATTTCTGACTGGTTCCATTTAATGGATTCTATGCCTTTTTTTATGCTTGTTCTGTCTTTGTTGAAGTTCTCATTTTGTTCCTCGAGCATCTGTATAACCATTAATTTATATCTGACAAGTTGCTTATCTCCTTTTCTGTTTGTTCTTTTTCTGGAAATTCCTCCTGTTCTTTCATTTGGGGTGCTAACCACAAGAAGCAGAATTCACCTCAGTTGTGTTTGGTGCCTGATGAGCTCTCTCTTTGGATATGCTGCTTGTAAAGTTAATTTGATCCTGCTCTGATATTCTCTGAAACTGGCCACTGGATGTGTTGATGCTGGGCCTCTTAGGAGAAAACCTGGTACAGAACAGTGTAAGATCCTGCTTGTGACTTGCCCTCAGCAATCTGTTTGAAACTATAAGTAATCTACAGTTTGTCACTGCCTCTGCTGAGTTAGGTGTGTATGGAAGGACCAAGCTATACACCAAAGTTGGCTTTTACAAGCACAGGGTCTGGGGCAGGTCAGCAACAGACCCAAGGCTCCCTGAGATCTGCCTCATCTGCCTCTGTCTTCTGGCTGCTTGTTAAGCTCTGTCACTGACAAAGCCTCAGGTGGAGTTGGGAGGATGGGGATGGTAGATCTTCCTTGAGGGAGAGGTGCCCATTAGTTTCCAGGAAAGTTGCTGGGTGTGGCCCTCATTCCAAAGCCACAGGTCTTGAACGGTTCTACTTTTTTTCCTTCAATCTCAGCAGAGCAGAGCCACTAAAAGACAGATGAGTGGGGTTTCTGGAGCCTAGAGATTTGGTCTGACAACAGCTAGGACAATACTTCTACTGAATCTCCCATGAGGGGAAAGCAGTGGTTACATTCTTGGGAAAGTTGGGAGAATAGCTACTGTATTAGAGCCTGACAACTGAGTAACTGTCACCCCCCGAGCCTGTCCAGATGTTTACTCCCTGGTCAAGACCACTGACTCCTCAGTAGGGCCTATTTTCCACAGGGTGGGACAAGAGAGATTCCTGAGGATGGGTCGGTTGCTTTCCCCCATGCTGATGCCACACAGAGCAGACTATTCTGCACAAGAAAGGCGGAATCTGAGATATTGAAGAATGACTCTGCACAAGAGTCTACCACATTTTCCTTCAGAGCTATCAACCTCACACTCTCCTCATACATTTCTAGTTCACTTAGCCCTCCCTCTGATGGTCCCAGGGTAAATGGCTGTGAATGAGATTTTGTGCACTGGACCTTTAAGAGGGTGCTTGAATCTCTGTAAACTTCTAACTCTGTCTGGCAGACAGAAACCTTACTACTTTTTATAGCTGAATGCTATCAAGTGCCTCTTTTTGGCTCTGGTGTTCCAAGCTGGAGAGCCCAGCTTGGGGTTTAAGCCCTGCACTCCTCAGGGTTAACACCCCTGCAGCTGAGATACCCCTCTAGAACCTCATACCACTGCCTTTGGGAGCAGGGCCAGCCTTTTTTGCATCTCTGCCCTACTATCAATCTCATTGTAGTTTCTGTTGTGAATCCTTGATTTATAAGACTCCTCTTCATTTAGTCTTAAGATGGTTTTTCTAGATGATTGTTCTTACTTTAGTTATAATTCCAGTTTGGTCCTGGGAGGTGGGTGTTAATTGACCTATTTTGCTGCCATCTTGGAACTCCCTAGGAATATTTTTTAAATCAAATATTTCCTGTTATTGACCATGCCCTAGACATTTTTGTGACTTTCTATAATATTCATTTTCATGATACAGAAAACTATAGAACTTAACATTCAGATAACTGCAAAGTTAAAAATTCTGAATCTTAAACATCTTGAGAACTATATCACCATTTTATTCTCATGAAATCCAATATTTTAAACTTTTCAATCTCATTCAATAAGCATTGCAATTCTATTTTTCATTTCCCTAAGTAGTTTAAGAAAGAAGATGGAAGACTTAAAACATACATGGCATTTGTGTTGAACTCTGAAACATGTTGAACTGAAGAGGCTGCTTTCATAATTATATTCTGCTAATTTTGTGACCCCAATTTATTTTCATTGGTGACATTCTGTTACCATGGAAACATACTGTAAATACCAGATTTCAAATAGTTTTCCTTTTGGGGTCATTCATTAATTCTTCCTCCTATCTCTATTTACCACAAGCATATCATCTGGAGGCTTAACTACATTTTGGAATAAATGAATTAGCTAATAATAAATCCTTTGTAGTGCTCATCAGCACAACAGATCTTCTGGTTTATTCTTTGCAACTGGTTGACATACAAAAGGGACTTAAATATCAAGTGTGTATTAAAAAGAAAATTTAAAAAAATGCTTAAAAATCTGAGTTATGTTGTCCCTGGATTTTTTAAAATGATTGAGTAGGAGGTTTGTAGAGCTTGTTTCAGTCAGAAAGAAAATGTTTATAATTAAATTGTATGATGCTGGTATGTAGGAGAAATATAGGTGCAGTTACATACACATTTCAACTCCTTTTGCAGAAGAATCCTTTGATCCTGAAGACATGCTGATCATAAATGACACTCATTTGACACCACTGAAGTTTGAGTTACGTGGAGATGAATAAAAAGTTGAGGTTGGCATTGATAATAAAAGGAAAAAAAATGAACTGTTCTTGACCCCTTGGAAGGGTGAGGTGGTTTCAGAGTTTCCTGGAGATGTACCTCTGCCCATTATAAAGTAACAAATCAAAGAGACTACTTAAACAAGGTCCAAGGAGCAGCGTTCCTTGCATCCTAACAACACAGGTTGTCTGAAAAAATGCTGTAAAGATGCTCAAATTATTGCACACTGGCTCATAGAAAATGACACAATGTTTCTCAAAGTATAAAAAATAAAATGTATATATGTATTTGTTTTTTTAACACAAAAACCATAAAATGCCTTAGCCTCTCCTCATTGTTGTCTCTGGGAGCCTTTGTGTTTGTTTTCTTTATAAAAAATGAAAACATTGATAAGCTTTATTAACTGAACAGTAGTCTCATTTTGGCACCATGGAACTGGAAGTTCTAGAGACTTGATAAACCTTGTCCTTTTGGAAATGTGCATCATATCTACTGCAAAGGCCAGCAGGCCTCACAGTTGGGCTTTTAACCGGGTCTCTTGGGGGTCAGTGAAAGAATGTTGGATATGCCAGGGAGAATTTATGACAAGTTGTAACTCTGAGTAAATTCCAGTCAAACTAGATTATGAGAGAAGAGAAAAATAAAAAAAAAGAACTATTTTCAATACTCTACTTTTAATCGATTTTTTAAAATTCATTTTATAATTTAAAAAATACAAAGTTGCAGGAAAGTCTGTTTTATTAACTGCATCTAAAATCTTTAGATGTGTTTTAAAGCTTTTTTCCCTAATCTTATCAGACTCTAGGTCTATTTCCATTACTAAAAATAAGAGTTATGTCAAATATTGAGAGGCTATGGGAATCTCTCATATATTGATGCGGAAGTGAAAAAGGTACTGACACTTTGGAAAACTGTCTGAAATTTCCTCAAATGATGAACACGTGAATACCCTCTGCTTTGGGAATTTTCTTCATATACAAACACACACACACACACACACACACACATGCACGCATATATATATATATATATATATATGCGTGCATGTGTGTGTGTGTGTGTGTGTAAAGTCATGGTGCACTTATGACTGGTCACACGAAAGCAACAAAAGATGATAGAAATGTGAAATCTGCACCAGAAGAAGAAAAACTCTCCCAGTTTCTGTAGGATAATGTGGCAGCATGTGCGCATGCGCAGATGATGATGTAACACCGTGTATACAACGGAGCAGCCCATTGTCATGCCAGTCGAGATGTGGACGGTACAGAGGAAAGTTCAGTGTGTTCTGTGGCTCGCTAAATTCGAATCCGTGACCAAAGTGCAATGTGAATATTGGTGCGTTTATAACGAAGTGCCACCACATAGGAATAACATTACTCGGTGAAATAAGCAGTTGAAGGAAACCAGCAGTTTGGTGGAGAAACCCCGTTCTGGTAGGCCATCAGTCAGTGATGAGTCTGTAGAGGCTATACAGGATAGCTACCTAAGGAACCCTAAAAAGTCTGTGCGTGTGCTTGACAATTACACCTAAGCAAGACTGCAGTTCATAAGTTGTTAAAGAAACGTCTCTGTTTTACGAGGTACAAATTGCGGCTGTTGCACACTATCAAACTGACGGATAGACCCACACAATGAGCGTTTGCTACAGATATGCTTCATGAGATCAACAATGATGCAAGATTTTTGCAGAAGATTGTGTTTAATGATGAGGCAACCTTCCATATCTGTGGACATGTTCATCACTATAACGTTTGAATATGGGCCGCTGAACATCCTCATGCCTACATTGAGTACGAATGTAACACCCCTAAAGTGAACGTGTGGTGTGGCCTGATGCATGATAAGGTGATAGGCCCATTTTTTTTTTTTTGTGGAGCAGTCTGTGATGGCAAACACCTATCTTGACATGTTGCAATTGTATGCAGTTCCACTATTTCCAGAAGGTGTCATCTTTCAATAGGACAACGCTCCTCCACACTACGCCACCATTGTTAATGAATTTCTGGATAGAACATTTCCCTGGCGGTGGATAGGCAGGGGTTCTGTCAAGCCATGGCCACCAAGATCCCCAGATCTGATGCCCTTAGACTTTTACTTTTGGGGTTATGTGAAGCAACATGTGTACATTGAACATATCAACAACATTAATCGCTTAAAACAGAGAATCACAAATGTTATTCACTCTGTTACACCAGATTCCTTACCCATGTGTGGCAAGAACTTCACTATCATTTGGATTTGTGTAGGGCAACAAATGGAGCCCACATCAAACTGAACTGAATAGGTATGACTGGGAGGGTTTTCCTTTTATTCAGTGCAGATTTCACATTTCTATCGTCTTTTGTTAGTTTCCTGTGACCGGTCAAAAGTGCACCATGACTTTATGGACACAATGTATGAAAGAGATGAGTACATATTTCCAAAAAAAAAAATTGAAATATATTTCTGCTCCTGTATTCATAAAAGCCAAACACTGGAAACATTCAATTGTTCATTAGGAGAAGAATCAATAGCAAATTGTGAAATATTCATATAATCTTCAACGCTAAAAAATAGTAAACTTCTTATATAAATGTCTAATCACTATGTTGCACACTTGAAACTAATATAATACTGTATATCAACTGTAATTAAAAATTAAAAAAAAATTAAATTGCAAACTATGATTCATGCACCAATATGGATAAAAGTAAAAATTATTGTGTTCATCAAAAGAAGTCAGTCACAAAATGATATTAACTGCCAGAACATAAAATTTACTAAGCTATGGCAACAGAAGCCAGAATATTGATCACTTTTGATGGTGAAAGCTATTTACTAAGAAGGAGGCACAAGGGAAATTTCCAGAATTCAACTTTTCAGTTGAAATATTTCAATCTTCTAGATGAAAATATTCTATAACTTGACTTGGGTGGTTTTTATATGGGTGTGTGCCTTGGTAAATATTCACTTAAGTCAATATTCACTTAAGATTTGAGATTTTTGTTATATATAAATTTTGTTTCAATTTAAAAGAAAGACTAGTAAATAACAAGTAAGAATAATTTATCTGGAATAACCTCTTGCTTTTTACTGTAGCAGTCTATATATTAGAAATTAAGCTAAAATGTGTAAAGAAAAATTAATATGTTAAAAGTAATAAACTATGGCTTGTAGAATTAGTACATAAGTACAGAGCTAATCATTCAAGATTATCTTTGAGCAAATAAGAAAAGATAGTAAAAATCTTCTAAATATATCATCTTACCATCTGCTTTACTGCCTTCTTCCATCAAGAGTTTTGCAATATTGAAGAATCCTTTTGCAGATGCTAGGTGCAGGGGTCTGTCTCCAACTTCACCACTTACATTTACATCAGCACCAAATTTCAAAAGGAGGCGGGTTACCTGAAGGATTTATTCATTTTAAATCAGTATTGAATGTTATAAAATAATGCAAAGCTTTCAGCAATGTGGAAGAAGACATATTCTTAAGGCCTTCTCTTAAGTCATTTTTACCTGAAAATAACAGAAAATCCTAACTCAAATGGTCTAAAAATAGTGAACTTATTACTATAAAACCTAATAAGAAGTTTGAAATTACAGCCATTTCAGGGTTTTGTCTTCACTGTTTATAAATAATCCTGCATAAAGTCACTCATAGTTTACTAAAAAAATCTTTGCCAAAAACTCTTTCTGACTAGAGCCAGTAGTGATTACTTGATTCTTACTTTTCACAGCACCTCCATTTGCAGGTCACTCATGGTCATCTTGCTAATGGACTTCTAGGTCTTTTTCTGAACTTTTTTGAAAACAGGAGATAGCTGCACTAGCCCTTGGCATCGTCCCCAGTTAGCTGAGATCACATTCAAAGGGACAGGGAGAGGTGAAGTATTAAAAGTATTAAACATTTTAGTAGTCTGCCAAGGGTCATTTCAGGTAATTGGGATTCTTTCAGATTATTTACACAACCACTTAAGAACCTTCCAAATAATTTCTATAAACTTGACGTTGCTTGCCCTGAGAATTTCAGAAGTGATTGCAGTAATCCCATGCAGTAAATTAGGATGCATCTGTGGCATTAAAATACAGCTTACACCTTATTGCTGAGATGTAAACATAGAAATGCATTTAAGCTCTGAAACTATTTTGACCTTTTCTGTGGCATCAAATAAACATGTCTTGAATAGAAACCTCTCAGGAACATGGTATATTATTTGATAGAAATCTTAGGCAAAAGATTAGGTGGGTGGGATGTGAGGAAACTTCTCAGTGAGTGTAGTGGGTAAGCAACAAAGTTCTGAAGTCAGACTTCTATTTATTAGCTATGTCATGGTATATAAATTACTTGATGTTTTGAAACTTCAGTTTCTTCATTGGTAAGGGTGGAATAATATTAGTTCTATCTCACAGAGTTGTTGTGAGGTTTAAATGAGTTATTACATATAAGTACTTAGGAAAGTGCCTATTAATAAATGTTGGCAGAAGTATAGCACCAATGTGAAACATGTGTATTTTATTCCTTTGTTGGCTTATAAATAGGCCAATATTTAATGCAGAAGAAATAAGAACAGAAGTTTGGTCTCAAGAACATTGCACGCCTAAGCAGATATTTCCACTTACATCATAAATTCTGATTATGTGACTTTGTAATGGACAGATTTAAGCTATGTTCAAAATCGATTATCTATTAAGTAGTATTATTATATACCTAAGAAATATTGCTCTTAGTACAAAACGTCTACTCTTCTACTTAAAAATAAGTAAATAAACAAATGGCAAGGAACATGGCACATCAGGCACATTTATATATTGAATGCGCCATTCTCCCGTCAGCATATTTTAGCAAATGACAATAGCATCCATAAATTACTTATGTGCTGTTTTCACATACAGAAAGCAAATCCCTTATCGTAAAAGGGCCATCCACGTTTTAGCATAATTTTATAGGACTGTGACTATATATTCAGGAGAAGTAAACAGATTTAGATTTTTTTTTTATATTTCTGCTGAGTGATGAGGTTAATATCCAAAGAGAATGACTCTACAGATCACACACATTGTGTACCTCCTGTCGGTGCCTGAAGTCAGAAAAGTATGGAATTTTTTCATCACCAGGCTTTTGGACCCTGTACTTTCAAAAGCATTTTCATGCCCAGCTCTCCAGTGCACTGCAGTGCACTCCGAGCAGCACATCAATGAAACAAGCAATCTTCCCTAGCTAGAGGTCACACTTCACAGGTCTGAGTGTCCAAGCATATGCCAGCTAGAAAAGCAATAAAGGCAGAATGACTAGAACAGCACAGGGATGTAAGTGAGTTTCGTTTTCAAGTTGGGATCCTTCGGCAGTAAAATGGCATGGCCTCTACAAAGGTAATAAAAGTATCACCCAACTTTATAATGGAGTAAGACTAGTGATCTAGAGATATAAAATGAGGCAGAGTGAAAAAGGGATGTCGAGAAAGTGCTAAAGTTTTGATTTTCCAGATATCTTTGTGTTTCTATTTTATTTGATTCTTCTTAGTTCCTTGAGTGTAGCTAAAGGGCAGTGTTTAAAAGAAGTGCATACAAATTTTGTTTTAAAAAATATTAAGGTTGAAGATCAATGGACTTTGATGTTGGAGCACTTGTCCTTGAATTCTAGCTCTACCACATAAGCACACTGCTTGGACTTCATGATTTGGTTCACTGACATAAGAGGGATAAGAAGCTCTTTGGTACAGCAGAATGTATATGGGCTTTGGGATCAGACAGACCTGAATAAATTTTTCAGGTTTTCTATTGTTAGCTGCATGACTCTGGCATGCTATCTGACCTGAGTGGGCTCCATATGTAGTATTCATATGGAGCAAATGACAGATAATTTTATGGCTGTGGCAAAATTTTTTAAAAACTCACATAAGGTCATAACATAACACAGTGCCTGTTCTACAGTATGACCTAAATTACATTTTAAATTCCTAAGGGTGTTGTGAAGGTCAAATAAAATTATTTACTAAATGAAGGTACATTGCAAACTTTAAAGCATTCTATACATGTTAGGACTTTATTATAGAATGTCAAGTTTTATAAATATGTGCCTGTTATATAATGATATTTTTTAAAAAAATTATATTTTAATGCACATTTACTGGTATTTTTAAAATTTATCTAGGTTATTCCATATATTAGTTTCCCATTGTCACTGTAGCAAATTACCACACACTTATGGAATTAAAACAACACAGATTCACTCTCCTATCACTCTAGAGGTCAGATGTCTAAAATGAAGGTGTCAGCAGGTTGCATTCTCCCTGGAGGCTTTTCATTTCCTTGTATTTTCAGCTTCTACAGGCTGCCTGGCTTCCTCAACTTGTGGGCCCTTCATGCATCACTTTAACCTTGTCCTTCCATTGTCAAATCTCCTATTAGTTGCTCTGATTTCCTTCTTCCTGTTATAAAGACCCTTGTGATTACACCAGGTCCATCAAGATAATCCAGGAGAATCTCCCCATCTCAAGGTCCTTATCTTGATCATATCTGCAAAGTCTCTTTTGAGGTTACCTTCACAGGTTCTGGAAATTAAAACATATTTGGGGAAACATTTTTCAGTTTACTACATCCCATGACAACAGAAAAAGGGAAACTCAGTTTCTGAATAATATATTTTTTTCAAAGAACTACGTGAAAGGATTTCGTGATTTGTTTTATTGGTATTATCATTAGTATCAACACAATGACATTTGTTAAGCATCTGCCAAACACTTTAATAGTTCCTCATAATAGCAACTCTGTGAGGTAGGTCCTTCTAATATTATTCTCATTCTATAGATGAAGAAACTGAAGACCACATGGTCATAAAATTAGGAATCTTTCAAACTCAGGCTGACTGATTCCTGTGGCCACACACACCAATGTGCTCCACAACCTCTCTTGTTTATTAAAATAATCAGCAAAAATGAATAACATGCAACTGCAATGTTTCTGTGGATCTCAAACTCCTCAAGGATGGAGCTGATAAGAATATAAAAAAATAACTTAAATATATATTTTTTGAAGCTATGGCAGTTCTACAAAAGCCTGAAGCACTTAGGTGGTGCCTAGCCTTTGGAAATACCATTGTCAGGCTTACCTCTTCGTGCCCGTAGTATGCTGCAATGTGCAAGGGAGTGAAAAAAACTGCATCTTGGACATTGACATTAGCTCCATGCTGCAGCAGCACATCAGCAGCCTGGAAAAGAAAGACAACTCAGGAGATTTATTTGGGGAATCTGCCCATAAAAATTATTTTTACAACCATATGTAGTTCTTTGTCAGGAATCACCATCCTGAAACACATTTTTTTCCCCTATCTACCTTCTCCAAGACTTCCAATGGCTTGTTTTTGCCTAAAAAATAAAGGCCAAACCCCTTACTAGGTCATTCAACTTCCTCTCAATCTGATGGTATCCTTTTTAATGTCATTTTCTGTCACCCACTCTCATAAAAGCAATTGTATAGTCAAACTGCATTTTGTTTCCTGCTCCATCGAGTCTTTGTTCAGATTGCTTCCTCAGCCAGAAATTCTGTCTAATCTACAGATGTTTAATCTCAAGCTAAATCTCATGTCATCTAAAATTTCTTTGATTTCCCTGCTTTCATTGCCAACTGACTTGTCTTCCTTCTTCTCCAATCTCATATAACTTTCTTCCATGTCATTTAGAAAATTTAAATAATTTATATACATGCCTTATCACTCCTACTGAAGAGAAAGTGCTGTAAGAATAAAGTGTATATCAGGTTCATCTTTATAATCCTTCCCCAGCATGTGGTCATGTAAATATTAATCATTCAATAAACTTTTGTTGAATAACTGAATGAATGAGCAAGTGAAAAACACTACCAGGAGCTGTTGGCCAGCTGTCTTCAAAGAAAGCCATAGATTGCCAATAAACCTGTTGACACTTTAGGTTTCTTCTGTTCCCAAAGACCCATCAATAAATCTCTCTTCTTTGAAAAAATGATTGGAATAATTTCCTCAAGATATATTTACTTTCATTGTGGATTTTCTTAATGCACTGTTTATTCTTCAGCTGGTCAAATGATATAGATTTGGGAAATCTTCAAAAGTTTGTAAGACTGAGAACACAAACCAGGAAGATGGGATCTAAGAACTCAAGAGACTACTTATTCTTTAACACCTCTTTTGTTCCCATAAACAAATTGCCTCCTAAGTCATTTCCTTGCCTGTTTGAATCACAGACCTTCAAAACTGGAGAGGAACTATGGACATTATATATCAAACCCCTATGTTTTAAAGAGAAAGAAACAGAATCAGAAGAATTAAGAAATTTCTCAAAGTCATGAAGCAAGTTACTGTCAGCAAGGAAGTAACTCTTAAGTCTCTGGCCTCAAGCTTTGTTACTGAGTGTTCCATAGTTTTAAATAGCTCATTAATCAATCATCCATTTATTCTTATGTCAAAAACAAGTTATTGAGCATGTATGAGGTAAGATTGTATTTTTATATGATTATCCTCATAGATCACTCAAGCCTCAGGATAGTAACAAACTGATTAATTGTCATAAAAAGAATAAGAATTGCTTGTTGGAACATTTAAAATTTCTGGTGGGTCCCAAAATATAAATAGGTGTATACACTTCTATACATTTTAAGGACCATGCTTTTGCTGATATTTGGATATTGCTGACTAATGATTAATAGAATACACAATGTGTACAGTGAGTTGATTTTCTAATAAAAAATTATGAACACGTTAAACATTTATTGAGGGCATACTTTGTGTCAGGCCCTGAACAGTAACTGGAATGTTCTCTAACAGTTCTACCCCCAAACACAGAAAGACAAGTGCTGCTGTCTCACATTAAAGGTGAATAATCTGAGCTTCATGAAGGTTAAGCAATTTATGAGGTCATGTAGCCAGTAAGGGCCAGAACTGGAATTCAAATATAGGTCAGTTTGACTTCAAAGTTTCTTTTTATCAAGCCCCTCTTGTGACCTTGATCTCATTAACACTAACCTTTAAGTAGATGAACCAACTGAGTCAATCTCAGATAAGAGGAAGCTTTCTATTGGTTAGAAGTGCTATAGATTCAGCTTGAAAATGAATATCAGAGTCATTTATATCAAGTGCTTGTATCTTAGACTTCACATGCCTGGGAGTTCAATCTTAGGAACCTTTAAAAGAGGTCACTAATGATCAAGGTAAATGAAGCTTTTTACAATTTCTCTTATTTTAAATATAGCATAAAGCAGACAGCATGAATTTTAATAGTAAAAAGGACTTTTAAATGTTAACATATAGAGCCAATTTTTTAGGCATGGTTCCAGAACTTACTTTCATTCTAAAAGATAACAGCTCTCAGGTTTTAATAAATATTCCAAAGTAATTTTTTTTCTCCTAAATTTGCACTTATCTAGTTATTCAGAAGGTCAATCTTTGGCTAAACATTCATTAATTATGATGTGTTGATGTTCTGAGAAACTGTCAAAATATAAGTTTTAGTGAAACCATACGGTCATTATTGAATTGTAGGCTTTTTTAGTTTGTTTTAAAATTCAAGGGAATACTTAACAATTGAGAGCCAGGCACATTGGAATTATCTAAATAATTTCACATATTATTTACACGAGTAGAATACATCTATTGATTTTTATGGTTTTTAGAGTCACTGTTGGGAAAGCATCTCCCATTAACCTTATAGAAAATTAATATATTGTGATGGTCAGATATTGCTATCATAGAGCTAAGACAAATGTTCTCATATTAACACTTAGGTTGGAGAAAATATATATCAAATTATTTTCTTCATGCTTCCCCTACTCCAGAACTTGAAAGAGTTGTTAAATCAACTTTACAGTCTTTTTGCTTTATGAAAGAAGTCCCATGAAGTAACCAACTGAATCAATTTATTCACCATTATGTCAAGTGCATGGTAGGCACCCAAATAATTATTAAAATAAATTGCATTTTTAGTAAAAAAATACTGGAATATATATCTACCATTAGCCATAAGAGAATTAATTATTAAATATTAGGAACTCATTATATGGTAGAAAATTTAAATAACACAATTTAACAAACATTTGTTGATTATTTATTTCAAATTAACCTTTAGGAAACCCCAAGTGCCAGAAACTATGATTGGAATTTTACATAAATTATCTCATTAAGATTTTTATATAACATAAAATATATATTGCTTTAAAAAATTTTTTAAATACATAGTTTTGAATTTTGTTTCTTAAAAACAAAACTATTCGTGAAATTACAAACTAGAAACAATTCTTATCACCGAAAGGCTATCTTAATAATCTTTAAATTCTTTAAGGAACTGAACTATATAATAGTTATATCTACATAACTGACATTTTAGTTACTATTATTATTAATAAGAACAAAGATTCAAATATAAGTTAGTAACTTGCTAACTTTTAATGATGGAAAGATAAGCACAATGAAGCAGCTCCCATTAAGTGGTTATTTTATGAGCACAAAATATGAATCAGACCTCTTTGTTTTGATAATAAGGAAATTACTAGATAAAGTTCCCTTTACAGTTATTTTTATTTACTAGTTGACTTCCAAAAGAAATTCAAGTGGAGTTTCTCCCATTTCCAGAGTGCAATTTAGACACTTACACCCTGCTCTTCCTTTCTGGAAAGCCCTC
Organism: Rhynchonycteris naso; assembly: GCA_037038555.1. Classification (NCBI taxonomy): domain Eukaryota; kingdom Metazoa; phylum Chordata; class Mammalia; order Chiroptera; family Emballonuridae; genus Rhynchonycteris; species Rhynchonycteris naso. The sequence continues at coordinate 173,992,533 of CM072997.1, forward strand.
TTCTCTTTCTCTGCCAGTCACATACCCAGTCTCAAGGCCAAGCTCAGTTCCCAATTTCTCCATGAGAACCTTCTGCAAATACTTTACTATATTGATCATTTATTTCTCTGAATGCTTACCCTACTTATTCTCACAACTTGTCCATTAATTATCACTGTGAGTAAATTGCTATTATATAAAATTTTAAACTTATTTATCGTGTTGTAATCTTGTCTCTGTGAAGCATAAAAAGTTTGACTCCAGGTTAAAGGATTTTTTACCTAAGGCACTGAATTTAAGCCTTCTGACTGAAATAGTTAGGAGTTACCATTTAAAATTTCAGAGATTCTGAAAATAATGCCTGTAAGAGCAAAAAACCTATTTAGTTCACCTTCTATATGTCATCTTCTGAAAGCCATTGTAAGAGAGAAAGAGAAAAAAGAAAAAGACCATCTCAAGAGAAACTAAAGGTTTATGGAAGAGAAAAAAGAATAAAGTAAATTTTTAAGAAAATAAAATGGTAATCAATCTCAGTTAAAATTGTCAAAATCAATACAGTGTCCTATACCTTGTAAACCTGAAATAAATACCTAGACTTTGAAATTAAATTTTTCTTTGCTTTAAGTGACATCCCATTCCCTATGATTTCTTTGGAGTCTTCCTCAAATTTATGCTTATGTCATTGTTTTCCATTTTGAAAATAAGAATAATAAAATTTCAAATTATTCAGCTTGTAATAAAAAACACTAAAGTTTATAGTCAGGTCTATTGAAGTCCAGAGAACTATACTACTCCATACTTCTTGTGTTATTATTTGGGGCCAACTAGCAATTCCTTGCCTTACCATTTCAGAACATCCTGTAGAGGATAATAGCTCTTGGTTGATATTACTTTTTTAGAATTTTCAAAGATGGCCATATAGGCAACATTACCTATAAGAATGATCCTGACTATGTGATTGTTCACAGTTGACTGAACAAGCTGAAGTTAAAATTTATTCTAAATAGGAGATGTATATTGTGACTCTTGAAGAGTCTTATATACTATAGTAAGATATTTATTATTCTTTCTAAAATTTTATTATAGTAACCGACTAATAAATTTTAAGTAGGAATGTTCTTATTTACATTTTAAAAAGATCCTTCTAGTAATAGTATAGCAAATGGATTGGAGAGGAAGCAAGTCTGGAAGCAGGGTGATCATTTAACAGGTTCTGTAAAAATTAGAGAAAGAAAAGAGTACAACAAGCTGATGTAGTAGAAGTGGCCTGGAGATAGAGAAGGAATTTTAGAGATACTAAGATGGTTGAATCACATGACTCAGCACATGGGAGGGCTGGGGATGAGAACAGATAATTATCTGTCAACAAATGATGACTATAAAAGAAGAAGCTTACAAGGGGAGATGAGCATGAAGATAAAACTTTCTCTACTTCATGTATTTAGGAAGTGGGAACATCATAAAAATTTCTGTTTCACAGAGTAATTATTTGCAATAGCAAGTGTCTTTCAAATCCCCTTGGCTAGTCACTGTGTTCTTCTTATCCAATACCACAAGCTGTTTCAATTGGGGCCAACCTCTCACTCAAGATGTAAGATAATTCTCAAGTTTTCAAACAACTATCTAAAGCTGTGCCAATTAAAGATACCAATTACTGCTTATTCATTTGTATCAAAGGATTATATTAGAAAGCATTTCAGATGGTAGCATTCTTTTTTGAGATTTAATAAGTAACTCTTTGACTTTATGCTCTATTTTCCATAGAATTTTCTATATTAAAATATGTATGCTTACTTCTTGATACCCATTACAGATGTTAGATGAGAACTCTCTATCATTTTGGTACAGAGTTTTCACTTATAATATTAGCTGAATATTTTTGTAATGACTTTTTTTTTTTAAATCTGACATAGCTCTAATTAGATATTTGAGTACAAAAACCTATTGGAAAATAGTTTCTTCAGGCTGTCAAAGAAATGAGGTTTCTTCTGTGATCTTTCTCTTATTATCTCAGGTTAAAATTAAATTTGGTCTAAAAATTATTCAGAAAATGATTCCACAAGGAAATATTATCAAATAAATTAAAGAGAATTGCCATATTCTTAAGTTGTAGAAACAAAACTTAGATATATTAGCATATATACACATAATAAAAAATTTCATCAGTTGATTAAATGTGTCACATCTGGAATTATTTTATAGAGGTGATAAATGAAGACAAGATAGCATTACTTATGCAAGGTAAGGGGAGATATCTGTGAGATATTTATGGCTAAAAAATGGTAACAGAGCCAGAAAAAAAAAAAAAAAAGGAAAAGAGAGAGGAGAGTCATATAAGAAGAAAATTGAGAACAAAGAAATGCCTATTAAGGGAATCCATGGAAGAGATATTTTTAAGAGAAGAGGGGCAAAAGTTTCTGAGCCTTCCAGCTAATCATCACTTTGCTGTGCTATTTTCTTCATTATATATATACTATTTTTTTACAGCATTTCCTTATGTGTGGGTCTTATTTTTAAATTCCTGGCTGAGAAAACAGGCTTTCAATGTTCACAATGTTATGAAAACATCATGTTTTATGCATTTCAAAATCCACATATTTTTCTTATGGGATTTATTTATATAGTTTGCCAAAGTTCCAACATTTTTCACTATATTATAATTGTAGAGATTTGAAAATTGGAGTGCAAATTAGGCTCCCTCTCACTGATGTTCCCCCAACACTGAATACTCCCAGGATCATAATCAAGGAGCAAAATAAGTATCACTTGACAACTAGCTTTCTCATAACTTTTGTTCTTTAACTCAAACCACCTGTTAACTACTTCCCATGGGTGAATTACTTCCATTTTCTTAAAAGAAGATCTTCCGCCAAAGCATTTTGAAAACAAGCGATTTGCCTTCACTTAAAAAATCAACTTCTAAATTATACTTTGAAGGAGTGTTTGCATCAACTTATAGAATATAAGAAGAAACACATACAAAGTTTGTCTCTTAGACAAGACTAAATAATAAGAATCTTCCTAAAATTTGTATCAATAACCAATGAACTTCCAGCAACTGGAATTTAAAAACAAAGGAAGACAACATCAACAGTTAAAATTCAGGCTCAAGGGCTCGTTTTATTATAAGCATATAGATGGAATATATAGCACTCCTTTTTTTGAGCTTCCTCATTAATTAAGAAAACTTACTATTTGATGAACTGCAAAATACTACCTTAACTAATTTTTGAATAGCAGGTGTTAGTAATTAATTGGATCCTATATGCTTTGTTTAACAATATAATTGAAAATGTTGGTCTGCTAGATCTTAAAATAAGTGACACAATGACATAGAAAAATCAACATTTGTAAAAATGTTTTAATTATGAAACACTATGCATTAATAGGTATAGAAATCAATTACAGATCATTTCTTTTCTAGAGAAGTTTTTTAAAATGAAGATAATATATCATCTAGTCAGAGGCCTATTACCAGGAGAGAAAAGAGTAGGCATAATGGTGGTAAATGCAATAGCCATTCCACTGTTCATATTAAACAAAAATACATACAAGGGTGGCTGAAAAACGATGCCTAAAATAAAAATAAAAAGAAGCACAGCATTAATTTTGCCCAAATGGTTTTGGCTTCAGAAAAATAAAGAGCCAAGAAAAAACTGTAATTGGAACTCAAGCCCAGGCTTCTACACTCCATCACATGGTTAGCAAATGGTATAACCTGGACACACATAAAAAAAACCCTGGTGAGCAGATTCCAGAACCTACAAGCCATACTGTACTAACTTCTATGATATACTAGACTGCTATAGCCCAAAACCATTGCTTTAAGATTCCAGTCTTCCAAACATTATAAGCAGTTTATTTTTTTTCCAAATTTTTATTGAATGAACTCAGGGGATTACTTTTCTATTGGTCTTAGAGATGACTACTGCTCCTCTCAATGACACCTTGTAAGAGATCCTAACCCAGGGAATCCAGCTAAAGTACCCTAAGATTCCTGACTTACAGATACTGCAAGATAATAAATGTTTGTTTGTTGTTTTAAGCCACAAACAACAGGGTAAGTTTCTTATGCAGCAGTAGTAGCTAATACACTATTGTACCTCTCAATTCACTACTAAAAACATCTATGTGAGAACTGACTACTACATTAAAATAATTAAATACTTCCCACTTGTGAATATTAAAAGAGGAACACCATCAACATATTTTTGAGTACCTAAGTATTCTAAAGAACTGTGGTAGATGCTGGAGGTCAAAATCATTAATTGCTCAAAATCAGTGAACAAATAAATGGAAAAACAAAATAACTATGATACAAGGTAAATATAGAGTTAATGGACATAATGTGTGAGCTAAAAGAATAAAGGAGGGATATATTCTAAATTTTGTTTGGGGGAAATACTGAAAACTATAGAGGGAAATATAAATTTGTGATTTAAAGTAGGCAGAAAGGAGAAATCAATCAATTTATTCATCCTTCAAACATATTTTATTTTCTAGCAGTACCTAGCACAGAACATATGCTTGCCAAATTCTACCACTTTAAAAGTTACTTCAAGGTCTACTTCCTTCATATAATCATTTTAGATCTCTAGACTCATTGAACTAATTTCAGGACAAGTGGTTAAATATCCTGATAGCTTTAGAGTCATACTGAGGCATGTAAAAGGAATTTATTACAGATACCACCCTAGAATTACTGAATCAAATCTCTAGGTCCTACAAATCTGTACTTAAAAAAAAAAAAAAAAAAAAAAAACTCTTTAGAAACTTTCTCTTGCATCAAATATGGAGTAATAGAGATGAGTCTGGAGAAGCCAAAGTGGTTAGAGTTCATAGGACAGTACCAGAGATAAGAGAGCTATAAAAAAAGAGAATTACAAATATATGCAGAGGGTCATCTTAGAGGATACAGTTGAGTTTATGCTTTGTGCATATGAAAGAATGTGTAATCACTAAAAACTGAAAATAACTCAAATATCCATCAACAGGTAGAGAAATAAATACTGTAATCTATTTTAATAATGGAATATGATTCATTGACTAAACATCTTATTTGGTAATTTATCAAGTAACTGACATTTACATTTTTAAAAATGTATTGATATTCAACCATCTATTTGCCATTCTACACGCATATACACATATGATTTTCTTCCATTGTTTCCCATCACAATGAACTGGAAATCCTTTATGCAGTTGTTGACAACAGAAACAATGGAGTTTTGTTGACACCATCTTCTTCCACATCACCCTTACATGTAACTAATCACCAAATTATTTTGATTTTAACCTCTAAATATTTTACAGATCTGTTCTTATCTCTCTATGGTTAGTGATACTACCCACACCCAGGCAAACATCACAGATTATTGCCTCCTAATACATTTCCCTGAATGAATTTTTCCAATCCAGTTCATTTTTTCAGTCCATGTTGCTTTTTCAGAATGGAAATATAATTACATTGGCCCTTTTTAATGGTTTCTCATTGTTCATAGGAGTGAGACACAACTCCTTAAATCAATTTATCATCCAACCCAGGAAAATTTTGAGTGTAAAAGTGGGTTCACCAGGCCAACAAGCATAAACCAAAACTTTCATGAGCAATCAGGAATATGTTGTCATTCTACAAATAAGTCCATTGGTCACTTGCCATCTAATCTTTTTTTCCCCATCACAGCCCCTAGCTCTCTCTGCTCAAGCCATCATTCTCTGTTAGTCTTCTCGCCATATTTTCTATAGTAAGACAGATTTTATACATACTGCTCCCTCTGCCTAGAAATCTCTGTGTTTCAACTCTGCATGTCTTTAGTGGAGATAATAATTCTACTTACATTAAAAGGTTGTTATAAAATTAAGAATGAATATATGTAAAGGACATAGCACAACAGTAGCACTAAGTGGAATCCTTACTACTACTGTTGCTACTATCATAATTATTTCTTCTCTTTAGCAGATTAACATCTACTTAGGTTCTTGAATTATAAACCATATTATCACTTTCTCAGAGATTTTCTCCCAATGTTCATGAATGTGGACATATTTATTCTACAAATATTAATTGATTTTCTACTATATGCCAGGAAGGCTCTGTGTTAGGAGCTAAGGATAATAGAGAAAAAAAAACAGCAACAACAAAGATTGTGTTGAGCTCATAATTCAGCACAGGAGGAAAAGAGTAAAACAAAGTAATTAAATTATGGAATGTTATATAGTGAGCAGTACTAGAAAAATATAAAGAGATGAAGAAATTAGAAAGCTCCAGAGATTTGAGATTTTAATGGAAATAAGATAATCTGAAAAGACTTTATTGAGAAAATTACATTTGAACTAAGATGTTAATAAAATAAGAAACTAAGATATTCAGTTGGTAAGGAAGAACAGAACAGTTTAGAAAGAAGAGCAATGCAAAGGCCCCGAGGAAGGAGCATGCCTGGTATGTTTGGTGAAGTTAAGGTTAAAAAATGAATAAGAAAAGACTAAAAATTACAGTTAGAGAGTAAATGAGTACTTTTGCTCTTTAAATTATATGGGAAGCCTTAGGAGCAGAGGAATGACATGATCTGATAGACATTTTAAAAGATTTACATTGGCTGTCTTCTCAGTATTGTGAGAAGGTAGATTTATTGGGTCAGGGGGAAGGGGAGAAGAAGGAAGACCAAATTACCTTCTTTTAGACATAGCACCATGTTGGCCTTTATAGCTCTTATCACAGTGGCAATTTTAAGTTTGTTTGATTATTTGATTGACTATTTTATCCACCAGGTCATAAGCTCCATGAGGCTAAAAATTGTATGTAATATTACTCACCATTAAACTACCAAAGTTGAACACAGGTATTGAAACCCAATAGTTTCTCATTTATAGAATGATGAATATAAGAAAAAATGAATGCATGTTATTATATTTCAAAAAAGTTTTTTTGTAACAGAGAGAGAGAAAAGGGAGAGATAGGGACAGACAGGAGGGAGAAAGATGAGAAATTCTTCATTGCAGCACCTTAGTTGTTCACTGATTGCTTTTTCATATGTGCCTTGATCTGGGGGCTACAGCAGACCAAGTGACTTCTTGCTCAAGCCAGCGACCTTGGGCTCAAGCTGGTGAGTCTTACTCAAACCAGATGAGCCCGTGCTCAAGCGAGCGACCCCGGGGGTTTCACATCTGGGTCCTCCGCCTCCTAGTCCAATGCTCTATTCACTGCACCACTACCTGGTCAGGCTCAATTTTGATAACAGATTGTAAGCTCCTAGATAGCATTTAAAGCTATTTTTTATATTTTTTCAATTTCTATCATAACTAGCTATGTTATTTTGTATATGTGCTCAATAAACATTTACTAATTTAATTTGATCTTCCCTAGTAACTTTTTTAAATCTACACTCTAAATTTCCCTGAAGAAAATATATAAATAAAAAACAAAAGAAAACTATTAAAAAGTCAAGATAAGTTTTAAAAAAGTCTAAACTGGGAACATGACCTCTTATGGTTTACATATTGCCAGAAACTATAAAACACACAGAGGAGAACAAATGGTGGATTTTTTTCCCTTGTCTTTTGGGAAATAAGACTTGATAATAGAAGTTTATTTATAATCATAGCAGAAATACTGCCTCTAGAAAAACAATAATGGGATGAGCAATCTGGTTTTCTTTCAGATCTAATTAAAAAAAAAAGCTTGAAATTCAGTCAGATTTGTCAAAAATACCCTGAGAGAACAAAAGTTACAGTATTTACTATATCAAGTCTCAGTCCAGTTTACTAACATTATAATTTACAAATGTAGGTATTAATTGGTTGACTGAAATATGTAACATTATATTTTTTTCTGCTTAGGAATTCTTGATATATTATCTATTTATATTTCATTTAAAATAATTTTTAAGTGTTTGCTGGGCTGAAAATATATGTTATTAAACACATGACTTAAGAATCATATTTAATTAAACTAGACTAATAATGGAGTCTTCATTGTATCTGATTACTTTTTTTTTCTCTAAAGAGAAAAAAATTTATAAAATTGCTGGTATGAGCCCTCTCTTTCACTATGTGACACATTTTCATTACTAAATCAAAACAAAACCTAATTTCTGTCCATGAATAATTTGTATGCAAATCATTGAGCATATGCAACATTAATATAACAGAAAGGTTCCAATGAATTGCGCCTCTTTTCCAGAAATATCCTTTAATATTCTTGTGTTTTGGTCACAATTTGTGAAGGTTTATTAAAAGGCATCTGTGATTCTTTCATGATTGAATAAGCAATGAGGTAGAGAACTAAAACACAAATTTCAAATTGCTTTCTTTTGCTTTGACCTATTTCCCCAAGTATAAACTACAAATGACCCACATAGTCTTCTGAAGATCTAGCAAAATATAACAAACTTAAGAGTCTGTTGAGTACCATAATTATTATTTAAATAGAGGCATTTCTCCTCCTTTGTTCTAATCAAATTAAGAACAGAGACAATTAAAATATGGTTTCCTATTCTCAGTCTTTCAGTTAATTTTTATTTCAATCATTTTCCTGCTAAGAACATTTTCAGTAATATTTAAGAAATTGTATGGGAAGTAGGGTCAACATCATGGTGTGCAACATATATATTCACACAGTATCCCATATTTAGAGTAGCTCCATGTTTTAATTTTCTACTGTTTCTGTTTTGGAAGTATACTTATTTTTTTAAAGCAAGGGGCTCCATTGTTTTTCAATGAAACCTGGAAATTATGGAGCATGTTCAGATACAAAGTAAATTGACTAGTTCATTCTTTAAGCAGACCAAAAATATAAAAGTTATGAAAAAAGAAAGCAATAGGTGGAACCATGATTGTTTAGGGTCAAGGACAGGAGCTAAAACAAATGATATAGCAACAAATAAGACTTAGATAAATAACAAAGAAAGTGGCACCTTTCTTATTGTAAACATTTTTAACAGTTACAAGTGCCTAATACCTACTTAGTGGCAAGCATAGGAGACAAAGAAAGATTGCTGGTCTTATATATAATGAGTTAATTGCCAGGGTGAGACAAATTAATATAGAATATCAACACAGTGAAAAAGGCAGGCTAGAGATAAATCTGGTGTTATGGGAGAAAGATGAGGCACTCAATAGGGGGAGCAACTCCCCCCCCCCAAAAAAAATACCTGGATTAAATCTTGCCTGGAAGGCTGCATAGGAGCTACTCAAAATAAAGGTGAAAGAAGTTCCACACATTTGAAGACTAGAAGGATCCCAGGCTTTAGAGTCCTGGGCAGTGAAACATTTTCAATTTTGGGAGATGGGACCAGGTAAAATGTGGCTGAGGATGTTTGAATATTGTCTTCTTAGGTTCATATGGGTGCAAAAAAAAAAAAAAATCTCATCTTCTCAGGAAAGTTTAGCTGGCCCAATGAGATAAACTAGGAAGGTAGAGGCTAAGAAATTGGAGTAAAGGAAATTGGGACATTAATAGAGGAGACAATAGCAGGGATGTAGAAAATACCCAAGTAATCCCTGACTCTCATTTAAGATTCTCCTTTCTCACATATGAAATCTTTAATCAGTGGCTAGTGGAAAAGCCAGATGTCAAGATCTCTTCCTAACTTCTCATCAAAGTGATGATAAATACAGAAATGGCCAAAAGGTTTTGACCCAGAGTGGATACACAAAAGAGAAAGAGAAAAGATTCAAAGCATTTCAGTAAAGAAAATAATCAGTTCACAAAGGAAGACAGCAAGTTAAAAAGAAAAGAAAAATGAAATGTGTAGTGTGAGCACCTGATAGTTTTTTTTATTGTAATGTAAGTGCCTGATATTAAGCTTTTGCTTGCTGAGGTATCTATTCAAAAAACAGTTATCTCCAATAAACACATGGCCAGCTACTCTACAAGACAAGGATCAGGTTGACCTATTCCTAGAATTTTCTTTGTTTCAGTGATTTCTGGTTGACTTAAATGACCATTTGACTGCTTGTTTTTTCATTCTAATGTTTTAATTTCTGCTATTATGTTTTAAGTTCACCAATAAAGAGTGAACTCACAAAACCCTGGGCACCGACCCTTGACCCCAATAAAAGCAAAAACCTGGCCCATCCTCTCTGTTTCTCCATCTACTTCTTTCTCTCTCTCCCTTTCCCTCTGTTTCTTTCTCTCTCTCTCTTCATACTTCCTCTCTCTATATATCTGCTTCTCTCCCTCTCTCCCTCTTTCTCTCTTTTTCTCCTTGCTTTTCTCTTTCTCCTGATAACCTCACTGTATGGCACAGGCATGCTGTTTACCTTACAGGCCTGGTGAGTAACAGACTTTGATTTGCCAAAGTTCCTTGATAGTTATTGCTGAGGAGCCTCTTGCAATCATGATTAACACACACACACACATACACACACACACACACACACACCCCAGTCTCCTACAACTCTGGCTCCAACAGGAAACATATCTCTGGGAGTTCATCATGGGCCCAGGTGAATGCCTGCAGGTATTTCTAGCCTATACCATCACTATCAATAGTCTGAGACTAGCACAAAACAAAATTAAAAAATAAGCAGAAAATAGTTAACAGAATGGAAATAGTAAATTCTTACCTATGAATATTTACCTTAATCTAAATGGATTAAATTATCCAAACTAAAGATACAGATTGGTTGAATAAGTTAAAAAAGATGACTCCATTTTAGAAAACTAGAAAAAGAAGAGCAAAGTAATTCTAAAGTAAACAAGGAAAAACATGGAAACTATAGCAGAAATCAATAAAATTGAAGACAGAAAATCAATAAAGAAAAGCAATGACACCGAAGCTGGTGCTTTGAAAATATTAACAATATTAATAAATCTCTAAGAAGGCTAACTATGAAAAAAATGAGAGGAGACACAATTTACTAATATCAGAAATGAAAGAGGAGGCATCACTGTAGATCCTGTATACATTAAAAATGATAATAAAGTAAAACTATGAATAACTTTAAGCCCATAAATTCGATAATTTAGATAAAATAGATCAATATCTTGAAAGATACACCTGCCAAAACTTATACAGAAAGAAATAGATTATCTGAATACCTTTATTACCAAATATTTTGAATCAATAATTAGTAATTTCCAAAACAGAAATGACCAGACCCAGATGGGTTAACAGATGAATTCTACCAAAATTAAGGGGAAAAATACAAATATCAGTTACAAAGCAACCAAGAGGCAAGGTCCCCACTTACCACTCTTCTCATCACTATACTGGAAGTCTTTATTAATAAAAAGAAGAATAAATAATCAGGAAGTAAAGCATAAAACTGTCTTTGTTCACAGATGCCATAACCATCAAGTGGAAAATATAAAAATTAAAAAACTCTTGGAACTAATAAGTACTTTAACAAATGGTGTTGGGAAAATTGCACAGGTACATGCAAAAAAAATGAAACTAGACCAACTTACACTATACACAAAAATAAACTCAAAATAGATAAAAGACTTAAATGTAAGTTGTGAAACCATAAACATCTTGGAAGAAGCATAAGAAATAAAATCTCGACATCTCTCGTAGCAATGTCTTTGCTGACATATCTCCACAGGCAAGCAAAATAAAGGACAGGATGAACAAATGAGACTATATCAAGCTAAAAATCTTTTGAACAGCAAAAGATAATATGAGCCTGACCAGGCGGTGGTGCAGTGGATAGAGCGTTGGACTGGGATGCTGAAGACCCGGGTTCGAGACCCCAAGCTCGCCAGCTTGAGCGCAGGCCCATCTGGCTTGAGCAAAAAGCTCGTCAGCTTGGACCCAAGGTCACTGGCTTCAGCAAGGGGTTGCTTGGTCTGCTGAAGGCCCGCGGTGAAGGCACATATGAGAAAGCAATCAATGAACAATTAAGGTCATGATGACAAACCTATAACACGTGTGTCAGCACTGATACGCATAGCCATTTTCTATGACACACGGCCGCATGCGGTCGCGTACCAGAAAAGTATGGGGCCGCATGCCGAGAAGGATGTTTCATCCTTGGCTTCTGCACGGCCAGGTGCAGTAGTAGAGGATAAAACATTTGCTATAATGTAGACACTTGGTGCCGGAAGTCTGTAGGCCAAAACAACAGAACTCTGGCACAGAGCATCTAGTTCTGGGACTTCTGGTTAGGCCGTTTTCTTCGAAGTGACACACCACCTGAATTATGCTCGGTTCTTTGGCGAATTTTGACACACCAAGCTCAAAAGATTGCCCATCACTAAACTAAGGTGTTACAATTAAAAACTGATGATTGATGCTTCTCATCTCTCTCCATTCCTGTCTGTCTCTATCTAGTTCTCTCTCTGACTCTCTCGCTGTCCATGTAAAAAAAAAAAAAAAAAAAAAAGGAAAATAAAGTTCAACATCACAAATCATTAGAAAAATGCAAATTAAAACCATAATGAGATATCACCTCACACCAGTCAGAATGGCACTCATTAACAAAACAACACACAATAAGTGCTGGCGAGGGTGTGGAGAAAAGGGAACCCTCCTGCACTGCTGGTGGGAATGCAGACTTGTGCAGCCACTGTGGAGAACTGTATGGGGTTTCCTCAAAAAAGTAAAAATGGAACTACCTTTTGACACAGCTATCCTACTTTTAGGAATATATCCTAAAAACACCAAATCACTGATTCAAAAGAAGAAATACACCCCCATGTTTATTGCAGCACTGTTTACAATAGCCAAGATCTGGAAACAGCCCAAGTGTCCGTCAGGGGACGAGTGGATTAAAAAGCAGTGGTACATATACACAATGGAATACTATGCAACTGTGAAAAAGAAGAAAATCTTACCTTTTGCTACAGCATGGATGGACCTGGAGACTATTATGCTAAGTGAAATAAGCCAGGTAGAGAAAGACAAATACCATATGATCTCACTTATATGTGGAATTTAATGAACAAAGTGAACTGAGGAATGGAGTAGAGGCAGAGGCAGGATCACAGGGACCAGAGGAACAGCGTTCAGAGGGAAGGGGTATAAGGGGATGGGATCCGAGAAGATAAAGGGATTCGTGAAATTATATATACATAACACAGAGATATAGATAGCAGGACAGCAAATCCTATAGAAAAGGGGGGAGGGTTTTGAGGGGAGGTGGGCAAGGGGGACACAGTGTTAGGAGGTGAGGGAGTTATATTCTGTGCGACACTTGAATCCATGTAAACACAATAAATTAAAATAAATAAAAAATTAAAAATGAAATATAAGAAAATAAAAAAACTCTTGGAACTAATAAGCAATTATAGCAAGGCTTAAAGATAAGAAATTACTATACAAAAGTTAACTGTTTTTCTATATAGCAATAATAAGCAAATAGAATATTAGGTGAAAAACATAATACCATTTACATTAGTATCCAAAAAAATACTTAGGTATAAATCTAACAAAATATATACAGAATAGATAGAAAGAAAACTATAAAACTTTAATGAATGAAATAAAAATATGTAAAGTATAACACAAAGAATATAGTCAATAATATTTTAATAATTATCTATGGCATCAGATTGGTACTAGACTTTTTGGAGTAATCACTTTGTAAGTTATATAAATGTCTAATCACAGGGTTGTATACCTGAAGCTAAAATAATATTGTATATCATCTGTAGTTGAAAAATAAAAACTAAATTTATAAAAGAATAAATAAATGAAATGATATACCATGGTCATGTGTATAAAGAGTCAATGTCAGTTATTCTGACCTCGATCTATAGGTTGGATGTAATACCAATCAAAATCCCAGGAAATTATTTTATGTATGATAATAGAATAACTCTAGAGTTTATATAGAGAGGCAAAACACTCAGAGTAGCTGAAACAATACTGAAGAAAACATAAGGAAAAGGTTTATGGACATTTGTCATGGTGACAATTTGTTGGATTTGACAACAAAAGCAAAAATAAATAAGTGGAGCTACATCAAATTTTAAAATTTCTGCACAGAAAAAACAGCAAAATTAATGAGAAACTTATAAAATAAGAGATAATATTTACAAAGCATATATCTGATAAGGGGTTTACATATAAAATATATAAGGAACTCATGCAACTCAATAGCAAAGAGACAAACCAATTAAAAATGGGGAAGGAACATAAATAAACATTTTTCAAAGAGACACACAAATAGTAACAGGTATATGAAAGATGTTTAACATCACTAATAATGTGGAAATGCAAATCAAAACCAAGAGCAATTTTACCTCATGCCTCTCAATACGGTTATGATCAAACGTGAAAAGAAAAGTGATAGTGATTAGGTGAAGAAAAGGGAACCCTTGTACACTGTGGAATTGTGCATTGGTACAGCAATAATGAGAAACAATCTGTATGTTCCTCAAAATATTAAAAGTGCAAATACCATATGGTTTAGCAATCCTACTTCTGGGTATAGAGGAAATAGAGGCACTGTCTCAAACTGGTATCTGTGCTCCTGCGTGCTTTGCAGAATTATTCATAGTAGTCAAAATGCAGAAACAACTTAAGTGCCTATTGACAAATAAGTGGGCAAAGAAAATGTGAAAAAAATATGTATGTAAATATCACACTTATATATTGTATATTATATAATTATATAATGAATATTAATTATAAATAATATACAAGGGAATATTATATAAAATTATAATATATTACATATAATTATAATAATATAATACAATGTTATATAAAATGGAATAAAATATTCAAACTTACAAAAATATAATCCTGCCATTTACATCAACATGGATAAACCTGAAACACATGTTAAGTGAAATTATGTAGTCCAGAATGTCAAGTACTGTATGAATTCACTTCTTTGACATATTGTACACTTCCAAACAGAAAATATAATAGTGGTTACCATGCACTGGTAGATAAGAGAAATGAGAAATTGTTCAATGGGTATAAAATTTCAGTAATGCTAGATAAATTCTAGAAATCTCTTGTACGTCATACTGCCTATAGATAACAATATGGTATTGTGTACCTCAAAATTTATTAAGAGAATATATCTCATGTTAAGTGCTCTTAACACAAACAATAAAAAACAAAAAGGGAGTGTGTATGGGTTTTATAGTCATATTTTCAACAATGTTTCTGTATACATCTCCATAGAAATGCACAATTACATTTTATCTGCAAATTTATGCTAAATAAAGGAAACAAAACACTCATATGTCAATACCAGTCATGGTATAAGGCTCTTTAGTTATATTTATTCCTTATAAAAAGTAAATCCTGTCACTATCTTTCTGTTAGAAAAAAATTAAGTTAGAGATAAAGTAATTACCACTTAAGGTCAACCACGTAGTAAGCAGCAAAACTGATATTTAAACCTAAATTTACTTCCATTGCATACCTATATTTTCAATCAATAGAAATATTGCCTCATATTAAAACCTGAGACAGGAATTATGAATAAACACATTCAATTCTATTCCAATATCTTTTTTATTATTTATTTATTTATTGTTTAAATGTCCTTATTTTATTTATTTATTTATTTATTTTTCAGAGAGAGAGAGAGTCAGAGAGAGGAATAGATAGGGACAGAGAGACAGGAACGGAGAGAGATGAGAAGCATCAATCATCAGTTTTTTTTTCGTTGCAACAACTTAGTTGTTCATGATTGCTTTCTCATATGTGCCTTGACCGCGGGCTTTCAGCAAACTGAGTAACCCCTTGCTTGAACCAGCAACCTTGGGTCCAAGCTGGTGAGCTTTTTGCTCAAGCCAGATGAGCCTGTGTTCAAGCTGGCGACCTCAGGGTCTTGAACCCAGGCCCTCCTCATCCCAGTCCAACACTCTATCCACTGCGCCACCGCCTGGTCAGGCCTATTCCAATATCTTAATGGAAAAATGCTCTTTACTACTTAAAGCACCAAGGCTTTGGATTTAAGACGTTAGAGCTCTCTGTTCCTCTCCAGGCACTCTCCTGACTTTCACTTTGCCCTTTAGCAAATCATTAATGTACTTCAATCTTCAGCTCTAATACTTAAGTCAGTGATGGGCAATCTTTTGAGCTTGGTGTGCCAAAATTCACCAAAAAACTGAGCGTAACTCGGGTGGTGTGTCACTTGGAGAAGAATGGCCTAACTGGAAGTCGCAGAACTAGATGCTCTGTGTCGCAGTTCTGTTGTTTTGGCCTGCAGACCTCCGGCACAGAGTGTCTACATTGCAGCAAATGTTTTATCCTTGGCTACTGCACCTGGCCGTGCAGGAGCAGAGGATGAAACCTCCTTCTTGGCATGCGGCCCAATACTTTTCTGGTATGTGTCCTTATGCGGTCGCGTGTCTTCAAAAATGGCTACATGTGTCAGTGCTGACACGCGTGTCATAGGTTCACCATCACGAACTTAAGTGATAGTTCTGTAATTCCACTCTAGGAGTTTCTATCAGAAATATGTAGTAACTAACCCTGAAAAAAGATTAGGTATGAGTTGTATTTAAAGAAAACCCTTAGACTATTTAGATTGTGATATAGCTATTTAAATACACTGTGAAATATATCACTTTGTGAATATGTGAGGCCTTTTTAAAGTCAGTTTAACTTAAACAAACAAGTCTTGTGGTTTACAACCTGAATTTAGTGAGTCTCTGGCCAAGCAAGTCTTTTTAGAAGTGCTTCTTTTTCTTATTATGTCCCTAGGTAGTCAATGAGTTGTCCACATTTCTGTTTTCTAAAAATTATGACAGATTCATTTAATCCTGCTCACAAAATGAATAAAGCAAAGAAGATAGTTCTATAAGAGTGAATCCAAAATGCAAACAAATATATAGATCACTAAGTCAAAAAATTAGCTATAAACTTTTGAAAACTTTCTCAATGTCAAAAAAAAATAATGAAATTTTACTTTATATGCCATTGGTACTTATTTAACTCAGTATATTTGTTTACATGCCAATATCAGCCAATAATTAAATTTAAAACAATATAGCAAATATTTATTTCCTACTTCATGACATATGAGTCTCAAAATAAAAAAACCACCTCCTACTCCTTCCAGCACCATCTTTCCAAAGCCCTTAAACTTAAACTTCAAAGTCCAGACACATAGAGCTACTTGTATTCTTCTACATATTTCATAATGTTTGTTGCCTCTATGACTTTGTTTATGCTGTTTCATTGCCTTTGAATATTCCCACATTCAACAGGATGATGTATTTTATTTATCTATAAAATAAGGATAATAATAAAATTTATCTTGTGGAGTTGTTATGAGAATATAGAGATAATCAGTGTAAAGTATTTAGAAAATAGCTGGCATATCGAAAATACTCAATAAAATTCTTGTTTTCCTAGATAGGAGGCTTTATCTACATTATATTTTATTTCCCAATAGTTTAGCCAATATATACTGCTACTATGGTAAACTAAAGTATCAAAAAAGTTCTTCAAGATTGGTAAAGTCTACTTATTTAATATATAACTTTGCAAAATATTAGGCTCACACTAAGAACTTGATAAAATGACAAGATAAACAGATGACACACAAATACATTGATAAATGATCTAAGTGAAATATAAACTTTAATGTTCTCATGAAGGTGCAAAACCCAGTAACCATAAACATGAAAACATATGAGGTCACCACCAGTCAGTACACCTCAAGTTAAAGTTAGCTACATTTATGGTGGCAAATAATTTAGCATGTTTCACAAAATCAGTGATTCAAGAGGTTTCTTATTTCTGTTTCTTCTTTATCTGAAGAAAAGGACCTCACTCTGTCTCCACCTCTGATATAATTCAGAAAGAATAATATCAAGTCTTAATTGAACATAAGTGATGTACTACAGAGTTTCAGACCATAAATCTCTACAAAGCTGTCATAATTCCTTTCATCACTTTTCCTACATTCTAAAGACAAGTTTATATTAAACACAGATCAACAATAAATCTGTCAATTGATGCCTTATATGACACTTTTAGAAGAAATACCGATGTCTTTTTATAAACCAAAATAGACACTTCTGAGTCTTTTAAATTAAAATCAAACAACAAAAATAAGTATGGAATGTTATTAGCAGTGAGATGTCCACTATATAGGTTATTTTAGGTATTAGTCTAGGTATTATTCCCTCTCTGTTTCCCACAAAAGGTGAAGGGAAACATGCTTTCTCTAATACGGTGTGTACATAAAGTCATGGTGCACTTTTTACCTGTGACTGGTCAAAAATGCACCATGACTTTACGGACACTCTGTATATGGGAGAAGAGCCTCTATTTTTATGTCCCAAACTTGAGAAGTATAAAATTTGATTTGATATGAAGATTTAAAAAGAGAGAAAGCTATAGTAGAAGATAATTTAGCTAAATATCTAGGACCTGATCTAGTCCAGGTTTATATACTTCTAAGAATGTAATTAATTTAATTAAAATTAGCATAATGTGTAGCATTATAAAAACTGTAATAATAAATTTTTATAGTTATGCATTTATATTTAAATGCAACATATACACACAATAGTTAACTTTTTAAAAATACCTTCAAATTGTATAAATGACCAAGAGCCTTCACAACACACAATAACCAGTCATTACTATTTGTGCTATCTGACTATATTGTGGTGTTTGAATCTTTGTGACATCAATCTCAACTTATCTACTGTCTGCCTCTATTTTCTACTTTTCCTTTTCTTTTTTTGTTTTTGTTTATTCTTTTTGAGTAGGGGATACAGTGAGACAACTCCAGCACATGCCCTGACTGGGATCCACTTGGCAACCCCTGCCCAGGGCCAATGCTTGAATCAACCAAGCTATTTTTAGCACATAAGGCTGACCTTGGGACCAACCAAGTTATCCAGGACTGATGCACAAACCAATCATGCCACTGATTGTAGGAAGGGAAGAGGGAGATAAGGTGAAGAGGGATGGAAAGAGAAGTAGATGATCACTTCTCTTGTGTGCCTTGACCAGGAATCAAACCTAGAACATGCATATGCTGGGCTGATGTTCTATCCAATGAATCAACTGGCCAGGACCCATTTTCTACTTTTTTTCCCCCAAGTTTAATTCTTTAATCTTGGTGTCATTCCCAGGGCCAGTATTTGTATTGAAAGATCTGCCCATCGGTTTACAAAGTAAGAACCACCTGAGTGGGATGCATGTCCCAGCCCCCCCAGCACCCCCACCCACATGGGTGTGGCGGGTATCTCTTCTGTCCCAGGCAGATGGCTTTCAGCTCACTCCCATATTTGTTTTTGATCCACTTAATTCTTTGCAGCTGGGCATCCACAATGAGGGGCCATCGCTCTGTGTTGCACAAGATGGTGGCGTTCTCTGTGGACATGCGGTCACTGGGGAGCCCCTGGTTGTTCCAAGTGGCCACGTCTGCATCATCGGTCAGCAGGGTCAATGGGTCCAGACCATTTGTGATAGGGATGGGGACCTTTAACTTGTTTATGTAAGGGACCCAAAACTTCTCCATCAGCTCGTTTCGGTACTTCTTGGTGAAGTAGCCCACATAGGAGATGAAGGCAGAAATCAGCAGGACGTCCCCGCACAGGGTGACCCCTTGGAGCTTAAAGTTCTCCACCGACTCAGCCCAGCGGATATTTTCAGATGCTAGTCCTCCCACCAGCCTAGAAGGGGACCAAGGTCAGCAGGGTCAAAGAAGGGACCATGTGTCTGTTGGCCAGTGAGATCACCCTGTTGATGGCATCAGCCTCCTGCTGGCACTTGATTTTCTCAGCCGTTGCCTTTTCAAACACCGATGTTAGGTTGCTCAGGTTGGCGTTGAGTTCAGCAATCTTGTTTTTGATCCGGGAGAGCTTGTCCTGGGCCTCGGCCAGCTCTGCATTGGCCTCCTTCAGCTCCTGCCTCTTGGGGGTCACGTCGCAGTAGACCTCGTAGAAGCGCACAATGTTAATGCACTAGGAACACAGGCCTGCAGCTGCTGTGGTCTTGGATCGGATGAACTCGGGGTCAAATGTCGGGTTGCCTTCGTAGGGCCTGGAGAGAGAAAGGGGCGCTGGCCTGGGCTCCGCAGGACGCAGGCCCAACACCAGTCTACTCTGGCCTGGGCTCCACGTGGGGGCATGGCTCTGGCCGCTGACCACAGCAGACAGCAGTGAGAGCCTGTTGAGTTACTTTTCTTTCCTCTTCTTCTTTGTTTTTTGTATCTTACTTCTTACAGGAAGGAGAAGGAAAACAAAAAGTAGACTTCTGGACTCTGGAGTTAATTTGAGGTGTGAAGGGACCTGGAGGGCAGTGACTTAAGGCTCATGTCCCAGATGCAGGAAGGAAGGCAGGGCAGCACTTTGTCCTCTGTGCCTGCCCTGACACAGCCATTCATTGTTCTCTGACAACGCCAATGGGCTTCAGATGGGTCAACCACTTGCCTAAAGTACCACCGACAGGCAGTGCTAGTACCAGGGCACTATGTGTCATCTTCCCGAACATCAGCTGCTGGAGCTGACACCTGCCCTACACGTGTTCTTTTATTTATTTATTTTTTAAATTTTAATGGGGTGACACCAATAAATCAGGGTACATATGCTCAAAGAAAACATCTGCAGGTTATCTTATCATGGAATTATGTTGCATACTCATCACCCAAAGTCAAATTGTCCTCTGTCACCTTCTATCTGGTTTTCCCTGTGCCCCTCCCTGCCTCCCTATCCCACTCTCCCCTCCCTCCCCCCACCCTGTAACCACCAATCTCTTGTTCATGTCTCATAGTCTCACTTTTATGTCCCACCTATGTATGAAATCATGCTGTTCTCAGTTTTTTTTCTGTTTTACTTATTTCACTCCATATAATGTTATCAAGGTCCATCCATTTTGTTATAAATGATCCGATGTCATCATTTCTTATGGCTGACTAGTATTCCATAGTATATATGTACCAAAGCTTTTTAATCCACTTGTCCTCTGACGGACACTTGGGCTGTTTCCAGATCTTCGCTATTGTGAACAATGCTGCCATGAACATGGGGGCACATTTCTTCTTTTCGACCAGTGCTATGGTGTTCTTAGGGTATATTCTTATAAGTAGGATAGCTGGGTCAAAAGGCAGTTTGATTTTTAATTTTTTGAGGAATCTCCATACTGTTTTCCACAGTGGCTGCACCAGTCTGCATTCCCACCATCAGTGCAGGAGGGTTCCCTTTTCTCCATACCCTCGCCAGCACTTCTTCTGTGTTGTTTTGCAGATGAGCGCCATTCTGACTGGTGTGTGGTCATATCTCATTGTGGTTTTAATTTGCATTTCTCTAATGATTAATGATGTTGAGCATCTTTTCATATGCCTATTGGCCATCAGTATGTCCTCTTTGGAGAAATTTCTATTCATTTCTTTTGCCCATTTTTTGATTGGATTGTTTATCTTTCTGGTGTTGAGTTTTATAAGTTCTTTATAAATTTTAGTTATTAACCCCTTATTAGACGTGCTGTTGAATATGTTCTCCATTCTGTGGTTTGTCTTTTTATTCTGTTCTCATTGTCTTTAGCTGTGCAAAAACTTTTTAGTTTGATATAGTCCCATTTGTTTATCTTGCCTTTTATTTCATTTGCCCGTGGAGAAAAATCGGCAAATATATTGCTGCTACAGATGTCAGAGAGCTTGCTGCCTATGTTTTCTTCTAAGATGCTTATGGTTTCACGGCTTCATTTAAGTCTTTTATCCATTTTGAGTTTGTTTTTGTGAATGGTGTAAGTTGATGGTCTAGTTTCATTTTTTTGCAAATAGATGTCCAATTTTCCCAACACCATTTGTTAAAGAGGCTGTCTTTACTCCATTGTATGTTCTTTCCTCCTTTGTCAAATATCAATTGTCCATAACGGTGTGGGTTTATTTCTGGGTCCTCTGTTCTGTTCCATTGATCTATGTGCCTGTTCTTATGCCAGTACCAGGCTGTCTTGAGTACAATGGCCTTTTAGTAAACCTTGATATCTGGAAAAATGATACCTCCTGCTTTATTTTTTCTTTTTAAGATTGCTGAGGCTATTCGTGTTCTTTTTTGGCTCCATATAAATTTTTGGAATATGTGTTCTATATCTTTGAAGTATGTCATTGGCATTTAATTGGTATTGCACTGAATTTATAAATTGCTTTGGATAACATAGACATTTAAATGATGTTTATTCTTCCTAGCCATGAGCACGTTATATGCTTCCACTTGTTTGTTTCTTCTTTGATTTCTTTTATCAATGTGTTATAATTTTCCGAGTACAAGTTCTTAACCTCCTTGGTTAAATTTCTCCTAGGTACTTTATATTTTTTGCTGCAATAGTGATGGGGATTGTTTCCTTAATTTCTTTTGCTGACAGTTCATTGTTGGTATAAAGAAAGCCTCTGATTTCTGAGTATTAATTTTATATCCTGCCGCCTTGCTGAATTCATTTATCAGGTCCAGTAGTTTTTTTGACTGAGACTTTAGGGTTTTCTATATACAATATCATATCATCTGCAAATAATGACAGTTTTACTTTCTCTTCTCCAATTTGGATGCCTTTTATTTTTTCGTTTTGTCTGATTGCTGTAGCTAGGACTTCCAGAACTATGTTGAATAAGAGTGGTGAAAGGGGGCACCCCTGCCTTTTAATTTTTGCCCATTTAGTATGATGTTTGTTGTGGGTTTGTCGTAGATGGCCTTTATCATGTTAAGGAATGTTCCCTGTATTCCCACTTTATTGAGAGTTTTGAGCATGAATGGGTACTGGATTTTATCAAATGCCGTTTCTGCATCTATTGAAATTATCATGTGATTTTTATCCTTCCTTTTGTTTATGTGATGAATCTCATTGATTGATTTGCGAATATTGAACCAGCCTTGCCTCTCCAGAATAAATCCCACTTGATCATGGTGTATGATATTTTCCATATATTGCTGGATCTGGTTGGCTAATATTTTGTTGAAAATTTTAGCATCTAAATTCATCAGGGATATAGGCCTATAATTTTCTTTCTTTGTGTTGTCTTTGCCCGGTTTTGGGATCAGAATTATGCTCGCCTCATAAAAGGAGTTTGGAAGTCTTCCTTCCTCTTGAATTTTTTGAAATAGCTTAAGGAGGATAGGAGTTAGTTCTTTGAATTTTTGGTAAAATTCACTTGTGAAGGCATCAGGCCTAGGACTTTTCTTTTTTGGGAGTTTTTTGATAACTGTTTCGATCTCATTTATGTAATTGGTCTGTTTAGGTGTTCTGATTCTTCCAGATTGATTTTTGGAAGATTATATGATTCAAGAAATTTGTCCATTTCACCTAGGTTGTCTAATTTTTTGGCATATAGTTCTTCATAGTATTTTCTTACAATGCTTTGTATTTCTGTTGTGTCAGTTGTTATTTCTCCACTGTCCTTTCTAATTTTATTTATTTTAGTCCTCTCTCTTTTTTTCTTGGTGAGTCTAGTTAAAGGTTCATCAATCTTGTATACCTTTTCAAAGAACCAGCTTCTGGTTTCATTGATCCTCTTTATTGTTTCCTTAGCCTCTATGTCATTTATTTCTGCTCTGATCTTTATTATTTCCTTCCTTCTACTGGTCCTGGGATTTATTTGCTGTTGTTTTTCTAATTCTTTTAGATGCAGGGTCAGGTTGCTTATTTCAGCTTTTTCTATCTTCTTTTGGTATGCCTGTAGTGCAATGAACTTCCATCTCAGTACTGCTTTTGCTGTGTCCCATAAATTTTGAGTTGATGTATGCTTCTTATCACTCATTTCTAGAAACTTCTTTATTTATTCTTTGATCTCATTGTTAATCCATTCATTATTTAATAACATGTTATTTAGTTTCCAAGTGTTTGAGTATTTTTCATTTTTTCTTTTGTGGTTAATTTCTAGTTTCATGGCATTGTGATCAGAGAAAATGCTTGATATAATTTCAATCTTCTTAAATTTATTGAGACCATTTTTGTGTCCTAACATGTGGTCTATCCTAGAAAAAGTACCATGAGTGCTTGAGAAGAATGTATATTCTACTGCTTTAGGGTGAAAAGTTCTGCAGATATTTATTAAATTGATTTGATCTAGTGTATCCTTTAAGTCTGCTGTTTCTTTATTAATTTTCTTTCTTGAGGATCTATTGAGTGTTGTTAGTACGGTATTGAAATCCCCTACTATTATAGTATTGTTGTTTATCTCGCCCTTTATATCCATCAAAGTCTGCTTTATGTATGTTGGGGCTCCTATATTTGATGCGTAGATATTTATAATAGTTATATCTTCCTGTTGAATTGTTCCCTTTATCATTATGTAGTGTCCTTCTTTATCTCTTACTATACCCTTTGTTTTAAAGTCAATTTTGTCAGATATAAGTATTACTACCCAGGCTTTTTTTTCATTTGCATTTGCTTGAAATATTTTTTCCATCCTTTTACCTTCAGTCTATGTGCATCTTTTGTTTTAAGGTGTGTCTCTTACAGACGACATATGTATGGGTCCTATTTCTTTACCTACGCAGCTAACCTATGTCTTTTGATTGGATCATTTAATCCATTTACATTTAAGGTTATTATTGATATGTAGTTGTTTATTGCCATTTTATTCTTTAAAGCTGTATTCTTCTTTTGCTATATTCTTTCCTCCCTTTGAACTGTTCACAACAGGCCCCTTAGTATCTCTTGCAGAATTGGTTTGGTTTTAATGAATTCCTTGAGGCTTTTTTTTGTCTGGGAAGCTCTTTATTTCTCCTTCAATATTAAATGTTAGCCTTGCTGGATAGAGTAGTCTTGGTTGTAGGTTCTTGTTCTGCATTACTTTGAATATATCTTACCATTTCCTTCTGGCCTCAAGTGTTTCTGTTGAGAATTCAGATGTCATCCTAATGGGGGCTCCTTTAAGGTGATATCCTTTTTTCTAGCAGCTTTTAAAATTTTCTCTTTATCCCTTAGCTTTGGTATTTTAACTATGATGTGTCTTAGTGTAGATTTCTTTGGGTTTCTCTTTAATGGAATTCTGTGTGTTTCTTGAACATGTGGAATGTTTCCCAAACTTAATTTCGGAAAGTTTTGTGCTATGATTTGATTGAACAAAGTTTCTATTTCTTGTTCTGTCTCCTCTTCTAGAATCCCTATGATGCAGATGTTATTTCTCTTCATGTCACAGAGCTCCTTTAGAGTTTCCTCACATTTTTTTATTCTCTTTACTTTTTTCTGCTCTGCTTCTATGCCTTTGTTTATTGTGTCCTCTAACTCGCTGATTCAACCCTCAGCTTCATCCATCCTGCTTTTAATTCCTCCCATTGTGGTTTTCACTTCTGATACTCTATTTGTCATTTCTGTCTGATTCTTTTTTATTATTTCAATTTTATTCTTTATACTTGTTATCTCTTTATTTAGGTGTTCATAGAGACTATCCATTGTTCTCTAATATCTTTGAACATCCTATCATTATTCTAAATTCTGCATCTGGTAATTTGGTTATATCTGGTTCATTCAGATCCTTCTCTAGGGATTTCTCTTGATTCATTTGGTTTGCATTTCTCTGCCTGCCCATTTTGTCTGTGTATAAGAAGGTTGTGGCCAATGGAGTCCAGTAGGTGTTGCTTTTGTGTTCTCTAGGTGTGGTCTGTCTACAGGTCCACCACCCCCTCTGCTTCTGCCTACGGCGGTTTGGTATGAGCGTTGCCAGCGCCGGCCCACTGTGGCTGTTGCTGTGATTTCCGCCTCGCCTTTGTGGGAGGGGCTGTCACTCAAGCCACAAGCCTCAGCACCAAGGGTAGAGGTGAGCATCTTTGCTCAGCTGTGGACCCAGCCTGTTTCTGGGCTTCTGCCCAGCCCCCAAGGTCAAAGCCTGATCGCCACAGTTTCTTGGGTTGAATGGTGCTGCTGACGTGCTCTCATCTGTGACCTTTTGCCCATCCAGAGCTTTAGCCCCGCCCTCAAGGCCAGGGCCCTCCTGCGCAGTTTGCAAACTGCGGTTTATTGGGCCAGGCATGGCTGCTGGCATGTGCTCAGCTGTGAACTTCCACTCGTCCAGGCTTCTAGCCCCGCCCATGTGTTCAGAGTCAACTCATGCACGCAGGATGGCAAACCACAGTTTCTCAGGCTTGTTGGGGCTGATGGCATGTGCTCAGCTGTGAGCTTCAGCACATCAGGGCTCTAGCCTTGACCCCTCCTTCAGAGCCAACTCGCGCATGCAGGATGGCAAACTGCGGTTTCTCGGGGCAGTTGGGACTGCTGGCGTGATCACAGCGCGAGCCTCTGCCCATCCCTGGTCCTAGCCCCATCCCCACGGTCAGGGCCGGCTTGTGCAGGGTTGCAGAGCAGATCTCTGCCCATTCCTGGCCTCCCGCTTTTCCCCCACAGGTGGGGCTACAGGCGGGCCCGCAGCTGCTGGACCACTTTCACGCGTCCCCTCTGCCCCTACTGGGCTAGTCCGAGCTCACACCAACTGGGCCTTCGCCCCTGATGACAGAACTGCGTTTCAGCATCCCGCCGCCACCGTCCCTCCAGCAACCCTCAGCAGAGTGACAAGGGGCCCCACAGCTCAGACCCTAACACTCCATACTGTAGACCTGGAAGCTCCCTCCATCTAAGCAGCTCTGCTCTAAGTGCCACGGGAGAGCTTGTTTCTCTGGTGTCCTGTCTCCCTTTGCTGGTATTGTTAGTTCCAGGGGAAATATTCATTTTTGATTAGGAAAGTGACTTAGCCCAGGGGTTAGGGTGGCTGTCCCACAGAGTGTTTCTCCCTGTGGCTTCCAGTTTACTCTCTCTTCCTGCTGCTCTGGTCCTCTCCTCTGACCCCGTTCCCCGGAGCCCCACGTGAGTGGCTTTGAGAGAGGTTTTCTGTGCTGTCCCTTTAAGATTCTTGGGTCTGAGAAAACTGTCTCTTTCTCACTAATAGTATCCTCACTTGTTTCACAGCTCAATACTGTCCAAACACCTCTTCTAGGTTCTGGGAATGGAGGCTGGGGCTTTGTTCCTGGGACCCAGGCCCCTCCCTCTCCGCCAATCTCTCCAGGGAGCTGGGCAGCCCTCTTCACGTTTTTGCTATTCCTACCAGTCTCAGTGTGGCTTCTTCTGTGTTCCTTCGTTGAAGAGTCCACTTAGTTTAGTTCAAAGTTGGTTTATCCAGATGATGGTTCTTAAAATTGAGTTATAATCCACTTTGGTTCTGGTTGTTGGAAGTTGGTACATCCGCCTACTCCATCGCCATCTTGCTCCTCCCCCCATTTTCTACTTTTTAAGTAGTTATATCTATAGTGATTAACTATGCCTATTTCACCACTATATGTTGGGTATGTGGGAGGCAGGTAACTTGTTTCTTTAGTTTACAGAGATTCAGATTGAGATAAACCATGGTAGAGGAACAGAACTCAGGAGTATCCATCCACACTTAGACCTGATTTATTTGACAAGATATTAGAATATCATCATAATGTGGTATTCGAATGTGGCATTGGAGGGAATTTGGAGTGTATTTTTAACATGAGATACAGTAAATTAAAAACTGAGTTGTATCAAAACTTGACAATCTGATTTTAAAATGTACAATGAAATTTAATAAAAGACCAAAAAATAGCAAATAAAATCTTAAGAACAAGATTAGCACATTTATAGCTCGATATCAAAACTCATTATAAAGCTTCAGCACTAAAGACAAAGTAGTTTTGACATATAACAAATAGAACAAAAGGACAGAATAAAGACCCCGAAATATACCATTATATATACAAATAATTTTTGGCATAAAATAAGATGGAAAAAATAAAAGTGCAAAATATACTGTTAGATTTAACTCTAATTATATAAGAAACAACACTCAATGCAAAGAAATTAATCTTTAAGTGAAAATAATACATATCCAAGTAAGATAAAATAAACTCAATTATATGCTATTTATAAGTAATGCCACTAATGTATAGCATTTATGAAGGTTCAATGTAAATGGATAGAAAAAGATAAGCCAAATAGATTCTAAGCAAAAAAGGTTGATATTACTATATTGACATGAAAAAACACTAGACATTATGGGTTAGGTAAATTAATCCTGGAGATAAAGAATTTCAATTTCTTATAAGGAAAGAATCAATTCTCTCAGGAAACTATTATCATGTTAAATCATAGTAATGTATAGCATCAAAAGAGTATAGGCAAAACTTATAGAATAAAAACAAGAAACAAACAGATCCACAA
Organism: Rhynchonycteris naso; assembly: GCA_037038555.1. Classification (NCBI taxonomy): domain Eukaryota; kingdom Metazoa; phylum Chordata; class Mammalia; order Chiroptera; family Emballonuridae; genus Rhynchonycteris; species Rhynchonycteris naso. The sequence continues at coordinate 174,020,555 of CM072997.1, forward strand.
TTATGGTAAGAGATTTTAAAATTTAGTTGATAGAATAAGCAAATAAATAAATAAATAAGAATATTAAAACTATTGGAGACACAATTAAATGCTTACCTTAATTGGCACATATAAAACATGTACTAAATAACAATATAATGAATATTTCAAGAACATATGGAACATTCACAAAATTGATTATATACTCATTCATATAACAACACTCAATACAATTCAAATACTGAAAAACCTAATGACAAAATATTTTGAGTACCTAACTTAAAAATCAATAAAAGCCTGACTAGGCGGTGGCACAGTGAATAGAGCGTTGGACTGGGATGCAGAAGATCCAGATTCGAGACCCCGAGCTCACCAGCTTGAGCGCGTGCCCATCTGGTTTGAGCAAAAAGCTCACCAGCTTGGACCCAAAGTCACTGGCTCCAGCAAGGGGTTGCTTGGTCTGCTGAAGGCCCGTGGTGAAGGCACATGTGAGAAAGCAATCAATGAACAACTAGGGTGTTGCGACAGCAACGAAAAACTAATGACTGATGCTTCTCACCTCTCTCCATTCCTGTCTGTCTGTCCCTATCTATCCTTCTCTCTGACTCTCTCTCTGTTCCTATTAAAAACAATCAATAAGAATAGGGTGAATAAAAAATTCATAGTGTGTGTGTGTGTGTGTTTATGTGTCACAGAGAGAGAGACGAGGGACAGACAGGAGGGGAGAGAGATGAGAAGCATCAACTCTTCATCCCAACACCCTAGCTGTTTATTGATTGCTCTCTTACATGTGCCCTGACTGGAGGGCTACAGCAGACCAAGCGACCCCTTGCTCAAGCCAGCAAGCTATGTTCAAACCAGATGAGCCTGTGCTCAAGGCAGAGACCTCAGGGTCTTGAACTTGGGTCCTCTGCATCCCAGTTTGATGTTCCATCTACTGCACCACCGCCTGGCTAGGCAAAAAATATTTATAGTTTTAAAGTGAGAAACTTATTTCTAAATAACTTATGGATAAAAATTTAATTCAGAGGAGAAGTAAGAAAGTCTTGAACCAAATAATAAGAAGATATAACTTATCAAAACTTTAACAAAAAAGCCACAATAGAAATTGAAAATGCATATCCTTAAAAGCTACTAGAAAAAGAATAATAATCAATGTGCTAAGCTATAAATTTCTCTAAGAAATCAAAAATAAATAGCAAAATAACCAAAGTTGAAAATAAGAAAGGTAAGAACAAAAATTGATGAAGAAAGAAAAAAATATACAATAGAGAAAAATCAACAGTCAGAAATTGATTCTTTGCAAAAACTTACAAAATTCCCAAACTTCAGTATGAATGATAATTTTCTCAATAAAAAGTAGTTTAAAAAGTGTTGCACATTTAGAGTGTTGTTAAAATATTTTAAATAAAATGATGTGATAGAAGCATTGTGTGATCCCACTTTTGAAAAAAATATGAAAATATTGGCAAGAAAATATTCATCAAAATGTCAACAGCATTTACCTTTGAGTAGTAATGAGTGGAGAGAAGTGTGTAGCCATTAATTGTGCAGCCATTTGAGTGAACTTAATATTTAAGAAAATGTATCCACTAGTAATAAGGTAAAATTAGAAAAGCTTAAATAGAGGTATAATAATTAGCTTAAATAACATTATAGGTGTTTCACAAAGTCTTTATTAGCTTCTTCCCATGTTGATGTATAATATTATAAAATATTATGTTTGATGACTGCATAGTATCCTTTTGTACCCATATACTATTTTGATTTCAATATTTCTGGCTGGACATTTAGCTTTTCTTACTTACTTTGCATGAGCACCCCTGCAATTCAACCTCTTATTATTTAAAAAAATAAACTACAAGTAGATTTCCTGGAACATAACATACAAAATTTGAAGGCCCAAAATACAGAAAATTTTCATCATAATTTTAACAGCAGACTTCAAAAGTAAATTTATTATTCACATGTTGGTTCTGGGTTGTGTTAGATTTCCAACATTACATAAGATCAGATAAATTTAAAAGGCATAGTTTCCTAAATTAGACACAATTTTAACAATTCCAGAAGCTCCAGTGAGGGCTCAGACTTGAAATCTTGCAAAAAGAAAAGAAATGTAGAATGGCAAAATAGCTTAAACAAAGAATGAATCCCTGTAACAACATACCTGGTATATTATTTTATGTGGGAGGCACTCAAAAAGTACTTATTTAGCTGTAATTTACCAAGTTTGCCTGAGTCACAGAAGATTTCTATTTTCCTGAAAATACCTAAAAAAATTAGAAGCAACTATCTAATAGAAACAATAAGACACCAAGCTAAAAAGTCCAGAAACTTTTACAATAAAATATTATAATTACAAACTTGTGGACTGGATTTTCAAGGGTTTATGTTAACACATTTACTTATGAGATTGCCAGCATCTAAACCAAGTGGCTTTCCCTTAGTGAAATAACACATTTTCAACTCTTTTTAGCATTATCAGTATGGAAGTGAAAATTGTATGTTCAATTTGGCAACCTGTTAGGCCAAATGATATAAAATCAAATTGGAGAAGAACTAGACATATAGTATTTTTCTAAGTCTGAAGCTAGTTGGAGCGGGGGGGGGGGAGCAGGTACAGATAATTTGAAGTTCCTTATTTATCTTAACACTTCAGAAATGGATCACAAGTTATCAATATTGATACTGTGTGATAGCACAAGAGTCCGAATCTGGCATAATAAATTTTGTGCCAGAGAGCAAATTCTCATATCAAACTGAAGACATTATCAATTAGAATGGAGAGTAAGAAAGCACAGCCAAGTCACTGAAAAAGACACATGCAGATCTAAAAGAGTAATGATGCTACCTTATGTGTCTGTTGGTCTTTTTTTTTTTTTTTTTGTAGAGTGAAAAACATTTAACTCCTGTTATTCTCTTTTGTTAAGGGTTAAACTGCGTCATTAGATTATGTCCAAATTTATCTTTATATTTCATATTGATCAAAACATGTATATATTTACTCCATATATATATTTACTTCACTTTATAGATTTTATAAGAGTGATTTGTATGAAGCTATTCATGAAAGTTACTTGTGTTTTGTAAGCCACTTTTCTAATAAATGGTATTATTATACTCTTCTGCTTTTATTGAGAGTAGAAATAACTTTTCTCATTCTTTATAATCTTTAAAACTACACCTGGACCCTGGCCGGTTGGCTCAGCAGTAGAGTGTTAGCCTGGCATGTGGAAGACCCAGGTTCGATTTCCAGTCAGAGAACACAGAAGTGTCCATCTGCTTCTCCACCCTTTCCTCTCTCCTTCCTCTCTATCTTGCTCTTTTCCTCCCACAGCCAGGGCTCCAGTGGAGTAAAGTTGGCCTGGGCACTGAGGATGGCTCCACGGCCTCCACATCAGATGCTAGAATGGCTCCAGCAGCAACGGAGCAATGGCCCAGATGGGCAGAGCATCGCCCCCTGGTGGGCATGCTGGGTGAATCCCAGTTGGGCACATGAGGGAGTCTGTCTGACTGTCTCCCCAATTCTAACTTTAAGGAAAAAAAGAAAACTATACCTGAATAATCATTAATTGACACACTTGGCAAACAATTATTGAAAACTTACTTTATGCAAAAGCACAATACTGCAACCTTTGAGGTCTACAAAGATTTTTAACATGCAGATCCTATGGTCAAAAACATGTTATAAAGTGGTTATATATCCCATGTTCATAAAAGAAGCAGAGTTAAATGCTATGAGAAAAGTATAAGTAAAGGAATAGATTGAGGGCATGGAGACACCAGCAGTTTCATGAAGTCTGAAGATGTGTGAGTAAAGCAAACCATAAGGAGAATGTAGTATAATAATAACACATATAAAAAGAAACATACTATGGATAAAGGTTAATTTAATGATGAAGGTGAAGAGCATGGTTGAAAAGATAGGTGAGCTGGATCATTACAATTTAATCCCTTGCTGGGTATATTGTGGAGTCAGCAAGGTTCTTGGTCACAGAAGTGGCTCTACTATGCTTAAGAGAAGCTGTTAAATTTTAGAATGAAGTGGACAGTAAAAGATTGGGAGACAGGTCTTACAAGTCAGGGTACTATTGCATGAAGTCCTGGAGGACAATGATAGTATAAATATGGAGAAAACTGAAGCAACATATTGGTTGCTTCAGTTTTCTCTGGGAATGTCTTTGATAATTCTAGACAGAAGATTTGCAGTTGTTATCCTTTGTCTTATTTAATTTGCAATTTTTCTCAAGTCTCCTGGCTAGCTCAATGTATATCTTTTCAGGAGGAAATTGTGAGAATGATTTTTCAACTCCTGGCAGAACCTGCTGGGGTATGGAGATCTGCAGTAATTATGAGACATTTCAGCCAAAAACTAAGGGAGTGGTTAGTAGCCTGTTTCAGGACACAGAACCAAGGAAAAGAGCAGCAAGGTTAAAGATTCTTCAAGGGGTTATACTTGCTTCTGAGAGTAACTTTAGTAGGCTTTATGTCTCTTCTTTACTAGTTCCATGCTTTATAATTGCTAAATAGATCTGATATTCAGTTGTGCAAGAGTGAGAAGAGGCAGAGGGGCTAAGGGCCTTTGAAGGACACCTCATAAGAGAGATGCTGTGAGAGAGGTCTGCTGTTGAGAGCCAGTCATGGGAGCTCTAGCCCTTCACTACCACTACACTAACCTCAGCAAGTTTCTAAAGGGTCTTTGGAAATCCACCAAAGGGTGCCATCAAGGAGAATAACTCACATAATGTTCAAAGGAGAGGATACAAAACTTAAAAGGCTCTATTCCCTAAGTACCTTCCCAGAATGAATCATTTCTGAGAGAAAGTAGGCAGCATTCACTGTGTACTTTACTACTGTATTAGAAAGTCAAGTAGAAAATATTGATCATTTGATGTGTTCCTAATTGAGGTGGAAAGAGAGTAATAATTTCATGCCCTCTTGAAACATTGGGAGCTTGGAGGCTCTAAAACACTGGGGATGTGTCTTGTGCAAACTATAGTGATCTTGATTCACAACTCAGCCTTCAAATTCCTGGCAGGTACAATGACATGGAGAAAAAAAGGTTAAGTGCAGGTACATCAAAGTATCTAGCTGTTTTTCTGATTGCCACAAATACCTGACAGAAATTACATCTACGAGCTGATATACTGCATGACATAATTAATATATAAATAATATATGACATACATATATATAAATCATGTTATCTATCTATCTATCATCTATCTATCTATCTATCTATCTATCTCTTTTTTTATGTAAGAAGGACCTATAATGTTTTAATCAAATTTAGTGCCTAGAAGGGTTGGCATAGAGAGTAAAATTCAAACAAAACATAGAATGGTTACAAAAGAATTTCTCATTCATTTGGATTTTATTAGAAGTAATCTTTGATTCTAATTTCTCACATGTTTTTTTCATCATTTTCCAAGATAACAAAGTGATGAACATCTCATTTACATTTCTTTTAGACTATATAGCTTTTCCTGCTTATGTTCTTTTACCTCACCCCAGAAATAATACTTACTGTTTAATTATAGCTTATAGAATCTCTAGCAAAGACTCAAGTGTCAAAAAGTGACAGGCAAGCTAGTGTCCTCTCATGTCACTCTTACAATGGATACATGCTTATGGCATTGCTTCTGAGACAATAAAATTACTAATTATAATGCATGATTTATTATCTTGTTTTAATCTTTAGACCAAAAGCCTAGACAGTGGGAGCCTGCCTCCTTGCCTTAATAAACAGTATTCTGTAACACAGGACACATTCAGTATTTAGGGTATAGGATTTCTGGTTTCAACTTCTGAGAAAACCACTTTTGAATGCCACAAAAATGTGGTGTTCTTAAATCAGGTCTCAGTTATTTAAGACTTTGTAAAATAAACATTTTTGTTTTAGACTTAACCATTTGATATAAAGTTATATCAAACATATCAAACTTCAACATCATGGGACTGAAAGTGACAATTTACAACAAGTTTAAGTAAAATAACTGTCAATAAATAGCGATTAAAGTAACTATCAATCATTAGTGGCATTCACAAAAGTGATATTTAAACAATAATTTATAATGATGTCCATTGACTGGTATATTTTTGCCCTTTGTATACATTTTGTACCTGAATTGTTGTAGCCCACAATGTTTTTATAGGATTTGTGTAACTGTATGGAATATTTGGGGAGTCTTATCAGAAATAAGGTAACAGTCTTGCTACTGTGAAATAGCATAGGGTTATACTCTAGAATTGAAGAGAGAGAGAGTGAGGGACAGAGGGAGGGACAGGGAGAAAGAGAAAGAGACAGAGATAGAGAGTGAAATTTCTATACTCTTTTTACAAATCCAGCACAGGACTTATTCCAAAAGCTGACAAAGATCATTGTTATGGGCTGGTTCAATCTCCAGTCAGGATACATATAGGAACAGACGTTCCTGTCACTCTCCTACTCTCTTCCTTCCTCTCTCAAAAATCAATCAATAGAAAAAATAAAATATAATAAAGAAGCAGTTGGTTTAAAATATTTATAATGAAAATAGAGGAATAGTTGAAAAGAGCTGCAGTTACACTATTGTTTGTACTATAGGTTTTGCTAAATAAAGTAATATTTAATTATAACATGATTCTGGTATAAACCAATCGTATTGAAGTACATGAACCTTGAATATTATACTAAGTAAAGAAAGCCAATCACAAGAGGTCATATATTATATGAGTTCATTTACATGAAATGTCTAGAATAGCCAAATATATAAAGCTGGGAAGTAGATTAGTGGTCTTCTAGATCTGAGTAGTGAGGGATATATTGTACTGATGGTTACTAGATATTGGGTTTCCTTTTGGGATAACAAAAATATTCTAAAAGTAGACTGTAGTGGTGATTATGTAGGCCTGTAAGCTAAAACCATTGAATTGTACATTTTAAATATGTAAGTTATATGGTATATAAATTTTATCCTCAAAAGAGCTATATAAAAATGTAATGCAGAAACATAGAATGGGGTCTATCTATAAAGGCACCAGCATATTTTGATATGCTTAGTCTTTGAGACAATTCAGATCTTAGTAAAATGCACATTTCTCTAATAACTACATTCTAAGCTTCTATCGAACATTTCCAAAAGTCTGGTCAGTCGGTCTGAGAGGTTGTTGTTTAGGTTAGAGGGAAGTGTAGCATTGTAAGTGAGAGTTGACTCTGACACAAGGCAGTTTGTGGACACCTGCTCTACCAGTTATTAGCTCTACCTTACACAAGTTACTTAACTTCTCTGTGCCTCAGTTTTCTCATCTGGAAAATACAGATTAAGTCCCAAATAAGAATTCAGTCAATTGATATGTTTGGTACTCTGTTACCATTTCAAAGCTGTTAAATATAACTGTATTTTTTTTTCCTATTTGTTCTGATTCTAAATAAAGTTTACAAGGGACTATTGCTTATTCATATGATTGGAGGCAGATCTCATACGTTTTAGTTATAAAACTCATGAGCACATTATCTCTTTAAAAAAGAAAGAGAAATCACATTTTATAACTCCAAGCACTTGTTTGTTTTTGCCTTTGGGGAGAAAACTAAAGTCATTATAAAAGAAATAACTTAGAAATTCAGAAGCTTCTTGTAAACAAAATTCTCTTCTGAAATATTTACATGATTTAGTTAAGAATGAACTGGAACAACATCAATTGCATTTCCTTGAAATATGGAATAAATCCTAAAATAACTGGGAACCATTTCTAAAGCAGTGCTTGGATAAGTGTTTACAATCTAAAAGTGGGATAAGGTAGGATAAAATAAATTGAACTATGTAAATAATATTCCCATCTGCACAAAGTATATATAAAACAATGCCTTTCTCAAAATAAAAATATACCAAGAAAAATAAAATATACCGAGACCCCTATACATTATATATTGCATCATTTTAGACATGCTTTTTCTATTTGCTAATTGACTTGTCTCTTGATAACTGCAGAAACTACTACACAAAACACTAAAGTATAACAACTGTTTAAAGAGTTATTTGACTACATATAAAGTGTCTTACACTTAAAGTATGTGTATGTAAGTGTGTGTATCTGTATGCCTGTGTGTTATATGCTTACATACATGTGTTATTCCTACATGGGTTTGGGGGACATATAAAACTAATCTCCAATCAATTCAGGTGGCTGTTACTGTATATGTAGCAGTGTCTGGGCTTTAGATGGCAACATATCCAGTTTATGGTTTGTTTTGTATTCTCTGCATATAAACTGTTTTAGTAATACATAGAAGAGTGATAAAGGAATAATTGTTCTTTTATGTACCAGACTATGCATTTAAAGTCAGATAATCAAGTTTGATTCCTATTTATCTCAATTATTTATCGTCTGTATGGCCCTGTGGAAGTCATTTAATTTTTTTAATCTTCAGTTTCCTTGTTAAGAAATTGACTCTAATGGAAGCTATCCCACAAGGAGAAGCAATTGACAAGTGTGTGTGAATAATAAAGCACTACCAAATGTTAGCTAATATTTTTAATCTTCATGCTTCATGCTTAAGAGAATATATGACGCATGTGCCCCTGGACTCAGAGGGGATAAGAGGGTTTGGTGAATGTTTATTGATTGCCAATAGGATCTTAGGACTTGCATAAAGCAGCATACACATATATATTAATAGATGGATAAATCAGTCAGGGAGAAGTATTGAGATCCAGGACAATCAATATTTGCTGCTTTTCAAAGCACAGTAAATCTAAAGCTGAGTCTCACATTGCAGTCAGCATGTCTAAGAATCTGCAGCACATGTTCTCTTCTATTATTGAAGTAGACAGCTGCCTCGTTCATGCAAATTTTATTGTAAAATTGTTTAATAGAATTCACAATTATGGGAGGACAAACATACTTGAGACACTAGTGGAGGATCTGAATTTGATGTGTGTAGACAAAGAAGCCTGTCAGACCTCTTTGTCATCAGTTACTGTTCCTCAGAGAAAGGTGGACAATAAAAGAAAGTGACTAATAATGAAAGGGAACTCCCACTGTTCCATTGTCACCATCCCTTTTAACCAAGAGTAAAAAAATAGGAGTTGGAATAAGCATCTAAATGTTTGGTCTAGTAAATAAATACTATACATAGTTCCTATATACATAGTTTATCCCATTGTATTCAACTTTTTTTGTACCACTTGATAGTCAGGATCCTTTAACTGTTGAAACTCTCTATATTCTAAGTTATTGTGATACTACAGTATCCTTGTTTTCCTCATACCACTCTGACTGATACTTCTTTGTCTACTCAATAGCTATTCAGTAATTCAAGTCTCTGGATATTTTCTTAAGCTCAGTCCTTGGCCATTTATTAGACCCAATTTGAATTTTTCAGCTATTATTATGATTGCAAATACAACCTCTGCACATATAATTTCCAAAAAGTAAAATTAAGTCCCAACTTCTCCATTAAATGCCAGTTGTAATTCTAAATGATTAATGAACATTTCTACTGGAAAATTTGGATGTCATCAATAAATTTACATGTCTAGAGTTGAGTATTCCTTCAAATTAAATTCTTTACCCAATCCTTTTTCTCTGTCTGTTTAATCAACATATTATCACTCTGGAATCTATACTAAATACTATTGTCAAAGAAATAGTCGGCTTGACCTATGGTGGCGCAGTGGGCTGAGGTTGCTGGTTCAAAACCCTGGGCTTTCCTGGTCAAGGCATATATGGGAGTTGATGCTTCCTTCTCCTCCCCCCTTCTCTCTCTCTCTTCTTTCTTAAATAAATAATCAAAATCTTTAAAAGTTAAAAAAAAATTCTTCAACACATTTATTAAATCTCCAATCATTCTTTTGCTCAAACTGTCTCATTCACTCCCCATTTTCTATTGGAAAAAAATTCCATTAGCAGTAAGTGTCTTCAAAGATTTAGAATTTCTACATTCTAATAATCTACTACACTACCTGGTCTTGTGTATTGTACATTGTAAACTACTAATAATTTCTTATTAAGTAGAATTAAGCTCCTTGGACTTTTAATATCAATTTCCTTAGTCTGGTCCATTTCTAACATCCAAATTTACCCACAGGGACTCCTCACAATGTGTTTTATACTATTATTCTATTCACTTTCACCTAAATGTGCTCAGCTTATTCTTCCTTCCCATTTTTGGACATGATTCTGCTTCATCCTGTCCAATTCTCACCACTCTAAGAAGTTCAGACCAGTTTCAAACCCCTCTTATAAATCCTTCCCTAAATCTTCTAGTTCACAGTGATCTCTTTCTCACCATACTAACACTTCTAATATTGTGTTCATTGATGTTCTTTGCTATGTAATTATCATATTTCTAATTATTACTGTTTATTAAATTCACTCTGACCTTTGACTCTTCCCTCTTCTTTACTTATGATTATATTGCTATTTAACTTTTAATTGCTTATTATATAAGCTTACCTGTGCATTCATTTTGTGTGTCCAGATACACTATTAAATGTTTAAGGGAATATAGTATATCATATTTTCTTGTATCATTCTCATATTTTAGCAATATATCATAAAAAATTGGAAGCTGTGTATCCAGCCATTTTTATATTAGTTGATGTTTTATTACACTGTTATAAAATAGACTGAATTGCATATTAAAAGAGCATTTATACTTTAATTTGATAAAAAAATGAATGAGTTGGTTAGGTAGCAAAAAATAAAGCAGTTTCTAGAAAGCCAGCATTTGAAAAGAGTTGTGAAAAAGAATGTAAAGAAACAGGTATACTTTTACAGGTAATTAAGGTGGGACTTACCTCCAGGTGACCAGCTATTGTAGCAATATGCAGGGCAGTGAGACCGCCAAACCCAACCTGCTGTATGTCAGCTCCACTGTGAAGCAAGGAAGTGATCAATTCTTCACTATCCTGTAAGAATACAACCTTAGTGTTACTTTTTACTAATAGTAGGTTTGAATGCTGTGCAACAGGATGTATCGATTCACTGTCAGCCAGTTTAAGTGCCCAAGAAAATATAGGTGTGATTTCTGTCATAGAGTACATGAGATAGCAGAGAACAGCTCTCAGATGGTTGAAATATAGGATAAATGATAGTGCCATGCAGTTATAATAAACCCCGTAGTACTTGACCATGAAAGACAGAAAGAACATTTACCTATGGTGAGGCTCTAGCAAATTGAGCTCAGTCATACATGTAGGTCATTCCAATAAATGTCTTTTCTCCAGCAACTGCAGTATTAAACTGATTGCAGTTGACTATTTAATGGTAGTTCAGTAATGCTTATTCTCTAATACAGATGTGTCCTGTGTCTTATACATAATTAACCAAAAGTGTCTTTTCTTTTTCTTTTCTTTTTTTTTTTTTTGACAGAAAAAGAGAGAGAAACAGAGAGAGGGACAGACAAGCAGGAAGGGAGAGAGATGAGAAGCAACAATTCTTCCGCGTGAGTCCTTAGTCTCCTTAGTTGTCCATTGATTACTTTTTCATATGTGCCTTGACAGGGGGGCTACAGCAAAGCAACAGATCCCTTGCTCAAGCCAGCAATGTTCAGCTTCAAATCAGTGACCTCTGGGCGCAAGCCAGTGACTGTGGGGTTATGTCTATGATCCCATGCTCAAGCCAGCGACCTTGCTCTCAAGCTGGTGAGCCAGTGCTCAAGTCAGATGAGCTCATGCTCAAGTCAGTTACCTAGAGGTTTCGAACCTGGGTCCTCTGTATCCCAGTCTTATGCTCTATTCACTGTGCCACCGCCTGGTCAGGCTCAATAGTGTCTTTCTAACTTGACTCACTATAATAGTGAAAATGTTGGAAGCATTATTTGAGGCTTTAAGTTAGAATAACTTATGCAATGAATCAATAATCCTTACATTATTTACACTATTATTTGCATTGTATTTCTGACTTTGAAGAGACATGGAACCTTTTAATGATATTAATAGCAGTTAACATTTATTGGGTTTTATTATAAAGTTAACCTGTCATATATGTATTAATTTACTTAAACCTGGTATATGGTAGGATATAAAAAATTGTTAATAAAAAACAAAAATAAAATAATTAAATATTTTCTAAACAACTCTATGAAAAGTTACTACTCTAAACCTAATTTTATAAATCAGAACATTTAAGAGAGAGATATGGATGGTCAGATAGTCACAAAAAATCAGATTCAGAAAAGAATGCAAAGAAAAATCTTCCCGTTTAACTCTCTCTTTCCAAGTAAGAATTCAAACCACAAGTTTTGTAATACTTGTCCCATCAATACCTCAAACATACCAGTGTCAAGAAAGTCAAGTTTTCACAGCATAAGCCATTGCATTTATGCATATACATATAATTTCAAATACTTTTGGTTAAGAAAATTGTACCATTAAAAAACAGCGTTTAGGGGATTATGGTCAAGATGGTGATGTAGATAAACACAATACTTGAATCCTCCCACAACCATATCAAAATTATAACTGAACTACAGAAGAACTATCATTCAGAACCACCTGAAATCTAGCTATACACAAGTCATACAACTAAAAATATAAAGGAGAAGCCACATCAAGACTGGTAGGAGTAGTGGAAATACAGAATGGCCTGATCACACAGATAAAAATTTGAAGAGATATCTTAGCTGCACACATTCGCCTGAGGAGCAAGGTGTCCCAGCCCCACACCATGTCCCCTAAAGGAGGTCATCATCACCAAATCAGTATTACAAAAAATGCTAAGATCTTCTCAAAGAAGAATGAGGAGGAGGAAGTAGAGGAAGAGGAAGAGAAAAGATAAAAAATATAAATCATAACATGGCAATAAATACATATTTATCACAATTTTGTTAAATACAAATCAATTAAATCCTCCAATCAGAGGTTTATGGAGGCTGAATGAATTACAAAACAAGATCCCTACATATTCTGGCTATAACAGACTCACTTCAGATCAAAAGACACACATAGACTGAAAGTAAAGGGATGGTAAAAGGTATTTCATAAAAATGGGAACAAATAAACAAAAAAAGTTCGGGTTCAAATCTTTATTCGTACCAATGGTACTTATTCTAAATGACTTTGAGTGCCTTCAAATCAATCAGTTTTAGTTATTACTAGTTTTAACGCGATAGTAGTTCTCACATTTGTTCTTGTTATTTCTATCATCACCTTCCATTTTATGTAGTGTCCTAAGTAGTCTCCAGGACTAAGCCTTTTCTCATTGCAGTCCATCCTCCACACTGCTACCAGATAAGGTATTTTACATACAGTTTTGATGACATAATTCTCCTTTTCAATAAATATTATTTATATTCAAAAATATTTATGAGACTGTATGGTGTGTGAAATATATATATATTTTTACAGGGACAGAAAGAGAGACAGAGAGAGGGATAGATAGGGACAGACAGACAGGAACAGAGAGAAATGAGAGGCATCAATCATCAGTTTCTCGTTGCAACACCTTAGTTGTTCATTGACTGCTTTCTCATATGTGCCTTGACTGCGGGCCTTCAGCAGACCGAGCCACCCCTTGCTGGAGTCAGCATACTTGGGTTCAAGTTGGAGAGCTTTTGCTCAAGCCAGATGGGCCCACACTCAAGCTGGTGACCTCGGGGTCTTGAACCTGGGTCCTTCACATCCCAGTCAGCCGTTCTATCCACTGCGCCACAGCCTGGTCAGGCTATTTTTCCGAGCAGTGGAAACACTGCAGAACATATGACAGATAAATCTCTGCTTTTATGAAGATTTTACTAATAGTTATCAGATAAAACAGGCAAATGATAAAGTAGGCTACTTTAATTTGAGCACTCATAGAAAGCTTCACTAAAGAGGTGGTCTTTGAGATAAAGAGTAAATACTTAAAAGAAGAAATCTGAGCCCCAATATAGGGGATGGGCATTCAAGGATAGGGAGTAGTTCAGGGGTCCCCAAACTTTTAACATAGGGGGCCAGTTCACTGTCTCTCAGACCATTGGAGGGCTGGACTATAAAAAAAAACAACAACTATGAACAAATCCCTATGCACACTGCACATATCTTATTTTAAAGTAAAAAAACAAAATGGGAACAAATACAATATTTAAAATAAAGAACAAGTAAATTTAAATCAACAAACTGACCAGTATTTCAATGAAAACTATGGGTGCGGATGCATCCTGTGCTCCTCTCACTGACCACCAATGAAAGAGGTGCCCCTCCTTGAAGTGTGGCAGGGCAGATAAATGGCCTCAGGGGGCTGCATGTGGCCTGCGGGCGGCAGTTTGAGAACCCCTGGAGTACTTAGTGTAAAAGTCCTAAAATGGAAATAATCTTAGTGTGTTTGAAGGCCAATGTTGAGTAGAAATAAAAGGGAAAAAGAGAGAGAGAGAGAAATGTAATGTTCAAGATGAGGTCAAAGACATCTGATCTTGTAGGGTCTCACACGCCATAAAAGAAGGTGTTCAGATTTTTTCCAAGTAGAATAGATAGCAGGGGAATGACATAATACTAAATTATAGAAGACTAAAATGATAGTAACTTCTGAGGTAAAAAAAAGTTTTGTTTTTCACAAGTTTGAGAAACTTATAATGCAGGGTTAAAATGTGCATACTGCTTGACCAGGCGGTGGTGCAGTGGATAGGGTGTCAGACTTGGATGCGGAAGACCCAGGTTCGAGACCCCGAGGTTGCCAGCTTGAGCACAAGCCCATCTGGCTTGAGCAAAAGCTCTCCAGCTTGGATCCAAGGTCGCTGGCTCAAGCAAGGGGTTACTCGGTCTGCTGAAGGCCCGCGGTCAAGGCACATATGAAAAAGCAATCGATGAACAACTAAGGTGTCACAACGAAAAACTGATGATTGATGCTTCTCATTTCTCTCAGTTCCAGTTCGTCTGTCCCTATCTATCCCTCTCTCTGTCCCTGTGTGTGTGTGTGGGGGGGAAACGATGTGCATACTAAGGTTAGTCTTCTTTGTTAGAATCCCAGCTCTGCTAATAACCATGTGAACTGTGGAAAGTTAAATAATCATTTTACAACATCCTTGGTTATAAAAAAGCAGACAATAACTATTTGCCTGACATGATGCACATATCAATTGTTTATCAACAACTGATTTGATAATACATAAAGAGCACTTAAAAACACCTGCCACACAACACTCAATAATCGTTACCATTGGACATAGAAGTCTGGGATTCAGAGTAATCCTCAGTGGAAACTTCCAAATAAGATAGTGATTTGACACCACCATCGAGCTCCCCTTTCTCTTTTCTTTTTACCTTCTCTCTTTAGCTGTTTTTCTTCTACTTTGCCAGTTACCCACTAAAATAACTGAAGGAATAAAACAGGAAAATTCTGAACCAGTACTGGAACTTAGAAAATACTTACTATTCCATTCTCCTCCAGAAAAAATTTACAGGAGTTAGTTCTAACCTCAACTACAACCTTTAATTTTGAATTGTAAGGGTTAAAGACACAAGTTGTCTCTGATAAAGGGAAAGACATTACCATAAAACACTTTTTTCCGTGCAGAGGGGTAGACATTCAAATGCAGAGAAGCAAACAAAGTCATTTTAAGCTTAGAATCATTTTTTAAAACAGAGGGGAAATATGATAAGTTTGAGTAAATGAAAGTAGTTAAGGATACAATATAAGATAAATGACAAATTGGAGCAATATTCACAACATATAAAACAGGCAAATGGTTTATATATTTAATATATGGATCAGTAGAGAAGATGGATACTTTTTAATTCAGCAAATATTTATTAATGAATGTTGATCTTATGGCAAGGATGATACTAAACTTAATTAAAATAAATTCTATGTAAATCATGGAGCATATGACATATTTATCTATCAGGCAGATAGTAGTAAACACACATTCATTCTTTCCTTTACTGTCTTTGGATTTTCTCTTTATTTAGCCAAAATTTTTGGGATTTAAACAAATGTATGTTATGATTTCTTTAAAATAGGCAAATGGTGAGGTTGAAAGTAGAAAATTATTCCTTCCTTTCTTGGTTGGCTTTCTCAAGTTGACCTCTGATTGATCTAAATATTATTTAACTGAAAATACTATAAAATAAAACTTTTATCTTACCAAGCTGTGCTAAAGAGGATCTATCAAAGGAATCATTGCTACTTATAAATTGCTTATTAAGTATCATGTAAATTGTAATATATTTTAAGTTTCACAACTTACCTATGAAAAAATATTATAGTTGACTCTTGAACAGCAACATGCCCTGAACAGCATGATTCCACTCATTGTGGATTTTTTCAACAAATGCAGTTGGCCCTTCAGATCCACAGAGTTTCACATCTTGCAGATTCAAACAATGGTGAGTAGAAAAGAGTGTTTTTGCATTCCAGACAATGGTTTTACAAAATGAATTCCTAATCAAAAATATTGCTTTCAGGAGATGCAAGATGGCAACGGAGTAGGCGGACGTACCAACTTCCAACTCCCAGAAGCAAAGTGGATTATAACTCAATCTAAAGAACCATCATCTGGATAAACCAACTATGAACTAAACTAAGTGAACTCTTCAACCAAGGAACACAGAAGAAGCCACATTGAGACTGGTAGGAATAGCGAAAACGCAAAGAGGGCTGAGCAGCTCCCCGGAGCAAATGGCAGCCCGGAGAGACCCGCGGGGCGGGAGGAAAGTTTGGCGGAGAGGGAGGGACCTGGGTCCCAGGAACCAAGCCCCAGCCTGCAGTCCTAGAGCCTAGAAGAGGCGTTTGGACAGTTTTGAGCTGTGAAACAAGTGAGAGAGATCCCAGGACTACAGTGTGGAGTATTAGGTCCCTTCCTAATCTGCTGAGGGCTGCTTAAGGGTTTGGGGCGACAGGACGCTGAAACGTGGTTCTGTTGGCGTGGGCAGAGGCCAAGCCAGTGGGAGATCGGTCTAGCCCAGAGGGTCGGAGGGGACGCGCGAAAGCGGTCCGGAAACTGCGGGCCCGCCTTTAATCCCACTTGTGGGGACAAAGCAGGAGGCCAGGAACGGGCAGGCCCTGCGCAGGCCGGCCCTAACCGCAGGGACCGGGCTAGGACCAGGGACGGGCAGGGGCTCGCGGCTGAGCTGACGCTACCAGCCCCCCACCCCCCGGGCCGGAGAAACCGCGGTTGGCCAGTATACGTGTGCGAGCGGGCTCCGAGCGCGGGAATGGGGTGGACCCAGAGACAAGTGGAAGCTCGCAGCTGAGCTCACGCTGCTATCCCCACTCGGCCAGAGAAACCGCGGATAGCATTCATACGTGCACGAGCGGGCTCTGAACGCGGGGGCAGGGTAGAGTCCGGGACGAGCGGAGGTACGCAGCTGAGCGGAAGCCAGCAAACACGCCCGCCCCAATAAACCTTGGTTTCTAACCCTGCGCAGAAGGGCCCTGGCCTCGAGGGCGGGGCTAAAGCTCCAGACGGACAATGCAAATTAAAACCACAATGAGATATCACCTCACACCGGTCAGAATGGCCCTTATCAGCAAAACAACACAGAATAAGTGCTGGCGAGAATGTGGAGAAAAGGGAACACTTCTGCACTGCTGGTGGGAATGCAGACTGGTGCAGCCACTGTAGAAAACAGTTTGGAGATTCCTCAGAAAATTAAAAATCGAACTGCCTTTTGACCCAGCTATCCCACTTTTAGGAATATACCCTAAGAACACCATAGCACTGTTCGAAAAGAAGAAATGCGCCCCCATGTTCGTGGCAGCATTGTTCACAATAGCGAAGATCTGGAACCAGCCCAAGTGTCCGTCAGAAGACGAGTGGATTAAAAAGCTATGGTACATATATACTATGGAAAACTACTCAGCCATAGGAAACGATGACATCGGATCATTTATAACAAAATGGATGTACCTTGATAACATTATACGGAGTGAAATAAGTAAATCAGAAAAAAAAGAAAAACTGAGAACAGCATGATTTCATACATAGGTGGGACATAAAAGTGAGAATATGAGACATGGACAAGAGAGTGGTGGTTATGGGATGGGGGGAGGGAGGGAAGAGTGGGATAGGGAGGAGGGGAGGGACACAGGGAAAACCAGATAGAAGGTGACAGAGGACAATTTGACTTTAGGTGATGGGTATGCAACACAATTGAATGATAAGATAACCTGGAGATGTTTTCATTGTACATATGTACCCTGATTTATTGGTGTCACCCCATTAGAATTAATAATAATAATATATATATATATATATATATATATAAAATAAATAAATAAATAAATAAATAATTAATAGTTCTAACAATTATGGATGCTAAAAATAATAAAATTCTTTTAGCAACACTTACTGAAAACTAACATTTACTAACATGAATCAATAAAAATGACATTAAAATATAAAAAAAAAATATTGCTTTCAATCCACAATTGTTTAAATCTCTGGATGCCAAGAGATAACTATAGTTAAGTTTCTGGGGTGTCAAAATCATCTTGAATTTTCAACTGCCTTGATGCTGCTAACCTCATGTTATTCAAGGGTCAATTATATTATGTCCATTTTATAGATGATGATTGTCAGAATCAAACAATTTAAATTACTTGTAGAGCCCTAAATATTTTGTACATGTTGGAGCTAGATACAAAGTCAGGTCTGTTTGACTCCAAAGTTTATGTTTCATTTTTTACTTTTTGTATTTCTTTAGTTGATCATTCAACATAAATCTCTCACACTCTTAAATACTATTAAGAGTCTGCTTTTCAAGAACTCATTTGGCATAACATATCATAAAATTTGTTTCTTCAGTGTACATTTAAATTGAAACTGAACTGGGATTTGAACTTAGGTCTTCTGACTTTAAATCCTATACTTTCCTCAATACAACATTTTACCCTCCACTTGCAATGACTTTTTTACCCCCAATATTTTGCTTTTCATGTGTAAGCCTTGACTCTTTGCTATTTACTTGTAAAAAAAAGGGGGGGTTCTAATACCTGGTGCATAGGGCTGTAATAAACATCAAATGGCATTGTTTGTGTGCCAATGTTTGTAAATTCAAGATCCTTATAAGTTTATATATTTATATTAAATACATTACTCTCAAGATTGACCTATTAAAAAATTAATATTTGTCTCAGTCCATTCTGTCCCCAAAGATGTTTAATCATGAAACAACCCAGTTTCTTCACCTGTAAGATTTTAGTGTTGAGCTAAATTGTTTTCTGCAATATCTTAACCACCTCTAATATTATGATGTGCCCTGAAGTGTCACATCAAGCTCCAAGGTAGAGCTGAACTTGGTTTAGAAATAAGACTGAGTCTCCATGGGAAAACAGAGATATACAAAGTATTTTAATAATGGGCTTATCTAGGTAATTTTATTCAAGGACTCAATTTATCCAGGACAGCAATTGTCACAGCCTGTTTGTGTTTGTAAGGGAAAAAGTAATAAAAGTAGTTTTGTAGTCAAGAGAATATTAAAGCTTCTTCTAGGACAAAGGAGTATGTAGAGCTTCAGTTTGAAATGTCTTTAGCTCCAGGCATTAAAATTTAATGGACTAGGAAGCAAGATGGCAACGGAGTAGGCGGACGTACCAACTTCCAACTCCCAGAAGCAAAGTGGATTATAACTCAATTTAAAGAACCATCATCTGGATAAACCAACTATGAACTAAACTAAGTGGACGCTTCAACCAAGGAACACTGCAGAAGCCACATTGAGACTGGTAGGAATAGCGAAAACGCGAAGAGGGCTGACCAGCTCCCCGGAGCAAACGGCAGCCCGGCGGGAGGAAAGTTTGGCGGAGAGGGAGGGACCTGGGTCCCAGGAACCAAGCCCCAGCCTGCAGTACCAGAGCCTAGAAGAGGTGTTTGGACAGTTTTGAGCTGTGAAACAACTGAGGGAGCTCCCAGGCCTACAGTGTGGAGTATTGGGTCCCTTCCTACTCTGCTGAGGGCTGCTTGAGGGTTTGGGGCGACAGAACGCTGAAGGGCGGTTGTGTCGGCGTGGGCAGAGGCCAAGCCGGTGGGAGATCGGTCTAGCCCAGAAAGTCGGAGGGGATGCGCGAAAGCGGTCCGGAAGCTGCGGGCCCGCCTTTAATCCCACTTACGGAGACAAAGCGGGAGGTCAGGAACAGGCAGGCCCTGCGCAAGCCTGCGCTAACCGCGGGGACCGGGCTAGGACCAGGGACGGGCAGGGGCTCGCGGCTGAGCTGACGCTACCAGCCCCCCACCTCCCGGACTGGAGAAACCGCAGTTGGTCAGTATACGTGCGCGAGCGGGCTCCGAACGCGGGGGCGGGGTAAAGTCCGGGATGAGCGGAGGTACGCAGCTGAGCGGAAGCCAGCAAACACGCCCGCCCCAATAAACCTTGGTTTCCGACCCTGCGCAAAGGGCCCTGGCCTCGAGGGCGGGGCTAAAGCTCCGGACGGGCAAAAGCTTACAGCTGAGAGCACGTCAAAAGCCCCGCCTAACCCGAAGAACTGTAGCGAGCAGGCTCCGACTGCTGGTTCTGGGCGGAAGTCCGGAAATAGGCTGGGTCCGCAGCTGAGCAAAGGTGCTCACCCTCTACCCTTGGTGCTAAGTATTGTGGCTTCAGTAACAGCCCCTCCCACGGAGGAGAGGCAGAAATCACAGCAAAAGCCAAAGTGGGCCGGCGCTGGCAACGCTCATACCCAACCACCCTAGGCACCGGCAGAGGGGGTGGGGGGCCTGCAGACAGACCACACCTAGAGAACACAAAGGCAACACCTACTGGACTCCAGTGGCCATAACTTGCTTATACACAGAAAAAATGGGCAGGCAGAAGAATGCAAACCAAATGAATCAAGAGAAATCCCCAGAGAAGGACCTGAATGAACCAGATATAACCAAATTACCAGAAGCAGAATTTAGAATAATGATAGTTAGGATGTTCAAAGAAATTAGAGCAACAATGGATAGTCATTATGAACACCTAAATAAAGAGATAACAAGTATAAAAAATGAAATAGAAATAATAAAAAAAAATCAGACAGAAATGACAAATACAGTATCAGAACTGAAGACCACAATGGAAGGAATTAAAAGCAGGATGGATGACGCTGAGGATCGAATAAGCGAGTTAGAGGACACAATAAACAAAGGCACAGAAGCAGAGAAGAAAAAGGAAAAGAGACTTAAAAAATGTGAGGAAACTCTAAGGGAGCTTTTTGACAACATGAAGAGAAACAACATTCGCATAATAGGGGTGCCTGAAGAAAAGGAGAGAAGACAGGAAATGGAAACTTTGTTCAATCAAATCATAGCAGAAAACTTTCCTAAATTAAGGCTGGCAAACACTCCACACATTCAAGAAGCACACAGAACTCCATTAAAGAGAAACCCCAAAAGATCTACACCAAGAAACATCATAGTTAAAATACCAAAGCTAATGGATAAAGAAAAAATTTTAAAAGCTGCTAGAGAAAAAAGGCTATCACCTACAAAGAAGCCCCCATAAGGATGACATCAGACTTCTCAACAGAAACACTTGAGGCCAGAAGGGAATGGCAAGATATAATCAAAGTAATGCAGAACAAGAACCTACAACCAAGACTACTTTATCCAGCAAGGCTAACGTTTAAAATTGAAGGAGAAATAAAGAGCTTCCCAGAAAAAGAAAGCCTCAAGGAATTCATAAAAACCAAACCAATTCTGCAAGAGATACTAAGGGACCTCTTGTGAACAGTTTAAAGGGAGGAATGAATAGAGCAAAAGAAGAATACAGCTTTAAAGAATAAAATGGCAATAAACAACTACATATCAATAATAACCTTAAATGTAAATGGATTAAATGATCCAATCAAAAGACATAGGGTAGCTGCATGGATAAAGAAACAGGACCCATACATATGCTGTCTACAAGAGACACACCTTAAAACAAAAGATGCTCATAGACTGAAGGTAAAAGGATGGAAAAAAATATTTCATGCAAATGGAAATGAAAAAAAAGCAGGGGTAGCAATACTTATATCAGACAAAATGGACTTTAAAACAAAGGCTGTAGTAAGAGATAAAGGAGGGCACTACATAATGATAAAGGGAACAATTCAATAGGAAGATATAACTATTGTAAATATCTATGCACCAAATATAGGAGCCCCGACATACATAAAGCAGACTTTGATGGATATAAAGGGCGAGATTAACAGCAATACTATCATAGTAAGGGATTTCAATACCCCTCTAACAACACTGGATAGATCCTCAAGAAAGAAAATTAATAAAGAAACAGCAGACTTAAAGGAGACACTAGATCAACTTGATTTAATATATATCTTCAGAACTTTTCACCCTATTCAGTAGAATATACATTCTTCTCAAGCGCTCATGGTACGTTTTCTAGGATAGACCACATGTTAGGACACAAAAATGGTTTCAATAAATTTAAGAAGATTGAAATCAATCAAGCATTTTCTCTGATCACAATGCCATGAAACTAGAAATTAACCACAAAAGAAAAACTGAAAAATACTCAAACACTTGGAAACTAAATAGCATGTTATTAAATAATGAATGGATTAACAATGAGATCAAAGAAGAAATAAAAAAGTTTCTAGAAACAAATGATAATCAACATACATCAACTCAAAATTTATGGGACACAGCAAAAGCAGTTCTGAGAGGGAAGTTTATTGCACTACAGGCATATCATAAGAAGCTAGAAAAAGCTCAAATAAGCAACCTGACCCTGCATCTAAAAGAACTAGAAAAACAACAACAAATAAAACCGAAGACAAGTAGAAGGAAGGAAATAATAAAGGTCAGAGCAGAAATAAATGACATAGAGGCTAAGGAAACAATAAAGAGGATCAATGAAACCAGAAGCTGGTTCTTTGAAACGGTAAACAAGATTGATGAACCTTTAACTAGACTCACCAAGAAAAAAAGAGAGAGGACTCAAATAAATAAAATTAGAAAAGACAGTGGAGAAATAACAACTGACACAACAGAAATACAAAGCATTGTAAGAAAATACTATGAAGAACTATATGCCAAAAAATTAGACAATCTTGGTGAAATGGACAAATTTCTTGAATCATATAACCTTCCAAACCTCAATCTGGAAGAATCAGAACACCTAAAAAGACCAATTACAACAAATGAGATCGAAACAGTTATCAAAAAACTCCCAAAAAAGAAAAGTCCTGGGCCTGATGGCTTCACAAGTGAATTCTATCAAAAATTCAAAGAAGAACTAACTCCTATCCTTCTCAAGCTATTTCAAAAAATTCAAGAGGAAGGAAGACTTCCAAACTCCTTTTATGAGGCGAGCATAATTCTGATCCCAAAACTGGGCAAAGACAACACAAAGAAAGAAAATTATAGGCCTATATCCCTGATGAATTTAGACGCTAAAATTCTCAACAAAATATTAGCCAACCGGATCCAGCAATATATGAAAAAAATCATACACCACGATCAAGTGGGATTTATTCTGGAGAGGCAAGGCTGGTTCAATATTCGCAAATCAATCAATGTGATTCATCACATAAACAAAAGGAAGGACAAAAATCACATGATAATTTCAATAGATGCAGAAAAGGCATTTGATAAAATCCAGCACCCATTCATGCTCAAAACTCTCAGTAAAGTGGGAATACAGGGATCATTCCTTAACATGATAAAGGCCATCTACGATAAACCGACAGCAAACATCATACTAAATGGACAAAGATTAAAAGCAATCCCCTTAAGATCAGGAACCAGGCAGGGTTGCCACTTTCACCACTCTTATTCAACATAGTTCTGGAAGTCCTAGCTACAGCAATAAGAAATAAAAGGCATCCAAATTGGAAAAGAAGAAGTAAAACTGTCACTATTTGCAGATGATATGATATTGTATATTGAAAACCCTAAAGTCTCAGTCAAAAAACTACTGGACCTTATAATTGAATTCAGCAAGGTGGCAGGATATAAAATCAATACTCAGAAATCAGAGGCATTTCTATACACCAACAATGAAATATCAGCAAAAGAAATTAAGGAAACAATCCCCTTCACTATTGCAGCCAAAAAATAAAGTACCTAGGAGTAAATTTAAGCAAGGAGGTTAAGGACTTGTACTCGGAAAATTATAGAACATTGATAAAAGAAATCAAGGAAGATACAAACAAGTGGAAGCATATACCGTGCTCATGGCTAGGAAGAATAAACATTATTAAAATGTCTATATTACCCAAAGCAATTTATAAATTCAATGCAATACCAATTAAAATACCAATGACATACTTCAAAGATATAGAACACATATTCCAAAAATTTTTATGGAACCAAAAAAGAACACGAATAGCCTCAGCAATCTTAAAAAGAAAAAATAAAGCAGGAGGTATCACTCTTCCAGATATCAAGGTTTACTATAAGGCCATTATACTCAAGACAGCCTGGTACTGGAATAAGAACAGGCACATAGATCAATGGAACAGAACAGAGGACCCAGAAATAAACCCACAGCTTTATGGACAACTGATATTTGACAAAGGAGGAAAGAACATACAATGGAGTAAAGACAGCCTCTTTAACAAATGGTGTTGGGAAAATTGGACATCTACCTGCAAAAAAATGAAACTAGACCATCAACTTACACCATTCACAAAAACAAACTCAAAATGGATAAAAGACTTAAATGTAAGCCGTGAAACCATAAGCATCTAGAAGAAAACATAGGCAGCAAGCTCTCCGACATCTGTAGCAGCAGTATATTTGCCGATTTATCTCCACAGGCAACTGAAATAAAAGGCAAGATAAACAAATGGGACTATATCAAACTAAAAAGTTTTTGCACAGCTAAAGACAATAGGAACAGAATAAAAAGACAAAACACACAATGGGAGAACATATTCGACAGCACATCTGATAAGGGGTTAATGACTAAAATTTATAAAGAACTTATAAAACTCAACACCAGGAAGACAAACAACCCAATCAAAAAATGGGCAAAAGAAATGAATAGAAATTTTTCCAAAGAGGACATACAGATGGCCAATAGGCATATGAAAAAATGCTCAACATCACTAATCATTAGAGAAATGCAAATTAAAACCACAATGAGATATCACCTCACACCAGTCAGAATGGCACTTATCAACAAAACAACACAGAATAAGTGCTGGCGAGGATGTGGAGAAAAGGGAACCCTTCTGCATTGCTGGTGGGAATGCAGACTGGTGCAGCCACTGTGGAAAACAGTTTGGAGATTCCTCAGAAAATTAAAAATTGAACTGCCTTTTGACCCAGCTATCCCACTTTTAGGAATATACCCTAAGAACACCATAGCACTGTTCGAAAAGAGGAAATGCGCCCCCATGTTCGTGGCAGCATTGTTCACAATAGCGAAGATCTGGAGCCAGCCCACGTGTCCGTCAGAAGACGAGTGGATTAAAAGGCTTTGGTACATATATACTATGGAATACTACTCAGCCATAAGAAACGATGACATCGGATCATTTATAACAAAATGGATGTACCTTGATAACATTATACGGAGTGAAATAAGTAAATCAGAAAAAAAGAAAAACTGAGAACAGCATGATTTCATACATAGGTGGGACATAAAAGTGAGAATATGAGACGTGGACAAGAGAGTGGTTGTTATGGGATGGGTGGAGGGAGGGAAGAGTGGGATAGGGAGGAGGGGAGGGACACAGGGAAAACCAGATTGAAGGTGACAGAGGACAATTTGACTTTAGGTGATGGGTATGCAACACAATTGAATGGTAAGATAACCTGGAGATGTTTTCATTGTACATATGTACCCTGATTTATTGGTGTCACCCCATTAGAATTAATAATAATAAAATATATATAGTAAAAAAAACAAAAACAACAACAAAAACAAACAAACAAACAAAAAATTTAATGGACTAGAGTCTTAGACATCTCCAATGAAAGAATCCACTAAATAGTATAAAAATAACTGTTCATAAAGGTTTACATCTACATGTGCCTCTCGTTGAAATAACTGAATTTATCTTTACAAAATATATCAATTATTAAAGGTTTTAGTGTGATGGAAATACTTGAATTCACTTAAAATTTTGAAAAGAAGAAAAAAGAGAGGAAAGACATTCTTGGTTTTGGTGCCTGTATTCTTTCCAGGGTAAATCTTCTAAATTTGCTTTTAACCTATTTTTTTTTCTCGTTACCACCTCTGATCATTCCTTTTCTACTATTCAGTTTGCCATATCACTTTCTCCTTGTAGGCTGTTTTCAATTGACCTTTGAAAATATTTGTCCTCACATTCAATAATATAGTGATGATTTAACATGGAGGAGTTAATCAGAATCTCTGGGAGTTTGGGAGAATGCAAACACATGCTGTTTGAAAAGCAAATTGAATATTATAATTTCTTTATTTTCCCTTATAGTTTATTTATTTTAAAGCAAAATAATTAAGCGGAATGAATTTTTTTTAATTTCAAGACTATAAAGATAGAAAATGACTACTGTAAAAATTTTCTTTGATCCTGCTACTCTTCAAGATAACGACCAATCTTTTTTGCCTTATGGAAGAGCAATCTATATGCATAAACTCCATTTATTTTCAATCCAATTTTATACTTTTTACCTCCCCCAAATTTACCTAAATATCCCACACAGAGATATCGGACAATTTCCAATTCTAATACTGTTAAATTTCTTACAATCTCCACAACAAGAAATTATTCAATCCAAAATGCCAGGTAGTGTCAAGGCAAAGAAATCTTTATCTAAAAGAACTGAGAATCCAGGATTGTTGAAAAAAAAATCTCAAGTTTGCAATCAAATACATGTATTAATAAAGAAAAAATGTATCAGGAAAAAAGATATCACAGTTTCTAAGCTATGAATAACCATGAATAAAAAACAAAGTTTTCTGATAGTCATAGTTGTCTAGTGAATCAGACAGACATAAACTTGAATTAAAATTTCCTCTTTCTGCTTCCCCTTTGTAATATATATATATATATAAAATGATTTATTCTGAATAATAGGAATAAAATCTTGCTAGAAATCTGTAGGGTAGAATAAAGGACCATTCCACAACTGCTTTTATCATATGAAATGCTAAAAAGAAAAATGTTGACTAATAATATTACTTTTCATTCAATAAAGAATTTTATCAAAAAGTTGGTCTGTATTAGAAAAAAAGTATATGTAAGGTTAAACTAGATAATCTAATAACCTTTTGTTCATTAATATTCTTACCTAAGATTCTTGAAACTATATCAATCTCATTTTCCCCCACAAAGTTTTGTGTTTCATTTTTTTTTTATTTTATTCATTTTTTTAGAGAGGAGACATAGAGTGAGAGAGAGAGAGAGAGAGAGAGAGAGAGAGAGAAAGGGGGGAGGAGCTGGAAGCATCAACTCCCATATGTGCCTTGACCAGACCAGTGCAGGGTTTTGAACTGGCGACCTCAGTGTTCCCAGGTCAACGCTTTATCCACTGCGCCACCACAGGTCAGGCCCTTGTGTTTCACTTTAAGAGTATGATTTAAATAACATCCTCTAAAAATATGCCCCCTACATGAGATGCAAATATGAGAGGAATCATGTGAGAAAATTCATCAGAGTGAAAAAATGTTGTAAATTCTATTTAATTTTATTTATATATGAAGATAATAAAATACTTTAATATTTTACATGAAAATTGGCACTGGTAGTCTCAGTTCATTTTTCAGTCATGTCATATACAGTATGAAAATATAATGAACATTTAAAATTCCAGATAAAATGAGTTCCTCACTCTTTTTTCACCCTTTAGTACATGAGTATTCATTATGTGAGCGGAATTAAGTGTATTCATAGATACTAACATCTAATTTTAACTATATTAACCCTTAATAATGGCAGGTTATTTTAAAAACATTCTTGTGATCAAAGCACAGATCAAATATATATTACTAATATTGGAAGAAGAAAAAGAAACCAGAAAAAAATACCAGAGAAATTAAAATAATATTTAATACGAGGTGAAAATATTATAACTGAAAAGTACAACATGTAAAATGAATAATTTTAGTATATTAGCATCTAATAGAAGGTTGCAGAAAAATCGTTCTTGAACATGAATTCAAATAAATAGAAATAATTAAATTTTGAGAACAGAGAGAATATATTAAAGAAAAAACAGACTTGGTAACCTGTGGAAGGTTATCAAACATTTCAAAATACACATTTAAAAAATAATAAACAAATTTATGAATTAGATGAAAATGTAAATTTTCAGATTTAAGAAGCTAAATGGACTTCAAAAAGAATTGTACAGAGAAAATAAAATATAAGATTCGTATAATCAATATGTTGAAATCCAAAGCTATTTTCTCTTCTTTATTTTCTTTAAATAATATGAATGTTTAACACAAAAACTCTAACAATATATTGGAGTTAATAAAATGTATAGATGTAACATACATGGCCACAATAGTATAAAGAATGGAAATAAAATGAAACTATACTATTAGAAGGTGTTTATATTTAAAGTGAAGTAGATCAATATTAACAGACAGTGCCTTGTGATATGTTGAGAATATATACTGTAATCACAGAACCATTGGTTAACACCTTGACCAGTTGGCTCAGTATTAGAGCATCGGCCTGGGGTGTGGAAGTCCTGGGTTTGATTCCTGGTAACAGCACACAGTAGAAGCAACCATCTGCTTTTCTACGTCTTCACCCCTTCTCTTTCTGTCTCTCTCTTCCCTTCCTGCAGCCAAGGCTCCAATGAGCAACTTGGCCTCAGGCACTGAGGATGCCTTCTTGGCCTCACCTGAGACACTAAAATAGCTCAGTTGCCGAGCAGTGGCCCCAGATGGGCAGAGCATCAGCCTCATACAAGGGTTGCCAGGTGGATCCCAGATGGGGCACATTCCGGATTTTGTCTCTTCATCTCCCTGCTTCCTGTCTCTCACTTCTTTTTTTAAAAAAATGTCATCAGTTAAAAATGTAATGACTACATTTTAAAAAATGTATAAACACATAGTCATCAGTTTATAATGCATAAAACTTGCTTTTTTTATGACACTGTCCAGAAAATGAAAAGGCAAACCCTAGACTGGGAAATTTTTTTGCAAAATATATATATAACAAAGAATCTGTATCCAGAAAATATATAAATCTCCCACAATTCAAGAAAATAAGCCAAATTTTTTTAATTTAATTAATTGTGTTTACATAGATTCTAGGGTAACCCCGACTGCATCTCCCCTCCCCAATATTCTCCTTCACATCTCCCTTGCCCCCTTCCTCCAGTACCCTCCTCCATTCCCTTCAGATTTATCCCACCCTATCATCCCCTTTCCCTCTGTCCTCTTTCCCTGTGATTGCTTTGATCCCTCCTCTGTCTCAATTCCTTTCCTCAGTTCTCAATGTTCCTTGGATTCCTCAAATGAGTGAGGTCATATAATATTTTTCTTTTTCTGCCTGGCTAATTTCACTCAACATAATAGTTTCCAGGTCCCTCCATATTGTAGCAAAAGGTAATATTTCCTTCTTTTTCATGGCCCCATATTATTCCATTGTGTATATGTACCACTGCTTTTTAATCCACTCGTCCACTGATGGACACTTGGGCTGTTTCCAGCTCTTCACTATTGTGAACAATGCTGCCATAAATATGGGGGTGCATTTCTTTTTTTCAGTCGGTGATATGGTGTCCTTGGGATATATTCCTATAAAGTGGGATAGCTGAGTCAAAAGGCAGTTCCATTTCTAATTTTGAGGAATCTCCATACTGTTTTCCACAGTGGCTGGACCAGTCTGCATTCCCACCAGCAGTGCAGAAGGGTTCCCCTTTCTCCACATCCTCGCCAGCACCTATAATGTTTTGTTTTTGTTAATTAGAGCCATTCTGACTGGTGTAAGGTGGTATCTCATTGTGATTTTATTTTGAATTTCTCTAATGATTAGTGATGTTGAGCATTTTTTCATATGCCTATTGGCCACCTGTATGACCTCTTTGGAGAAGTGTCTATTCATTTCTTTTTCCCATTTTTTGATTGGATTGTTTGTCTTCCTGGTGTTGAGTTTTACAAGTTCTTTATAAATTTTGGTTATTAACCCTTTATCAGATGTGTTGTTGAAAATGTTCTCCCATTATGTGGTTTCTCTTTTTATTCTGTTCATATTGTCTTTAGCTGTGCAAAAGCTTCTTAGTTTGATATAGTCCCATTTGTTTATCTTGCCTTTTATTTCAGTTGCCCGTGGAGATAAATCGGCAAATATATTGCTGCTACAGATGTCAGAGAGCTTGCTGCCTACATTTTCTTCTAGAATGCTTATGGTTTCATGGCTTAATTTTAAGTTCTTTATCCATTTTGAGTTTATTTTCATGCATGGTGTAAGTTGTTAGTCTAGTTTCATTTTTTTGCAGGTAGCTGTCCAGTTTTCCCAACACCATTTGTTAAAGAGACTGTCTTTACTCCACTGTATGTTCTTACCTCCTTTGTCAAATATCTATTGTTCATAAAGGTGTGGGTTTATTTCTGGGTTCTCTGTTCTGTTCCATTGATCTATATGCCTGTTCTTATGACAGTACCAAGCTGTTTTGAGTACAATGGCCTTGTAGTATAACTTGATATCAGGAAGTGTGATACCTCCCACTTCATTCTTTTTTTTCAAAATTGCTGAGGCTATTCGTGTTCTTTTCTGGTTCCATATAAATTTTTGAAATATTTGCTCTATATCTTTGAAGTATGTCATTGGTATTTTCATTGGTATTGCATAGAATTTATAAATTTCTTTGGGTAATATAGACATTAATGATGTTTATTCTTCCTAGCCATGAGCACGTTTTATGCTTCCACTTGTTTGTATCTTCCTTGATTTCTTTTATCAATGTTTTGTAATATCTGAGTACAAATCTTTAACCTCCTTTGTTAAATTTACTCCTACTTTATTTTTTTGCTGCAATAGTGAAGGGGATTGTTTCCTTAATCTCTCTTGCTGACATTTCATTGTTCGTATATAGAAATGCCTCTGATTTCTGTGTGTTAATTTTATATTTCCCACCTTTCTGAATTTGTTTATTAGATCCTGTAGTTTTTGACTGAGACTTTAGGGTTTTCTATATACAGTATTATATCATCTGCAAATAATGATAGTTTTATTTCTTCTTTTCCAATTTGGATGCCTTTTTTTCTTCTTCTTGTCTGATTGCTGTAGCTAGGACTTCCAATACTATGTTGAATAAGAGTGGTGAAATGGAACACCACTGCATTGTTCCTGATTTTAGAGGAATTGCTTTTACTTTTTATCCATTAGTTATGATGTTGGCTGTGGGTTTGTCATAAATGGCCTTTATCATGTTGAGGTATGTTCCCTGTATTCCCACTTTGCTAAAAGTTTTGATCATGAATGGGTGCTGGATTTTATCAAATGCTTTTTCTGTATCTATTGAAATTATCATGTGGTTTTTCTCCTTACTCTTGTTTATGTGGTGAATCACATTAATTGATTTACAAATGTTGTGCCATCCTTGCCTTCCCAGAATAAATCCCACATGATCATGATGTATGATTTTTTTCATGTATTGCTGGATCCAGTTTGCTAATATTTTGTTGAGGATTTTAGCATCTAAATTCATCAGGAATATTGGCCTATAATTTTCTTCCTCTGCGTTGTCTTTGCCCAGTTTTGGAATCAGAATTATGCTTGCCTAAAAAAAAAAAAAAAAAAAAAAAAAAAAAAAAAAAAAAAAAAATCTTGGTAGTGTTTCTTCCTCTTGAATTTTTTGAAAGAGCTTGAGAAGGATAGGAATTAGTTCTTCTTTGAATTTTTGGTAGAATTTACCAGTGAATCCATTGGCACAACGGTTTTGTTTTTTTGGAGCTTTTTGATAACTGTTTCAATCTCTTTTGTTGTAATTGGTCTGTTTAGGTTTTCTGATTCTTCCAGATTGATTTTGGAAGATTATATGTTTCAAGGAATTTGTCCATTTCAACTAGGTTGTTTAATTTTTTGGCATACAGTTCTTCGTAGTATTTTCTTGCAATATTTTGTATTTCTGTTGTGTCAGTTGTTATTTCTCCACTCTCATTTCTAATTTTATTTATTTGAGTCCTCTCTCTTCTTTTCTTGGTAAGTCTCGTTAAAGGTTCATTGATCTTGTTTACCTTTTCAAAGAACTAGCTTTTGGTTTCATTGATCCTCTGTATTGTTTCTTTAACCTCTATGTCACTTATTTCCACTCTGAACTTTATTATTTCCTTCCTTCTACTACTTCTGGGCCTTACTTGCTGTTCTTTTTCAAGTGTTTTTAGATGAAGGGTTAGGTTGTTTATTTGAGCTTTTTCTAGCTTCTTAAGGAATGCCTGTGGTGCTATGAACTTCCCTCTCAGCACTGCTTTAGCTGTGTTCCATAAATTTTGAGTTGTTGTATATTCATTATCATTTGTTTCTAAAAATATTTTTATTTTTTCTTTGATTTCATTGTTAACCCATTCGTTATTTAATAATATGCTATTTAGTTTCCATGTGTTAGAGTATTTTTCAGTCTTTCTGTTGTGGTTGATTTCTAGTTTCATGCCATTGTGATCAGAGGAAGTGCTTGATATAATTTCAATCTCCTTAAATTTGTTGAGACTGCTTTTGTGTCCTAATATGTGATCTATCCTAGAGAATGTACCATGAGCATTTGAAAAGAATGTATATTCTGCTGCTTTAGGGCAAAAGGTTCTGAAGATATCTATTAAATCCAGTTGATCTAGTGTGTCCTTTAAGTCTGCTGTTTCTTTGTTAATTGTCTTTCTTGAGGATCTATCTAGTGATGTAAGTGGGGTATTGAAATCCCCTACTATTATAGTATTCCTGTTGACCTTGCCCTTTATATCCATCAAAGTCTGCTTTATATATTTAGGTACACCTATATTAGGTGTGTACATATTTATGATAGTTATATCTTCCTTTTAGATTGCTCCCTTTATCATATGTAGTGACCTTCTTTATCTTTTACTATAGCCTTCATTTTAAAGTCCATTTTGTCTGATATACGTATTGCTACCCCAGCTTTTTTTTCATATCCATTTGCATGAAATATTTTTTTCTATTTTTTTACCTTCAATTAACATGCATCTTTTGTTTTAAGGTGTGTCTCTTGTAGACAGCATATGAATGGGTCCTGTTTTTTTTATCCATGCAGCTACCCTATGTGTTTTGATTGGATCATTTAATCCATTTACATTTGAGTTTTTATTATTGATATGTAGTTGTTTATTGCCATTTTATATTTTAAAGGTACAGTTCTCTTTTGCTATATTCTTTTTCCACTTTGATCTGTTTACAACAGGTCCCTTAATATTTCCTGTAGCATTGGTTTGGTTGTATTGAATTCTTTGAGTTTTTTTGTTTGTTTGTTTGTTTTTCTGTCTGGGAAGGTTTTTATTTCTCCTTTAATTTTTAATGATAGCCTTGCTGGATAAACTAGTTTTGGTTGTAGGCTCTTATTCTTCATTACTTTGAATATTTCTTGCTATTCCCTTCTAGCCTCAAGTGTTTCTGTTGAGAAGTTGATGTCATCCTTATGGGTGCTCCTTTGTAGGTGATACCCTTTTATTCTCTAGCAGCTTTTAAAATTTTCTCTTTATCACTTAGCTTTGGTATTTTAATTATGATGTGTCTTGGTGTTTGTTTCTTTGTGTTTCTCTTTAATGGAGATCTCTATGCTTCTTGAACTTGTGAGACCTTTTCTTGCATCAATTTAGGGAAGTTTTCAGCTATGATTTGATTGAATAAAGTTTCTATCCTTTGTTGTTTCTCTTCTTCTTCAGGAACCCCTATTATGCGGATGTTATTTCTCTTCATGTTGTCACAGAGCTCTCTTAGAGTTTCCTCAGACTTTTTGAGTCTCTTTTCTTTTTTCTGCTCTGATTCCATGCCTTTGTTTATTTTGTCTTCCAACTCGCTGATTCGATCCTCAGCTTCATCCATCCTGCTTTTAATTCCTTCCATTGTGGTCTTCATTTCTGATATTGTATTTGTCATCTGACTGATTATTTTTAATATTTCAATGTACTTTTTTATACTTGCTATCTCTTTATTTAGGTGTTCATAATGACTATCCATTGTTTTTCTAAGGTCCCTAAGCATCCTAACAATCATTATTCTAAACTCTGCATCTGGAAGCTTGGTTATTTTCATATTGCTCAGTTCATTTCCTGGAGGATTCTCTTGTGCTTTCATTTGGATTGCACTTTTCTGTCTTCTCATTATGTCTGTGTGTTTGAGTGTGTTGTTTGTAGAGCTGGTTGAGTCTAGGGATGGTATTGTCTGCCTCCAATTTTCAGCTGTGTTATTTCTAGGTCTTCTTGGGTTGTCTTCAGATGTTGTTTGTAATCCACTGTGGAATTTGGCTTTTCTAATAGAGCTGCTTTGAAGTCTTGATTTGTTTGTTTTCTCTTCAGTATTCTTAAGTCTGTGGAAGTCTTGTTTACTGATCTCAGCAGGGGCTTATTTGAAACTGTATCCAGGAATGTGGTGGGTGTAACCTGAGACTCTGAAGACCTGATCTGCCATTTACTCTCTCTGGGGGCAGGGTGCTTTCTCTGCTTTAGTAGAGGGAGGTGTATTTCAGATCTCCATGGAGACCTGAGTTACTGCCCTTCCTCTCCACTTCTTGTTTTCAGCTGTGTCTTGTTGTGTTGATTGGAGCTGGAGAAATATCTTGAGATGGTTGACCCAGAACCACTTTAATCTTGTGTTATGTGGAAGGATCAACCCTTCCCCCAGCTATGGCTGCCTCCAGCACCTCTCCCAAGTATGGTTGCATCCAGCACTGAATTAGTCCACTGCTCAAGTCCTCCCATGCATTCCTCTGTTTGCCACTGGCTATCTCTCTCTCCCCCTTTCCTTTTGGAAAACAAACCAGGTATTTCAACACACCTTGTTCCCAGGTCCCCAGGCAAGTGGCTGTGAGTGATATTTTTTTACTGTTTCCTTGAATTGAGAGCCTTTCTGGGCTCTCAGCCTCACCTCACCCCCTTTGTTCCTATAAGCAGGGGAGGCTCACCGCTCACTGCTCATCCTCAGTGCTTTCCACCAGGCTGGGTGTGGCTTCTTTGCTCCTTCGTTTTTGAGAACAGTTCTTGTAGTCCAGAGTTGATTTTTCACACTAGTTGTTTCTAAATAACTTGTAATCCAGTTTAGTGGTGTGAGCTGGGAGTCTGTGCATCTGCCTACCCGCTGCCATCTTGTGTCTCTATGCCAAATTTTTATACAAAAAAAATTTGAATAGACCATACACCAAAAAAATTTAGTGACAAATAAGTACATAAAAATCTTTTCAACTTCATCAGTCATTAGAAAAGTGCAAATTTATCATAATGAAATGCTAATATACATTCAATAAAATGGCTAAAATAAAAAATAATATTTATCATTCCTTGTGTTAACAAGAAAGTAGAACAACTAGAATTCTCATAATTGTTGATGGAAATAAGAAATGGCAAAGTGCCTGACCAGGCAGTGGTGCAGTGGATAGAGCATCGGACTGGGATGTGGAAGACCCAGGTTTGAGACCCCAAGCTCGACAGCTAGAGTGCAGTCCCATCTGGCTTGAGCAAAAGCTCGCCAGCTTGGACCCAAGGTCGCTGGCTCCAGCAAGGGGTTGCTCACTCTGCTGAAGGTCTGCGGTCAAGGCACATGTGAGAAAGCAATCAATGAACAACTAAGGTGTTGCAACAGCAATTAAAAACTAATGATTCATGCTTCTCACCTCTCTCCGTTCCTATCTGTCTGTCCCTATCTATCCATCTCTCTGACTCTCTCTCTGTTCCTGTAAAAAAAAAAAAAAAAGGCAAAACAAGCTTGGTAAACAGTTAGCCATGTTCTTATAAAATTAAACATGAATTTATGATGTAATCGAGCAATTTCACTTCTAGGTATTGTCCAAGAGATGTAAAAACATTTGTTCAAATGAAGACTTTTACATGAACGCCAATAGCAGCTTTATTTATAATAGTCAATATATGGAAACAACCTCCAAATCCATCACAGATGATAAAACAAATTGTGGTGCATCCTTGGAAGGAAATACAACTGAAAGGGAATATAACTTTATAATAAATGAAATAAATTATTGAACATACAATAATAGAATTAAATAAGTGAGAGGAACTATATATAAAATGAAATATACTGAATGTATGGTATTTATATAAAATTCTACAGAGGGTGAAACTCTAGTGATAGACAACACATCCCTGGTTTCCAGACACCAGATCAGATGAGGGCAAAAACAGGTTATGAGGGAAACTTTGTGATATCATGATTGTGATGATTATACATGGCTATATACATTTTAAAAAGTCAGCAAATTATATACTTAAAATTGTGAATTTTATTGTGTATAAGTTATATCTCAATAAATCTAATCCTTATTAAAGAAACAAATAAAAACAAAGTATTAAGAAAGTATGAGGGCTAATCAGCCACATGGCATTAAAATCTACCCCTCTGCTCTACTCCTACTACTAATGATGTCTACTAATGATGTCTCATTAATAATATGTGTATATATATATATCTCCAGCTTTGAGGCAGGCCCAGATGCCAGGGTGTATTATTAAAAGAGCTGTGGATGTATCCAATAAAAAGATATAAAAATTAAATTATTCATTTTGTGAATGTTAAAAGCAAAGTAAAGTTTAATTGCAACTTATATAAAAACTAATAGAAATACATAAAATAACTATTTTGTTCGTATCAAAATATAGTATGAGCAGGAAAGTCAAAATAAAGCAAGGCAAATATTTCAGATTAAAGAGACAAGAAAAGTAAAAATGTATTATTTTGTATTGAATACTAAACTAAAAATAATTAAAATCTATAAGTGACTTTATTGGGACAAGTAGCACAATATAAATTTGGACTATAGATTAGGTAATAGTATATTATCATTGTCAAATTTTCTGATTTTGATAATTATATTGTATGTTGGTGAACTTCTTTTTTCTCCGTAAATAAGAATGAAGCTTTTAGTGACAATGAGGCAGTGTTGCCTTCAATTTACTTTCAGAGGGTTTATGAAAAAAAGAATAATAATGTAGATGAAGCAAAATGTTAACAATTAGTAAATCTGGATAAAGTGTATATAGGAGTTCTTGTATTATTCTGGCATTTTAAATAACATTAAAATAAAATTTTATTAAAACATATGGGTGAAGGGTATTGGAACCCAAAATGAATTATATATATATATATATATATTGCAGAGTGCAGAGAACAGATAATTAGAACCTGATTTAATACAATAGTGGCACGAATGGCTATTTTATATTGTTTATGTATTTAAAGTGAAATGGTAAATTAGACTTGTATTTACCATTGTTAAAAAACAAGTAGCATTCTATTATGGCCTTTTGGGGAATTATTGATTACCGTATATCCTAAGATTCTAAATTTGTTTAAACTTTTTACAAAAAAAGTTTTAGCATACAGACTTTTCTGTAAAATAGAAGAAAACAGAAGAGACAGAGCAAAGGGAACTCTAAAAATTGAAATTAAGAGTTGATAAACAGAGATGAAAGAAATATACGTATTCTCATAAAGAGTGTAACCTTAACTTGTTCAGAAACCATTTTTGTGGTTGTGTTGTGGTAAATCTTAGGAAAATGAACAAATACAGAAAAAATCTCCCAGATAGTAAGATTCAGAATTCATGGTTTCACATACTGTAGCGACCTCCATCAACAGCTTTGTATTCCTTGGAGCTCTTATACTTGCACCTCCTGCCATTCAGCAGAAAAACCAGCATCAGACACTATCATAGACCCTGAACTCAGGCTCCATTTCAGTTTCAGGAAATGATTAGTAGGTATTAAAAGACTATTTAGCACCCAACTGATGCTGTCTCTAGAAGGAATCAGAAAAATTGACTAGACATTGATGGGGCATGGAAAAAGATGAGCATCAGAGCATTGCACTGACTCAGAGGAATATTTGAATCTGAATCATAGGAAATATGGCTCTCTTCCCCAAGAGTAATAAGGTCTCTAAAGTTTGGGAGAGGGATGTAGTGCAAAATGATCGTGACATAAGCAAACAGCTGCGCCCCCACCGGCACATGCAAAACTGAAATAAAATCATATCACCGATTCACAAAAAATTGGAAAGAACAAAATATGCAATATAAGAAAGAGAGTCTGGAAGTATGAACCAACTTTACTTGACTATAATTATTATTATAATATTCACTAGATACCTAACTTTAACGTTTAGTATCCCTTTCTATAAAATAAAACCTAATATGCAACTCACTAGATTATTTTAATGGTTAAAGAAATAATGTATATAAAACCTAGTATAATATTTATCTTGTAATAAATACAGAGCAGGTAGAACATTATTATAATTGGATAACAAACAAGTTATATATATATATATATATATATAACTAATACTTATAACAATATCAAAGATCTATCTCAACACAAGTACCCCAGTTTTTTCAATCCATTTTTTAAATTTATTTTCTGATCAACTACTGAGAATAGGTTGGTACCTGGGATTGATATAAGGAAATAAACAACTGAAGCAAAAGTAGAGAAATAAAAGAAGGCAACTAAAGGGAGCTCTAGGATATATATCGGATATGTATGGGTTTTTTTTAATTAAGGAAAATATGCAGAAAAAGAATGCAGCTTCAATATGCTTCCTTCTTGAACTCTTCAAACACAATCTCATCCTGTTTTGCACAGAAACAGTGTGATCTCCTGGTAAGGAGCTCTGGTAATGGAACAATCTGGCAGCCTACCCACTGCCTAACCATGTAACCTTGGAGATAACAGTATTCCCTCACATGGTTCTTGTGGGGATTTAATGAGTTAAATATAGAAAGCATATGAAAGAGTATGTCTGGTATATAGATGCTACCTGCTCAATAAAGACAAAGAAGCCCACTCAGTATTTCAATATTCCAATAATTCAGTTATTTTGAATGTTTTTCATGATTACTAATTTGCAAAGAAAGAAAGAAAAAAAGAAAAAGAAAGAAAGAGAAAGAGAGAAAGAAAGAAGAGAAAGAGAAAGAAAGAAAGAAAATAAAAGTAGCTTAAAGATACCCATACCCTTGGTTCTAATACAATATTTATTTTACCTTGTAAACTGCCAAGTGCAAAGCTGTAAATCCATTTCTTGTCAGTCGAGATGGGCGGAGCCCTTTTAACATAAGGGTTCTAATATGAGATTTATTGCCTTAAAGAGAAAGTTTAAAAAGTTAAATTCTTTATGGGGTAGACTAAGAGACTTTAAAATCGCTCTTTGACTTAATGATAAATGTACACTGATGTATGAAAATGTCATATAGTTGTTTTTCAGGCCATGTTTAAAGTTTTCTCTTAATTGACAGCTTTACTTAGTAGTGAACATTTCTATTACACTTATAAAACTTTGTATCAATGCTGTGCATTTCAATGGATTTGTGTTACATCTTTTATTTAGTGATCTCATTTTCAGATGGCTTTAAAACAAACATGGAACAAAATTCATCATAATAAATTATTTAGGGAAAAGCTTAGATAAAAATCTAGTTGTACAGTATTCCTCAGAAAATCATTAGCAATAGTGCTTAATTAGAGCACAGCAATTTGATGGAAATGACTAAGGTTGGGAGGGCGTGTTTAAATTTGAGAGGAAGATCTTTTAAGTACAGTCTGATTAATTTGTTTGACAGGAATGGTTAAGAGATCTGGTGAGAACCAATATTTTATACATTAGTGTTCTATTTAAAAAGGTAAGTTCAATGAACACTAGTTTGAATTAACAAAAATATATTTAAACTATTAATTCATTAATTAAATAAGTTTTTATTGAGTACCTACTGTATGCCAGGTACCATCATAGATGTTTGAAATAGATTAATGAACAAAACAGAAAAAAAAAAAACCATAAGCCAAATTAAACTCTTAATCTCCCTTTTGATCAATCTTCACTTTGACATTTTTATCCTTGGTATTTATTACCTTCCACATATCTTACAGCAAATCATGAAGAAATTACTTGATGGCGTTTTAGGGAATGCTTTAAGTACTTATGAATTTAACCTAATCCCTCGCAAGCATGCCCAATACTGGAAAATGCTTTTTGGATTTTGAAGCAAGCTATGTGACTTAGTACATACAGGGTAGAAGCACAATAAAAAGTTAAACTTGGAGCTAAATCAATTGGAATATCTATGCACCTGATCACCACTGCTTCAACTGAAGGATATCAGAGTTGTAAGGGAAAAACAAAAGAGAAAATTGAGTATAAATAGAATTCTCTCCATAGACTGTTAAGTAGCATTGCCTATATACAGTGTGTCCGTAAAGTCATGGTGCACTTTTTACCTTTCACACGTCAAAAGTGCACCATGACTTTATGGACACACTGTATATAAGTAGTTTATGAAGTACTGAGTTTTGAGCACTCACCTCCACAAATGCAACACAAATGAAGCAAAGACAGTCCATTTCCTGTGCGGTAATTCAAATTGACTTTACTGAAGGCGTCGTCAGAACTAAAAAAAAAAAATTTCAGATTATAACAAATTTTATAGTTTATTATTTTTCATTTAAAAATTATAAAAGAAAATCATGTTAATATAAATTTAGAAGTGCATCATTTCTAGGATTATTTTGTAGTAAGAAAATGCATTTTGAATATACCTTTATGTAAAAGATAATTAATTTCAATAGAAAACAATACTGAAAGTTTGAGAGACCATGTTTAAGTTAAAGGCTCTTGTGTGTAGTACTGTGTTCTATGTAAAATTTAAATGGTTCAGAGCACTTTAATGAGTTAAAATTTATGCATATATACAAAGCATAAACATTTGATAGTAAATATATTTCCTTCACACACAAAATTTTATACCATAGTTATGGAAAATTCAAAACATTCACTTGAAATATAAAAAAAATAAAAAGGCAGTATTTGGTAAAAGATTGGAGGAAGGAATACAATCCAATGTATTATAAATTTTGCCTGAAGCAAAGTTGACTTTTACTCTGACTGGGTCAGATTTGACAGATAAAGGAGGTCTAAACTCTGATAGTGAACTATGATACAGTCTCGGGTGAGAGAAGTGTTAGTGACTTAATGAAATCCTTGCCTTTGTTTCAACAAAGACCATTGCCCCAGAAGGGCCCTGGAGAGCCATACGTAGCCTTTGAAAAGAACTGTAAAGCTAAAATTATTGACCTCTTGAAGTCCTAAGACATTTTTCAGTAGAAATGAGATAATATCCCTGGCCTCCCAGGTCAGTTTCAAGCTGCCTCCTATCTAAATCTCTAGAAGTTTTAGTGAGATAGCAAGGTCTCTGGTGAGTGAGCCTTCCATATCATTTGTAAATTTCTTACACTTAAAAGGTAGTATAAATTCAGCATATTATCATGCATCCAGTTAAGAGCTTCAAAAGCTACTGGAATTTTAAAATAAAAAATAAAAAAAGGTGTTATTCTTCAGAGTGCTGTTAAAAAAAGAAAGTCTAAATCTAGGGACATTGAAGGATCTCAGTGAAATGCTTCAATTAGCAATGATAAACCCAGTGTTTTTTTCATATTTAGAAATTTTTCAGAATTTCCCCATTCTCCTAACTTTCTTGCTTTCCATGTTGTAAAGCCTGTGGCCAAGGCCACTGTTGGGCAGATAAAATATATTATGCTCACTTTGTTAAAGATGGCACTGCCCACATGGAAATTCGTTGATATTAATGTGTGTTCTGGAACAGGCTGTGGGCAGGCGGGGTCGTTATAGCCTAAGGCTTAGTTTAAGAGTAAGCTCTTCCCCACACCCTTGACTGAGTGGATGATGTAGGGTGGTGCACTCTCCTGAGGAATACCATTATGCCTCAGATGGGTGGCTTTGTATCAGAGACTTTCTTTATGTATAATTGGATTAAAGGTTTGGATTTTCTATGCTATAAACGGGGGCAGTCCGGGAGCTTGCCCTATCTCTTGGTTCCTGAGGTATTAGAGAGGAGAGCAGAGTAAGGCCACATGAAGGCCAGGAGAAGCAGCCAAGATGGCAGAGTGCTGAGGAAGAGTTTGTGCAGGAGGAGATGGGAAACAGAGGTGAATAAGTCTGGTGAGCTAGAAACCTTTGATTCTAGGAAACTCGGATAAGTCAGTAGCTTTGTGAGCACTGAATGTGTGGGTTTTGGAGCCCAGTGTGTGTTTTTCCTTGCCCGCCGGGTGCAAGCTAGAATTAAAGCTGATGGCTCACCAGTTTTTGGCTCCTGTGTTTCATTGCTGTAAAGCCTGTAGTCAGGGCCACTATCACAGCCACCTGACCCATGCAGGTTCGCATTGGATTCGGACAGATGGCAATTAAACACCGGAGCCAAAAACTGGTGAGCCATCAGCTTTAATTCTAGCTTGCACCCGGCAAAAACACACACTGGGCTCCAAAACCCACACATTCAGTGCTCACAAAGCTACTGACTTATCCGAGTTTCCTAGAATCAAAGCTTTCTAGCTCACCAGACTTATGCACCACTGTTTCCCATCTCCTCCTGCACAAACTCTTAACAAACTGTGTTGGGCAGATAAAATATATTATGCTCACTTTGTTAAAGATGGCGCTGCCCACATGGAAGTTCGTTGATATTAATGTGTGTTCTGGAACAGGCTGTGGGCAGGCCGGGTCGTTATAGCCTAAGGCTTAGTTTAAGAGTAAGCTCTTCCCCACACCCTTGACTGATTGGATGATGTAGGGTGGTGATGTAGGGAGGAATCCCATTATGCCTCAGATGGGTGACTTTGTATCAGAGACTTTCTTGTCTGTAGATTGGATTAAAGGTTTTGAGTCTGCTATAAAGTGGGAGAGAACAGTAGCTTGAGCTCTCTCTCTCTCGGTTCCTGGGTTCCTGAGATTAGTATTAGAGAGGAGAGCAGAGCAAGCCACATGGAGGAGAGGAAGCAGCCAAGATGGCAGAGTGCTGAGGAAGAGTTTGCGCTGGAGGAGATGGGAAACAGAGGTGAATAAGTCTGGTGAACCGGAAAGCTTTGATGCTAGGAAACTCGGATAAATAAGTCAGTAGCTTTGTAAGCACTGAATGTGTGGGTTTTGGAGCCCAGTGTGTGTTTTTGCTTGCCCGCCGGGTGCAAGCTAGAATTAAAGTTGATGGCTCACCAGTTTTTGGCTCCGGTGTTTCATTGCCATCTGTTCGAATCTAATGCGAACCTGCGTGGGTCAGGCTGCTGTGATAGTGGCCACGGCTATTGGCTTTACAAACTGGCTTCTCCTTTAGCACTCTGCCATCTTGGCTGCTTCTCCTGGCCTTCACGTGGCCTTACTCTGCTCTCCTCTCTTCTACTAACCTCAGGAACTCAGGAACCAAGAGAGAGAGAGCAAGCTCCCGGGCTGCCCCAGTTTATAGCATAGATAATCCAAACTTCTAATCCAATTATACATAAAGAAAGTCTCTGATACAAAGCCACCCATCTGAGGCATAATGGGATTCCTCAGGAGAGTGCACCACCCTACATCATCCACTCGGTCAAGGGTGTGGGGAAGAGCTTACTCTTAAACTAAGCCTTAGGCTATAATGACCTGGCCTGCCTACATTACAGCTTTTTCCCCACAGCCATCTCAAGCATAAGGGCAAATAATATCACCTGGATGACGGGCTTCCATGTGGGCAGCGCCATCTTTAACAAAGTGAGCATATTATATTTTATCTGCCGAACAATTGCCCACTGTTCGAATCTAATACGAACCTGCCCTGGCCAGGCGGCTGTGATAGTGGCCCCGGCTACTGGCTTTACAATCACACTTGGGAATGCATTCACAGTGGTCTTTGTGGTTATGATTACAAATAATACAGGTTTTCTGAAAAGCTGAACTCTACTTTTAAAGCTGGGTAGATTGAATTCTTCTCTGAAAGTTTGTAGGACATCAGTGTCCTTAAATAAAAAGGGAAAACAACAACAACAACAACAAAAATTTATTACTAGCAATTCATGATGTTGATTGTCAAGGATTCAGTAGCTCTAAGCTGCTTTGGCTTTTCTTCCTAGGTCTTTCCATTATTCAGCAAAAGAAACACACAATAAGATCATAAAACAGAAGAAAAGTACTGGAGTGGGGGAAGACAGAAAAGCTTTCTGTTTTATAAAAAACTATATTATAGGCCTGACCAAGCGGTGGCGCAGTGGATAGAGCATTGGATTGGGATGCGGAGGACCCAGGTTTGATACCCTGAGGTCGCCAGCTTGAGCGTGTACTCATCTGGTTTGAGCAAAGCTCACCAGCTTGGACCCAAGGTCACTGGCTCAAGCAACTTAGGTGTCACAATGAAAAACTGCTGATTCACACTTCTCATCTCTCTCCGTTCCTGTCTGTCTATCCCTATCTATTCCTTTCTCTGACTCTCTCTCTGTCTCTGTAAAAAAAACAAAAAAAGAAAAGAAAGAACTATATTTTATAGCCCTGGCTGCCTGGCTCAGTCGTAGAGTGTTGTCCTGGCATGTGGAAGCCCTGGGTTTGATTTCCGGTCAGGGTACACAGGAGAAGCAACCGTCTGCTTTGTCAGCTCTTTCCCCCACCCCTCTCACTCTCTCTCTCTCTTTCTTCCCCTCCCTCAGCCCTGGTTCTCTGTGCAAATTGGCCGCAGGTGCTGAGGATGGCTCTATGGCCTCACCTTATGTTTTAGGAAGAGGTCAGTTGCTGAGTAACAGAGTAGTGGCCCCAAATGGGTAGCATATTGCCCAGTAGAGAGCTTGACAG
Organism: Rhynchonycteris naso; assembly: GCA_037038555.1. NCBI lineage: Eukaryota > Metazoa > Chordata > Mammalia > Chiroptera > Emballonuridae > Rhynchonycteris > Rhynchonycteris naso. Next base: position 174,065,135 of record CM072997.1, read on the forward strand.
GTGGATTCCGGTTGGGGTGCAGGCAGGAATCTATCTGTCTCCTTTCCTCTCACTTAAAAAAAAAAAGCTCTATAAACTTCAGCTTAAGAGAAAAATAGGGAAGGAAGCGTGTTTTTTTTTTTTTTTTATCTAACTATAATTAACTTAATACTAGAGAAGAAGAAAAAGCTGGGAGCACCTTTGTAGCAATGAATCCTTGAGAAAATTAGTTTTTCAATGTGTTCCTTTAATATTATAGGGTGGCATCTGCCATGTTTTAATGTTTTGAAAGTAGAAAAAGCCATTTTAGCCACGTAGGTAATTCATAAAAGCTTGGTCCTTAGATTTACACCAGAATTAAAATTCTATTCTGTTTTTGCCTATTAACTAGTTTTCTTTCTTACTCCAATTTGGGCAAGTTATTTAATCTCTTCAAGCCTCAATCTCTTCAATTGTAAAAATTTTTAAATAATACGTATGACATTGTGTTTTTGTGAAGAATAAATGTGGTTAAGTGCTTATCACTACAGTAATCGGCACATAATGTTACCCATAAATTAATTATTTTATTGTTATTACTATTATTATCAAGTTCCCTGTGAATATACAATTCTTTTCATAGTCTAACTCTTCCAAGAATTTTAGCACAGTTTTCAAACTAAGTTTGACCTTCGTTGACCTTTTTCATGTCACAGACTGTAAAATTTCCTGATTTTCACAACCAACTCTATAGATGTATGTATGTTGTATTCACAGTAACTGTTAGTCAGATCTTGTCTTCACTGTGTTTAAAAATGGCCACCAAATTTGCTGTTGTGACACCTCGCACTTATCAGTGATTTAGAGGAACTATGAGAATCACAGTTTCATAATACAATTCCAGCGACATTACACAGTAGGGAAACTACTTTCAACACTGGAGATACTAAAGGAACAATAAATGCAAATGGAAAAAAAATGGTTTTGCTGAAAACCATTTTATTGAGAAGGAAGAACCAATTCGTTATCTAACTTTGTTAATGTGTTCATTCAGTCTGGCACAAATACCTACTGAACAATGTGAGTTTCATCTCAGTTCTTAGTACTCACTTCAGATTGCTTTTAACAGTCTACCGGGTATTCTACTTGAGGTAAACTACTCACTAATTCCTGGATATCTTTAGTGCAACTGTCTTAGAAATATACAGGTAAATAAGATCCTGCAACTTAACCTTCATATTAGTCCTATTCTCTACTGACCTGTTCAGTTTTGCAAAGAAAGTAAACAATAAATAAACAAAAATATAAAGTGTTAAGTTCATTGCTTTATTTAAAAAAAAGAATAACATCAAATGAATATTTGTCACTTACATATATAAAATTGAAACCATGAATTATATTCATGAGTTTTTATTATATGATCATACCTTAATTAGCTCACTGAAATTTAAACTAGACTTGCCCATTCTGAAGTAACTCAGTATAATATAGTCCTAAATAGTTCCTAGCTGTTTCCTGTTGCTTCTGTTTTCCTCTTGAATTCTACACTCCTTGAATTCATGCAACTTCTATTAATGCCAACACAATGAACCAAAAGAGAATAAACTCCCACAATATCTCGCAGTCAATTGCAATTTTAATAGCACAATTTTTATCTTAAATTTAATAACTGGAATATAACTTTAAAAAAGAGAGTTACTTTGAAACTATATTTGAATCTTAATTCTCACTTCCTATTAACTTCTAGTCAGATGTTTCTGTTTTGATACATGCAATTAAAATATTAAAGATTTTAAAGCAATCAGTTCTAGGAGAGACATTTCATTTTCTTTTCCTTTGCCTCTTCTAAAGCAACTGTGTATGTCAACTGCACTGCCAATTGAGTACCACTTATTTATTCTAATACCCTATGCTCAATTTATTTTTTAATTTTCCCTTACATTTTTCATCACCTACCATGCCATACTGTAGCTTAACATATCCTAATGAGTTCATAGTGCTTGCTGGGGCATAAATGAAGTTCCTAATTAAAATGAAGTCACAATTATGAATACATTTCTAATTCTGTCCTTAATCATTAAAAAATGATAGTTCTGTACCCAAAGGTTACTTTCTTTCTTGTAGCATAATGAACTCTTTTCTTAGCCTTTACCTTTTATCTAGAAAAGTATGCAGTTTTGTGATCCAATTAAACTTCTTTCTCATGACCTCATCCTTTTAACTCAATATCTGACATGACCACAAGTGAAAACTTATTAAAATATAACATTTGAACATTTGGCTAAAAGAATAAATATATTACTATTCAAAATATTGAGATAGGTTGATACATTTTTAAAATTAATTCATTGTCTAGAACTTAAGGAAAGGCCAAGAAATTAGAAAGAAGGTAAGAATTTGTTATAAATCACCTAATTCCCAAATTGATAATTTACCACATTTCCCCACATATAAAATGCACATTTTTTTGAAAAAATTTGGAGTTTAAAAACTGGGTATGTCTTATACAGTGGTTGTAGATTTTTTTTTACTTGCATTTTCTGCTTTTTCATGCTGATGAGAAGTTATATGAATTTTATGATGAATAAAACTTGAGTTCAATAAATTTATGTAATAGATTCTTTTTATCAAATTTTGGGCCCCGAAATTAAGGTGCATCTTATATATGGGAGCATCTTATACATGGGGAAATACGGTATGTTTCAAATGGCTGGTTGTAATTTCTTCTGTAGTTCTTTGTGGACACTGCTTATTTTTCCTCCAAATAATAGAAATAGAAAAATACTGGCCCTTGCCAGTTGGCTCAGTGGTAGAACATTGTCCTGTGTTTGGATGTCCTAGGTTTGATTCTTGGTCAAGGCACACAGGAGAAGCACCCATCTACTTCTCTATCCCTCCCTCTCCCACTTCTCTCTCTCTCTCTCTCTCTCTCTCTTCCCCTCCTGCAGCCATGGCTTGATGGGAACAAGTTGGACCCGGGTGCTGAGGATGACACCATGGCCTACCTAAGGTACTAAAATGAGCTGAGCAATGGAGCAACATCCCAGGTGGGCAGGGCATCACACCTTAGTGGGTTTGTGAGGTGAATTCTAGTTGGGGCTCATGGGGTATTGGTCTCTCTGCTTCCCCTCCTTTCACTGAATTAAAAAAAGAAAAATTATCAATAAAATCTATTCCCAAGATATATTTCTATAAAATATTCAGGAATGTCTTTGTCCAATATCTTCCAGATCAAATCTGCAAACTAACAAAGTATATTCATTCCTTCATCCATACAATAAACAATTATTGAGGTATGGTGGCAGACAGAGCAAGAATAGCTATAAATGATAAAATGATACAATAATAATTCTTATCTCATAGGATTTCTGTGAAGTTTAAGTGAATTAGACCTCATAAGACTTTTGCAAATATTAGCTGCTATAATAATTATTTTTCCTAAAGAATTGATATTGATTATTTTAATTTTTTATTGTTTTGCTTTACATTTAAGAATGGGAATTGGGGATAAAAAAGAAAAGATGGAGGCAGTATGGGATAGGAAAGATAACAGACAAGAATAAAAGAAGGCAAGTTAGAGTGAGATAGCAAGCTAGACACAGAAAGAGAGAGAGAGAAAGAGGTTGAGAGCAAGCTGTTTCATAGAGATTATACAAGGTATTACTGTAAAATTTCATTCAGAACTCATTTTACCTAAGCAAAAAAAAAAAAAAGTAAGAAGTAGGATGGTAGGGAGTCTTGAGATAATGCAAATTAACTGCTTTTGGTTTGAGGTCGTTTTGTTGTTGTTGAGGTTTCTTTTTTGTTTAGTTGCAAATTAGCACCATGCACTAAACAAGCTAAATAATATTTTTACTTTATTTTAATTTTATAAGATGACATTGTATTTTTCAATATTCTATTTAGCACCTTGATAGGGAATTTCAATCTACTTAGATAAGGTTAGCCTGAAATGTTTCTGAAGCTATTCATTTTATAATCGCTAAATTTCATAATTGGTTATAGTTCTGAAAAAGTGGATTTCTAGATGATATTTTATTAAGAAGATAAGCATCATGAACTCTAACGGTACCTAGAGGAAGTTTTCAGGGAGAAAATAAGAGGTTAGGTACATCTCAGAAAACCTTCTTCATTTTTTTCCTCTCTCTTTTTAAAATTTCCTCTCTGTCTCTTGGAAAAGAGCATTTTCTGATTATTTTTGTTCATTTATTAAGTCCAATCAATTTTAAAGTAAAATGTTTTTATTGGCTAAGGTATAGCTACTCTATGTCAAAAAGATTTAAAATGGTTTTAAACAATAGGGGTCTTTTGATTATGTTAACAGGCCATGGTATTGGAAAATTTAACTTCTCTGGAATATTGTCATAGAGTTTCAAATTCCATATTAAAGATTAAGCAGATAAAAAGTAGGATTTACAGTGAGGTTAGCAACAAACAGTTCTAAAATTTCTAATGACTTAAAGACATATTGAAACAAAATAATTTAATTGAAAACCTTCTAAAAGTTGGATGTGGATAGCTACCATGTAAAAAGATGGCTTCCATTTCAGAGATCATAGAAGTGTACATGTACTACCAAGAGGTGGGAGCAGGGGCGTAAATATATTCTTCTACTCCCACACCCAGGGACAGTTCTAATACATAGGATATAGCAAATCCGTGGAGTGGCATGAGGAAAATAAAAATTTTTCAAAGCTATGTCTGATCCATACCTCTTTCCCATTCCCAGGTTGAGGACCAAGTTCGTGAATTTTAAGTACATTCAGTGCTATCCTAGTACAACCATACCAGTTGTGTAACCTAGTTAAAGCTGGTTTAATTTGATTAGCCTAATTTTCTTCAGATATAAAATGGTAATTGCAATATCTGCTTTACAGGGTTGTTAATGTATACAATAATAATTAGTTTTTAAGTAACATTCTTGATTATTTACTATGTGCCAGTCACTGTGCTGAAGCACTTCACATATACAGGGGTGGGCAAAAGTAGTTTTACAGTTGTGAGTAAGCAATACAGAATTTATTTTTATATTATTTATTTATTAATTATAGTATTATTTATTATTAATAACTTAGTTTTGTCCATGTAGTAGTCACTTAGTTGTTTGTTTTCCTTTCAACTGCTGTACAAATAGTATTACAAATAAATAGAAATATAAAGTCAAATATAAATAAAGATAGAAAGGCTGTTTTTAGTGAACACATACAAGTGGTTAGACCTATCAATGGATAACAACACCACCACGAATTAAGTGCTATTATATTGATAAATATAAAGAGCAGACAGAGTACAGAAGAGGAAACAATTAGTTGATAGTACACCAATGTGCACATCTGTCTTTCCTTCTTCTGCCTTCTCTTTTTTCTCATCTCTTCCTTTCACCCATCCATTAGCTCAACAAATGTTCAAAGTTATGCATGACAACTTTATTGTGAAAGAAGAAGAAACATTCCTTTTCCATTCCTCTTCTTTCTCATATCAAGATCTCAGCTCAAAAGTTCTACTAATTGGCATAAGTAAGATAATGGTTTAGCTCTTTTTGTCTTTTTAAAGTTTAGTACTATATTGCTCTGTACTATATTGTGGGGGAAACTATACCAAGAGAACATGTATTGAGCTGACAGAAAGAAGCCTTGGTACACAATAGTATGAATATTCTCTTTTAATGAATAGAATAGGTATCTAACATAAATGCCAGAAAGAAGTTTATTAGCAAATAAAAACAAAACAAAACAAAAATTCAGAAAAAAAATCATTGCTGCTCCACTGTTATTATAGTGTTAAAAACTTCTTTTGGGTCATCTTATACAGTGTTTCTGTAATCTACATGTTTAGAGAAAGCCTGAAGTTAGGCAGCATAACACAATTGTTAACCACAAAAGGACTTTTTACATTATGTAAGACATAAAGAAAGATGTGGGGGAAAAATATCCTAACACTTATTTGACACTTAAAATGTCCTAGATACTCACTTAAATATGATTTTATATAGTATTATATCTTCCTAACTATCCTTAAAATTTTGGTGTGAGTCATTGATTGAGACAATTTATATTTTCAGTATTCCTTGTAATTCATCATTTTATTCTAGAGAAAAGAAAATTCTGTGAAATTCACCCTAGGCATAATTGACTTTCTTTCCCACACGATACTATCTGTCTTGAAGGGATCAAATAAAGCAGAATACCACGTGTGTGTGTGTGTGTGTGTGTGTGTGTGCGCGCTCCATTACCTCTCTGTGGATCATATTGGTTGCCAGCTTTCTGCTCTCACTTTCCTCAGTCCTTCACTAATATCACCTCAGGAAGAGTTCTCAGGTAACTCAGGTATCTCTAGAAGTTTAGTTTTCAAATGTTAGCAGAAGTATAAATTTTACAGCATGCAAAAGTATTACCTGGGGAGCTTGTTAAAAATTCAGTTTTCTGGAAGTCATTCCCAGAGATTCTAATTCACTTGATAGGGGGTAGAATCATGGAATCTAAAATTTTAGCAAGCACTACTGGCTACTCTACAGCATGAGTTGCTTAGCCCATAGAGAAATGTGATTCTAAGGCTATAGTAATCCTCGCCTAAGTTTCATTAGTATCACTTCCAGATAATTGAACATTTCTGTAGCTTCCTTAATGGCTTAAGCACCAGGCTACCAGCCTTCCTCTCTACAAAAGCCCTACCTTAATTCTCAGGAAATTTGACGTCCATTTTGTTGAGCCTTCTAATACTCTAATCCAGTGATTTTCAACCATTGTGCATCAGCAGGCACAATGGTATATCACAAGAAATTTTGTTTTTTTCAGAGACAGAGAGAGAGTTAGTGAGAGGGATAGATAGGGACAGACAGACAGGAACGGAGAGAGGTGAGAAGCATCAATCATCAGTTTTTCGTTGAGACACGTAGGTTGTTCATTGATTGCTTTCTCACATGTGCCTTGACCGTGGGCCTTCAGCAGACTGAGCAACCCCTTGCTGGAACCAGCGACCTTGGGTCCAAGCTTGTGAGCTTTTGCTCAAGCCAGATGAGCTGCGCTCAAGCTGGCGACCTCCGGGTCTCCAACCTGGGTCTTCTGTATCCCAGTCCAATGCTCTATCCACTGCGCCACTGCCTGGTCAGGCACAAGAATTTTTAAAACACAAAATACCTAATTATTTAATCAGGGGCACTGACATCTTTTCCCTTAGGTTGTCAAAAAAAAAAAAAAAAAGAACAATAGCCAACACAACAATAGCTGTTGAGCATAAATGAATCAAAATTATACCTATTTTTTTGTCAGATCAGCAAAAAATATATTTTTTGGTGTGCCACAGAATTTTAGTACATAATTGGTTTATGTGTGCCATGAAATGGTATAAGTTAAAGATTGCTGCTGTTCTAGTCTGAAAACTCATTGGAGCTTTATTAATCATAATCTTTTTTAAAATTTATATTTCAAATATTTGCATCATCTTGAAGTGTTCTAACATTTTACATTACATTTTTACTTTTGAAAACACTGTCTTTATATAAAAATATTTTACACTAACTTTTTCACCTTCTGATTTTTAATAAACTATTTGTAACTCCTACTTGGTAATGAAGTCTGCAGTCTTGCAAACTGCCCTATTTATCCAATCAATCATTGTAATAGAAACCTCCAATTATTCAATGCCTATTGTGTGTTACACCCAGTACTCAGCAGTTAATTGACATCATTTTGCAGATATCCTGTGAGGTTACTAACCTCATTTTACAAGTGTAGATAAGTCCAAGAATATTAAGTAAAATATACACATCCAAGGATATGTAGTTTATAAATAGAAGAAATTAGAATTAAAACTGTTTGTATGACTCCAAAACCCTTACACTGACATGGCTTTCTTACTCTACATACATAAAATAGTTAAGACATTAGTTTTTCTTAACTCTTCTTCACATTTCATGGTACACATCCATTCTTGCCTATATATTTTTAAGAATACCCTCTTTTTTTATTTTTAAATTCAGTGGAAGGAGTGGAAGCAGAGAAACAGATTCTTGCATGTGCCCTGACTGGGATCCATCCGGCAAGCCCACTAGGGGGCAATGCTCTGCCATCTGGGGCATTTCCTTATCACTCAACAACAGAACTCTTCTAAGGGTCTGAGGTGAGGCCAGGGAGCCATCCTCAGTGCCCTGGGCCAACACACTTCAATAGAGCCATGATTGCAGGAGGGGAAAAGAGAGAGAGAGAAAGAATTGAGAGGGGGAGAAGTGGAGAAGAAGATGAGTGCTTCTCCTGTGTGCCCTTACTGGAAATCAAGCCCAGGACATTCACATGCCAGGCCAATGCTGTACCACAGATCCAACTGGCCAAAACCACCTTTTACCTTAAATGCTTTTCAAAATTAATGAAAAAAATCAAGACCCCCAAATCCTTTTCTTTTTATATTTGAAGATCATCTTGTTTTCCTTTTACTTGGCACTTGTTATACGTTGTCTTCTGATAATTATTTATATATATTTCTTCCCTCAAACAGATTTTGAAGTTCTGGAGCAAGAAGCACATGTTACAGTAAGAAAAACTCTCTCTGTGGAGTCAGCCAGACCTTGCCAAAAATCACAGTTCCAGCACTTACTGACCATATGATCTTAACAAAGACAAGGTCTCTAGTCCTTAGTTTATTATCCACCAGAAAAATTATCTCCCATACATGGTCCTGGTGAAGATTAAATAATGTCTTATATTTCATATATCTAGAATAACATCAAACTATAGCTGAAACAATGAATTCTGAACTATCATCTCCCTGCTACTGAATCTTGCCTCTCACCCCCAACACTAACCAGCAAAGGGGAGGCTGTTTTTGTTTCCTATAGTAAAAATGTAAGAAGAGCTATAGTAGGAGCTGTAGAAAGAGCTGCTTATTGTTGACATAGTATGATAAAAAAAAAACAAACCAAAAAAACGTACATCTCAAACCCATTGCTTATCCTTAAAAGAATATTTTTAAATTAAACTTTACATATTTGCACAATGTTTGTTTAATTAAAATGAATAAGGTTTTGACTTCATAAAGTTGAGGAAAATCTCTTCAATTTAATTACATTTCATTGGGCATATTTGAGTTAATAGAGTGAGAGGACTTATGATTAAGCTTTATATTCATATCTCTTTTCCAATACAATCAAGATATATGTATAAATCCATTATACTGAAGTACCATTTGCATCTTTACAGGAGATCTAAATGTTTCCCCATAAATGAACATGTGATTCTACTTGCAAAAGTCAGCCCAACCCAGGGTGTCTCATCACAGTGTCAATGCTGAGTTAATCATTTTGGGCCAAAAACAGGAGAATTAACTATTTCCCAAACTATAAACTGGACACTTATGAAGGCCTTATGAGCCCACTGACAAATTTCATAGAAACTACATTATACGTGTATAATTTTATTTGCCAGTTATGTGAATTTTGTATATTTAACTATATCTGAAATTTCTTTTAAAACATATAATGTCATTTGGTCATTGCTTTATACTTGTTTTCCAAGTAAAATAGAGGAAGTGCTTTGCAACAAGTGCATTACATGAACAACACAGCTGTAAATGAACATGGCTAATTGGCCTATATGGAGTTTTTCCTCAGTCAGGTAACTAACTTAAACCAACCCCCTAACATGCATCTAGTTTCTCAATGCCAGATTTAATTTCTCCAAAAGGCTGCTTTGGTGTATAAGGGTTCTGCCCCTCTTTTCTGAACATTTTATGCCTACCAAGGTTGTGGCACTATGCCAGATTTTTTTTTTTCTTGTTATAAAACAAAACCCACTGAAAGCCTGAAGCCAATATAACTCATTGTTATATGATTTTTCAGGGACAGAATAATACTCAGTTACATTAAGGGATAGCTTTTAAAAGTCAAGAATCCAAAGGGTCTGTTAACAATGGACTTAGCTGATAATCCAAAGAAAATGTGGCCAATATTCTACAACTATTTTGTTGTTTGTTGCTGGCATGGCTTACAAGAATAATCTAATTTCAGAAAAGGTTATTTACATCAGCAACAGTATTGAAAGGCTAGTCCTTAGGTTCTTCTCTTTTTAAATTTTAGTAACAGGAGTGTGGAAACTATATTTTAAGTATAGGATCGATTTGTATTTTCAGGGATTTATACATAGTCAAGAGGAAATAATATTATATTCTAAGACTTAGAATATTACTGGATAGGGTTTTGTTTTTAAATATATAGACACATATCTAAAAACAAGATAAATAATAAAGACACTTATAAAAAATAATAACTTTACCCAAATATGTGCCTTAATTCTGTGAGTTCTTTTTCTTTGATCTGCAGGTCATCTTCTAATCTTTCTATTGTAATAACATAAGATTCACTGACCTTCTTCTTCCATTCATCTAGAAAAAAATGGGATAAAGTCATAGCTGTATTTTGTAAAATGTAGATACAGATCATAACACAGAAGTAACTAACTCTGTTTTTAATCTGAATTCTACAATACTTAATTTAAATTACTGACTGTGAGTTTAAAATGCAATCATATTGAGTTGTAGTAATTAAGAGCAAATTTGATACCAGATAATATATTTACATAAAAGAATATATTTGACTTATTTCATTTGATATAAGTGCTTTTTAATTATAGCAATCTCCAGTTTTAAGAAAAGAGTTTTCAGGTTCTGAATACTAGACACTTAAGATATAATTCTAAAATTTTTATTTTCAGCAGTATTATAATTTTTTTCTACAATATTATACCTATGAGCTAATATAACATTTTTGTAAGAAATGTTCAGTTTTCTCTACAAATTTCTCAAAAAACTATTTTGAATTCAGATAATCTTAACAACTCTGTCTATATATAAATTAACAGCTATTCCAAGGAAATGTTAATTATCTACAACTATTATTGAACCATGTTACATTTAAGGATATAAAATAATTACCAGTGCAAGTTTGGGTTGGTCTAGATTTATAATTTCCCATTTGTTAAATGTTTCTTCTTTTTCCAAGTGTAGTTCCTCACATTACAAGAATCCAAGTTCAAGTGCAGTGACAGTCCAGTAGAAAAATACTTCAATAGTCTGGCTAAAAATAAGCAGGCTGCCAAGTGGAATGTCATGCAACAATGACAAAGAATAAAACAGAGCATACTGTACTTTCAAGGGTAAAATCATAAAGGAAACTAACCAGCCTGTTTAAAAGAGCTTTATCAAAAATAAATAGTAAATGTTTCAATAGAATTATTTGCCTCCATGAGTTGATTATTTAATCATATATATCTTTATGGGTCATTTCTTTAATAAATATATCTAGAAAGTGGTTCAGTTACACTGAGATCCACAAAGAGCTATTAAAACCACCTAAGATTTTCTTTTAGAATCATTTTCTCCTGAGCCAAAGTCATTGCAGTTGGAAAGAGTGACTGGTAATAGAATTTACCTCTGTACATACATAATAAAAACCCATATCATACTAGGCATATTTCTAATAGAAATGATTATAAGTTTTGCCTATATTAGAGTTACAAAAGCAGTTTTGTAGAAGAAATTTTTATCATGTACCATGATTTATTTATACTACTTATTCTTTGTGCTGACCTTAAGAATTATAGATAAGAATCTAAGACACTGAGTTCTACAAATAGCATTTCATAAAGTAATAATGACATGAACAATAAGAATACAAATAATGACTGAATGCTTGTTGTATAATGGATACTCATACAATTCTTCCAGGTATATATTATTCCATATTATGGGTAAGAAAATCCAGATTTGCTAGTAGTTACTGGAGTCTGGAATTATTTCTAATTTTATGATTCTAAAGTCCAAGTTAGATACTAGTATCAATACATCTTCCATAATTTCTTTTTCATTCTTTTTTCATTTACTTCATGAAGGCACTTCTCATTGTATATGCATAGTTCTATTGATATAAATGAACTCAGGGTAAAATGCAGATAGAATGAAAAACCCAGAAGAAAAGTTATTGGATTTTTAATTACATCCTTCTTTTCTATACTGTAATTGTACTTACAAGTATAAATTTTAATATTGAAATTCACCTCCAGAGGCTATAGTTTGAATGTAACAGGTATATATTTCATAGTTATCATAGTTGAATGTTCTAATAACTTTATTTTTTACGCAAATGCTTAAATAAGTTTGATTTCCCCACACATTTTTCTCAGCAACGGAAATTTAAATTCCAGAGGCAGGGCTTCCATACTGAACAGATACAGTTGGAGAAAGTAACTATTCAGATACTTCATGGACATCTCTGTCACTGCCTAGGTATAACTCTCTTCATCTTTTCTCATCAGTATATATTAATATGGCTGTTGATGCCTGCTATATTTTGGGGGCCTCTGTTTACTTGGTCCATGCATTATGTTTTGTTTGAAGGCCAGACATCTTCAGTTGCACCAGCTTTTTTTTCAGAACTTTTGTGACCTCCATCTCCTCTGGTCAGAAAATCTTTACTTCCCCCAAGAATGCTGCCTTGAAGACCATTGAATTAGACAACTGGCTTCCTCAGTGCTTTTTTGTCCTGAAGACCATACTTGATAGTTGTCATTCAAAGGCCTATGAACTCCTAAGACTATGTCTTAGAAACTAATATACACACTCTACCTTCTCTCAGATATCCTTAAAAATAATCCATGGTTTTCATAAAATGGAAAGGGACAAGGATGAGAAGCAGGGCTGAAGACTTCCTGAAAGATATCTAAAGTTGTTAATTTTTTTCTGATTTCCTCTCTTATTTCTCTCTTTATCACCTTGAATCTTCTACCAATATTTGGTGTGTGTGTGTGTGTGTGTGTGTGTGTGTGTGTGTGTCACCCCTATCAATGATGAAAAAGTTAGCTCATATCATTTTGCACTGTCTTTTCAAATTTCCTGTTCAGAGATAACATAAAAATAAATACATGAAATTTTAAGACTTTTCCTTTTGATTTTCAAAAATCTTGCTTGTTTTACCCAAAAGTTAGCTCTTTAAATAAAAACTTTAGTTTCATTCAAAGATACCTATTTCTGCTATGAGTTTGAAAATCCAATCAGTATCTCAACTGAATTTTTCCACACTGAGGCAATAAATTTTGTTCAAAATTAGGAAAATAGAAATATGAAAAATGCAAGAAATGATAATATTAATACTTAATATATTAAACATCATTGAAATATAATAATTTCTTAGTTCTAAAGGCACAATAATTATAAGTCCATTTTAAGAATGTAGATTAATTCTCCTGAGAGCCTTTAGCAAAGTGAAACAGAGATTGAAACAAATAAATGATCAAGGATAACACTACTGCTTTTCTTTCCAGAGAATGCTGGAGAGAATCCACATGGAAGCAGGACATATTTTCCCTACTGCTCAGTACATTTCTTTAAAAATTACTTCTACCTAAGTTGGTCATATGCTCTAAATTGAATTACACTCATCCTAGTTCTGAGACCTGCAGAAGTGAAAGTGTATTATACCATATAGCATCAAAAATATCACCTATAAAAGTGGTCATCTTCTCAAACTATAGTAAAAGTAGATGCTACCTAATGACACTTTGTAAAAAAGAAAATAACCCAGAAACCCAGGTTCCAGTCTCAGAAATTCTGATTGCTCAAAAGTAGGGCCCTAAAATCTGAATTTTAACATGCACCCTTGGTGATTCTAATATAGATGCTACCTGGGACATACTTTGGGGGCCAATATTTTAAGGATGCTTGAAGTGAGATGCGTACATACTTGAAAGTTTTTGAGTATTCAAATTTCGTGTAAGAGAAGAGAGAACTGGAGTAAAGAGGTAAAGAAGATTGTTTCAGATTTTCAGAATTTTATCCTGTGTTATCACTGTGGCAATAGATAATTTGACTATGCACATACAGCCGCATATTTTAAAGTGATTCGCAAAAAATGGAAGCAACTAAAATGTCCTTTTATAAGAGAATTAATTAAAAAAAACACAACTGCATGTTTATCCAAACAGCAGAATATTATTCAATAATACATGACATGTGCTACCACACCAAGAAAAGTTATGAAAGAACCTTAACTGAACAATGTTAAGTGAAGTAAACCCATCAGTTAAGGCTACATATAACATAATGTCAAATATACAACATTTTGGAAAAGGCAAAACTATAGAGGCAGTTAAAAGCCCAGCAGTTGCCAGGAGAAGGGGAGAAGAGAAGGATAATGGGGTTGAAACACAGGTGTTTTATAGGCTAGTGAAATTATTCTGTAAGATACTGTAATGGCAGATACATGACTTTATGAATTTGAAAAAACTCATTGAACTGTAAGACATAAAGACTTTAGGTAATAATAATGCACAATATTGGTTCATTAAGTAACAGACCAGTAGAAGATGTTAATAAAAGGGAAAACTTTGTCAGAATGGGGTACGGGAAGGTAGGAGTATATAGTAACTGCACTTTCTGCTTGATTTTTCTGTAAATCTAAAACTTTTTTTTAACAGAAGTCTATTGATTTCTAAAAATTAAGGAAAATATAGAACAAGAAATAAATATGAACAAAAGATACTAATTGCTTAACAGGAAAATTTGAGTTTTTCAAGAAATATTTATGCCTGACCTGTGGTGGCGCAGTGGATAAAGCGTCGACCTGGGAACACTGAGGTCGCCAGTTCAAAACCCTGCACTGGTCTGGTCAAGGCACATATGGGAGTTGATGCTTCCAGCTCCTCCCCCCTTTCTCTCTTTCTCTATCTCTCTCTCTCTCTCACTCTGTGTCTCCTCTCTAAAATGAATAAATAAAGAATTAAACTTTAAAAAAATATATTTATGACGTAAGAAAAAGCATTCTCTAAGAAGGCTGATAGTAAGCATTTTTCCCTTCATACTTGCTTGTTCTTTTTTTTTTTTCATTTAAAATATTGAGATAGATTTAGTAAATTTCATATTTCTTCAACCACTCATTTCTGATCAACTTTCATGTTCCATTGAATTGCCTAAATCTAACAGTAATGCCTGCATCTTTTCAGCTGATTGATCTGACTACTTCAACACATACACAGACATGTTCTTACACTCTTTCAATAAGCCTATTTACATTCTTTCTGAATTCCTTTATTTTGGGTTCATATGATTTATTTATTCCAATCTACACTGTGCATCTGCTATTTATATTTTATACTAGTCTCTTCATAAATATTTAAAAGGATGCTTTCAAGATGAAAAAGATAAAAATTGACCTTGATACTTCTTCCACTTTTATAATTTCAACAGAGAAATTACAAAAAACATGCATCTCATGAAATCTGACTGATGCACTTGGATCAATTCTTATCACACTTAGGAGTGTGAGTTCAATTACAGTTGAAACCTAGATCATACTTTTATTGTAAATGAGTTATTAAGTTGTTTCCAAGTTTTAGAGAAGTTCAGATTGTTAATGTATTGCCTCTGGTTGACAAGCAATTAAGATAATCATTGCTTTAAACATAATAAAGCAGAATTACTAATTGGTATATATTTAGGTTTTTTTCTTCTTTTTAATAAAGATTAAATTACTTGTATTAAAACTAAGTTACATAAAGGAAAAACAACATTATCTAATATGTCTACAACTATTTACATTAAAATACATTAATTAATTTCTTTTTAAACAATATATTTCTTCATCTTAACAAGCATACTTTGTAAGATTCTTATTTTTAAAACAGGTTCTCTTTCTTTTCAACTGGAATATCTAAATATCTAGTATGTTGGATGGAACTATAAATCACCATTATAAATCTGAACACTGTTGAGGTAATATTTATATTAATCTTCAAAAATATTTAATACTTAAGAATATAGGTATAATAATAAAATAAATGTAAAAAATCAGTATCAAAGTAATTTAAAACAGCTGTTCTCAGTATCTCTGTGAAACAATATTAAAGAATTAAAAAATCTTGTTATTTTTGTTTCCAATATGCATTACAAGTACAAATGCAAGGAAAGATCTTAATGTTTGCTCTTACTTCTGTAGCTGGGGGGTAAACATGAAATAAAGTTTATTAAATAATTTAAATTAAGCACTGATGCATCATCTCTGTGATTGGCCAAGATCTTCTTTCTCCAAATAAATAGGACTTCTTTCAATTGTCAGTTCAGCTCTTCATTGGTTTGATTGATTCATTTATTCATTCAATAAGCATGTACTGTACCAAGCACTCCAATGACCTCATAAGGCCCAGGAATAGACAAGTGTAAACAAGCAATTGCAATAAAGCATTTTTGTCTTATGACAGTGATATATATGATTAGTAATGAGATGGTGCATCTAATAAAGCATAGATTCCAATGAGTAAAAATAAACCATTGATGCATTAAAATCTTCAGAATAATCTAAACTTCATGACTTGGGCCACTTCCACTTCTCCTTCACTCTTCTTTCTTCCTCCTAAGAACCAGTTGGCCTGATAGGAAGTAACGCTGCATTGTAATTATAGTTCATTTAATAAATAATTTTTGTTTGGGGGCAAATAACATTTCCATGCCTGAGATTTGTCATTTATTTATTTTTTTAAAAGGTGGCGGAGGGAAACAAAAATAGTTCTATTTTCACTGAATTAGTTTTATTTTTCTTTATCAATTATACACTTGTGGCTGTTCCTCAAAGTAAAAATAAAATTTGATGTAGGTAGTATAAATTATTTAAGGGTTCAAAAAGAGGACCTACATACCATGGACTTGTTATGAGGCTGTTGAGTGGATTCCCTCTAAGCTGAAACAATTGCAGTAAGTAGCCTATCCCTGCATAGCTGTTGTTATTTTTGTTACATCTCCTTTATCATAGAGGAAGAATGGTGATAATGGTTATCATGTACCCCCTCCTGCCATCCTGTCTCATATCAGTGTTGAAAATGGCATCAGACTTTGGCATGTACTCAAAGGTTCACAATTTCCCTTCTGTTCACATGGGTCAGCTAAACATTCCACCAATCAGACATTAACTCAGTTGCATTGTTTTCTATTCATTTCATACTTCAGTTGGAAGAATAGTCTGGCTTTCTTCACAGCTGCCATTTCATAGTACATAAAATTATGACATTTCATAGTACATAAAAATTTAGGTTATCTTGGATAACCTAAATAGAAATTAGAGGAGTACTATGATTACATTAATACTATATAAAGCTGTTGGAGGTACAAAAAATTCAACTGTTAACCATAGCCCCATTTATGAATTGATACATTTGACAGGGTAAATAAAAAAGAAGACACAGCTTTATTTCTTTTATTAATTTTAATGGGGTGACATTAATAAATCAGGGTACATATGTTCAAAGAAAACATCTCCAGGTTATCTTATCATTCAATTATGTTGCATACCCAACACCCAAAGTCAAATTGTCCTCTGTCACCTTCTATCTGGTTTTAAAGACACAGCTTTTAGGGCCAAACAGCTTTCTGATTTTCTTGCTGCAGAAGGTATTGTCTATGAAGCCAATTATGAAGGGACTTGCTATATATAGCAAGTCATATTTTAGTGCATCCTTATTGCCAGGCAGACTTTTAATAATAAACTCAAATTAAGTGCCTCCAATTTTATATGCTAGTCTGGTAAAATGAGTACTATTTTTGCCCATATCTTTCATGAAAGTTATATAGTTGTATTCCTACTTCAGGAACTCCAAAGAGTCTTTGTCAACTCCATAAACTACTTTGACCCTTTTCTCTTCTTGTTATCATTGTTTCTAGTACCTTGCTTTGTTTCTTGAACCCACAATTGAGCTTTATACTAATGGGAAAAATGTGAATTAGTAGATTTAGCTCAGTCTAAATACTTTAAAAAATTGTCACCAATACCAGAGTGGTTGAAATCGCAACCAAAACTATTAGAAGCACATCTGTCCTGCCCAAGTATCTCCACTTTTTCTGCAGTGCTAAACTTGGTTCACAAACCCCTGAGATCTAAAACAAATGATGTAAAATCACTTCTAACTTGGTTTTCTATACCAACATTTTCTTGAAAGATTTTTTTTAGTAGTTGTTGATTTGAGAGAAAGGGAGAAAGAGGGAGAGAGGAAGGAAGTGGAGGAAAGAAGAAAAGAAGCAGAGAGAAAGAGAGAGATGCATTAACTTGTTGTTCCACTTAGTGTTTCATTTAGTTGTGTATTCATTGATTCTTCTCATTTGTGCTCTGACTGGGGATCAAACCCATGACCTTGCAGAGCTGGGAGGATTATCCACTGACCCACCTGGCAAGGGCCTCAGATGCCCAGGTTTATTCATTCATGGTAGAATATACTGGACTTAAGTTGGCTTACTATGTGATACTACATATTTCCTAACTGCTTCCCAGAGTTTCCCACATTGATGAGTAGGTCTGACTACACAAACAGTTACCATAAACTGTCTCCATATTTTCCAACTTCATATATACAGCCAGGGTGAAATTTATAGAGCCTGTGGTGAAGGGCTAACAGATATTTAGAATTTACCTTTTACCTTTTTCAAGGGAGAGGAGGGGAGATAATGAGGCTGACTCCTGCATGCGCCCCTAATGAGATCCACCTGGCAACCCCAGTCTGGTGCCAATACTCAAATCTAAGCTGATTTTAGCTCCTGAGATTGGTGCTCAGAGGAACCGAGCTATCCTCAGCACCTGAGGCCTACCCTCAAACCATTTGGGCCACTGCTGTGGGAGGGGAAAAGGGAGAGGAGCAGAGAGAAAGGGAGAGAAGCCGATGGTTGCTTCTCCTGTGTGCCCTGACTGGGGATCAAACCTGGGACATCCATACACCAGGCCAACAATCTATCCACTGAGCAAACCAGCTAGGTCTTTAGATGAATCAGAATGAGTTATGAATATATGTCATCACAGTAGGGTTGAACAAATTAATTCCATTATCTTTCATTTAGCTAGTAACATTATTTATCTATATATTCTTTAAAAACCATACTTCCTCTCTTTGAACTATTTCATAATACCTATTTCTTCTACAGAGTCTGGATATGTGCCATTTCACAAAATCATCTTGAGATAATACAGCAGGGATGCATTTAAAAAATTATTAAAATTATTGGGGTGACATTGGTTAATACAATTATATAGGTTTCAGGTGTACAATTCTATAATACACTATCTATAAATATCTATCTATATCTATCTACCCCTATCTATCTATCTATCTAGATATAGATATCTATAATGTGTTTATCACCTGTCAAGTCTCCTTCCATCACCATTCATTCCCTTTTTACCCTCTCCTAATTTCCCCCATTCCCTTGGTAATCACCATACTGTTGTCTGTCTGTGAAGTTATATTTCTTTCAATCCCTTCACCTTTTTCTTTAATGTTATTAAGGATAATTATACCTGTTTCTTTTTGATAACCAAATATATTCACATTTAACAATTATGTGCTACAATTATGCATACATAAGCATATACTGTATACATACACACACACACACACATATAAACTATGAATACAACATCTACTTCTATGAAAGCACTTATTAGAAAAGATAGAATTAATATCTTTGTCTCTCCTGTTAGGCTGTGAGCCATGTAAGGACAGAAACTGTCGTATTCATTTTTGCATTCCTAAAAGCCTAACATAGTACCTGGCAGATACATATGTAAACTTAATTGTTTCAGATTGAATTGAATTCAACTAAACTGAACCAAACTGAAATGAACTAAACCAATTGAATTGAGTGAAGTCAATCCCTTCAGTAAAGGAAACATTGTTAAGGTCTTGAAAAGAGGTAAAGTGAATATAGTTGAAGCCATTGCCAATTCTGCAGCAGAAAGACTATAACATTTTAAAATTCCATGGAAGGATAATTCAAAGAATTTTTAATCTTTTTATTTTTCCCACCTTCCATTTAAAAATTTACCTATCTCATAAGAGGTTTTGCATTACTAGTATTAGCCATTTATACAAGGTAAGTGATGCTATAGTAGTGATTTACAAATCAGACTTTCAGGGAGCTTTTAAGAACTGCAATGACCAGGACCTCTTAATGATCAATTAAACCATAATTTGTTGAAGTTAGTTCCTTGAATTAGGACAAAGCAAAACAAAACTCCAAAAGTGATTTGGGTACAGCTTTCCCATAAGTGTAAGGCAGAATCTTAGCCTGCAAAAACATTATAACTTAATTTGGAAAATAAATATAATTTACAAAATAGCTTTTGATGAGTCTAAAGAATGGTGCAAAAAACATATATTATGTGAGAAGAGGAAAGGGTTATATTAAGCTGGCTACAGAAAGATTATTGAATACACCAGACTTGAAATAGGTCTTGCTACTTGTGGAGTTTTTAAAAACTTAAAGGGAACAGAAATAACTATTTAATCTCAAGCATATGATAAATTGACAACTTGGCCACAATTTAAATAATTATACTACTTCAGAGGATTCAGACAAATTGTGATGATGATCATTAAAACCTCTATCATTGCTCTACACAGTAAAACAAATTAAACAAAACTGATGGGAACGAAGTAATTTAAACTTTATCTTGGATTTTTTTTTTTTTGAGACTAACAATTGATGAGATTAAGTTAGTCAAAGTCATAAGTACTAAATGACTGAAAAATTACATAAAATGGCAGCAATGGTGGAAATTATGAAGAGGAAAGAAAGTAAGCATTTTTTCAAGGAAAAAAGAAAGTCAAATCAAGAGAGCTTAGAAAAACTAGAAAATCATACTTTTTTGAAAGAAGCACCCGGGAAGGAGCAAGAGGAATATGAATGTTACATATGAAGTCTTGGTACACTATGGCAAAACACACACTGAGCAAAGCTACTGATTTAAATAGAGGCATTATTTTATAAATAGAGTCATACAAATTTCATTTATAAGTCAATTGATATTACATTTAATATGTAGTGTTCAATGTTAGAAACCCATCTTATTCGCATAATGAGAAGAGAAAGACTGAAGGAATGCAGAAATGTATTATGAAATATATTTGTTCTGGCTAATGAGAGTAATTGCACATATTCTCTAAATACATCTTTAATAATTCCAGTAAAATTCCTAAGTATCATAATTGAATGGGAAGCACACTCTCACCCACTTAGAAGTTTTGCTTTTTTTAAAAAAAAAAAAATTCAATTTGCAAAAGCCTTGCTGGTAAGTTTTACCAAACCATTCCAGACTCATACTGCCCTGTGGCCCTTGGTGTCCATATATCTTGACTTTTGGTTTAGTGCAGATCCTAATGAGTGAATGGTAGATCTGGGAACTGAGTTAAAACACTGTTCAATTTTTATATTTTGCCTTCTGTTGAGCTTTATGATTAACTAGAAAATTATATTGTTTTTATTTACTGAAAAACTTTGAAGACTACTTCATTGCTTTAGCTAATGCCTGACTATGGTCTATAAAATATACATTTATGTAAATAGTAGGTTGTTACCAATGTTATTTTTCTTTTAAGAGCCTTGAAAGAAAAGGTTTATGCAGTGTCGTTAACTGCATAAACACATTCTTTTGCTCTTTAAATCAGATTGATACAATAATATAGTATGGTGTCATTTTTATACCAATAAAAAGCCACCTGTATACTGAATTTTTAGTTCAGCACAGATGATGATAAGATCTTATAAAGACAAAAGGTAGCTATTCATGTCTAAACAAAAACAATTCTCAGAAATATGTTTAGATAAAACATAACATATAGAATTAAACAGAAAAGTTTTAAGGTCAGTCTAACTTCCTTTTTATTAAGCATTATGCATAAGAACTTTTAGAGACATAGTACATTTTTTTAAAAACTACAAATTTGAGCTCTCTTCTATCCCAAATGCTAGCCATTATTGCTGAAACCTCCTTATTGTAGATTCCTAATATTTCAGACAGGACTGGGAAGTAACTATTTATTTTGCTTAGTAATTCTCAAATACACATGAAATCACAGCTCAACCCAAAATACATTTAGCACAGGATACCTGTTATTCCTTGATTCCTTTCTGAAAACAAACTTCTCAGGAGTCTCTACTATGATGATGGTGCATTTTCTGCACCTCCTGGAATAAATAATGTACAGGAATCATTCAAATGCATATTCAGTGGAGAGCCATCTGGCTCCATGTGAATTTATGAATATTTTAGCTTGCTCAGCTAGTCAAAAGTAAAATCTGGCACTTGGGATTATCATGTAGATTTGTGACAGCATTATAAAAAAATTTGCTCCTATAAATTAACGATTGACATATCTATTAAACTTTTAAAGCATAGTTTCTTTCATCATGGATTGAGTCTACTTAAACCATATATAATATTGCTTGGTTTGAAAGTCATCACAATTCAACTTGAATTAGAACATGCAATATTTTATTAAAATAGTTGCAAAAAAAGAAATCTTGGCATTGGGTTGGACTTTATAGGTTTTTGTAGTGAAAACTCTGATGTGGCACCCAGATCTTTTTTCAACAAAGGGTTTATTACCTCATCTCCTGGGAGTGTTGTTAGCAAAGAGCTTTCAGTTTTCAGCCCTGTTCACTAATTGCCTCCACCACAGAGAACTCTTTCCCAAGGTGCCCACATCCAATAATGATTAATACATGGCATAAATTATGGCCACTCAGCTCCAACTGAGGACAGTACTGATGTGCCATTCTAGCATCAGAACTCCTTCTGGAGACGTCACAGCTTGATTTCTCCTTTCAGCACAATCCTGCTTCTGTCACCTTCCTTGCATGCCTATTAGTTCAAAGGGTACTCCTTAAGAAATAGCATATTGCACTTTGACCTCTGTCTTAGATTCTGTTTTCCAGGAAACAACTTTTGGCCATTATTTACCTCTTGGTCTTACCTCTTATGAAAACAAGAACTTCTTGGAAAAACTCTTAGTAAATGTCTTTCAGTAACTTCACACAAACACTTCTAGTACTATGAAACTTAATTATATATATTTTTAATCTCATAAGGAAACCCACTCTATTATTGGACCTAGTTATTTCTAATATTGCATATACATTTTCTTTCTTGTAACATCTGGAACCATACAAAACCAACTTCATCATTCTACTGAATTAATCATTAATAAATTAGTTTGATGAATGCTTACAATTTATGAGAAATATTTTTTAACATTTTTGAAACTAATACTTTGGTAATTAGAAATATATATTTTGAGAGTTGATACCACATTTATGTATGTCTCAAAGGAATGCGCATAAAGAAACCTAAACCCAAAGACCTGTGACCTTCCAGTGATATGAAGTAAAATGATAAATAACAATAAGAGAGTGACAAAGGAGTTAGAAAACAAAGCAGTAGTATGGGTTTTCTTGAAGTTCAATAGAAATTGCATTTCAAAGGAGTGACCCATTGAGACAAATGCTACTGCAAGATGAGAACTAGAAAGAGTACCGGATTTATCAAAATGGAGAGCACTGGGAATCCGCAAAAGTTCAGTGCAGTGGGGGTTGGGGTTTAGGGCTAAAGCCTGATTGAACTAGGTTGTAGAGCAAATGGGAGAAAAGCCTTTGGCGCATGGAAGAGCAGATATTATATGTTGCCAGTAAGTCACTGATATTTCAGAGACATTTTGAACACTCATGGGCCTTAGAATGAAGGTTGAGCTAACGTTGCCTATATCTAGAAGCCAAGCAAAACTCCAGCTGACATCTGAGTAGGTATTCTAAATATGGAAAAGGTAAAAAAAAAAAAAAAGTGTGTGGTCAAGGGACTGAATAAAGACAATACCCAAACAAAACTTCACAGACAAAGATGTGTAGAAGGTTAGAAAGTAGTATGAATCGTCATTCTAAAAGGCTGCCTTCAGGAAAGCAAAACGAGATATAAATGGAGATCAAATTAGTGAAGCAAGATTGAGATGACCAGAGTATTCGCTTTTCCCTCAATGCTCTCTACAGCTTGATGTCAATCTGTTAAAATCTTTCCTTTGCAGTCTCTGCAAATTTGCTTTCATGCACAATTATAAAAATCAGATGATAGGCTGTTATTACTGCACATAAAAAGGTGTTATATAAGAGTGAATGGTAGATTGAATAGGGTTGAGAGAAGTGCATGGATGTTAGTTATGTTTCAGTGTTTAGATTGCACTGACTTGAAGAACTGAATGAAAAGAATGAGGAAAAAGTATGTGATGTTTCATGAATGATTTCCAGGTTTTTGCCTTGAATACTTTGGTGGGTGATTGGGATATTTATCTAGATGAAAAGATCATCAGGATTGATAGGGAGAAGATAAGTGCTGTCTAAATAAAGATGTCTACGGAATTTTATTTTCAGTTAGGGAGAGTATAAAGCAGGCAGGTATGCATACAAAGCTAGAATTCAGGGTGGCTAGTAAAGAAAACTTCAAAATATTGTAAATGAAACGTAGACTGTATCCTGATAATAAATGTGGCTAAAAGAACTTTTGCTTTCCTTGTTTATTGGATTTTATCTTTTGGGAAATCACAGCATATTTGTAGAAGTTAGAGTTAGATAGATTGCAGATACCAGAAACATAATTTTGGTAACTGTTCCTTTTCTAGAGATTTTACAGCAAATATTTCTTTTGCATTTAAACACCTGTAGTTGTAACAAACAAGAATTCTCTAAAATTACACTATCTAGCTCCCTTTATATAGGATAGCTTCCCCCCACAGCTTTTTATTTGACTGGATAATGGTTAATTAGAAACTCTATCAACTTTAAGCAATTATAATGAGTGATGATATTTCTTACTAAATGTCATTAAAAATTGATCCCAGTGATATATAAGCAGTGGATTTTATAAGTTAATTTATGACCTTGTCATTCTGTCTATACATTTAAAATCTGCACTAGGACCACTTGTTATAATCATAATTATTTCTTTGTATAGTAAGTTTTCTAGTTTTAGATTTTATTAAAAATTTTTAAAATGTCTCTGAAGAACAGCACATTGGTAAATATAATTAACTTTCTCAAACCCCAAGGCTAAAAGTAATAGGAAAGAAACCAATCATGTAAAACTTCATTTAGTAGTGCAGCATTTCTCAATCTGCAAATGAAAAGAATACCTACTGAGTTCCAGAGTTGTGTTTTAAATTTTTTTGGTCTTTTGCCTCAAGATGGTTTAATTCTTTTTTGGGCAATGTGATACTCTCTTATAATGAAAACTAACTTGAACCATTGAATATTCTGCAAAGAGAAAAGAATGGTTACTAATGAAGAATAAAAAATTTTTAAAGATCACATTACTTAGCCAGTGTTGGTTGCAGCAAAGATTTTAAGAGCCTTTACAGTGGCTGGAGTTTGAAAGAGCTGATCTGTATAACACACCATAGAACAGTGACCAAAGAATGTAGACATTAGAGTTTTGTTTCAGTGATGCATTGAAACACAATCAAAGGAATATAATTCTGGCACAGAGAGCTGGGAAATGACAGCAGATGAATTGCACCAGTCTTGCAGCAATCAGATATAAATTGCTCTGTTTGAATGGTTGAATTTTATACTTTAGAAGGCTACTGGATTCCTGCAGCCAGACTATTTGTCCAACCAGTCCAGAAAGAAACATTAAGTCTGTTAATGTCAATCATTTACTTGCATGCACAATAATTTCATTGGGATGAACATCATTAAACACAAATTTCAATAATCAAAGTGCCTTGCAGGTGGATGCTAATTCACCCCCTTCACCCCTTGCAAATGTCAATGCAGTAGGGAATCAGCATCTTCGCTTATTTCTCTGTTCCAGTTTTTAACCAGACCCCAAACTGTGTCCTACTAGACTATAGACAAACTGGCAAGTTTAAATGATGTAGCAAATTGGTTGTGGCTAATGTAACCAGCTCTGTCAGGGACAGGATCTGGTTCTTTCCCGCCAGAAACTGGTGTAATTTGTCTCTCATAATGCATTTAAAAAAAAAAAAAACTAACCGGAAATTTCTGTGAATACAGACAAACAGAAGCCTGAAAAATATTTGTATGTTATATGGAGCTTAGTACATTGATATTGGAGGGAAGGAGAACGTGTGATAACCTCTGACAAAGTTCAATACAAGAAATATTAATAATACAATTTTGCTAAGTATAAACAAAAGTTATTCCTCAACCTCTACAGAAATTGGCTTTGTCAAAATAAAATTTTAAAGGTACAAAATGTTAAATTAAGCAAGTAATGGTTATTTTAATTATTTCTCCTGAACTAAGTAAACTTTAAAAGCTACCTTTCAAGTATATTTAAAGTTTTTCCTTTAATAGTTCTTATAATAGATGAAGACTTTCAATAGCTAAAGATGAAAAAGAACATCTAAAACTCTTTTAAGAAAATTTTGAGCAAAAATATTTTTTGGCTTTTTCTTAATTCTGTCAGACTACCTACACAAAAGTGCCTAAATTCTAGGCCTCTAAGTGGCACAAGTCCAGAAGACATCATGGTGTATGTGAATGGCATCCTCTATACTTTTTAGTTCACCAGTTATCAGCTGTAGATACATACACATTGCAGAAGGCAAAGTTTTGACTTTGGCTCTACCTATGCTGAATTTGGTCATCTTTATGTAACAAAGGGAGTGTTGCTTAGCCTCAGATGAGTAAAGCAGTACAGGTTCTGGGATTTCTGGACAGTTACTATTAACATTTTGGGACTCTCAGCATATCACTTGGATTTTTGAAGTTTTATTTCAATTTATTACGTACATTGACACACAGACTTGATTATCTGTTTTGCTTAGCTTGGGAATAAATGTTTTAAGGTAGAAAATTAATTCCAAATGATGGATTTTTTTTCCCTATGCCTCTCTTGGTCACTGTTATTAATTTATCACTATGTTTATGTAATATAGTTTCACCTAGCAAGCCATCCTTTACAAACCTTGAGAGTATATAATTTAAGAACTGTAATTCAATGAAATAAAATAATAAATCTCAGAAAATGTTCTATTTCTTACCTATACATATGTCGCGGTCCAGCCACAAGTATATACTGGGGTCCCGAATGGGAAAAGGTATGGAATTGAAATAAATGATAGTGACTTAAAGATACGCATACACACACACACACACACACACACACAAACACACACGGGTTCAGGAGGACGCCTCGGCAAATAGTCTCTACTGTTCCTGAGCCTTAATGCGGCTGCTCCCAGAAGTGCATCCACCTTTATTCATAGAAAAAATGTGGTCCATCAGTAATTCAATTAAGTTTCCAAAGCAACTCAAAGACAACCCCCACCATATCATCCAAACATACTTTACACCAATAAAAGAAAGCTTCCAGCCTCCTCCGGAGAACATGGGTGAGACAAATAAGAATCAGGTGTAGCTCTTTGTTAACTAGGCAGGTGAGGTGGGGGTTGGGCCCAGCACCTCTGTCCAGAGGTTATTTATTTGGTCCCCAACAAACATGCTTTGGATTATCACTGCACTGAATTAGGTACCTTTTTGGTGATGCACAGATGGTGCTACCTACTGCACAGTGCACCTCAGTGCAAGAGGCATTGACAAATTCTTGGGAAAAGTTATCATTTCAAACAACTAGAATCCGTACATTGTGCAGAATTATGTTTAAAATGATGATCACCAATTTGTCAGAAATCTCCCAAGTAGAAAACACATTCTTCCAGAAATATGATTAAATAGAGACAAAAATGAAACTGAATTTTGTCACATAGCATCAAAAAATCTGCAGAACAGGTATCTGGCATCCACAGCTTAAAGGAAAATCCAGCCAATGATGTGGTAGGAGGCACTTAGAAAACCCAGCTTTACCAATATGTTTGATAGCACAGAAAATGGTACTCGGTGGAAACACGGATATCAGTAACTCTCAAGTTTTAGAGTGTTTCAGAATTTGATTCTGCATGTAAGCTTTAGAACAGATTGACTATATTTCAATATTGCATCTTCTTCCTTTACATGCATATGCAAGCAGGTGAAATAATAAAAATCTTGAAGTACATTTAAAAGAGATCTCCAATCAATAAATATAAAAACTGTACTCTTCTCATGTACAGAGGTTGCCAGTTTGATCCCCAGTCAGGACACATACAGAAACAGATCGATGTTTCTGTCACTGTCTCTCTCACCCTTCCTTCCTTTCTGAGATCAATAAATTCTTAAAAGTTAAAATAAACTTGAAGTAACAAAGAAAGTATTGCATCAAATTTTATTGCTAGTGTTTTCTCTTTTTCTGTGGAATATAAAATAATTGTGATTCTTAATATTGATGGCTCTTTAGGTTGTACAGTGAATTATAAAGATTATGGACTTAAGACTATACTGGGAAATACACTACTGAACATTTAATAAATGATAAACACATAATTTCCCGTGAAAGCTGTTCAAGTAAATCAGTAAATGCTAAATGAGGGCTACCATATAGCTTTATTATGTCCCTGGGAAGGACTTTGAAAATAAAGAAAAACAAAAGAAACAAGACATAAATATCATAATTGAGAGTTGCAGACAATTCACTTCTGGCTTACCAAATAATTCTTTTCATTTTGACATTTAATATATAAATAAAAGTGGCACAGACCAGTTCTTACTTCATTTTACTCATGTTAAAACACAAAACTCTTATAACTCTTTTCTCTAATTATTATTAGATTTTGATATGAAGACATTACACATATGTGCTTATATCAAAATAGGAACACATAATGGGATCCCAGCCAGTTTTTATTTTCTTGAAGCTGTTTATCATCTGTGTATTTTCTGTCTTTCTATTCTTCTGGCTCCTTCCTGCTGTCTACCTGCTGGCTATTTGTTGCTTCTCAGCATCATTACCAGTGCATGAACAGAAAATAAGAAATGGAAAGTAAAATCAGTCCATCTGGTAATTTAACAGTTCTATTAAGTTAATTAATAAGATGAAAGTAATGTCCAAAATAAACATATTATTATGAATGAATCTCAATTAACAGATATATTATTTTTGTTTCATTTTGATAAGATCAATAAATGAGACAAACTTTTATCAACTTTAAAGCTATTCATTATCATTTATGATAATCAAATATTTTAAGCATTAATTTAATTTAAATTTGTCAGCTATGAATCTGTTTCTGAACTAGTTTTCCTACAGTGCTTTGAAGACCATTTTTATTAGTTAATCAGAATAGACTTACTTCAATTGAGAGAACTGCCAATAAACACTTAGAATTTTATTGAAACTAAAGTGCAAAAGATGAAAATTTTTTCTAAAGTAATGTTTAGAAAATTAGCTTTAAAACTACTACAGTATTATGTGAGCAACACAATGACCTACCTATAAGTCATCTTAACTCAAAAATTAAAATAGTGATGAACATCCAAAAATCCCTTACCTGAATTTACATCCTTGAAATATTCTCACTTCAATAGGGCTTATCTGTATATTTCTTATTAACGTTATGTTACAGCAATTATGTTAATATAATTTTCATTAAGTGATTTCCATACAAGAAAGACAAATGTCTACAGAAAACTCCTGTATTTGCGATCTAGCTCAATCAAGAAAGGCAAAGTATACAAGAATTAAGATGTCTCTAACTCAGACTGTTTTCTATTCAAAGTAATTTCTAGAAAAATTTGCTCTCTATAGGTTAGCATGTCTTCTACATCTTTGTAGATAAGCATTTCTTCAATGGACAATAGCTTATAGTTGTTCAGACTGAATGCTGATCTGTTTTGTACTGCATTTAACATCTTTATGGATGTTGTAACTGAATCACTCAAAGAACAACAAACTGGGAAAATACGAGCACTCCATAAACTCAGACATGACTTGTTTCCGGAGAAGAGTTCCTCTGTAACTTTCAGATCCCAAATGTCTAAGCATGACAGAAAACAGACTCCAAAAAATTGAAGTGACTTTATATCTGACAATGTTTTAACATTCTTTTTCAAGTTGTCTTGCACTCCAAATGCCATAGTTGAATACTTTAAGTGTCCATTCATCTTCACGCTTAAGGAACACATAAAAGAATATGCAGGCAGAACAGCTGTTGTTATGATAGAAGAACCACTAATAATGCAGTTTTCGCCAACTGAAACATCAGGCCCCAATCTGGAATATTCCACAACTGAGCCAGGTGACACAGAACATCTTGAATCCAATATACTTTGAATTACACAGGATGTGCTACCAGAGCATTCTGATATTGCTGGAAAGATGCTAAAAGCTATGGACTGTAAGCCAAGTTCTGACTTCAAACTGCTCTCTGAAGTAAAGTGAAATAAATATTCTTCAGTTGTTCCAATGTGGTAAAATTTGGAGTTATAAAGAACAACAACATTTAGTGATGTCCCTTTAAGAAGATGAAATATTTTCTGCCTCATGTCTACCAACTCTGACTCTTCTTTAGTGACATTTGATGTGTTTCTGGTATACTCCACAGTTGCTCCAGGTCCCAAAGCCTGCAGAAAGTCTCCATAGGCATCTATTTCACAGTTCAATGTGCCCACTTTTTCATAGAAAGAAAGTAACTTTTTTGCTGATTTATGATCCATATAAAATAGGCTGTCTGTGTAAACATACTCATGTTCTGATTTAAGAGATGGAGTATCACCCCTAGAGAGGTCCTGCTGAGGAAAATTTCTAGGTCTACAGACAGCATCAAACTGACGCATTTCTTTTATGCTGGGCTTATGAAGGAAACGATGGCAACACCTGTATTCAAAGTCTCTGTGTTTTAAACAATCAGAAGGTTCTAAGACAAATACTCCGTGTGTGGTACCCACAGTCAAACTAGAAGGATGAGCTAAAGCCGTAAATCCAGGCTTGTCAAATTTGATAAACTCAGATTCTCCGATACTATAAAGTTCAATATCATCTGCACAGGTCACCAGGATCCCAGGATTCATATGTGAGGGGAAATCAATGTACATGGCTAGTTTTAATTCTAACATCTGATAAATGGGATTACCAAATGGTAAAGCAGTAAAAATTTTCCCCAGAGCACTTGCATTTGGAAGGCGTTGACTGTAGCCACCTATAAAATTAAACAAAATAACTGTTTTTAAATGTTTATGTGATTGTTACATTATTTTAAAAACCTAGAGGCATCAGTAGCAACTCAAAATTTCTCTACAAATACTTAATATATATAACACATTACTATAATTCAGTAAATAATAATAAATTCCAAAATACAAGTTCAAAGAGAAATCCTCCTATAGCCTTGGGACATACAGTAGTTTTAAAGAGTCTACATTGGAAAAGAATTCTCATATACTTTATAGAGTATGTCAATTGTTTTGAAGTCACTGTATAGCTAGTAAAATGGACCATAAGCTAAAACATGACCTTATATCTACATTTTAAACAATACATTCCAACCATATTTAAAGTCCTAAAATAAGAATATACTCTACATGGGAAAAAGTCAAAAAAACTAACATACTAAGTCCAACATTATGTATTCAACAGTCATTACCAAATAAAGGTGCATTATTGTAAAAACATTTTAAATTTATACTTGTTTTAATTTAAATAGGCTTTCCAAGATGAGTCTTATGACTTCTCATTTCACTGAAAAGTATGTTCTCTTAAGTAAATCAAATAGCTTACATTATCTTTATGTTAAGTAAGTACAGTGAGAAGCAAGTATTACATAGTGGATAGAGTCAGACAAAATCAGGTTCAAACTCAGGTTCACTACTTTGTAGCTGTTTATTTTTGGATTCACTACAAATCAGCAAATGTAGAATAGTATTTGCTGTTTTATGAGATCTATTATAAGTAGGTTCATTGTTCAACAAAATGAGAGTGAATACTTACTTTCTACTTTTTCCTTTTCCAAAGGCTGTCCAATTGTAAAGTTTAGATAATTAGATATTTCTAAGTATGTATTTCCTGGTTTCTAATTTAACTTTTACTACATTGGTAATAATAATACTTGTTCTGGAATAAAACCATAAATTGCATTTTTTTTTACTTTTTTAGTCAGCCTTAGAATTAGAACTTGGATCCTTTACTTGATACCATCTTTACAAAAAAAAAAAATCACAATTCTGAATATGAATTGCAAAAAATGGAAAGTGCCTTGGAAGTAAGCCATAGTGCTAGTCCATGAGAAAGTTTTCATCAGCCCCAATTTACAAAGAAAAAAAACTGAAGTTTTCACATAACTAAAATTTTTACACAGCTAAATTTATTCAATCAAAAAAAAAAAAACATCCTTTGTTCTGAGATTATTTCTTTCCTATTTTCCTGCTTTAAAATATACTTTTATTTCTAATTTTCCCTCATACATTTTCATGTCAACTCTGTTCTGTTACCACTTTTTTTGTTCTTTTAACTCATTTAAGGATTGTACACTTTGGCTGCCAATAATCAAATAAAAATGTTTGATATGAGGTTTTAGCAATAGTATGGTAATCACAGTGTTAAACCAGCCTTACCCCTACAGCAAGAATCCTTTCTAAAGCATTATTTAGAAATGTTCACATATTGATGAGTTCTGTCTTTGGAGAATAATTTTTGTATATTCATACTAAAAACAATACTCATTAATAGTTAATGCATGTGACCTACAATTTCAAAGAAAAATATTGAGAAAAATATAATGTAACTTACAAACTAAAAATGTCAATAAAAGTATAAAATATTAGTTATCTCAAAGCAGAATAACTTTAAAGACAAACAGTAAATTTAAAATAAAAAGGAAAGTATTTGAAAGACAGGAGGAGGTACCTAAGATATCAAAGGTAAAATACTGAAAAGAAACTGTAACTAGTCAAGTATAACTTTACCAGAATGAATTAATAGAATGGTAAAAGAATTCCATTTGTCTCCATATAGCTTTTCCAAACCTCGAAGGGCACAAAATGTTGATCCTCCATTTCCTTAAAAATAAAGTTAAAAAGCAGAATTTATTTCATAGAAACCTGCTAAAAATTTGTAATGATAGTAAATTTGGGTGTTATAACTTTGAGTACATGGCTAATTGGCCATAATTAACATAAGGTAGAGAGCAAAACTATGGGCAAAAGAATCAATTTAAGTAAACATTTTACAGCAATTAAATAAATAAACCAACTATTAGTAATGAAAACCAGAGATCAGTCTCGGTAATAATGAACTAATCTCCAGAAAATATTAATATAAAAAGAATAAATGATAAAGTAGTCAATCTTCTTCACTAGAAAACTGTAAGTACTACATAAGCCACTTGGAATTACATATTGCAAAACCCATTAAATAATTCTCCCATATGACATAATCAAATATGCAAGTTAAATTTGCTTTTTAAAAAATTTTTAGAATCTGCTTTCCTAAAAATATCTTAAATGTAACTATCACTTACTAGTTACCTTGAGCAAGTTAACTTTTGGGGCCTCAGAGCCTCATCTATACAATGAGAATCATATAGTACTGACTCTGATTACATAGTTGTGAAGGTTAAACATTGGCTAATTAGAACAATGCCAGTGTCAGATAGAAACACCCTATCTCTGGTATCAAGAAGCTTCAGCTTCAGTATTACATGGAAAATAGCCACCACAAAGATAGCCTGTAGGTTATTTTTTAATTTTTATTCAGTGAGAGAAGGGGAGGCAGAGACAGATTCCCACATGCACCTGAACAGGATTCACCTGGCAAGCCCATCAGGGGGCAATGCTCTGCCCATCTAGTGCGTTGCTCTGTTGCTCAGCAACAGAGCTCTTCCTAGCACCAGAGGCAGAGGCCGTGGACCCATACTCAGCACCCCAGGACAACTCATTCCAATTGAACCATGGCTGCAGGAGGTGGGGGGGGGGAGAGAGGGCGAGGGAGAGAAAAGCAAGAGGGAAAGGGGTAGAGAATCAAACAGGTGCTTCTCCTGTGTGTCCTGACCAGGAATTGAACCTGGGACATCCACATGCCAGGCCAATGCTCTACCACTGAGCCAACCAGCCAGGGCAGCATGTAATTTTTTGAAATGAAAAGTCAAAAGCTTAACTTTTCTTATATTTAACTTTTAAAGTATATAGCTATGACATTTAAGATTGTGCTCTTTTTCATTTCTCCTTGTGGTCTCAAGAAGTCAAGCAGTATATTTCTTTTGATTTGCTTTCCTCACGTAAGTTTCTGAAGAAAATGCAAGTTTGGAGGGAACAATTGATGAAGGGTTATTCACTGAGTATATTTTATTAAAACTAATACAATTCCCTTTTTTTTTAAAAGCCTGTATTTTTTTAATTTACTTTTATTTTATTCATTTTAGAGAGACACAGAATGAGAGAGAGAGAGAGAGAAAGAGAAAGGGGGTTGGAGCTGGAAGCATCAACTCCCATATGTGCCTTGACCAGACCAGTGCAGGGTTTTGAACTGGCGACCTCAGTGTTCCCAGGTCGACGCTTTATCCACTGCGCCACCACAGGTCAGGCTACAATTCCCTTTTAAATAACATAACAGTCTGCAAGTTTTCACAGTAAGTCAAATGTATAAAAAAAGCTATTACGCCTTATATAATTTTTAAAAACTATTGATTTCCCGTAACATTTTTAAAATGTGTAAAAACTATGGTGGAAAAATATGCAGCTTATAAACTGCGTGGCACAGGCACTATTCTTCAATCATTTTTCTGCCCAGAACCTATTATATAAATCTAACCATAAATGTGTACCAATTTTGGTTCCAGCAGGATCTACAAAAACATGATACTGAACTCCAAGGGGTAACTCCTTTTTCTTCAGCTTTTCTGACAGCTGTTGCTTATAAGCAAGTTCCTGTTTCTCATCAGCTGCTGTTATAGCAACAATGTCCCAGAACTCTCCAGCTGCCACAGGTTTGCCTATGTGAAACAAAAACAAAAGGAAATAATAAATATTATCAGAATTCTCTGTTACAGGTTTACTTATCTAAAAAGAGGGGAAAATAGTTAATATTCTTATTTTCCTAAATATATCTTTTGCTTTTGAGAATTAGTGGCCAATTAGTAGCCATCAGTACTATAAAACTATAAAATAGTTCTAATGAGGATTATTTACAAATTATGTTTTTTTCTCTTTTAGATTACTTTCTTCCTTTATGATCTACAGACCCATTTATTTAGATATTCTGAAACTTGTAATGTTTCTCTATTAAGACAAATACTTGTCATTTGATAAAGATCATCTCAATTTTTAAATAAGAGGAGACAAAGAAACAAATGAATGTCCAGCTTTTAAAGTCAATTTTCATATATTAGGACTATTTTAGTGTTTCTTGGCTAAGAAAGATTCAACCCAAGGATCCACTGCTACAATGTTGCTGTTTATAGATGTGGGTAGTTTATTTTTTATTACCTTAAGATGAGCCATGCAATTTTACAAAGGCTATTGAACTATGACATAAAATTCTGGGTAACAGAAAACTTCTCAACCCTCAGATGAACTCATTGAAAGACAGCCTGAACTTTTAGTAGACAGTTGGAGGCTCCTTTTTATTGATAAACAAGATGAAAATGGTTTTTATTAGTTAACAAACAGAACTTGTCAGCTAGA
Organism: Rhynchonycteris naso; assembly: GCA_037038555.1. Taxonomy (NCBI): domain Eukaryota; kingdom Metazoa; phylum Chordata; class Mammalia; order Chiroptera; family Emballonuridae; genus Rhynchonycteris; species Rhynchonycteris naso. Next base: position 174,100,442 of record CM072997.1, read on the forward strand.
ATGTAAGAGGCCTATACATTTTACTCTCATCCTAGTATCAATTCCTATATTCTTAAAGCAGTAATTTCATCAAAAATAAAACTAATTTTATTAGACAGTTATATAAGAAATGACAAGTGCCATAGCCTTTTTAAAAATAAAAACATTTTGGCCCTGGCCAGTTGGCTCAGTGGTAGAGCATCCACCTGGCTGTGGTTGTCCCAGGTTGAATTCTTGGTCAGGGCACACATAAGCGCCCATGTGCTTCCCACTCCTCCTCCTCCTCCTGTTGCTGTGGCTCATTTGGAGCTAGTTGGCCCCGGGTGCTGAGGATGGCTCCATGGCCTCCAACTCAGGTACTAAGAGGAGCTGGGTTGCTCAGCAATGGAGCAACTCCCCAGATGGGTAGAGCACTGCTGTGTAGGGGGTTTGCTGGGTGGATCCCCATAAGGGCGAATGGGGGAGTCTGGCTGCCTCCCTTCCTCTCACTTAATATAAATAAATAAAATAAAAACACTTTGATACAACCCCCCTTTTAATGTTTAATCCATAATTCCTCCATTTTTTTTTGTTTTTTACAAATTGGTGAAGTAGGTAGGCATGTTGGGAGAAGGTTAAAATCACATTTGTAAGTGTCAAAACACTATGCTTTCGATCTTTCAAATTTAAAATGACTTTTGTTAATGAGATAACCAAATGCGTAATTTAAGATTTACAGCTTCACTAGTCAGGTCAACAACTTCTTTCTCCTTTCTCCTCCCTTGTTATAAATATAAAATACATGCAATGTATTTTACTAGGAATAAAGTTAAAGTAGACAACAAGCTAAAGTAAAGAAAGGGCACTGACAGAAAATAAAAAATTCAAGGTGTATTAGCTATGCCTGGGCCAGTGTCCAGGGCCCACTGGTGTGAAAAACAGCCGGAAGTGATAACCCAGCAAATTCCCCGGCACGTAAGGGGCCCTCCCTTTTCACTGCAGGGGAGAGCTGGGGTTCCTTCTTTGGTACCTCTCAGCTTTGAAAACCTCTGCAACTTTCGCTGGGTGGCTTCTCGTAGAGATAAGCCTGGAGAGACACTTGCAGCCGCCATACCCTCCACGCTCTCCGCAGTCTGCCTTAGACTTCCACGTATCCCGCCGCACAGCACAGCCCAGCACGCATGCGCTCTGAAATATAACCCGTTCCTCGGTCGGGTTTCTCTTCTGACCCTCCCCTTACGCGCGTCTCACGTAGCCACGCCCCCAAAGGCCTTGGGCCTGCCCAGGGAAAACCGTGATGGGGTGAGTCTTACCCCCGTTTCCTTAGCAACGGTTTCCGGAGCAGATGGCAACCTAGCGATTTGTCAGACTGTGCCGGGTCTGGCCACTTGTTTTCAACTTAGGACCTGACATCCCGGTTGACCCGGTGAGTGGGACAGGTTGAGGGACAAAATTGCTACAACTGACCCGCCATGAAGAAGGCACAGCTACAACCTAGCTTCCAGCTTTGTCTGGAAAGGCGATTTATCTTTTCTTGCTCCTTTGTTTCAGCCAGGAGCAGTTCTCATGAACCTCTTGACAGTTAATTCCTCCTCTTGTCGTCATCTGAAGCCTTCTGCCCCAACCCCAGGTCCGGATACACAGACTGAACATTTAAAATATGTATTCTCTTCAGGAACCTTATTTGTGGCTTCTTTTCCTTTCTTTGCAAGTTCCTGCAGAGTGGCCTTTCCACCCTCTCAGTTTTGATTTCATAGGCTTTTGGAAGTTGTAATTTATTCTGCAACCAGGCCCTTAACATTTGTACTATTTTGGTTAATTTTCTGGCATCTGTTTCTAGATGCAGATTAAGCAAGAACTTGCAGTAACATTTCTGGGAATAAATCAGCCTAATTTATTAGATATGCTTTTGGTAGTTAAGCTTAATTAGTATTTCTCTGGTAAAATACTAAGTTTATAATGGGCTTTATAGATAAATTTCTTCATCTTTACACATAAGAAAGCTATGAATTAGAATAAACTCTCACAATTAGTAAGTAGAGAGAAGATTTTCGGCACGTATTTCAATTCCAAATTTAGAAATCATTCTATCACACAATGCAGTTTGATTTATTTTGAAGCATATCTTATTAAAGTCTTTATCAGGAACATAGTCATTCAAGGCTCTGCAAGCTCTTGCCATGAACTTACTTTTTTTCTTCTAAAGACTTGACCCTGTTACTTAATTCTGTATTTAACAGAAAAAGTGGGTAAAAAGGGAGACTACTCCTTCATAGTTTTATATAGTGAATTTCTTTTCAATAAAAACAATACATTCTTATTAATAAGGTGACCAACATTTTTACATGAAAAGGACAAAAATAAGTTGAAGAAAACTATCGCAAATAAAAGAAACATTCATTGCAACAATAATACAATATATGATAAATACATAATAAAACATTTGTAATATTTTATATTGTAATTATACTTACATGCCTATTAATTTTTATTGATTTTAATTTATTGTGTTTATATAGATTCAAGTGTCCCCCCGAATGCATCCCCCCCTCCATGGTGTTCCCCTCAGCATCCCCCTTGCACCTCTCCCCACAACGCCCTCCCAACTTCCCTCCAGGATTTGCTTTCCTGCTCTCTATAATGCTGTGTTATGTATATATAATTTCTCAAATCTCTTTCCCTTCTCTGATTCCATCCATGACTGTTAATTTTTAATAATAATTGTAAGAAAAAAGTACTCATTTAGATAGAAATACGTCATATCACACGCAATGGATTGACCCTGCATTGATCAAATACGGACATTTACACATTAGTCTTCCAATATCAAAAAGGAGGACATGTAGGAGGACGCTTTTTGAGGGAGGACAAAACTTACAAAAGAACGACTGTCATCCCTAAAGGAGGACAATTGGTCATCTTATTTAAAAACATAGAGAAAATACAGAAGACTGAATGAGATGAGAGTGGGCAATAGGGAAAATAGCAAGAGAGAAGGTCAGAGTGGTGATTGAGGTCCAGAGAAAAGATTTTATTTTTATACTGAGTGATACAGGAATTGCAGGGTTTTGGTGTGACTTCCTCCTATTAAACAGGTCACTCAATGTGAAAATAAGCTAGTGGAGGGTGGGGTAAGGATAGAAGGAGTGAGACTTGTTTTTTGTTTGTTGGCTACTGCAGTAATACAGGTAAGGCTTGGTGAAGTCTTGGTCAGGATGGCAACAGTGGGAATAATGATAAGTTGCTTAGATATATTTTGGATAATTTTTTAAGGCACACTAATGTAATTTGCTAATGGAACAGCCTTGGGATGTGACAGAAAGAGAAGAATTGAAGATGCCTGAATGATAGCATGACCATCAATTGAGATAGGAATGCCTATGTATGAGGAATGTTGGTAGGGTGGTAGAGAGAGTCCAGAATTTGGTTCAAGACATATTACAGAATAAACAGATGTAAATGTATGCAGTGCATATTATAATGGAATTGTGTGTTTGTGTGTGTGTATGTGTGTGTGTGTGTGTGTATACATGCGCACTATACATATGCATTTGGAATTCATGAGAGAGTTCTGGGCTAAAGATACAATTTTTGGAGTTGTGAGCATGTAGATGGAGTTTATTTTAAACTGTGGAGTTAGATGAGCTCTTAGAGGAGAGATCAAGACAGACTTTATGCTCAGGAACTACACAATAGTGATAAGAGCTAAACAGTGTGATGTAATGGAATCCATCATATAGAGTATTAAATACAGCATTTCTTGGACCTGGGAAGGACAGCCATAAAATGAATTTTACTTTTTCTTTTCTTTTTAATTTTAGTGAGAGGAAAGGAGGCAGAAACAGACTCCTGCATGCGCCTGGACCGAGATCCACCTGGCAAGCCTACTAGGGAGCAATGCTCAGTTGCAACTAGACCCATTTTTTAGCTCCTGAGGCAGAGGCCATGGAGCCATCCTCAGTGCCCGAGGCCAACATGCTCTAATCGAGCCATGAATGCAGGAGAGGAGGAGGAGAAGAGAGAGAGAGAGAAGCAAGAGGGGAAGGGGTGGAGAAGCAGATGGGCACTTCTCCTGTGTGCCCTGTCCAGGGATTGAACCTTGGACATCCACATGCCAGTCTGTCGCTCTACCACTAAGCCAACCAGCCAGGGCTAAATTTTACTTTTTCTTGATATGATTACAATACTCACACAAAATGTGCTGGAAGTAAATTTACTACATTAAAAAAAAAAATTAACTTAGTTTCTACCCATTTTTATTTTCACTATCTATTAGCAAATGCATTTCTTCTCATATTGATTTATTTTTGGAAGTTGAAAAAAAGTTGAAAGAAATTCACCATTTTTTTCTAGATGTTTCATGGAACTATCATAAAAGAGCTAATTAGTCATGAAGAATGGAGTCACTATAATCAAAATGTAATACAAGATCAGAAAGATTTTGTTTTTGTGAAGTTCAATGGTCTTCATTTAAAATCTATGGAAAATTTGCAATCTTGTGTCTCTCTTAGAATATGCATCTTCTCAAACAATTTTATTACAGATATTAGTCCACTTCGAAATTGTATAAAATTAGTTAAACTGGATCTCCATGGAAATCAGGTAAGCAGTAGCCATATCAGATATTTTCATATAAATTAATTTATATTTAATAAGCGCTATCTATAGTATGTCTCCCAGAAAGTCTTATATACAAGATAAAAAATTAAAAATAAATAAAAATATAAAGTATAGAAATAAATTCAAATGTAAGCAAAAATTTTAAATTAAAAGTAAATAGACCCTAGCCAGTTAATTCAGTGAATATAGGCTCAGTTATATGGTTGGTTCATAGGCCCAGGATAGGTCCCAGGTTTGATCCCCAGTCAGGGCACTCAACAGAACAACCATTTGCTTCTCTTCCTTTTTTTCTCTCCTTTTTCTCTATCTTCCCCTCTCGCAGCCAGTGGCTCAATTGGTGTGAGCACCGGCCAGGGCACTGAGGATAACTCAATTGGTTAGAGCATCAGCCTCAGACAGGGGTTGCAGGGTGGATCTCAGTTGGGGTGCATGTGGGTCTGTCTTTACATCTCCCCTCCTCTCACTTAAGAAAAAGTATATGAATAAACTCTGTGATTTAGTTTATTTTACTTCTTTAATTCATAGTCTGGGTTAAGAGTACTTATTGACTCCTTAATTATTTTTTTAAAATAACATATAACTGATGTATAACATTCTTTTAATTTTAGGTGTTCAACATAATGATTCAGTAATTGTGCATATTATAAAATGATCATCACAATATTACACTTAACATTAATCACCAATGATTACAAATCAGATATATAACTAGCAAATATTTTCTTCCTTTTGGTTGATTGCCATTTTATTTTAGTGATGGTTTCCTTTGCTGTGCAGAAGCTTTTAATTTTTATGTAGACCCACTTGCTTATTTTTGCTTGTGTTGCCTTTTCTCTTTATTTCAGATTAAATATATATATGTATCACCCGCATCACCGAGGCTGACATTAACAAGCTCACTGCCTCTGTGTATGCTAGGATTTTTATGGTTCCAGATCTTACCTTCAAGTTTGTAATCCATGTTGAGTTAATTTTTGTATATGGTATATGATAGTGGTCCAATTTAATTCTTCGGCATCTGTCCAGTTTTCCCAACATCATTTATTGAAGAGACTGCTCTTTTCCTGTTGTATATTCTTAGCTTTTTTGTTGCAAATCAGTTGACCATATATTTGAGCATTTATTTTTGAGCTATTTATTGGCCATAGAATTATGTGTCTGGTTTTATGCAGTATCATACTGTTTGATTAATATAGCTTTGTAATGTAGTTTGAAATCAGGGAGCATGTTCTTCATGCATCCAGCTTTGTTCTCTCTAAATATTTCTTGTGCTATTCAGATTCCATTTGAATTTTAGGACTGTTTGTTTTATATCTGTGAAAAATGCCACTGGAATTTTTTATAGGGTTAACATGGAATTTGTAGAATGCTTTGGGTAGCATGGATATTTTTAATAATATTCTCCCAATCCTTGAATATGGAATATATTTTCATTTATTTGTGTCTTCAATTTTTTTTCATGCTGTCTTACAGTTTTCAGTGTACAAGTAGTTTACCATCTTGTTTAAAATTAATCATGTTTGGTTTTTTATTGTTGCAATTATAATTGGGATTTTCTTAATTATACTTTCAGATAGTTATTAGTGTATGAAAATACAAAAAAAGTTTATACTTTGATTTTCTTCTTTAATCAGTTTTATTTCTTTCTTTCTTTTATTAATTTATTGGGATGGCACTGGTTAACAAATTTATACCAGTTTCAGGTGCACAGTTCCACTACACATCATCTGAACACCATATTGTATGTTCACCAACCCAAGTCAAGTCTTTCACTTTTTTTCTCCCTATACTCCCTCTTCCCCCTCCCCCTAGCAATCATATTGTTGTACGTGTCCATGAGGTATTTTTCTTGTTGTTTTTGCTAACTCCCTTCACCTCTCCCCACCAGAACCCCCTGACTCCTGACAGCTCACAGCTTGCTATCTATGAGTCTGTTTCTGTTTTGCTTGTTAGTGTATTTTGTTCATTAGATTACACATATAAGTGAAATTATATGGTACTTGTCTTTCTCTGACTGGCTTATTTCACCTAGCATAATGCTCTAAAGGTCCATCCATGCTATTGCAAAAGGTAAGATTTCCCTTGTATTTTGCAACTTTATTGTTCTAACAGTATTTTGGTGGAGTCTTTCAGGTTTATTCCTGTAGAGTAAATATTATGTCACCTGCAAATGGTTAAATGGTTATAGTTTTACTTCTTCCTTTCTAATTTGGATACATTTTATATTTTTTTCTTTTCTTTTCTTTTTCTTTTTCTTTATTTATTTTTTGCCTACTTGCTCTGGCAACTGTATTGAATAAAAGAGGCAGAAATGAGCATTCTTATATTGTTCCTGATTTTAGAGAAGTTTTCAACTTTTCAACATTGAGTATGAGATTAGCTATGGGCTTATCATATGTGGCCTTATCATGTTGAGGTATGTTTATTCTATATTCAATTTTTTTAGACTTTTTATCATAAGTGGATATAGAATTTTTCAGATGCTTTTTCTGCTGCTATTGAAAGGATCATATAATTTTTATCTTTAATTAATGTAGTGTTATCACATTGTTTGACTTGACTCTTTAATTCTGTATATAAAGAAAGTATTTTAGAGATGTTTAAATAGTTGGCCTATGACAAAATAATTTTTACTAAATTGATTATATGTATTTATTTATTTAATTATACTAATAATGACAATTTGTTTCAGATGTCCAGTATATTATGTTTTTACACTAGTCACTATTTGAGTAATTAAGAAATCTGGTTTTGTGGGCTAATTAGAATTTTTTCATTTGGGGATGTACTCAGTTTTAGAAGATATTTTAATACATTTTATTTTTCATGCAATTGATAGTAATTTTGTATTTGTATTTAAAGTACAATTGTTAATAATATTTTAGGTAAAGAGTCTACCAGATGCAAAATTTTGGAGTAGATTAAAGAACCTAAAACTTCTCTATCTTCATGACAATGGGTTTGCAAAGTTAAAGAATGTATGCATGTTATCTGCCTGTCCAAGCCTCATTGCCCTCACTATGTTTGATTGCCCGGTAAGCCTTAAAAAAGGATATAGACATGTTCTTGTCAACAGTATATGGACTCTCAGAGCACTGGATCATCATGTGATTTCTGATGAAGAAATAATTCAGAATTTGCATCTTCCTGAAAGATTCAGAACATATAACCAACGGCTTTTCTTTAATTTCTGCCCTGCTTTGAAAAAGGTAAATGGTTTTATTAGGATTTGTTTTAATTAAATTTATAGAAATAAAATTTTAGCTTCTACGGTCCATATCTAAATTATATAAAATTAATATTTTGCATTATTTAAATAATATACACTAGTGAATGCATTACTAATGTCTAATAGAAATTTATAAAAATATCTGTATGTTTGCTGCATAAAAATTGTTGAGAAGAAAATTAATAAATTGTAGAGAAACATATATGTTTCTATTATGTTTTAGTAGCTTTAAAAATATATAGCTTACATACTACAAAATTCCCCCACTTTACATATATCATTCAATGACTTAAATGAATTAACAGTGCTATATAACCATCTACAAAATTCAGTGTTAGAAATTTCCAACACTGCAAAAGTTTCTTTCATTCCCATATGCAGTAAATCCCTATTTCAACTCCTAATTCTACGTAACATTGATCTGTTTTCTGTCTCTGTCTATAAATTTGCTTTTATAAAAATTTAATATACAGGAGTCATACAATAAATAGTCTTTTGCATTTATCCTCTTTCACTTAGTGTGACCTGTTTGAAGCTCATTCATGTTGTAACATGAATCTGTAGTTTGTTCCTTTTGATTTCTGAGTAATCTTTTATTTTACAATTATACTATATTTGTACTTTTTTTGTCCATTCACCAATTGATGGACATGGACTATTCTAGTTTTTTGCTAATATGAATAATGTTACTCTGAACACCTACATGCATGTCTTTATGTAGATACAAGTTTTCATTTTGGGGAGATAGATTCTCAGGAGTGCAATTGCTGGGAGGTATGGTAATTTTATGTTTAATTTGTTAGGAAACAGTAGAAACCACTGGTCTGGGAGGGTTCTAGTTTATGTCTTTGTAAACTTTTAGTATTTTCTGTTTTTTGTGCTATAGACATGTTAATAATTGTGAAGTAGTACTTTATTTGTGATTTAATTTTCATTTTGTAATGAGTAATGATGAAAGCATCTTTTAATCTGCTTATTAATTATTCATGTATCTTCTTTGATGAAATGTCTATAGATTTTTTTCCTGCATTTTTAAAGTAGATTGTCTTAGTGAGTGGTAAGAGAAGATATCTGGATGTAAAAGTCCTTTATCAAATATATGAATCAAAAATATTTTTGCCATCCTGTAGCTTGTCTTTTCATTTTCTTAGTGGTCTCTTTTGAAGCAAAGAAGTTTTGAGTTTTATGAGGTTCAATATTATGCATATTTTTATGTATCATATTTTTGGTGTTTTATATAAGAACTCTAATTCCATTCATAATTTTTTTGTTCTAGAAGTTTAAAATTATATTTACTAAAATTAGATTTATGTTTTATCTTGAATTCTTATGTATTATGTGAAGTAAGGCTCTAAGTTTATTTTTACATGTTGATATTCAATTATACCAGTTCATTTGTTGAAAAGCTTATTCTTTCCCCAGTGAATTGTTTTGATATCTGTCAAAAATAAATTGGCCATAAATTTAAGGGTCTATTTCTGGACTCTCAGTTACATTCCAGAAGTGTATATATTAATTCTTAAGACATTGCTACACAGTCTTCATAACTGTAGTTAACTTTTGAAATAGGGAAGTATGAATCCTTGAACTTTGCCATTATTTTTTCAATATTGCTTTGGCTATTCAGGGATCTTTGCTTTTACAAGTGAATTTTAGGATCAGCTTGTTAATTTTGACAATGATCCCTGCTATGATAGTGATAAAGGTTCTATAGAATGTATAGATCAATTTGTGGAGAATTGCCATTTTTATAATAGTGAGTATTCTCATTTATGAATGTGAACTGTATCTCAGTTTATTTAGATGTTCTTTAATTCTCTGAACAATGTTTTGTAGTTTGCATTGTACAGGTGTTGCATTTACTTTGTTAAAAAGTTTTTGTATTTGATTTGAGAATGGAGCCATTTATTTAATTTTATATTTGGATTGCTTGTTGCTAATATATATAAGTACAATTGATATTTTCATTTAATCTTATATCCTGCTGACTTCTTATTCTCATTTATTAGTTCTAGAATTTTTTTATTCAGACTATTTGTTTTTATTTGAAAGTGCATCTTTAATTTTTTAATGTTTTTAATTTGAATAAATGCATTAAGAAATAGTTTATTTTCTAAATGCTAAAAAGAATAACTTAGATTATTAATGAAGAGTATACTATTCAGTTCTTAATTAATTTGGTGACTTAGACCTGTTCATATCATCATTTTATGCTGATTTTTAAGTGTTGAAAGAGTTATTGGGAAAGTTTATATAGTTAGAGGTTACATGATATTTAAATGGATAGATAAAATATAAGAAAAATATATCATGACGTGAATATTACAACAAATACATATGTATGAGTTCAAAGAAGACAGTTAACTCTACAGGTGTTAGAAAAAGTCAGGTACAAAGTATAGGAAGTAAAAAAGTATTTTGCAAAAGAGTGTTTATAATGCTTTCTAAGTAGATATGAATCTACATATAAATGCATTGAAAATGGAACAATAGAAAATCAATTGCACAGTGGTGATCACATCTGAAAGGTTGTATAAATAATAAACAGTGATTAGGCATGGGAAGGCTGTAGCTTAGGAAGTTGGAAGACTTTTATAATTATATATGATTCTTTATATTTAAAAATGTAAGTATATTAATTATTTTGTAGTAATAGTTTTAAAAATTAGAGAAATAAAAAATGAAGGAATATTTATCTGGGTGTCTTAACCTGGGCCCTATTATGAAGAATTTCATCTAGAAATCCTAGTTGTATCATATGATGTAGTCAAATTTAGGAATATGCACAATCTTTTAAAGGACAATCAAAATATCTGATGTTCATTTAAGGAATTAATGGGAAGTTGAATGGATGGAGAGTATTGAAAAGAATCTTGAATGACATACCAAGGAGTTTAGAATTCTTAATGCATGCAGTTAAAATCTATTGAAGTTATTTGAGTAGGAAAATTAGAAGGATTTCATCATAGTTGGTCTCTATGAAAAATAGTATTGACACAGTTTTGTAAAAATTAATACAGTATTTTGCTAGCAGATTAATAGGGTTAAGGGACAGATGAGGGTAGAGAAATCAATTACTCTAGGCCAGAAATGATGTGATTAGGGTTGATGTAGACAAACAACAAGTGTCAAAGAAGAAAGAAGACAGTGTAGAGGACACTCAGTAAAAGCCATTGTGGTAAGCACTTTATACATTTCATTCATTTATTTCTTTACCAAATTTGTATTGAGCCCCTATTATGGGAGCAGCATTATTTTGGACTCAGTAGTATGTAATACTGACAAAGGTTCTGCTTTCATGAAGTTTATGGAAAGATACAGGAAATGAATGCGTAAGCCAAACTCCTCACATCTCCACCCCAAAATAAAACAACCATAATATGCCAGATAATTTTAATTTCTAAATAAAATGTTAACAGAGGAGGAAAGGTGTAGAGAGCTGCACTACTTTAGCTAGGGTGGATGAGGAAGGACTTTCTGAAAAATATTTATTCTTTTTTATATTCTTTGACTTGTAAAGGTATTACTATTACTTCACAGATGAAAACAAAATATGGTAAGTTTTAGGAACTTACCCAGTGTCAGACTTCAAGGCTGTTTTGGTTTTGTAGTACTACATACAATCTTTGCAAATGATAGAGAGTGCAAAGATTTGACAAGATTTTTTTTAACAGATTAAGTAACTTGCAGGGATGAATATGAATTTATAATCCCAGATATAGAACCTTTTTCTGAGAAAATATTTGACAAAGGAGAAATAATGGTCACTGTAGGAAATAGGATTAATAAATCTCTTTATGTGAGATGATACTAACTTCAACATATTTTTTAATTGAGGGAAATAAATTTTAATTAAAAGTATTGAGCCTTGGCCTGTTGGCTCAGTGGTAGGGTGTTGGCCTGATGTGTAGATGTCCCTGGTTTATTCCTGGTCAGGGCACACAGGAGAAGCACCCATCTTCTTCTCAACCCCTCCCCCTCTCACCTCTCTCTCTCTGTCTCTATCTCTCTTCCCTTCTTGCAGCCATGGCTCAATTGGAGTGAGTTGGCCCAAGGCATTGAAGATGGCTCCATGGCCTCTGCCTCAGGTGCTAAGAAGAGCTTGGTTGCTGAGCAACAAAACAATATTCCAGATGGGCAGAGCATCGCCCCCAAGTGGGCTTGCCAGGTGGATCTCTGTCCGGGCACATGTGGGAGTCTGTCTCTGCCTCCTCTCCTCTCACTGAATTAAAAAAAAAAAGAAAACAAATAGAGACAATGATTGAATAAAAAAAATAATTGTGTATGAAATTTGAAGGAAAGGCCTAAAAAACAGAGTAAACCTTGAAGTAATATAGGTATACCAAATTCTGGCAGAACTTGTGTGAATTATAGAGAGTTAAAGAAATCTATTTGAATAACTTTTCTGTTTACCTATGCATTTCTATTTACTTTTGCTTATAAGCAATATTCTTTTCATAAGGTTATCCTTTGACTAATGAAAGATTTTTCTTTAGTTTATAGCAATATAAACAAATACTTGAGAAGGAATAAACAGCAGTTTATGAGGATGTACTTTTATTTAGTTATTGCACTTGTTATTAACATAAGAATATTATGAAAACTGAAAATATTTGTGAACCTTATAATAGTTCATGTAATACTCTCAATATATATTGTTCATTTATCTGGAGGGCATGGATGTAGAAATTTAAAAAGTCTATGTTCACTATAAAGGGAACAAATTTATAGTCTGATTCAAACTTGTGCTAATGACACAATAAAATTATCAAGAAGGATTCCATTAATTCTTCACGGAGACATTTAATGATTTATAGACCTTTGTTTTGGGGTCTAGTTGGAAAATATATTTTGAAGAAAAGGAAAAACACAGGCTCTTCTTCACTATATTGAATCAAAGTAACTAAAAATTTGAAGTGCTTAGTTAGCATACAATAGAAGGATATATGTATAAATAATTTTATTATGTATACATAAAATATTTAAGATGGGAATGATCTCTTTGATAGAAACAAAAGGCAAAGCCACCTGAGAGACTTCTATCACCAAACTAGATCACAAGACTACCACTAGATAAAAGGAAATCTAGTATGTTGAATACTTTTAATGGCATATTGACTTTAAACAAAACCGACATTCTGTTAATAAGGAAGAAGGGAAGATAGATTTTTAGAAGACAGTTAACACTTTCTGTTAAACAGTGAAAAATAAATGAAAAATGCAGTACAGCATTGATATTTCAAGGAGAAGTTTTTAGTTCAAACATTTAGCATGCAATTTGTTCTTTATTCCATTGTGTCAAAAGGAAAATAAAAATACTTATATACAATATAGTATTAACAAATACATTCTTTTAAAAAACTTAATGCTTGAAATAATAGAATGATATAGATTAATGTTTGTAAAATTTTAAGTTTTTACTTTCCAAAAAATAAAGATAAAAAAATATAGCCTGAATATAATATAAAAGGTCATATAAAATGTGAAAAGTAAAACTATATTTATAAAAATTCACAATATAGGTACATTTATGAATATTATTGAATTACAAATAAATGTAAATAAATTATAAACAGGTATAAAAAATCAAAATTAAAATGTTTATTAATTTATTAGCATGATCAAGTCCAAAAATGAAAATAATATAGAAAAATGAAAAAGTGCTAAGTAAATATTATTAAGTTGAATAAACAAAGGACCTTTTACATTAGTCATGATGTAGACTTCTGCGAACAAATCATTAAGTGGCATTAATACGTTCTCTTTCAAGGGATATAAATATAACTGCTGCAGTAAAGATTTTTTTTGCACATTAGTGTACAAAATGTTATTATACAAACACATGTGAAAAATATATTTGGAAATATGAAACTAGATAGAAAATATTTCAGTGATAGAGAAACATAAAATCTTTATCTCAGTAAATTATTTTGTTAAATATGGATACAGGGTTTTACTTCTGGGATGATAGAGTGGATGCACCTCTCACAATGTAAAATCTCAATTTTCTGGACATTATATGCATTATTAAATTATTATGTTATATAAATTATATAATTTTTTTGGACTTTATATACAAAACAAACCTAACAAAGATCGTGAGTGGGAAAAATCAGAGGCTGCTTGGCTAGGACAATCAGAACCTGAGGAATTATACAGTAGTGATTGAAGTGAGCTGCCTGTTTTGCATATATATATATATATATATATATATATATATATATATATATATATATATATATATCTCCTATACCTCCTAAAATTGAAGCTTAAGAAGCCAGTAGCCCAGAAAGGTCAATGTGTACAAACAAATAAGATACTAAAAATACTAACAGAAGCCTTTTCTCTCCTAAAGGGGAAAAAAATGTTCAGTTTAGTAAGATAGATAACTTTTAGATAATAATCACCATGATCAAGTGGTATTACTGGTATGAAAGAATAGTTGAACAACTATAAATCAATATATTTGATAAACCACAATAATAAAATGAAGACAAATTACATGATCATTTCAATAAATGTATAAGAAACTTTTGACAAAATTCAACATGCATTCATGATAAAAACTTTTAATGCATTGGATATAGAGGGAACATAGTTGAGCATAGTAAAGGCCATATATGATAAGCTGGCAGCTAACATCATACTCAACAGGGAAAATTTAAAACTGTTTCTTCTAAGATCAGAAACAAGACAAAGATGCCTACTCTCACCACTTTTATTTAGCATAGTATTGGAAATCCTAGCCTGAGCAATGAGGAAAGGAAAAAAAAAAGTGTCCAAATCAGAAAGAAAATAGTAAAACGGTCTTAATTTCAAGATAACATTATATATAAAAATATTAAAGAAACCATCAAAAGACTCTTAAATCTATTAAATTCAGCAGAGTTGCAGGATACAAAATCAATATTAAAAATCAGTTTTATTTCTTTTAATTAACAATGAACTATCAGAAAGTAATTTAAGAAAGAGTCCCATGTACAATTGCATAAAAAAAGACTGAAATACTTAAAAATTAATTAAATCCAGAAACTGAAAGATTTGTACACTGGAAACTATAAACCATGGGTGAAAAAAATTGGAGAATAAAGATATTTCCTTCCCATGAATTGGGTGGACAAATATTGTTAAAATAACCATGCTACCAAAAGTAATCTGCAGATTCAATGAAATTCTTATCAGAATTCTAATGGCATTTTTCACAGAAATAGAAAAAATATACTTAATCTTACCATTTTTCTTGGGACCATCCAAATATCCAAATAGCCAAAATGACTTCAAGGAGAAACATATCTAGAGGCATCAAATCTGTCTTCAAACTATATTACAAACTTCTGATGATCAAAAGAGTATGGCTTTGGCATAAGAACAGAAACATACATTAATTGAATAGACTAGAGAGCCCATAAATAAACTCATACACATAAGTTCAATTAACTTACAGCAAAGGAGACAAGAATATACATGAGGCCTGACCAGGTGGTGGTTCAGTGGATAGAGCGTTGGACTGGGATGCGGAAGACCCAGGTTCAATACCCCGAGGTCGCCAGCTTGAGCATGGGCCCATTTGGCTTGAGCAAAAGCTCACCAGCTTGGACCCAAAGTCGATGGCTCCAGCAAGGGGTTGCTTGGTCTGCTGAAGGCTCGGGGTCAAGGCACATGTGAGAAAGCAATCAATGAACAACTAAGGTGTCACAACGGCAACGAAAAACTGATGATTGATGCTTCATACCTCTCTCCATTCCTGTCTGTCGATCTCTATCTGTCCCTCTCTGACTCATGAGGAAAATAGAGTTTCTTTAATAAATTGGAAAAACTGGATAAAGCACCTGAAAGGAAACTAGACCCCTATGTACACCATACATAAAATTAACTCAAAATACATTAAAATTTGAAAGTATCCCCTGAAACAACTAAACTCCTAGAAAAAAATGTAAGGGTAAAAACTCCATGACATCAGTTTTAGCAATGATTTTGTTTCTGAATTTGACACCAAAAGCACAAGTATGACTATATCAAATTTAAAAGCATTTTTACAGCAAAGCAAACCAACAACAAATGTAAAGAAAACTACATAATGAGAGAAAATACTGGCAAATCATATATCTTATAAGTCACAGCACTGTCTTATGTAGTTTTATTGTATATGGAAGAAATATTTTAGAAAATTTTAGTCAGGAGAGAGCACCCATGTAAAAGGACATGAAGTTTGTACATTTCACTTGAACCAGTAAATTGGTAGTATTAGTTGATTGTGAAAATTTATATGTATAAATTATCTATAATGTATGTAAATTATATATATATAAACCAATTAGAAAACTCTACATAATGATACACAAAAACACTATAAAAATCAAAATGGAATTCTAGGAATCCTTAGTAGTGGAAAAGTAAGAATAAGTAAAGAAATAAAGAGTAGAGAAAACTAACAGAAAAAAAAATATGAAACAAATTAGCAGACTTATTTTATAGCCTATCAGTAATTACATTAAAATTTACATTAAATTATGTGGCTTAAATATACCAGTTAAAAGACATATTGGTAAAGTGGATTTAAAAACATGACCCAACTAAATGCTGCCTACAAGAAACTCATTTCAAATACAGTATAATGATATAGGTAGGTTGGAAATAAAGGGATGGTGAAAGATATACCAAAATTAATCAAAGGAAAACAGGAGTGAGTGGTATCTACTATAGGATAAAGTATAAACTTCAGAGCAAAGAAAATTAAAGGCAGAAAGTGACATTATGTAGTGATAAGAGGTTAAACCACTAAGATGACTCTAATTTTAAATGTGAATGCACAAAACAACAGAGCTACGGAATATGTGGAGCCAAAACTGATAAAACTGAAATAAAAAATAGAGAAATACATTATTATAGTTGAAGACATCAAAACCCCTTTTTCAAAAATTAGTACAACTAGAAAGTAAGTCAGTAAAAAATTCAGCAACCTCATCTATCAACAGAATTTAAGTGACATTTGTGGAACTCTCCTGCCAGCAACAGTAAAGTAAACATTCTATTTAAGTATCTATGAAACATATGTAGGCCAATCCTGG
This sequence comes from Rhynchonycteris naso, assembly GCA_037038555.1. Lineage (NCBI taxonomy): Eukaryota > Metazoa > Chordata > Mammalia > Chiroptera > Emballonuridae > Rhynchonycteris > Rhynchonycteris naso. The sequence continues at coordinate 174,117,317 of CM072997.1, forward strand.
TTAAAGAAACAAATCACAACAAATTTAAAATAATTAAATTATATAGAGTGTGTTATCTGACTATAGAAAGATAAGAGGAAAATCTCCACACTTGCAAACTAATCATGACACTTATAATAAATCCATAGGTCAAATATGAATATCAAAGGATATTTAAAAAGTATGTTTCCTGAAATAAATGAAAAATATTGGATACCAAAATTTGTGGGACACAGCTAAAGCAATGCTGATAGGTAAATTTATAGCATTTAATACATATATGAGGAAAGAGGAAAAGCCTCAGATTAATGGTTTACGACTGCCCCCCCCATGAGAATTTAGAAAAAAGAGTAAAATGAACCTAAATACGTAATAGAAAGGAATTTATAAAGAGCATATATTAGTGAAATCCTAAACACAAAAGTTGAGAAAATTAGCAAAACAAAGGTCTGATTCTTTTAAAAGATCATTATAATTGACAAACCTCCAGTGAGACAGATTTAAAAAAAGGAGAAGCAACAAATTACCAGTATGAGGAGCAAAGCAAAGCATGTCGGTAGAACCCTGAAGACATTAAAGCATAAGAACATCAAAAATCTTTCAGTGCTCTCTCTGTAAAAGACCCTGATAAGAGGATTAAAGCATAATTGATAGAGTTGGGGATAGTATTTGGAAATGAATATTTAACAATGATAATAGTTCATTTGAGTGGTGGACATTTGAGTACAGTTTTAATTCTTGTTTTAGCTTTTTTAAAAATTTCTATACGATTATATTATTATGATTTTAAAATTTAAGCCATTTTACTTCTGGGAATATATCCAAAGAAACCTGAATCACTAATTTGAAAGAATACATGCACCCCTATGTTTATTGCAGCAGTATTTGCAATAACCAATATTTGGAAGCAGCCCATGTGTCCATCAGTAGATGAGTGAGTAAAAATAGGTAGTACATATACACAATGGACTACTATATTGTCATAAAAAAAAAAGAAAATCTTTCCTTTTGCAACAGCATGGATGGACCAGAAGTCTATTATGCTAAGTGAAATAAGCCAGTCAGAGAAAGACAGATGCCAAATGATTTCACTCATATGTAGAATCTAACAAACACACTAAACTGATGAATGAAATAGCATCAGACTCATAGATATGGAGAGCAGATTTACAACTATGAGAGAGCCTGAGGGCTGGGGGGCTGGGTGAGAAAGGTGAAAGGATTAAGCAAAGAAAAAAAGCCTTGTAGACACGATAACAGTGTGGGGATTGCAGGAGGGGATGGGGAGGTGGAAGAGGGTAGAGATGGAATGGTTGGTGATGAAGGGAGACATGACTTGGATTGGTGAACACACAATGCAATATACAGATGATGTAGTAGAGAACTGTACACATGAAGTCAAATTTTATTAACCAATGTCAGCCCAATAAATTCAATAATTTTTTAAAAATTTTATTTTAAATTATTTAATGGTGATTGATTCAAGTGAATTTTTTTAAACATGAAAATTGACTGTAGTGAGTTCCCAAAATGTTTACGCAGTTGATCTTTAAAATACTGATTTACAATTATACATAATCTTAGAAGCTAATGTGGGGAGTTTCACATAGATTCTCACCATTTCACATGACTATTAAAGTGAATATATTATGAATATAATATACTTTCTGATGGAATAAAAGCAGTATGTATATTATAATATACATGTATATTGAAATAAACATGGTCCTGACCAGTTAGCTTACTCAGCTAAGAGTGTCATCCCCAAACGACAAGATTGCGGGTTGATCTTCAGTCAGAGCACACATGGGAAGCAACCAATGAATGCACAACTCAGTGGAACAACAGATGAATTATTCCCTTCCCTCTCCCCTCTCTCTCCTTTCTCTCTATCTCTAAAAATCAATCATCAATTTTAAAAAAGTTAAGCTCTGGCTAGATAGCTTGGTTTGAGTATTGTCCAGAAGCGCAGAGGTTGCTGGTTCCATCCTCCATCAGGGCAAATACGGAAACAGTTCGATGTTCCTGACTCATCTCTCCCACTGTCTCTTAAAAAGAAAAAGAAAAGAAAAGAAAGAAAGAAAGAACAGATAGAAAAGAAAAAAGAAACACGTGAGATTAGTATGATCATCCTTTTTCAAATCTGAAAAAAATATATGTCAAATTAGAAAATAATCACACATGGAGTACAAAAGGATAGACCTTAGGGATGATATACATATAAAAGGCATGAGAATAGGAAGAATGAAAAAAAAATAAGTGAAAATAAATATGTTTAGAATATTAAATTGATTTGGGTTTTGTGTAATTATATGCAGTATGAATCGAATATAGGTTACATGTTTTTTTCAACTATGCTTTTTTACTAGAATACATGTGTTGGGCAGATAAAATATATTATGCTCACTTTGTTAAAGATGGCACTGCCCATGTGGAAGCCTGTCTCCCAGGTTATGATATTAGTTGCCCTGCCCTTCCTGCTTGGGATTGGTGTGAATGTATTAATGTATGTTGGGGGAGGGCTTTTGCGCCAAAAGGTTTTAAAGAGAAGAGGGATTACGTTTTAGGAGGAGAGCAGAGAGGAGAACAGACAAAGGCCATGTAGAGGAGGCCAGTAGAAGCAGCCAAGATGGTGGAGTGCTAAGTGAGAAGCCAGTTTGTGCAGAGTTTGTGCAGGGAGAAGGAAGGAGATGAGGAACAGAGGTGAATAAGTCTGCTGAGCTAGAAACCTTTGATTCTAGGAAACTCAGATAAGTCAGTGGCTTTGTGAGCACTGAATGAGTGGGTTTTGGAGCCCAGTGTGTGTTTTTACTTGCCCACTGGGTGCAAGCTAGGATTAAAGCTGATGGCCCACCAGTTTTTGGCTCCATTGTTTCATTACCGACTGTCTGAATCTAATGTGAACCACATGAGCCAGGTGGCTGTGATGATGGCCTTGGCTAATGGCTTTACATATTGTTTTTCACATGAGCTATATTACAAAAGTCTTTAATATTTTTTTTTTTTTAAAAAAACATATTACAAACTGGTTTAAGTGTTTTATTTATTTATTTTTTTTTTACAGGGACAGAGAGAGAGTCAGAGAGAGGGATAGATAGGGACAGACAGACAGGAACAGAGAGAAGTGAGAAGCATCAATCATTAGTTTTTTGTTGCCGTTGCGACACCATAGTTGTTCATTGATTGCTTTCTCACATGTGCGGACCTTCAGCAGACCAAGCCACCACTTGCTGGAGCCAGTGACCTTGGGTCCAAGCTGGCGAGCTTTTGCTCAAGCCAGATGGGCCCGTGCTCAAGCTGGTGACCCCCCGGTCTCGAACCTGGGTCTTCTGCATCCAGTCCAATGCTCTATCCACTGCACCACCGCCTGGTCAGGCGAAAGTCTTTAATATTTATTTTTTTGAAAATGCCTCATCATGTTTTATACCAGGGTTAACAATAGCCCCATTTTTATTTTAGGGTTACATAGCATAGATATTTTATTATTCTACTATTTCTTTAGTTGATTATAATAGTTGTTTGCCCAAGCATATATTGTTCTTTATCAAACATTTACTATATGGTATTTTAATTATTTTTATTATATTGAAAATATTAATACTAATTATCTTGTAGTTATTTCTTAATTTTACATAAGTTTGGATAAATTGCTTAGTACATTACTTTAGACTGTTTTTTTGAGTATCAAATATGATGAGGTATATAGGTTCTGTGTAAACTCTGAAAACTATGTATTATTTTAAGTATTTTGTGAAACTGCTGCAGATAACATTTCTTGGATGCTTGAAATGTTTCTGCCACCATTCTAAGTGTTTTAAAAATATTCCTTCATAACAATCCAATGAGGCAATACTATTGGTATCTCTATCTTACAGATGATGAACCTTGGACAGACAGGTTCCTTACCGTAAATCACGTTGCTAGCAGGTAGTAGATCTGGTATTTAAATCTGGCCATCATTACTCTAGAGGAGGAAATATATTACTTGTTCTTTATAAAGAGCATATTTTCATTTGTCCTCAGATATCAAATGGTTTATGGCATTTGTACAAGTGTACCATGATAGCTTTATTGTCATTTCACAGAATAATTGTTTTAGGACATCAGAAAGCCAGAGTGTGTCTGGGTTACTTGTTCTCTGGCAGAGACACTAACCCTGCTTGTGGATGAAGATAAGAGAAGGTATTATTCATGCCTTGGTGAGAAGCAGGACCCTTTGCTTTAAACTGTAGTGAATTTAATGGTTCTCTCCTGGTGAGAACTGCAGAATCTGACCAGGGCCTTTTAAGCCTAGTCATCTAAGCTCCCCATTATATTCATTCTTCTTCACTTCTTACTTGTGAACTCAAATTCCCTGCCCCTAACCTACGGTAGGGGAGGAAAAACAATTTTCCCTCTACCTTTCTGAGTTCTTGGCTGAGACCCTTGTCAAAAGACAGATTAACAAGAGAAAAACAGAAGTTTATTAACATCTATGTACATAGCCGAAACCCAGAGGAAAATGAGTAACTCCCTGAGGTGGCTTAGAATTCATGCTTAAACAAAGGGGAGAGAGATGTAAGCTTTTTAGGAGAGGAAATGATTTTTCGAAAAGATGAATAATTGACCCTTAAAAGAACATATGGGGAATTTGTGACATAATTCATCTGGGTGTTGTGGTCTCTCCTAAAATCTGCTTTTATGTAATTTACTCACCTTTAATAAAAGTCCATCTTCCCTGATTGGTGAAACTCCTGGTGAAGGAATTTATTTTGAATGCCTTTTGGGAGATCTGTCTTAAGGCAGATAAGGGACATTTAGAGAAAGCCCCTCTCTGCTTTTGCTTATTTTCAAGGGTCTATCACTGTAATTAATATGCCACAGTGCATATTTTGGAATGGCATGTTTTGAACTCCTACAATCATATTTTGAGATGGCATGAAGTAGCACTAAGCTGCAAGACTTTGTGATTTTTTTCTAGCAGTGCATAGCTGATTAGGTGTATAAGTGAAAATGTGTGTGTTTTTAACATAATGGGTTTGGTAATTTTCAGGGTAGCTTCCTTAGGGAAGAATCTTTACATTCAAAACATAATTAAAATGGCTTTATTACTAGCCAAATGATCAATAAGATATAGAAAGTCTGTTTACAAATCTAAACATTTTCAGGAACAGAGATTTTGGAGTTAATTTCTTTAAAGGCAGTAAACAATATTTTTCCCTAAAAGAATGTTGTTGGGCTGATAAGATATATTATGCTCACTTTGTTAAAGATGGCGCTACCCACGTGGAAGCCCATCACCCAGGTGATATTAGTTGCCCTTATGCTTGGGATGGGTGTAGTTATATTATTGTGTGGGGGGGGGGACAGGCTGTAAGAAGGCAGGGTCATTATAGCCAAAGGCTTAGTTTTAAAGACTAAGCTTTTTCCCCATACCCTTGACTGGTTGCATGAGGTAGGGTGGTGCACTATCATGAGGAATTCCATTATGTCTCAGATAAGTGGCTTTGTATCAGAGACTTTCTTATTTGTAGATTGGCTTAAAGGTTTGGATTTCTACACTATAAAGTGGGGCAGACCCAGAACTTGCTCTCTCTCGGTTCCTGAGGTTAGCATTAGAGAGGAGAGTAGAGAAAGGCCAAGTGGAGGGAGGTCAGGAGAAGCAGCCAATATGGTAGAATGCTGGGGGAGAAGCCAGTTTGTGCAGAGTTTGTGCGGAGAGGAGATGGGGAACAGAGGTGAATAAGACTGGTGAGCTAGAAGCCTTTGATTCTAGGAAACTCGGATAAGTCAGTAGCTTTGTGAGCACTGAATGTATGGGTTTTGGAGCCCAGTGTGCATTTTTACTTGCCCGTCAGGTGCAAGCTAGGATTAAAGATGATGTGCCACCAGTTCTTGGCTCCGTTGTTTCATTACCAACTGTCTGAATCTGATGCGAACCTGCATGGGCCAGGTGGCTGTGATGGTGGCTGTGGCCACTGGCTTTACAAATGTGCTGTGTTCCCATAAAAGTATCCAACATTGTAGTTAAGCTATAACAACATTTTAAATTACTGTAAATTATTTTATGGATCCAAGTTGTCAATTTCCTTGATGGGAATCTACAAAATACTCTTAGAGTTTTGCTAGGTACCTATTCATGTCACTCCTTTTGGAGCTCAAGATGATTATGGACAAATTTGTATTTATGATGTCAGAATGGGAGAAGAATCTAGAATGGAGAAAGTTGTCATCACGGATCCTGCATTCCTTGAGAATATTGAAATTATTTGGTGCTACTAATCCTTCATTTTCTGATCTATAAAATATACATAAAATTGTATATTATTCAACTGCTGTGCCTTTATGTCACCTGTGAATGTTTTAGTAGTTGTTTTTTCTTACCATTAGACTACCAATTTTAAAATGTCTTTTGGAAATACTTTTGTATAATATAATTGTCAAACATATTTTCTTTTTACAGGGGTCAACCTATGAGGATCATATTAATAATATCAAAGATATTATTTCAAAAATTAATGAAATTCTGGCTCATAATTCACCAGTTTTGATTGTTCAAAGATGGATTCGTGGTTTCCTAGTTAGAAAAAGTTTGAGGTATGTTTCATTTTCTCTGCTATTTGAATATTAAAATAAGAAACTCAATGATAAAAATATTTCTCCAATAATTATATTTTCTTGCATTCCCTATCAAAATGATGTTTTATAAATGACTTAATCTAGTTTTACCACAGCTTTTTTTTTTTTTTTTTTTTTTTTTTTACAGGGGCAGAGAGAGAGTCAGAGAGAGGGATAGGTAGGGACAGACAGACAGACAGGAACAGAGATAAATGAGAAGCATCAATCATTAATTTTTTCGTTGCTGTTGCAACACCACAGTTGTTCATTGATTGCTTTCTCACACATGCCTTGACTGCGGGCCTTTAGCAAACTGAGACACCCCTTGTTGGAGCCAGTGACCTTGGGTCCAAGCTGGCAAACTTTTGTTCAAGCCAGATGGGCCTGCGCTCAAGCTGGCGAGCTCGGGGTCTTGAACCTGGATCTTCTGCATCCCAGTCCGATGCTCTATCCACTGCGCCACCGCCTGGTCAGGCATGACTTGATCTAGTTTTAAAGAAAACACCACAGACTCTATAATAATATCTTACAATATTTGGCACAATAAAATTTGATACTTTTATTTTTTCTTTTAAATTGAACATATTTATTACTAATAAAGTTTTTATTAATCACTGCTTAAGTAATTCTATCAGTTTTTTCTATTAAACTTAGACATCAATCAAAAACATACATTGAATTTCTCTCATATAATAAGAAGTGGAAATATAAGCTATGTAACATATAGTAGGATGCAATAGAAATATGAACCATGAAATATGTATGAGGATTTTATATTTTATTTGAATGTGAAGATATTTTGGTGAAACATCTGCTACCATATCCATCTACATTATCTTTTGTTTAATTGTGTTTTCTCTCTCTGCTTTCTTTGCATTCCTTTCTAGTAGCTGACATTTGCAAATATAGGAACACTTTTCTTGGCAAAATCTCTGAACACTGAACTTGAGGAGGGAAGAAAGATAGAATACACTGTCATTACTTTATATATACTAGGTATGACAATCATCAAACATGAATAAGTAAATGAACATTTTTATGTAGCTTATTTTTAGATGCTAAAGGATAGAGTGCAGAAGATAGAAATAAAATTTGGCCCTGAAATATAAGTATGATTAAAATTGTTCTAGTTTGGGCAATGGACAGTGTCTGAGAAAGCCAGATTAAGAATTTTCACTGAAATGATATTTAGCGTTCGACAGTAAGCAGGAAACACACTCTCTTGCATCAGCCTGTGTGACAAAATCTTAGATGGCAGTTGTCCAGACAGAGATAACTATGAGGGTCAAGGAGCCAAACTGGCCATAATACAGTGCCAGCAATTTCTCAAGAAGAGGAGCCATACACTTTTAAATCAAGGTCAAAGTATGAGAAAAAGTGAGCTCACAAGTGGGGACAAATAAAATGTTGTGCACTAAAAGGTGGAAGTGGATCAGGCAGCTGCTGACAGGTGCATATGTATTTAAAATATTACTTCTGTCTCATTTCTTTAAATATAGTGAATTTTATATGAAGTAAACATCTAACTAAAGGTACTGGGTCTTTAGTTTATGCCCCTAGGATTGATTTTTTCACTCTTAGAATCAAGATTTTTCTGTGATACTGATGTAACTTGAGATAAAAACCTTGTGTGTGGAAACAATATCTGAAAATTCAGCATACATGAACAAAATTTAAATTAGCTTTGTGGGAAGACATGTCACTAATAAAAATAAATTAATGGTCTAATGCAGATCAATTTGAATTATTTGTCTCTTTAATACGCTGTTCCGTTAGACACATTACTTACCTACCCTGAGCGTAAGTTTCTGCCTGTGTTAAGTGGTAGAGAGCAGGGGCTAATTAATGGCAGTAGTCATTTTGCTGTTTGTTGTGGGAATTGAGAGCATGAACATAAAGTACATAACACCTGAAAAATATGGATATTACATTTTTATTAGCTATTATTTCTTAGAAATTCTTTTGTTGTTATACATTGTGCTCTCTGCATCATTTGACTCCATGGGAAACTTTTCTTTGGTTTTTCTCCTTTTCCCCCACCCTTTATTTAAGTGAGAGGAGGGGTGATAGTAAGATAGACTACTGCATGTTTCTGGACCAGGATTCACCTGGCAATCCCTGCCTGGGGCCGATGAGCTGCAATCTGGGGCCAATGCTTACACCTGAGGAATTTTTAGTGCCTGAGTCAGAAGCTTCACAAAGCCATTCTCAGTGCCTTGGGCCAATGTGCTGAATCAGCCTAGGCATGGCTGTGGGAGGGAAAGAGATAGAAGGGGAAGAGGTGGTGTTGGTCAAATAAGTTTGTAAATATATATGTGTTTGCTTGCTTATAGTTTGCATTGGGTGTGGGAGACAGGCTGTAAGCAGGCAGGGTCATTATAGCCTAAGGCTTAGTTTTAAGACTAAACATTTCCCACCCTTTTAATACTAAGATCTTTTCAAAACTAAGCTTTTCCCCACACCCTTGACTGTTGCATAATGTGGGGTAGTGCACTCTCATGAGGAATCCCATTATGCCTCAGATAAGTGACTTTGTATCAGAGACTTTCTTGTTTGTATCTTGGACTAAAGGTTTTGATTTCTATACTATAAAATGGGGCAGAGGAGCCCATGTTGGAGGAGAGCAGAGAAAAGTCACATGGAGGGGAGAAGAGGCAGCCAAGATGGTGGAGTGCTGAAGGGGAAGCCAGTTTGTGCAGAGAGAAGGAGATGGGGAGCAGAGTTGAAGAAGGCTGGTGAGGTAGAAACCTCTAATTTTAGGAAACTCACATAAGATAGTGGCTTTGGGAGCCCTGAATGGAAAGGGAAGTGTTTTCTGACTGTGTGTATTTCTTGCCTGCTGGGTGCATGCTAGGATTAAATGTAATAGCCCACCAGTTCTTGGCTCCATTGTTTCATTACTGTCTGTCCGAATCAAATGCGAACCTGCACGGGCCAGGCGGCTGTGATGGTGGCCATGGCTACTGGCTTTACATTTGGCATAGTCTGTGGCAGGATTCAGTACAGATCGGTATGGAGCCACCACCACCTTTGAGCAGTGGAGTAGAGTACTCCCTGCTGTTACAGTTCTCCATTGCTGTCCTTTTGGGGGCCATAAGCTGTCTGACTTTTACAACCATGTGTGAGGAAACTGAGAGCTCTGTGGAAGAAGCTGCCTGGGACCTGCAAACTGAGCAGTGGAACAAGCTTGAGCAAATGTGGGAGAAAGAGATGCCGACCCTGGAGCTGGAGCAAACACCAGAGGAGGCTGACCAGGTTCATGAGATTCGCTTGGAGATGGAGCAGCCATTGGAGAAGGAATCACAGGTTTATGAGTTGCAGATTGCCCTGGATGTTGTGGAAAGCCAGCAGCAGTGGTAGGATGGTGCGGGGGCTGCAAAACCCGTGGAATAGAAGGTGGTGGCTGCCTAGGGCTTAAGCCCAGCAGCAGGAGCTGATGTTTTTAGTTCCTCATTGGAAGATGAGGAGAATTGGGCTGCAACCCGCAATCTCCAGAAGATGGGAGCCCAGCAGCAAGGAGTACCTACTACGCCCCTGGTAGGTCTGCAGTTTTGGGACATAAGGGTGGATGTCATCATTCTCTCCAGAGCAGAGTTGGAAATGCTGACTGCCATTGCCATTTGCTCCTCTTTGGGACAGTGTAAGACCCGAGAAGATGGCAGGGATGAGGGGGTTGGCTGAGACCCCATGTGCATGCACTGATTTCTGGACTACTACCAGAGTGGGCACTGGCTCCTTTGTTGGATGGACTTAAGGATTTTGGACAACGTGAAATATACCCTGATGGGTGTGGGGTCGACTTTGCTGGAGGCCCTCCTCCTTCCCCGGGAAGCTTTTCAAACAGCTAGAAAAAAGGCCAAGAACTTTTTGTGCTTTTGGCAGAGTGCTCAGAGATTGGGAAATGTACTTTTGTAATTGTTGAAATTGTATGATTTGTCATGTTGTTGTAATTTGTGAGTGTGCCTAATTCCCTTGTGCAGGAATACCTGTCTGTGCTTTAGATTGTGAAGTGAGCAAAAGGGGTGGAATATTGGTCAAATAAGTTTGTAAATATGATATATATGTTTGCTCACTTATAGTTTGCATTGGGTGTAGGAGACAGGCTGTAAGCAGGCAGGATTGTTATAGCCTGCTGTTTAGTTTTAAGACTAAGCACCCTTTTATTTTCCCACCCTTTTAATACTAAGATCTTTTCAAAACTAAGCTTATCCCCATACCCTTGTCCGCTGCATGATGTGGGGTGTGCATTCTCATGAGGAATCCCAGTATGCCTCAGATAAGTGACTTTGTATCAGAGATTTCCTTGTTTGTATATTGGATTAAAGGTTTTTATTTCTTCACTATAAAATGTGGCAGAGAAGCCCATGCTGGAGGAGAGCAGAGAAAGGCCATGTGGAGGAGAGGAGAGGCAGCCAAGATGGTAGAGTGCTGAAGAAGAAGCCAGTTTGTGCAGAGAGAAGGAGATGGGGAGCAGAGTTGAATAAGGCTGGTGAGGTAGAAACCTTTGATTCTAGGAAACTCAGATAAGACAATGCCTTTGGCAGCCGTGAATGGAAAGGGAAGTATTTTCCGACTGTGTGTATTTCTTACCTGCCGGTTGCAAGCTATGATTAAATGTAATAGCCCACCAGTTCTTGGCTTCATTGTTTCATTACCATCTGTCTGAATCAAATATGAACCTTCATGGGCCAGGCAGCTCTAGTTGTGTCTGCGGCTACTGGCTTTACAGGTGGAGAAGCAGATGTTGGCTTCTCCTGTATGCTCTGACCAGGAATCGAACCCTGGACTTTTACATGCCAGGCCGAAGCTTTCCCGCCTAGCCAACTGGCTAGGTCCAATATCAAAATTTGACAAGAAGATTACAATAAAAATCGCAGGCCTATCTCATGAATATACATATAAAAATCTTAAATATAAGTAAATTAGATGGTGATATATTAAGAAGCTTATACCCTGCAACAATCATACATTTCATTTAGATTAGATTGTCATTAGAAAATCAATCACATTGGCAGAATATGAGGATGGGGAGGATATTTCAGTCATTCCTTGTAGTCCTCCAGCCCACTGAGAACTACCAGTGTTGAATGGAAAAACTACTCAAGACACAAACTGATGTCAAGAGGAAGAAGGAGAGGCAGTCAAGGTAGCCAAACCTCCTGAATCTTCTTCTCCCTCAGCTTTTATTGATCAGAAGCAGAACAAAAGTAACAGGATTAAAGAGGAGGGAGATCAGATCATATGGGGAAAGAATGACTAATGTACTTCTTTCTGACATGGAGAAAGGGCTAAATTTGGTCAGTAAATTCTTTTTCTTTTGCTAATTAACAAGCACAAAGGAAGGGACAATTTAGAATGCTCTAGGGTAATTTCTTAAAAGCCTATTCACATGTACTCCTTTGTGTTTGCACAAAGGTCACTCACACAGCTTCTTGATGTTTGCATCTAAGAGACATTCACAATTAGGGCTTTTAACTAAAATTTCCCAATCCAAGTCATAAAGTATACAAGATTAGATGGGTGATTCTCTACGATTCCTCATTTTGTCCAGTAGCATAGCAGGGTAACTAAAATTTGTGCATATTTTGAATGAATGTGTCCTCATTTTTCAAGTTTCCAAGGTAACTGAGATTTGATCTTATTTGATGGGTAGAATTTCAAGATGGCTCAAATGATCTTTGCTCCCTGTTGTTACTCCCATGATTATGTTTTAATACATGGCAAAAGCCATTTTGTAAATGTTATTTTCTTACTCATCAGTTGATCTTAATATAGATTACCTTATTGGATCTAACCTAATCAAATGAACACATTAAAAACAGAATTTTCTCTGACTGGTAGCAATCAGGATATCACAGATAGTTTATGGCAGGGGGTATATTCTAATGAAAATGAGGGAATGTATAGAAAATATTGTGAGATTTCTAATTACCTTCTCTGCCAAGTGATAATTAGGCTTTTACCCTCTAGCCAGGAGGTTAGACACTTTCTTTCTGGAAAAACTGATTCTCAGAAGAAAAGCCCAGCCTGATCAGGTGATGGCACAGTGGGCAGAGCGTCGGACTGGGATGTAGAAGACCCAGATTTGAACCCCTGAGGTTGCCAGCTTGAGCGAAGGCTCATCTGGTTTGAGCACAGCTCATCAGCTTGAACCCAAGGTTGCTAGCTTGAATAAGGGGTCACTCAGTCTGCTGTAGCCCCCCAGGCAAGACACATATGAGAAAGCAATCAATGAACAACTAAGGTGCCGCAATGAAGAATTGATTCTTCTCATCTCTCTCCCTTTCTGTCTGTCTGTCCCTACCTGTGCCCCTCTCTCTCTGTCTCTGTCACACATCTGTCTCTGTCACACACATACACACATACACACACACACACACATACTCACACACAATAAAAAAATGAAAGAAAAGCCTGAGAGTTAAGAATCTTCCAATGAAACAGCAATCAGATCACCGTATATTAGAGCTAAGTTTATAATTATTCAAATACACAGTGATATTTAGTGTTAGACATGAACAGATATTAAGGATCACTAGATATTGATTAATGCCTCTAAAAGTATAGATTGAAACAAACAAACAAAAGAAATGCAGATTAAAAGGACAGTTTAAGGTTCTTTTTTTTCCTCTCTTATACTTGAACTATATTTTCATTGAGCCTGTAATTTTAGGCTGATAGATATTTTCTTTTAGTTCATTGAATATATTTTTGCTGTTATTTGGCTTTCATTGTTGCTGTTGAAAAGTCAAGCTAATTTTTTCTTTATAGGTTGTCTTTCTTTTCTCTCTTACTGCTTTTAAACATAAAATCTTTATGTTTGTTTTCTGAAGATGTTTACTTTGACAGTTCTAAGAATCAATTTTTTTATATTATCTAACTTGAGATTTGCTGGTATTTAGGGATTGTCTTACCCTTTATCAACGGATGATTTTCAATAATCATTTTATTAATAATCTCTCTATAACATTTTCACTTTGTTCTTCATTTTTCTCATAATGGTAAATTAACCTCTTTGCAGTGGTGGTCTCTAAGTATATCAATTGATAGACTGACTATAGCAGAAGTCAGGCTCACAGACCAATATGCATATATTTGGTAACACCCTTAGCTTGAGGTTTCTTTAATGTTCCTATGTCCTCTCTCTGTGGCATCAGGCCACATTAATGATGGTGGGGTTATACGGACTAGAGTTGTGGATGAGTGACTCAGGGTCTTCAACAGCCAGAAAGTGTTTGAAGCCAACACACTCTTGATTAATTGCAAAGATGCAGGAGCAAGTGTGCCTCTCCATAGCTGTATACTAACTGACAGCTAAGCTGTTCTGTATTATATTTGCACGTTTTGAGCAAAGCATGAATAGGGTTTTATTAGTTTACTGATAGATCTGGTGGAAGACACAACTGTTTTTCTGGAGATGATGTAGTGAGTGCTTTATGGATACTTTAAGATGTTATTTAATCCATTTTATAACTTTCTATCTATAAGTAATACTCTTTTTTTAAATCTTTATTCACCTATGTTTCATCTGTTCTATATAATGGGTTCTTCTGGTTACCAATGTACTTACTGTCTTTATGTAATATATCTCATAACTTTTGCCTATAGCTCAAACTTGCTTATTAAGTATCTATACTTGGCATCTTATAAGATATTTATTAGTTTCTCTCTTCCTTGAAAACATAATTGAATACTCTAAAATAATACAAAAATATAAACTTCAATACTTAACCTTTCTATATATATAACAATTATTTCTATTCTATAGCCCATCCTTTAGCTTAATCTTGAAATTAAATAATTTTTTCATAATGTATAATATGGTATTTAATCTAGCTATTAAATTTTGAATCTTAATTATAATATATCTCCTCACACATCAATGCATTATGTTTTATCTATGAGTTTTCCATATTTTTAGTGAGCATATTGGTTAGGGTATTTAGTCAGTCATACTTTAGAAAATTAAGTTTTGCCTTGAGATTTTACAAAGTGAGAGATGATTAAAGTTGATTAAATTGATCTCGTTTTCAGCATGAAAGTATATATTTATGAAAAAGATAATTGCCACATTTTTATCAATCTGCTCTCTAGTTAAAATTTAAAAAGGTTATTATTGAGCATCCATTATTATGTATTTTATATTCTTAAATTTTAATAAAATATTTCTCAATATTAAAAGTAAACTCACATAAATAGATTAGCTATTTGATTGGCTGTTATCAACGAGGCAGGTAATAGCAAGTGTTGGAGAGGCTATGGAGAAAAAGAAATGCTCATTCGCTGCTGGTGGGAATATAAACTGGTACAGTCATTATTAAAGACAGTATGGTGATTCCTCAAAAAATTAAGAATAGCACTACCATATGACCCAGCAATCTCCCTACTGGGCATCTAATCAAAATCAAAATCATTTGTATGCAAGGACACATACACCTCCTTGTTCATCACAGCATTTTTCACAGTGGCCTAAACATGGAGACAACTAAAGCATTCGCTAGAGGACTGGATAAAGAAGATGTGGTACATATATACTATGAAATACTACTCAGCCATGAGAAATGATATATTGCCATTTATAACAACATGAATGGAACTTGAGAACATTATACTAAGTAAAATAAGTAAATCTGAAGAAGCTAAAACTCTATGATTTCACATATAGATAGAATATAAAAATGAGAGTCATGGACACAGATAAAATTAAAGTGGTTACCGGGGAAGGGGAGAAGAGGTTTGGGGGGAGGGCAGTAAAGAGGGGCAAATAAACGGTTACAGAAAATGATTTGACTTTGGGTGATGGGCGCACAAAGAATCAGCAGTTCAAATGTTGTAGAGATGTTTACCTGAATCCTATATACTCTTATTGATCAATGTCACCCCATTAAATTTAATTTTCTAAATAAAATTATAAAAATAATTACTGATAATTATAGCAATGTTAATGAGCTATTGTGAAATATGTTATAATTGACAAGATTTACAACATGAAAAATTATATACATAAAATCTATGGTTCTCACTATCATTAGCATTTTTCTTGCCTCCTCTCCATTTAACTGTTTCCTATTATGTACAATGTGATTTAGGCTGATTGACCATATACCTCACACCCAGATGAGTCTTTTCTGTCATAAGGCAGTGTGCTTTATTAGGATGGCTTTGATTACTTTATGTTGATTGTTTTGATTACTTCTTATGGTTCACAGTAGATTATTTTAGGAAAGACATATAGTTAGCTGGAAATGGGTATAAATGAAAGCAAGGAAGGAAGAAAACATGACTTTTTGCCCAGATCTATAATTCAATTTGATGAAATATTTGTTAATTTGGGAATCAGTTTAGTAAAAAATATGGTTTGTTTACTGCAAGATAAATGTAGGAACCATAAATATGGAGAGGCAAGCTACTAGGAGAAATTAGTTCTTTCTATTAATTAGTTCTTCCATTTACTGTGTGATATAAGACAGAGTAAATCTCATCAGGAAGATATAGCCTTAGATTCAGTGATAGGACCATATAGAAATATCAATGGCACCCTAAGCAGAACCCAGATGAAAACACAAGTCTTAGTTGAGTCCTTCAGCAAGGGCAGAATATCATGTTTGTATGCTGGGAGATTTTTCTATATTCAAAAGGTTTGTTTATTTTAAGGGATGAGCAGCAAAAATACTGAGTGCTAAGTGTTTTGAGTTGAATAGATTGATAAACCTAAAGCTTCTCTAAAAATGTTGATTTTTTTCTTCAAAAATCTAGAATATCCAGTATTCCGAATTCTTAAGACATAGTGTTCTGCTATATTAACATCTCCCAGGCTAACATCCTTACAATTTGTCATCCCAGAAAGAGGATGCTGTGCAAGGAAGTACCTCCAAGGAAACTCAATGTAATGCTACCAGGGAACTCAATCTGCTACCCGGACAGAAAGTCCTGTTCTAGTTTAGCAGGATATAGTGTGTTACAGGTCCATCGCCACTTTATATTCCTCTGTAGTGACTCTGCATTTTATCTACATTTATAGATTGGGTAGGTAGGTTGGGGCTGGATAATTTATTATTTATTCAGATTTCTTGGACCATGAATTACCAAGGATCTTGAACTTAGACCTAAATTCAATTTCAGGTGTGTTTTTGGATTCTCATCTTCTGAAGGAGGGGTGCATGTGCTTTATGTAGATATTGTCACTTTTGCAGGTAATTATGTGAAAAGTAAACTGATGTCAATGTTGATATTCAAATAGGTGGCTTGTTCTAAGCTAGTCAGAGTAAATTTATGTCTCCTGTTACATATTTACATATGTTTACAGTAGCGAGTTCATACTAATTCCTTCATCATAGGGTTCATTTGGGTTTGGCCCAAGTGAGTTTGAGGTACAGGACATGCATGCATATATATATATATTGCATTTTTCCGATATAAGACACCTGCTTGGGGTAAGAATTGACATATGGAAGAAGGGTAAGCTGAGCCAACTGTAGAGAAATGGGGCTGAGCCCTGAACAAACCAAGACTGGAACCCTACCCCTAGATTTTTCAGTTTTGGGAGACAATAATTTCATTTGTTTTTAAGCCACCTTAACTTTGGGATTATCTGTTTTGGACACCCAAAGCAACTAATTGATAACTATGTTTATTAGAAATATGTTTGTCAAATTATTGAGCACCATACAAATTATCTGCAGAGGATTATTAATTCTATTATAACCACTTTAAATTAGCAAAATATTTTAAGTATTGCTCTCTTATAATTTCATTTTTATACTTTATATTAAAGAAACAAATTTATCTCTGTTGTATAATACCTTAACTGTTGATTACAGTCATTGTCATCTATTTACAATGTTGAAATTTCTAAAACACTGAAAAAAATGAAGTTAATTGCTATTATTCTTCTTTGACTAATTTTTCTTGAGAAAGGTATTTTTGATTAATTCATTTAAGAGTGGAATGCTTATTTTGTTGAAGCTGTTTTCATATATTTTATTTTTGTATCAATCATTCATGCATTTTCAAAGAAAACTCTAAGGCTTTTAATACTTTTATTTCATTCTGTAGACACTGATGGATACTGAAAAGCTCTCCTGAAGTGATTAGCATTTGACATGAAATTATTATACTATAATGGTCATGTATTATCACATATCAAATTACATAGTTTCAGTAATAACTTAAAACTTTATTTATCATCAGTAATTTTAGAATGTTATTGTTGATCAAAGAAAATAAATATATGAAAGGAGAAAATATCTTATAGAGAGGTTTTTTAAAAATTTTTATTTATACAATAAGGAACATAGAAAGCTTTAGAGATAAATGTACAAAATCAAAAATGGTTTTCAATTCTTATTGGTAATAAGTGATTCTTATAACAGACTTTCTCCTACTCACTTTTTTAGTTAGTAGAAAATAATATGAAACTGATTGAGTATAGCCAAATATCTTTTACCGCTGTGAATTTTGTTTTTTTATTCAAATTTGGCAGTGAATTAGAGTTAGCAGACATGTATTCAAGTTCTGGTTTGACCTTATATTCCAGAAATTTTATGTTATTTCCTCATTTTATTATAAAAGCTATTCTATAAATAACTTACCTAAAGCTATAAAGATATTAAATTATAAATATAAGACTCAAGTCTACATCTTATGTGTCAGAGTTAAATAAAATATTTTTGTTATTCCACTAACATTTGTTAAGATTTTGGGAAAATAATATCCCTTTATTAAAATTTTATATGCATATTATAAAATTATAACAAAGGTATCTTACATGTCTCATGGGCATGTTATATAAGGTTGAAAACAAGTATTAATTATTATTGATTGGTTAATTTAAAAAATATTTATTGAGTGCCTACTCTGGGTTAGCTACTCTAGATCCTGAATATACAACAATGACCAAAGCATTCAAAGCTACTGTCTTCTTGGAGATTAAGTTCTAATGAAATTCTTATTTTTACACATATAATAGTATATAATGGAACATGTTATATAATGGTACAGTAACTTTTTATAATACTTAAAAATAATGTATAATGACTTTATTGTTACTAGATTATTATTACTAATATACTTTTTTCATGTTTAAAGTTTGAAATCTGTTTTAAATGTAATTCATTCACTCAATCCTCATAGCAGTTATGCAAGAAAAATAGAATTACTTCATAGATACTGCAATAGAGGCAAATTGAGGATTAATAAAAATAAAAGTGGATAAAATGAAGAGAAAATACTACATTTGGATATTTAATACAAATATAATAAAAAGAAAACAAAGTAATGCATTATATTTAGTATTGTAATATCTTTTAAAACTTTTTAAACTTATATAGTAAGACAAATAGGTATCATTGATCTCGGAGAGATTATATTATGCTTGTGGTACTTTTCCAGTTGTGTGTTGATAAATAACTCATTCTTTGGTAAAATTATTATAGCAAGCACTTTTCTTATTATTTCTGCATAAAAATTTGGAAAATTATATATTATGTTGAATCTAGAGTTTTTACCTGCAAACAACAGAAGCTTACTCTAAATGACTCAGGCAATGATATTATTTTTTTGGAGGTTTATCCAGGAAGCTCACACAATATTCAGGAAGGCATGATAACTGGGCTTGAGAAATGAGTATCAATGAGAGACAATGCAGAACCAAGACTCCACCAGTAATACAATTTGCTTAGGGTGATTCCATTTGCCTTTGATTACTAGGTACATATCACCCTATATTTCTGCTATTATTTTCATCAACTTTTTAGTGTCCTTGGATTATTCTTAAAAAGTAAAAATTCAGGGAGAAAGCATTTAATTGGCTGAAGCTAATTTATGTGACAATGTCTTAGCTCTTAGGAAAATGGAAGACAGAGTATCTGTTCCCTTAATTCAGCCATACATTTCAGAGAACAATATATCAGTACAGGAAGCCAGAATGGGAGGGTCTTTAGGTGTTATGCAGCTTTACTAAATAAACATTAAATTCATTTTTGTTTGCATAGCCATGTTATCATAGTAGACAAGCCTGATATGTTTTCTAGCATCTCAAAAACACTTCCGTAAGTTAATTTTTTTCTTATTTTCAATTTAACTCACAATTAAGTTTGCATGTGAGCGTATATATCTATATCCACATATGTTTATATGTACTTGCCTTCTATTCTCTAAATGTCTGTCAGGCAGAATGAGAGAAATATGTGTGTGTACATGTGTGAGTATAAATGAATGTTTTGAAATATGGTATAGATCAAAGGTTGGCAAAATAAAGCCTGTGAGCACAGTCTGATGTGGCTTGTTACACAAAAAGAATGGTTTTGTATTTTTAAAGAATTGTAAAAAATGAAGAATATACAACTAACCAAATATGTACTGCAAAACCTGAAACATTTACTCTCTGGATCTTTATGGAAAAAGTTTTTGACCCCTGATATAGAAGGCTATGCTTAAGACAAGGAGAAAATTTCTATTCTCATTAAATTTATAATGTGATGGATAATTTTGTTGCTAGTTTTTGTTATGTATGTTACTGGTCTTTGAGTTGAATAGAGGATTTGCTTACAGCTGTGTTCAAGAAAAATGAAAAAAACCTTATCTTCCCATAATTTTTAGGTTGGTAGAAAACTGTCAATTTAGTTTTTCAAAATTATAAAATTAATATTAGTATAAGAGTGCATCAAGTTAAACAAGACTAAAGAAATTTGTTCTAGGTAGATTCTGATTTGAAAACTAGCTTTGAAATCTGTATTGTTAATTGCCTGGTAATTATTTGATAGATGGATATCCTAGAATCATGCCTCATGTTTGAAAATAAGACTCCCTGTGAAAGGAAGAAATGCTGACTGTAATCTAGAATTAAAATATAGGTTGCAACTGAGTGACCAGTTGGTTCATTACACTTAAAATAAAATAAGATTTACTAATTTGGAGGCCCCAAAACAGCATAAAAAATAAATAGGTCATATTTGATTCTAAACCAAAATCTTTCAACATAAACATTTATTAATGCATTCCTTTTTATATGCACTATTAATCCTTCACTATTTTTTAAAGGCATATGAATTATCAAATAATACTCAACATACTAATATAACTATATGTAAATAAGGAAATTATTAGCCTCATTTCAAATTATTCACATAGAAGATTTATTTTAAATATAAGGAATTTAGAATGTACTGAACATGATTTCATAATATAAAAGCATTATAGGCAACTTTTAAGTAATGTATGTGTTAACCTGGATGATAATGCACTGTTATTTGTGGAACACATTTGAGTCCTCATTTTGGAATTATAAATAAAAATATAATTATAAACAAAAAATAACAATTTTGTTATAGGAAATTACATAATTTTGAATGGCAATTTTGTTTAACAGTGACTGTATTATTATATGTAATGAAGATTAGTTCCTACCTTATAAACTAGGGATATTAAAAATAAAAGTAGCTTTAGTTTTTTAAAGTAAATGCTATTTTAAAAGATAAATTTAGGCCAACATTTCTATGTAAACAATTTAATAAGGTGTGTTTGACAGATATAAACAATTTAAAATAAAATCTATCTTTGCATATGGTTTGGGTAACTAATTATAATCTGTAAAGACAACATACAGATTTGAGCCAGTATTATCTAAAATTTGCTTACTTTAATTCTATCTTGGAACACAGATGTGCTTTTTTCTACTATTTTTTAACTAGAAAAATCATCCTTGTTACACTATTACTAAAAGTTTGAAAATATTTTATGACTGAGTAAATAATTTTAATAATTAAACATACATAAAATGAATGTATCTGGTCTTATGTTCATCTTACTGAGTTTAATAATGATTTTACTTCAGTTCAGAATTAAACTGAATAGTTTATTTTTTTAAGTTTACACAGAATAATTTTAACTTTACTAACACTTTACAAAATACTTTGATTTTCTTGAAACTCAGAATAAAAAGAAAATTGGCTCTGGCCTATTGGCTCAGTGGATAGATCGTTGTTCTGGTGTGCGGATGTTCCTGGTTCCCTGGTCAGGACACACATGAGAAGCAATCATGTGCTTTTTTTCCCCTCCTACTCCTCCTTCTCTCTCTCTCCCCTCTCACAACCAATGGCTCAGTTAGTTCAAGCTGAGGATAGTTCAGTTGGTTTGAGCATTGGCCTCAGATGGGGTTGCCGGGTGGATCCCGGTCAAGGTTCATGCAGGAGTCTATCTCCCCTCCTCTCCCTTAAAAAAATAAAATAAAAAATAATTTTAAAAAAGTAACATATTTTAGTCTTTTTAGAACTATTTTTCCATTTTCAAAAGTGGTACAAGAAGCAGACTATTTTGTTTTGTTTGAAAGAAAAGGTTTGTTTTCTTTCAACATGAGTGAGCTTCTACATAGACACAGAAGCAAGCTTTATTACCATCTTCTTGTCCACCTTAGAGTCATTAACAAACCAATGGCATACAGAGGTGAATAGACTGATTATAACATCGTGTTCCTGCACTTGGAGCAGGAACAGCACATCCATCAACAGGATTCAGGAGATGTAATAATAGTCTGGTTGCTTGGAAACCATACCCTAATAATTTAAGCTATTTTAGCAGAATAACTTTTATCTGCCTACTCTTACTGATTCAGATGAGTATGACTCTGACTATGTATTGTAGACATTCCAAAAATAAGTATCCTTTAAAAATATAACTTAAAACAAATTACATACAACACATGACACGTAAGTTTAAGCTACTCTAACAGCAACTTTGGTACCTGTGACCTCTGGATTTTGACTACCTACTTCAGAAGTCAGTCTTTTAAAATCAGAAAGTCTTACTGCAATGAGTATGCTGGGTGTAGATATAATTAATTATGCTTGTGAATGGTGAGAATACTTCAGGAGAAGACCATGTCTTAACTGAAGCTTTAATAATTGAATCTGGTTATCTCATTTATAGGATAACTAAGAAGTTCAGAAGCAGTATTTTTAGTAATATACTATTTCTTCCTATCTAAAAAGAAGAGATGCCTTTCTATTTGTATATTCTTTAATTTCATTAATCAATTATTTTTTTAAATTTAAGTATAGCTGGTAAATAACTTTTTATTGGTTATATTAGTTTCAGGTACAATATAGTGCTTTGACATTTTTATACTTTAAAATTTGTTCACCTACTAATTTTAGTAATCACCTGTCACAGTGTAAACTTACTACAATATTATTGACTATATTCACCTTCCACTTTTTATTCATCCCTTCTAACTCCCTTTCTTCTGGTAACCATCGCTTGAGTCTCTCTTTCTGTCTGTTCTTGTTTTGTTTGTTTGATTGTTTTTTAGATTTTATTTATAAGTGTATGTCTTTCTCTGACTGACTTTATTGAGTTAGACTGTAGTTTTCAGTACACAAGTATTTTACCTCCTCAATTAAAGTTTATTACTGTGCTTCATTTTTTTGGCTGCTACTGTAAATGTGATTGTATTTCTAAGTTTTATTTTCAGATACTTTGTCATTAGTACATTAGTGTGTAGAAACACCATAGATATTTAATGTGGATTTTGTACTTGTATGTTTACTGAATTTGACAGGTCACCAGTCAAAAGTGCACCATGACTTTACGGACACACTGTATAAGAGCACATCATCTCCAAAAAGGGGACAATTTTACTTATTTCTCATCAGTTAGGTTTTTGGATATAGATATTCATTTTCTTCTCAATATTTGGGACTTTCAACCATTCTTTCTTTCTTTTTTTTTTTTTTTTACAGGCACAGAGAGAGGGATAGATAGGGACAGACAGACAGGAACGGAGAGAAGAGAGAAGCATCAATCATTAGTTTCTCGTTGCTGTTGTGACACCATAATTGTTCATTGATTGCTTTCTCACATGTGCCTTGACCGCGGACCTTCAGCAGACCGAGCAACCACTTGCTGGAGCCAGTGACATTGGGTCCAAGTTGGCAAGCTTTTGCTCAAGCCATATGGATCAACGCTCAAGCTGGCGACCTCAGGGTCTTGAACCTGGGTCTTCCGCATCCCAGTACGATGCTCTATCCACTGCGCCACCGCCTGGTCAGGCCCAACCATTATTTCTTTAAACATGCTTTCTAGCTCCTTTTTCTTTTCTTTTCTTTTTTTTTTTTTTGTGACGAGACAGAGAGAGGCACAGAGAGGGATAGATAGGGACAGACAAGAAGAGAGAGAGATGAGAAGCATCAATTCTTCTTTGTGGCACCTTAGTTGTTCATTGATTGCTTTCTCACATGTGTCTTGACCGGGAGGGGTATAGCAGAGCGAGTGACATCTTGCTCTAGCTGGCAATCTTGGGCTCAACCTGGTGAACCTTGCTCAAATCAGATGAGCCTGTGATCAAGCTGGCGACCTCAGGGTTTTGAACCTGAGTCCTCTCTGTCCCAGTCTGGTGCCCTGTGCCACCACCTGGTCAGGCTCTGTTTTTTTTTTTTTTTATTATTCCTCTTTATCTTCTGGTACTTTTATATTTCAATAAGTATACAGTGCATAAACTGATCCTTTTGTTGTATCCTGTAAGTACTTTAAGCCAGTTTTTTTCAACTGCCAGTCCACCAGAAAATTTGTGTGCCAGTCTGTGAAAGAATTAATCACCCTGTTGTTGTATGAAGATTATAGATCTAATGATTTCAGTGAACTTTGCTTATGCTCATGCTGATTTCTAGTTTAGCAGAATCTGAAATAATTATCCTATTATCACCAGTTCTGAAGTGTAAAAGTTTGAAAACCACTGCCTTAAGCTTTCTTTACTTTTTTTTTTCTTTTGCTTTTCTCACTGATTTATTGCCAGTGGTTTGTCTTTCTGCTTGCTGTTCCTTTCTTCTGATTGATCTAATCTGTTAGTAAATCATTCTGGTGAATATTTTTTTTCAGTTCATCTTTTCTGTTTTTCAGCTCCATGACTTTTATTTGGCCTTTTTTTTTTTTTTTTTTTTTTTTTAGGATTTTCTATCTCTTTGTTGAAATGCTCCTTTGTTCATGTATTACTTCTTTGTTTCTGATGACAGAGACAGAGAAAGAGAGAGAGCGACAGAGAAAGGGACAGATAGGAACAGACAGGAAGGGAGAGAGATGAGAAGCATTAATTCTTTCTTGCAGCACCTTAGTTTTTCATTGACTGCTTTCTCATATGTACCTTGATTGGAAGGCTATAGCAAAGTGAGTGACCCCTTACTCAAGCCAGCGACCTTGGGCTTAAAGCCAGCAACCTTTGAGCTCAAGCCAGCGATTATGGGGTCATGTCTATGATCCCACACTCAAGCCAGCGACCCCATGCTCAAGCTGGTGAGCGTGTGCTCAAGCCTGATGGGCCTGTGCTCAAGCCAGCTACCTCAAGATTTCAAACCCAGTTCCTCTGCATCTCAGCCTGATGCTCTCTCCACTAAGCCACTGCCTGGTCAGGCTTATGTACTACTCTTTTGATCTCAGAGAATATCTTTATGTCATTTATTATGAATTCTTCATCAGGTAACTTATGTAACTCTTCAATAGGGCCACTGTCTAGAGATTTATCTTGTGTTTTTTTTAAAAAAAAATTTTGCCTGATTCTTTATTTTCCTTGGCTCTCTGTGTTGCTGTGTTTACATTTTACAAAGCATCCAAGTCTCCCAGTCTTCATGGACTGGCCTTATACAGAAGGAATCCTCTACCAATCTGCCTGGCAGAGATTCTGGGGGCCTGAGACTTTCATGGTAATCCATTCTGTTCTTTGTTTTCCGTTTTATTTTTTCCCCCACAAATGGCTAGGGTATGCCAGGTCCCATTAGCTCCAGGACAGATGCAACTGAAACTATTTCCTTATTGACCCCCAGAAAAGTTGAATTCTTGGATGTTCAGCATTTTCCCTTTCCAGAGGGAAGTAGAGAGCTAGGAATTTGAACTACCTTCTCTGTGTTGAACCAAGATATGGTGATTTCCAACCCCAATTTTTGTTTCTGTTATTACTAGTATCCAGTCAGCTAGGTTATGCCATACCTTATCAGTACTCTGATACAGCCAAATTAGAACCCAGTGCTTTGGGCAACCTCAAGAAAAAATGTGGTATTGTGGCTACTTACTCTGTACTGAGCCAAGGTAAGTAGTTACAGTATTTATTAGCACAAGCTGCTTTCTCCTTTCTTCCTTAGGTAGCTAGTTTGGGTCAGATCTGTCAGAGCTTCAAGACTGGCAAGGCATAAGTCTGCTCTCTGGGAATCAACTCAGAAAACTTAGGGTTACTGGTCATTCAAACCAGGTTTTTTACTCCCCTGGAAGTATCTGGGAATCAAAGATTTTCTACCTGATCATATTGTGTGTTCCAAGGTTAGGGATTTCAAAGAGAGGATGTCCTGAATGTTCCCCACCACTTGAGTTTCCTTAACATCTTAACATGTAGATTATTTCAACTGTCCAATAAGGATCTTAGAGTTTAATAAGTCAATTACTAATTAGAATATTACTTAGGGATCTTTCAAGTAAAGATAAGATGGAGTTCAAATATTAAGCAAATGTTTTTTAGATGAAATAAATAATTTCTTTAAAACTTAATGTTTGGGATTTTTTTTCTTAAAATTTATACTGAGAGAAAAAGAATCTCCCACCATAAGTTTCCTCCAAGATTAAATCTGTAAAACCATGAACTTTGAATTTTTACAATATATCCTCAGAATTTAGAATAATGCATTTTGACTCAGTGAATGTTTTAGTAACAAATAAAAGAATTAGTAAGTAATTTTGACAAGAAGGAAATAGAATTTTAAGTCAATAGATTGTGAAAGTGATTTGCACCTCTCTCACTCTATGAATTTACCTTTTATAAGTAATTATAAAAAGAATCATTAAATAAGATGGTTTCTTTTAAGAAGAGAATTTATTAAAAAATTAATTTATATTTAAAATAGAAACATTAAAATTTAATAATCTAAAATATTAACATATGCTGATTTAAAATAACCTAAATGTTAACATTATTCTTATATTTTCTTGTTTTTCCTTTTTCCCTTTTATCCCCAATCTATCACATTTCTAGTTCCAGTTCTACTTTTTTGTATTAAGTGATTATTTTACAGTGCAACATTTACATACTTTTAATGATGTTTTAATTGTATATTTTAATTATTTTCCTGCTGTGTTTTTCTCAGGCTTAAACTATCTATTTTGTTTACTTCTGATTTATAGTAACTTATATCTAGTGAGATATATAAATGTTACTTTTATATATGTTTATTCTCTCTTCCTCCTTTTTATGCTGTTAATGTTATACATATGAGAACTATATGTGTTACAAACCCAACAGTATACTATTATAATTATCACTTTATAAACTGTTATGTTCTTTAAAGGAGCTAAGAAAAGATCAAGTATATATTCATTGAATTTGTCATATTAACAGTCCAATTTATCACATTTCTAGTTCTCTTCATTTTTATCCATGGATTCCAGTTACCATATGGTGTCATTGCATTCCTCCAAAGCAGCTTTGCTCCCACCTGCCATCTTGTGCTGTTGTCAAATATATTACATTTATTTATGTTTTAGACTCAACAATATGATTTTATACATATTGTATTATACAATTGCTTTTAAAGAGCAGAAAGAAGTAGAAATATGAATTTATATTGTGTTATAATTATATAATTTTCTTTCCCAGACACTTTGTTTTTCTCTTTGGATCCAATTAATGTTTGAAGTTATTTTCTCTCAACATAAAGAACTTTCTTATTTCATACTAGCTGTACCCGGCCATGCGTTGCTGTGGCTCAGTCTGGTTAGATGGAAAAGAAAGAAAAGAGAAAGCGCACATTTCTAATATGTTTAATTTCACAATGCTTTGGGTATACAATATTTTTTGTTGTTCCATTGTATGTGCAGATATAGAGATTGTCTGGTTTGCTGATTCTAGAACACACAACATATAATTGTCCATGTGATAAGCAATTCGTGTCTAGATCTAAACCGCACAATTCTAAAGATTGGCCCTGAGCTTTGTTGATGGTGATTGCAAACGCCAATCAAATTGAGAATATGCAGTCTCTGAAATGGCATATCCATTGGAATCATAGGAATGTGAGAAATGAGGACATCTTCACCTTTTAAAGGTCCTGTCAAGACTGTTGCTTCTACAACGTTGCTCATTAATTTTTTTTACTGCAAGTCACGTGCTGTTGCAAAGCTTTGGCTGGTTGATATTTTGCAACATAATAATTGGCACGCCGATTTTCAATTGCAGTACGTAAAATGGCATCCCTGGCAGATTGAGTTAATTAAAAAATTCTGTTGGATAATTAATTACTTCATGTGCTTCCACAACAGTGTTGACAGACTTGTATGTGACTGCTTCACTTTGAATGTTAGACTGAATAATATTAAGTTCATAGACGTCTTTGTTTTGGGCTGCAAGAATAGCTCGTTCACTCAGCCAATCATGATTCTTATAATTGGTTTGAATATTGGGAAATACTTTTTCAACCAATTCTTCTTTTAACATCAATAAGTTGCAGAAGTTGTGAGGCAATGGAATTCGTCCTGAGGCAATGAAATTTGTCCTGAGGTCAGATCAACCGGCACTTTTCCATTCTCAATTTCGAGCAATTGATGTGAGAATATCTCAGCTGATTGATTGTTTTGCAACTGGACATGCATATTTGTAGTTAATTTTAACATCTTTACATGTTGCCACAAAGTAGAGTATTTCAGGCAAGCATTTATTTCATCTGCTGGTGTCGATCAAAAAATTACAGAATCAATCTAATTAGGGACGTTTTACCAGTTCCTCCTGGCACATCTGAGAAGACTTCTCCAACCCCTTTATTGACAGTTTGCATTATTTGATCATAAGTGCCTTTTTGCTCAAGCATTAGTTTAGGAATATTTGATGGCACATATGACAGAAGATCACCTGTGTTGTAATTCTGTTCACAACACAATTCTACATCGAACAAAGCAGCAGCAGATTGATTCTGTGATGGCATTCCCAATTGATTGAGAACTTTGTGATTTCTAAGCACAAATCTTCAATCACTATCAATGCTTCATTATAGATTTCTACTGTGAAATCCATGTTCATATTTGAATTTTCCTTGAGTATTTGACAGAAAATATCTTCAGCCATGTGAGATTTATATTTCTCCCATAACATTGAAATGGAATCATAAAATATTTAGTATAGTGTGTGCTGCTTTTACATCCAACAGATGGCTCTGTTTTTTAAAAAAAACCATGTTTTTACCTGTCACAGGTATGACATCTATATAATAGTAGATATATAAAAACATAAAAACATGTCCATATTTGAATGCAATGTTGTATCAAAATTTCAAAGCAATCAGTGAAGAACTTTCGGAGATTTAAGATTTTGAACAAACGAACATTTACATTTTTATTTATATATAAAGCATGTGTGATAGCAATAGATTCTCCCAGTTTTAATTTGGGAATTTAAAACTTTCACCTTTAGTTTTATTGTTTAGTTATATTGTAATTTAATTAACATATATCACTGAATAAGTTTAAGGTGAATAGCACATGGGTTAGACTTACACATATTGTGAAATGATTACCTCAATAAGGTTAGTTAACATCCAACATCCTTTGGATATTAAAAAAGGAAAAAAAAATAAAAATTTCCTTGTTATTAGAACTCTTAGGATTTGTTCTAACAATTATATATATATATATATATATATATATATATATATATATATATATATATATATATATCATACAGCACTATTAAATTATCTATAGTTATTATGTTGTACATTATATCCGTAGTACTTAATCTTGTAGCTGGATGTTTGTATCTTTGCCACCTTCCTCCAGTTTCCCCTCTCCTCAAACCCACCTCTAGTAGCCACAAATGTGATTGTTTTCTATGAGTTTGGTGTTTTTTCTGTGTTTATTTGTTTTAGGTTTTACGTATAAGTGAAATCATACAGTATTGTCCTTCTGACTTACTTTACTTGGTACAATGCTCACAAGGTTCACCCATGACAAGATTTCCTTGTTTTCTTTTTATATATTTTTATTTTTTATGGTTAAATAATATTTCATTGTGTATATATACACCACAATTTTTT
Source organism: Rhynchonycteris naso (assembly GCA_037038555.1). Classification (NCBI taxonomy): domain Eukaryota; kingdom Metazoa; phylum Chordata; class Mammalia; order Chiroptera; family Emballonuridae; genus Rhynchonycteris; species Rhynchonycteris naso. The sequence continues at coordinate 174,146,947 of CM072997.1, forward strand.
ATGCATTTATCCATCAGTAGGCATTTTGATTGTTTCTATGCCTTGCCTATTATGAATCATAGTGCTATGAACAAGTGTTATAGGTATTTTTTCTAGTTTGTATAAAAATTAGGGGATATTTTATCACTGATTATGAAGTAGTATATATTTTTTTAAATATATTTCCAGAAGTGAAATTGATGGATCTTATGGTAGTTCTATTTTCAATTTTTTAAAGATCCTACATATATATTTTTATAGTGGCTGTATCAGTTTACAACCCTACAACATCTTAATCTAGATAAAGGTTTGTCAGTTTTGTCTTTTCAAAGAACCTTCAATTTGTTTATCTTTTTATTATTTTCCTATTCTCTCTTTCATTACTTACCCTTCTGCTAAGTTTGGGTGACACCAGAATAAGGGCTCACATGAAACAACTTATATTCTTGATGGCAGGTTATTACCCCTAGGGTGTCTTTTCTGGCCTGAAAACCATAAGCTCAGAGAAAATTTCTTGATGTGGTGCATCACTGACATGGGGCAGAGGATTTAGGTTAATGTGTGACCACTTCTCTCTTCTAATGAAGATTGTCTTGGTATCAGTGGTGTGGAAACAGTGCTTATGCTTCACCTCCATGTTCTAGGAGTCTCTCAATGATGTCTTGTACATGAGTAGTTGCTAGTTTATTGTTTTATAAGGGGAAGTAAAGTCAGGAGCAACCTATGTCACCATTTTGCTGACATTGTATCTTCTCACCTGCAGTTTTCAAGTTTCTGCTAAATATAAAATTTGTGGTTGAAAGGCACTTTTTTTCTATTTTTTCTGACCTGAAAAGTTAATTTTACTGGGTTTCTGTCTCAATAATTATTATTTTTCACTTGCTCTTTTCAAGATTTTTCTCTTTCTTTGTCTTGGATTTCAGAACTTTTACTCTGAGATGTCTGAATGTGGATCTTTGTGCATACTCTATTTATAAATTTATTTAGCTTTCAGTTGTGTACATTAATGTTTTCCTCAAATTTCATAAAATTTTAGGCATTACTTCTTCTAAATATGTTTTTCTGCTTTTATTTCTCTTTTGTTTCTCCCATTATTCCTATGTTGGTGGACCATTTTGGGGGGGAATTTTATAAAGTGAGAAGCAGGGAGGCAGAGAGACAGACTCCCACAAGACCCTGACCCCAGGGGTTAATGTTCTGCCCATCTGGGGCATGTTCCATTGCAACCTGAGCCATTCTAGTGCCTGAGGTGGAGGCCATGGAGCCATCCTCAGTGCCCAGGCCAACTTTTTACTCCCATGGAGCCTTGGCTCTGGGAGGGGAAGAGAGAGAAAAGAGAGGGGCAAGAATGGAGAAGCAAATGGGTGCTTCTCTTGTGTGTCCTGGCCAGGAATCGAACCTATGACTTTCATGCACCAGGCCAACACTCTACCACTGATCCAGATGGACAGGGCCTCTTATGTTGCTGAAATTAATGATACTCTACATTTCTTTGTGGGTTAGTCACATGTCTTCAACATTTTTCTCTGTCATCACAATATTTATTAATCTTTTAAAGATTTCTGATTCCCTTATATTACCAATTAAAATCTGCTGTTGAACTATTTTAACAAACATTTTGTTTTGATTATTATACTTTTTAACTGCATAATTGGCCCTGGCAATGGCTCAGTGAATAGAGCATCAGCCTAGTATATGGACATGCTGAGTTCAGTTTGAGGTCAGGGCACACAAGAGAAGTGAACATCTCCTTCTTCCCCTTTTCTCTCCTTCATCCCATCCTGTAGCCAGTGGCTTAATTGGTTTGATCGTTGGCCCTGGGCACTGAGGATAGCTCTGTTGAGTCACCCTCATGCACTAAAAATAGCTTGGTGGTGAGCACTGGCCCCAGAAAGGGGTTGCCGGGTGGAGCAGCCTCTGATATTACTCCTTAGAGTACACACCATTGGCCAGGGGCAGACACCCTTGGGATAACAGTGATTGTAGCAGGACTCTCTTTGTCTCTTTTTCATATATATATATTTTTAATGTGCTAGAGGTCAAGAAAGGTTTCTTATTTCCCAAATTTTATTTTTATTTATTTATTTTAAAGTTTTAATTTATTGACTTCACAGAGAGAGGAGGGGGAAAAGAGAAAATTATCAACTCATAGTTGCCTCAGTTTAGTTGTTCATTGCTTCTCTGTTGCTTATTATATGTGCCTTGAACAGTCAAGCCCACTGTTTCAAACTAGTGACCTTGGTTGGCATTTTAGTTCAACACTTTATCCACTGTGCCACCACAGGTCAGGAAACTGTCTTTTCCTGAGTTCTTTGTTAAGCTGTCTGAATGCCTTTGATATCACAACTATTATTAGCCTCCCCTAATTGCCAGCAGATTATTGTTTTCAGCAATATTTTGAAAAATAAATTTCTCTATAGTCTGATCTTTTAAAAAAATACTTTAGAAATTATATTCCAGGCAAGAATAATGAGAGGTCTTGGGCTCTTTTCCTTTTTATCAGCCCTCACTTGTAAGGCAGAAGCTCTAACCCAGCTACAAGAAGTAGAGAATACCAGCACCCTGATCATCCATGCCCTGAGCAAGTTGTAAATAATTATAAGGATGCTAGTAGCTCAATGAAAGCACAATGCTAAACTATAATCCACATTGAAGTTGAACAGAATAAAGCAGAAAAGAAATAGCTAAGAATAGCCCTTCTGAGATCTGGGGGAAAAAAAAATTTGTAAAGGGCCAAAAGTTTTATAACATTCAAAAATTTCACTATTAAGTATGTTATAAGTATATATCATTTATCAGGTGATCTTTTGTATATATTGAATTAAAACATAAAGGTAGTACTATTTTTTAACCTTTTTTTGGTGGGACTAATAGAAAATTTAAAATTATTTCGTGGCTTCCATTATATTCTGTTGAACAGTACAGCTCTACAGTAATTATCCTAGGTGGAAATAAAAAAATAATTACTCTTCACTGGAAAGAAAAAATAAAGATAGGTTACCTTATATTTTTTTAGATAATTTAGTCATGTTCTTTCTGTCATTATATGATAAAATGCATAGTCAGATATGGGAATAAAAGTGCTTGTGGATTTCTATCACCACAGATATCTCAGCACTTATTTATCTCTTGATGAATGTTGAAGAACAAATCTTTGAGCCTAATTAGTTAAGTAGTATTAATATAAAACAGATATGACACTAAATTTACCACCAAATACTATATAATATTTTTACTCTTTTTTTGTCAAAATACTAAATAACTGATTTCTCTTTTTATTCAGCTCTTTGTTTTTGTATAAAAAACATCAAAAAAAATTTATTAGTGAATGTGAAACAAAATGGATTTACAAACCCAAAAGATATGATGATAAGATTTTTAAGGAGCTAATTTTTAAGCCTGAAACAAATATAGCAGGGAAGATTACACGAAGGAAACATGTAAGTATAAAAAGTTTATTACATTTTTTGAAATATTTTTATTTAACATACTATAATTTTTGTACTATTGATATTTCTTCAACTTTTAAAAAAAATCTCTTATTATATTGTTGATATTCTGCTTATGATTTACCTGATGTGAGAAAAATTATATAATAATGCGGTATAAATATAATTTCTGTGATGTATTAATTACTCTTACCACAACCATTTTATAATTTATATTTTATTTGTATTTCTCTTATTAATTATTGGAATTGGATATTAATAGTAAAATTAATTCTCTGTAGTTGAAAACATAAAGAAATATTTAGGTTATTAAAGGCTGATAATACATACAGCATAATATTCATTTATTGTTTTATGCTAATTATGTACTGCTTTAAAGACACAATGGAAATAAAAATCAGCATATTTATTGAGTGCCTACTGTGTACCCAGCAAGACGCTAGATATTTCACATATGATATGTAATTTATTTCCCACAACAGAGTAAGATAGGTATTTTTATCTCATTTTTATAAAAAGAGGAAACAGTAGCTAAAATGAGTTAATTAACTTACCAAAGCCACACAGTTAAGTAACATTGCTAGGATTTATCTTCAGGTTTCTTGACACCAGTTTGTACTTTTTGTTTCGATTTGGACATTAGGTAATGATAGAAATAAAGATGGCATTGTAGTATAATTAACAAGAGTGAACTATTTAAAATTTATAAAGCACTGTTTGTGATAATTAAACTCTTTCATATGTGGACCTGTTCCTGAATAGCCTGAGCTACAAATATTTCTAATATATGAACATGATTTAAAAGAGTCAACAAAAACGTCTAGGCTGTCATCTGTCTGATGATTCAATGTAATTCAGGACATGTATTCTAAACATAGCACAGAAAAGATCTTCAAGCTCTTAAATCTTACCAAGTACCCACTGAATAAAATCATAGGTTTAAAATCGAGGTGTCCTACTCAAAACATTTTCTTCATGAGCACTCAGTGCCAATGTATTAATTTGCCTCAGATGCTAGTATGCCCATATAAAACTGTAAAGTTCATGTAAATGTCATTTGGTCCCCTATATAGAATATAAACTCACTGATTTTCGGTGTGTCACTTGCTTTTTATATGCTTTATACCGAGCAGGCTTTCACTGAATACTGTATTATGTTAACCAATTTTGATAGATGACAACCAACTTGGATATATATGTGCATATTTAAAAGTACTCATATACACATATTTTTATATATACATATACACATATCTAAATGCTTATATATCCATATATTTGGATATAGGTTATGTATGGCTAATGACTATTATGTGTATCAATAGAAATAAAATATTCATATTACAAAGGTTATTTTATTTAATATCTAGGCAGTTGCATAAAATATGTCATTGTATATTGAAATTTAGAATTATTTTAAATGTTATAAATCTTTTTTGTAAAATATTTTATTATAAGTTTTCTAACGGTTTTTGATAATTCTGCTAACTACATCATTATTAATGGCATCTTTATTAATAGCTGTTTATTCATATAATAAACTATATACAATCTCCTATGCATTTTTGTTTATAGCTACCATTCATAGAGTATATAGAACTTATCTTTAGCTCAGTTTCTTAAATTAATTGAAATGAATTTTAATTGTAAGATTCATCTCTGAATACTCTGTATAAAATTGTTTCATTTTCTACTGGCTTTATTTGTACTCCTCTCTTCAGCTCACTTAACTGATATAACTATTCTTTTACTATTTTTACTACTCATAGATATTGTCTTTAGTGACTTGTTTCATTAAAAGCTATAGTGATACAATTGATACTACATAGTGTGTAAAAGAACCTATGATCCAAAAAATGTTGAAAGAGGGAGTAGGTTAAAGGGAGGAGGTGAAAAATATTGGCATTTAATATTAGAAATTTATTTTAAAAAGAGAGAGAGATGTCCTTAGCAAGGTAATAAAAAGGATTAGTCAAGAATGGAATTCAGGTTTCAGTCTTTAGTAAAAGTAATTAATAGATGAATCTGCTTCTCTTTTTGGATGAAATGTGTTTTGTCCAAAGAGTTTAGAGCTTCCTTTATTCATGAATACAGCCAGATGTGTAAGTTCAAATTGGGTTCATTGAGGAAATGTTGTGCTGAAAAGCCTGACGATCACCCAGAATTTATGGGAAAATAATAAACTTTAAAAGAGATACAGAACCAAAGTCAGGAACCAAAAAGAAGAAATGTTAAAAACTTGCTCAGAATAGAAGAAATTAAGGTTTTGTAAATAATTGCTAGGAACATTATTTGCACATGGTTTACAGTTATTGGTCAGAGGATGGTTTCTCCTCTTGCAGAATAGGCTGATATAAATATGTAATTATGGTGGTAATTAGATCAAGTTTTGGGTAAATTTGTATTTTTTTATAATACATTCTTTGACTTGACACTTCTGGAGTGGGTATATGTTCTCCCTACTTATCAGCAAAATGAAGAAAGGGATCAATAGAGCAATACAATGCAGTATCTGTGTAAGAGGTCTCTTTATTGGCAGTATGTCCAACACATTGAATCTTTACATCTTGTACTCCTTTATGGCATTGCTCAGTTCCTGGAAACCCCAGATATAATCTAATATGACCGCCATCTATACTAAACTAAGATTTGCTTTAGCACTGCTGATTTGATTGAATTCTAAACTATTTTATTGATTTTTTTCCTTCCAAAGTTTAATTTTCCTCATTATTAAGAACATGCCATGTTTCTGTAAAACAGAATAAAACAAAAATATTCTCAAATACAATCCTACTGTGAACCCTTTCCATAATTATTATTAAGTATATTTTCCTGATTTACTTTTTAAACCTGATGAACAGCTTATCTTTTATTATACTATAATTTTAATAAGGGTTTAAAATATAACCTAACTCTTTAATTATACTACATATGCATGAAAAAAAGATAAATCATTGTTATATTAATAGTGGCTATTTAAGTGTCAGAACATTAGGTAATTTTTCCTTTTTTCTGATAGTTTTTCTTTTTGTCTACTCAGAAATCATGTTTGATTTACATAGTAAAACAAACAATATTTTTTGTTGTGTATAAAAAGATTATACCTCTATTATATATGAATATAGAAATCTTGTCTTCAGAAACCTCTATTTTGTATCATATTTCACATATTTCTATTTTATATAGTTAATGAACATTATGTTTTTTTGAGTACTTTGAGGTTTACAGAAAAATGAGTGGAGAGGATAGGTTTTCCCTGTCCTCCCTGTCGCCACACATTCACAGCCTTTCCTGCAGTGGTACATTTGTCATAATCCATTAACTTGCATTAGCACATAATTATCTCCCAAACTCCATTGTTTACATTAGGGTATACTCTCGGTGTTGTACATTCTATGGGTTTTGACAAATATATAATGACATCTATCAACCATTAGAGAGTGTCATACAGAGTAGTTTCCTTGTTTGAAAAATCCTCTGTGCTCTGCATTTTCATCCTTTCCTCCCCCAACCCTTAGCAGCCAATAATCTTTTGCTGTCTCCATAGTTCTTCCTTTTCCAGAATGTCATATAGTTGGAATCATATAATAAGGAGCCTTTTCAGATTGGCCTTTATCACTTAGTAATATGTGTTTTCTTAGTAAAATTTAAGTTTTCTCCATGCTCTTTCATAGCTTAGCAGCACATTTTTATCACTAAATTATATTTCATTGTCTGGATGTGCTACAGTTTATTTATTCATCCACGTATTGTAGGACAGCTCAGTTGCTTCCAAGTTTTGTCAATTATGAACAAAATTTCAGTACACTCTATGTGAAGGATTTTCTGAGAATATAAATTTTCAGTTTTGGGGATAAATACACAGGAATCTGTTTGGTTTTATAAAAAATAAATTGGCAAACTAACTCCTAGAGTTGCTGTACCACTAGCATTGAATGGAAGTTCCTATTGCTCCACATCTTCACTGACATTTTCCATTATTAGTGTTCTGAAATTTGGCCAGTCTAATAGGTGTGTAAAGTATCTCGTTGCTTTGATTTCCAATTCCTAATAACATGAAATGTGGAATATGTTTTTAAATTGTTTACCTTTTTATGACGTTTAGTTTTTCTTTTACTATTATAAAAATGGCCTATGTGAGAAGAAGAGGAAAGAGAAAGATTCACTTATTCAGGGCCACTGAGTTACATAGTGTACAAGTGCGTTTACATCACAATCTATGTGGAAGACATTCCCTGGATTTGTGCAGAGCACAGCCTGCATGGTAGGGCGAGATTAACCTAATTTTCTTCATTAAAATAACAAATCATATTTGAGGGGTTTTTTTGTACCTACTTTAAATTCAGGTAAATTTGGACGGAGGGGAAAGAATAATCAGCTCCATAATATTGCAAAGTCACAAAATATTAAATCTATTTTTGCCCTCTTAATTTGTCTAGTTTAACAATAAATGATATTAAGACAATATTGAGAAGTTGATCTTATACCAAATTCAGATGTGAAATGAGTCGCACAATTTTAATATGTCAGATGTTAAAAAGAAACTTATGGATAGATATTTTAATTTTTTTTTTTTTACAGGGACACAGAGATAGTCAGAGAGAGGGATAGATAGGGACAGACAGAAATGGAGAGATGAGAAGCATCAATCGTCAGTTTTTTGTAGCGACACCTTAGTTGTTCATTGATTGCTTTCTCATGTGTGCCTTAACCACGGGCCTTCAGCAGACCAAGTAACCCCTTGCTCGAGCCAGTGACCTTGAGCCCAAGCTGGTGAGCTTTTTTGCTCAAGCTAGATGAGCTCGCGCAGAAGCTGGCAATATCAGGGTCTCGAACCTGGGTCCTCCACAACCCAGTCTGACGCTCTATCCACTGAGCCACTTCCTGGTAGGCTAGATATTTTAATTTTTAAAATTTAATTGTTTTGTGAAATGAGGGTGCTTCTGTATGAAACTGACCTTTATTACCAAAAAGCTTTCTGGGTATTGTTTTAGCTTATATAATTCTAAGAGAGAAGATTTGTAATGATGTGCTATATTTTCTCTAAAAATTGTCTTTTGCTATTGTCTAACAGTCATTTAGAGGCCTCATTAGCAATGTAGTTTATTTCATATAAGCATTTTTTGAATACTTAGAATGTATTCTAGCACTGTAACAGATTCTAAGGACTTAAAAATTGAAATCAAGGAAATTTTATGCTGAAACTTGTAGGGGAAGCGAAAGAACTTGAAAAAATTCACTGAGTAGGGACTGATTATATAAAAATATGAAATTTCAAGGAGTATATAAATTCAAATATGAGTTAGTCAGTTTTCTACATCTAATGGGTCTGATGAAAGAAATTGGAGTTGTCCTAAATATTAAGAGTTTTGGGAAATAGTAGCTTTTAGTGCCAGGTAGAAATATGAAATATATCAGAAATGTTTTTAAGGGCTGATACTAGGGCTACCAAAGGCTAAGAATAATTTATGTTTAATTTAGCCTTGTTGGGCAGTCTAAAGAAGCAATGATGATGGCTATATCTGAAGCTATAGCTTAATGACCTCAGCAACACATAAAGGGCTAAATTTAGCCATGGGATAAAGTTTTGCAGGTATTTATTATACCCTTTCTAAGTTTCAGGTCATCTGCTTCCCACTGGCAGTATAAAAAAAAATAAGAACTGTTCCCTTAAATGGAAAATACTTGAACCTTGATGAATAAGCCTAATACATTTGCATACAAAGGATAATATTATATACCATTTGTAGCTGCTCAGTTGCAAGGAGTGCTGTTAGCTGACACCTCCAATTCTTAGTTTTTTAGGGTCCACTTCTGCTTTCAAGTTGAGGTCACACCCTCTAGGCATCCTCTAGCCAATTGAGTAAGGTGGTGTTACTGGGACCTGGCCATTTCTGCTTTGTGTGGGACTTTCAGGAAAACAGACTGCTCAAGGGTTTCTAGTTGGTTGGCAAAAACTTTTGCTTTTTCTGCTTAATCATTTTTCTCCATTTTTCTTTAATGGGTGTTACTTTCCAATAAACCTTTCTGCACTTAATTCTGTCTTGGTATCTCCATTCTAAGAAAAACAATAAAACTGTAACATTACCCTGGCAGATTGGCTCAGTTGTAGAGTGTCAACCTGGCATGTGGAGGTCTTGGGTTCTATTTCTCTCCAGGGTACACAGGTGAAGTGACCATCTGCTTCTACATCCCTCCCCCTTCTTTCTCTCTCACCTCTCTCTTTCTCTTTTTCCTCCTGCAGCCATGTGTCGATTGGCTCAAGGGAGTTGGCCTCAGTCACTGACAATGGCTCCATGGCCTCTGCTTCAGGCACTAAGAAATGGCTTCGGTTGCAATGGAGCAATGGCCCTAGATGGGCAAAGCATCACTCCCTAGTGGGCTTGCTGGGTGGATCCTGGTCGGGGTGCCTGCGCAGTATGTCTCTCTGTCTCCCCTCCTCTTACTAAACTAAAAAGCAAACAAAGAAAACAAAACAAAACAAAAAACCAATAAACTGTAATATTGTTTATTATGCTTAGCTCCATATATATGGATAAGCAACATATGAAACCAAGCAAAATCCTTAATCTTGTCTTTGCCTACAGACAGTTACATCTTGATATCAATATTATTTCTACTTTGAGTGTCCTGTTGAAAATATTTTATTTTTAGGAGTTACACTGTTAATATTTTCATCCATCCAACTTCAATTAATAGAATCTCACTTTATATTGCATATTTCAGATGAGAGTGCCTGCCTTCTATTGCCTGGATTTTATTTTCATCTCTGATTTCATGCTGGTTAGCTATAGCTAGATTTATTTTTCTCATAAGACTTAAAGCAGCAGATGACATCTAACACTTAAATTCAGGTTTTTTTATACAATTTCTGCTAACATCATAGCCTCAGTCAGCATGTAGTCTGCCGTTCAAAGTGAAAATATTTTGAGGCCATAATAACAAGGGTCACCCTGTCTTCAGCTGAGTCCTTACCACCTGTCATCCAATATTTGGTCCTAAGTGTCATATATTACATATTGTTTTATTTGTAACATCCCATTCCAGTGACCATATTAGTGTCAGTTTTAATTAGATTCAGATTTGAATAATAGAGATTCAAAATGCTACCAATTTATAGCGTAAGTTTGTTCTTTCATAAAACTCTAGAAGTATACAAGTGTAGGATGATGGCACTATTCCATGAAGTACTTAGTGATTCATACTCCTTTTATCTTATGCTCCTTTATGCATGACTTTCATTCAAAGATCATTTCAAGATCCAAAATGGTCCTTGGAGGAAGGGAGAACACTTGTGGAAGTCTTATAAGAAAAGCTCCTAAATGGTGCCTCATAATATATCTTGGCCAGAATTTTGTCACATTTCATGTTCAGTTAAAAGGAGACTGAAATATGTAGGTTTTAATTTGTGCAGTAATGTGCCCATACAAAAGTCAAGGATCTTATTGTGGAAGTTAAGAAGAACCAATATTGAGGAAGATATAGTAGTGTTTGCTACAGAGCATATATCGAAGTGAAGAAAAAAAGTATTTAATAGAGGTAGAATATTATGATATTATGAAATACAATTGATATCTATATATCAGATGATATACAGCTTTCCATCTGAATTGTTAATATATTCAGTTAAAGAAAAACTGTTGCATTGATGGCAAAAATTTTGTGACAAGATGCTTGTTATTTACTACTAATAAACTTATAAATTCTTTATGATTATTCCTTTTTCTTCCATATATTTCATTTTGTGGATTCTCTTTGATGCTTTCCAAAATTGTTATTTAGCTACACCTCCACTTCATTAATTGTCTTATTAGCTGTATCTAATCTTCCAAATTTTGCTTTTAATTATTTTTTTCTGTGCATATAGCAAACTTGTCTTCTCTTTCTTTAAAAATAGTAATCATCTGACCAGCTGTAGGCACAGTGGATAGAGCTTCGGACTGGGATGCAGAGGACCCAGTTTCAAGACCTCGAGCTTGCCAACTTGAGCGTGGGCTGATCTGGTTTGAGCAAAGCTCACCAGCTTGGACCCAAGGTCGCTGGCTCAAGCAAGGGGTTACTCAGTCTGCTGAAGGCCCGTGGTCAAGACACATATGAAAAAGCAATCAATGAACAACTAAGGTGTCACAACAAAAAAACTGATGATTGATGCTTCTCATCTCTCTCTGTTCCTGTCTGTCTCTATCTATTCCTCTCTCTGACTCTCTCTCTCTGTCACTGTTAAAATATATATATAGTAATCATAATAACTATAGTCTCTGTCAATTTCGGTAACTTGGGGCTTCTATACTGCTCACTGTATTTGAAATATTTTTTGTGAGAATTTTGAATTCTAGAATGAAGATTCTTTCTTTAAGATAGTATTTTCATTTGCTATTACCAGACACTAGGGATCACCACTAATATTAGGCCATCTGAAATTTCAAACTTGAGATTTTCATAGATTATTTAGGTTTTCTATTATTTTAGGTGGTCACTTATATCCTATGGATAGCCCTTTTAGTACTCAGTTGAATATGGACAGTATCGTCTTTATGGACATAGCCTATGATTTTTGACTCCTGAACTACTGAGCCACCCAAGCTACACTTTAGTTTATAAATTGTTTCTTCTTGGTCTGCAAATATTCTCAAAACTAAAACAGCTTTTAATAGTGTGCCTACAACTCTGGGATCCTGCCTTCTGATAAATTTTGACCTGATAAGTTTTAGCTATCTTGAGACATCTTTCTTGTTATTTCAAAGACGTTTAACAAAATCTTTTATCTGGGCTTTTTGAATTGCTGGATGTGGATGTCATGACTTTCCATATATTCTTGCTATTATTAAATAACTAGTACAGGTTTTTTTCCTAATGATGGTCCTTTTTCTTTTTCTCTATATTTTAAATCTTAAATCTCATTTACTTTATGTTGAGTTTATTATTAATTTTGTGTTAACAATATTACATGGTGTTTGTTTTTCCTACTACTACCATGGATAGTCTATATACTATACATTACTTCTTGAGATTTGAGGCAATAAACAAAATCTGTAATTTTGGAGAATATGGGCCTAATAATTGTCAGTAAATTTTTTTAGCAGTTGAATTCTAATATTATTTTATCTCAGTTTTTTTAAATGCTTTTTTCAGTTTCTGTTTCTGTTCTAAGTAATCTAGCTTAAAATGGATTCATTATGACTATAGATGCCACTAAATAATTAATATTAAAAATTCAATAAGAAATAAAATATTAAAATTCTATTAATAAATTTAAATAAAAGTTCTGAAAAGTTCATAGTTAATGATATATGTGTTGTTTTGCATATTTTACTTATTTTCTGCTTTAGTTTTATTAAATGCTAAAAAATTGTGTGTTTATTTGACTTCCTATTTACATTGTTGAATTAGCATGAAGGATATTAAAGAGGTTATAGATTCTAAAAACTTAAAAATACTAATATACTTCAAAATTTTTAATCTTTTTCAGGTCTTCTTTTATTATTGTAATTATTTTTGATACTTCACATTTTTGATATTTCATTATAACTCTAACAAGCATTACTGAAATTGTATTGTTTAAATATTACTTTAAAATATTTTTATAACATCTGTACTGAGCTAAAATCAGCATAATATAAGTTTATCTATTTTAATTATATGATTTTGTGATTTATACCATATTAACAAACTTATGCTATCATTACCACCGTCTTATTCCAGAATATTTTATCACCCTAAAAACAAATCTTATGACTATTAGCAGAACTTTCTAAAGGTCCAGGCAGACATTAATCTATTTCCTATCTTTATGAATTTGCCTATTCTGGGCATTTAATAAAAATGGAATAATATTATGTGTGATCTTTTGAGTGTAGCATAATGTTTTTAAGATTCATCCATGTTGTAACATACATCAGTACTTAACTTTTATGGCTGAATAATATTTCACTTATGTATATGTAACATTTTTAATAAATTAATTAGTTGAATTGCTTCCAATTTATGGCTATTACTTATTAAGCTGCTATAAATATCCATGTACAAATACATACTTGTGTGGACTTATATTTTTCAGTTTTCTTGGGTGCATGCCTGTTAATATAATTACTTTGAACCTGACCAGGGGTGGTGCAGAGGAAAAAGGGTCCAACTGGTATGCAGAGGACCCAGTTTCAAAATCCCAAGGTTGCTGGCTGGAGTGGGGCCTCACCGGGTTGATTGCGGGCTCACTGGCTTGAGTGCCAGATCACTGGCTTGAGTGCCGGATTGCTGGCTTAAGCATGGGATCTTAGATATGACCCCATGTTCGTTGGCTTTGATGCCCAAGGTTGCTGACTTGAGCCCAAGGTCACTGGCTTGAGCAAGGGTTTACTGGTTTGACTGAAACCCCCTATGAAGGTACATGTGAGAAAGCAATCAATGAACAAATAAGTTACCACAACAAAGAATTAATGCTTTTCATCTCTCTCCCTTTCCTGTCTGTCCCTCTCTCTGTCTCTTTCTCTCTGTGTCTGTCACACACACAGAAAATTGGTTTGACATAGTAACTCTATGTATAATTTTTTAAGAAATTGTTAAACTGCCACAGCAGCTGCACTGTTTTCATCATCAATTTTTTGAAAGTCCTAATTTTTTCAAATCCTCAACAACACTTGTTATTGTTTGTTTTTGAGTATAGTCGTCCTAGTGGATATGAAGTAGCACTGCACTGTGGTTTTGATCTTCATTTTCGTAGTCAGTAGTGATGTGAGAATCTTTTCAGTTATTCATTGGTATTTGTATATATTCTTTGGAGAAATGTCTATTCATACCCTTTTGATTATTTTATAGTAGCTTGTCATTTTATTGATGAGTTGTAAATAATATTCTTGATGCAAAACCTTATCACACATATGATTTGAATATATATTTTTCCTATTATGCAGACTGTCTTTTTACTTTCTTCATGGTAGTCTTTGACAAAATATAAAAATTTCGATGGTCTAATTTGTTTTTTATAACCACTTACTTTTTGTGTTACATCTAAGAAATCACTGTATAAACAGAGGTCTCAAATATTTTTTCTGTTTTTTTTTCTAAGAGTCTTATAATTTTAGCTCTTATATTTAGACCTATGGTTTATTTGGAGCTAATTTTTAATATAGTATGTTATAGGAGTTCAACATCATTTAAAAATATTTTATTGAATTATCTTAATGCCCTTATCAGAACTCATTTAACCATACAAAAGAACTTATTTCAAGTTTCTAAATTCTATTCAATTATTCTGTATGCTTACCCTCACAATCATTTTGTAATTGCATATTTTCTGTTATTTAAACAATGTAACTGAAGAAAAAAGGTACAGTACTTTTAAATTTTTCATAGTATAATTCTATTATTGTTATGCTTAAGATTTAAATTTATTATTCTAAATCTGTTTTATATAATTATATTCATACTTAAAACTAATCAACATCCAAACTCCTCCCACATGTCCAAACAATATAATACTTATCTCCAAATTTTTGAAAAATTTGCAATTTTAAGATGGATTTTCCAATTTTAAGACTGAATAGTAAATTTCTGGTATAGAAAGTTTCTGAGAGTTGACAAGTTGAAAGAATGTTCAAAACCTTTGGTGACATTTGATGATTTTTCCACCCATACATAGACCACTGACTGATACCATTGATCAGGGGTCCCCGAACTTTTTACACAGGGGGCCAGTTCACTGTCCCTCAGACTGTTGGAGGGCCGGACTATAAAATAAAAACTATGAACAAATCCCTATGCACACTGCACATATCTTATTTTAAAGTATAAAAACAAAACGGGAACAAATACAATATTTAAAATAAAGAAGTCAATTTAAATCAACAAACGGACCAGTATTTCAATGGGAACTATGGGTGTGGATGCATCCTGTGCTCCTCTCAATGACCACCAGTGAAAGAGGTGCCCCTTCTGAAAGTGCAGTGGGGGCTGGATAAATGGCCTCAGGGGGCCGCATGCAGCCCACGGTCCGTAGTTTGGAGACCCCTGCCATTGATAGACCACATGTTACAGGGCAAATTTCATGGCCTTTATCATCACAAAGTCAGCTTTACTTGTATACTTTAAGCAAGGCAATAGGTATAGATATATATTCACATATAATTATATATATATATATATATAAATATGTATGAATATAGATATTTTTATATAAGTGTTGAAACTTTGTTTTACATTTCAAGTTTATGCTCTAACTTCAGTGCTTTTTATTACTTCAGCATACTGTATTATGGGAAAAATCAAGAAGAGTGGAATCTTTTGCTCTTTAGGAATTTCTTGTTTAGATGTGGTTGTAGAATAATGACCAATATGTCTATAAAATTAAGCGCCACATGTGTAGTGAGACATACAAAAAATTAAATGTCAAAAAATAAAAAATTAAAGGTAATTAAAACTTTTAAAAAACTTCTTGACTAAATCTGTGGAGGTGAGAATTAGCATGTCACATGTGTAAATTGAAAGAAAATTATCCTAACTATACTGAGAGATTTGTGAGAGGAATAGTGGAAACTGAAGTTAGATAAGGCTGTTATAGGACACATTAATTTTCACTTGAGGGAATAAAATGATTTGGTGAGAAAAAGTCTATGAATTTTAATATTTTAATATAGTGCAGTTACACATATCAAATTATTTGGAATTAACAAGTTACATTTGTTATTCAAAATGTGTATTGGATAGTGGACAACCAGATATTAAGATGATTGTTTAATTGTTTTATTTATAATGTAAAGGAGAGAGTGAAGAGTGAAATCTACCCATCAGCCTAAAGTTTTCTAGAAAGTGAAATATTATAGACTGATGACAAGGGAATATAGGGAGGTTTTAGTCTAGATGAAAGAGCATATTTGAAGCTGTAGCTTTCAGTAATTTATGGGTTTCTTGAAATTTTGTTTTAGTTTACTTTTTTAAAGTTTTTCTCATTGTTCTAATACAAACAGTAAATTTCAGCTGGTTCAGTATCTTTACATATCTCTTCGGTTTCCTTGTTCATTCTCAACTGTTTGCCTCATGTTTTCCTAACGTAAATAAAATATTATCTACCTTTTTACGTCTGCCTAATTCATGTCTCCCATTTCTTCAAGATGCTTTCCACTGAGCTCAACCTTCTGATAACATTTACATTTTAAAACTGTCACTCAAATTAGAACTTTAACATACATTTTATCTTAGAATTAGTAGGAAATGGTATATTAATTGAAGCAAAATTGATTGGGCTAATAAAGAATTTGGATGGGAGCAGTACAGGAAATGAAATGGTTATAGCAATAGAAACTAGCAAAGGGTTTCCAGTCTGATAAGTACCTTAATATTCAAGGACTGTTGTAAGCTCTATTCTCTGTCCATGTGGCCAGTATCAATCAATTATTTGTACAATTTGTGCAATCATCTGTATACATAAGAGGAGGGTATGAAAAGTTTATTAACATTGAAATTGGGTCAGGTTGAGATAGGTATTTGGTATTAATGTTGTCTGTCATTGGATATCAAAGCCTAGGACCTATGCTGAAGGATTGTCTTAAGAACAACATTTATACAAAAGACTGGATTGCTAGAATGGAGGCTTTGGAAATAGCACAAGGAAGATGTCGAGTTAGAACTGGGAAACATTGCAAAGCATAACAGAGTGATGAAGGATCAAGAATAAGATAAAACCTAATTAGCAGGATTATGCATTAGGCTATGAGCAAAGGTAAATCAATAAGTAACTCTAAGTATTGGTCTGGAGAGGCATATTGGCTCCTACTTTAGGCACTAGAATTGGAAAGAGATTAGAGTTTCTATGAGGGAGATTTAGTAGCACCAGAGGAAGAAAAGGATGAGTACAGAAACATAGCATATATCTTAGAAACATCTTTACCTTCAGAAGAGAACCATTGCTTCATATTGTGAGAAATTCCAGTATTAGACTTTAGCTCGGTAAAATAACTAGATTTGATCTTGTCTGCTGGGAATCAGTCTACCTGTAATTTGAGAGCATTGTATCTTCTTGTTCATAGATAAGGCTAATTTAGTATAGAAGCACTGCTATGTGTACTACTTCTAATTCACCTCCATTCCAGCACATTACCTTCTTTCTAAAATTATGCCATCAAACAATCTCAATCTCCAAGTAGGTACTAAAATGCCTTTGTTCCTTCTTTTTAAATTAAATTCTTGACACCAAGGACAAAACCTCCTTCCTGGAATCTGATCTTTACTTTCTTTTATTTAGGAATGAGATTATTTTCAGAATTATACCTCATTATTTATTTTCCTCTTTGCTTCAATTTACAGCATCAAATAAAAGGATAAAGACCCTTATGGGATTCATAACAAAACCTTGTTCTTTTTTAATATTAGGGGAAATTTATTTCTCCAATAAATTGGACATTGCTACTAACAGTTTTCTGGTATATGTTTCCATTTAAACATTTTTATGTCCTACTTCCTTTGAAGTTGGCTGCTTTTTTTGTTTTTAAGATTTAAAAAATAAATTCATTTTAGAGAGGGGGGGAAGAGAGAAAAAATGGGGGAAGAAGCAGGAAGCATCAACTCCCATATATGCTCTGACCAGGCAAGGCCAGGGTTTCGAACCAGCGACCTCAGCATTCCAGGTTGACACTTTAGCCACTGCACCACCACAGGTCAGGCTATGAAGGTGGCTGTTTTATGTGAATGTGTTTTAGTGTAGAAATACAAGCTACTTCACGGCAGGTTGCATTTTATTTGTTTTTGCCACCCTTTGCCTAGCACAGTGATATGCACATAGGAGGCACTCAACAAATATTTATTTATATAAAATACTATGTATTGCATTTATAATTAGTATAATCCAAATTTAGGTTATTTACATTATAATTTATAACTCATTGAGATATTTTCTAAAAATATTAATCCACTGTGATACTCTGAAAAGAATAGCTAACAGAATTCTGATTGTCATTGAAATTTTTGTATATGGGAGGGAAGTAATGTATTCATTGAAAGAACATAATAAAAATAAAATGCAAATCAGAAATAAGGCATAGAGTATAAAAGGATCTTATAAATTATGAACTGTGTAAATAAAACAGATTTTCTTGCTAGTCCTGTTATACCAGAACTTAGAACACCCTAAAAATAGAGAAGGTAAAGAAGTTACTAGAGAAGGTAAGGAGGTTACTATATACCATGGTCATTATATTAAAAACTCATTATTTCAGAAATGGGATAGGCTGCTGATATAAACAAACTAAAAATAAGTTATGTAGGTAACTTAATGAATAATAGATACTTATTGAATTATTAAGAAAACAAAGATGTTTTGCTGAATAGCCTTAACTTTTTATAGCATGATTATTTTCACTGCTATTACAGGTAGGATCATTGAAGAGGGGCAGTTGTGACACACAATGCCAAGTCATTATTTTCCCCAAATCTTAGAAATGCTGGTATGATCTTGAAACTACTAGTTTAGAGACACCATTAGAGTTTTATGCAAGATTCACACTTTTTAAAATTGGTGCAGAGTCTTTATGTGAGAAATAGTATATAGTCAACTTCTAAATATTTATAGAAAATGCATAAACTCATTTCACCAGAAAAATCTTAATAGAGAGTAGCAATAGAAGAAAATATATGAAAAGCATAGTTTTTCTGTTTAGTTTTAACTTTTGAGTTCACTGAAATGTGAAAAACCTATCATTTGTGTTTTTAGGTTTTTTACTATCATATAGAAAGCCATGATCATTAGAATTTATAAACACCTATATGCAAATCTGGAATGCACTGTCGTCAAGGCAAAATGTAATGTTTGCTGACTATCATTAAGTAATGGTACACCTCAAGAGTTTGACTGTATTTTTTTTTCCGTCTTTAAACTTTATTACTGTATTTTTCTTCAGGGTAAAAAAAAATTATGGGTCCATTTTCACTGAAGTGGGCTGGATTTATGTATTCATCTCTCATCAGTGTCAAAAGGAATTGTGCCCATCATTCCCTGGACAGCAGGATGAGACCTGTCTCTGATTGGACACTAGGGATATCAGCTGTACACACAAGATAAGTGTAAAGTAGAAAAGAGAAATACACTTTAGCAATTCAGCCAAGCCAGAATATTTTAACAATTTGAACTTCGTATAAAAGTGTTTATGAAATTATTTACTTCCTCAAACAAGAAAGCTAATAGTACCACTTTCAAACCCAGTGAAACTTACCATCTAAAAATTGTTTTGCAAAGACTGCTAATGCAAAACCTTTTAAGCTGTCAATCTTTTTCTAATAAGATAACAAAATCAATAAAACGACCATTCTTTATCACTTACTTAGAATGAATTTTTATTTGTTCAAGGTAAGAGAGAGTGACTATTTCAATGTATTTCAATATTGGTCTAAGCCTTGAATGACAAAGATTTGTGTTTTATGACTCATCTAGAAATTGATAAGGCTGAATTTTCTCAAAACAAATTTAAGTACCATGTCTTAGAAAATATTAACTCTTAAATCACACTGCTTCTTGCTGGTTTATTTTAGTTAGTTTTAGAGATATTTTATCTAAGCATAGATTTTCGCTGATAGTAGTCACCTAGGAAGCCAGAAGAGGCTCATAGTAAGTTGCAGGCATTTCTTTATATTGAGGTCTTTGTTTAATAAAATATAAGGATTCAGACAAGTTCTCAATTAATAGCTTAAGAACCTAACATAAGGCTGTTTGATCTTTGGGAGTCTTGGTTACTATAATTTTAAGTCATTTTATGAAGTCACAGGAATATTGAACTTCATGTAAATAATAAGCATTTGGACCATGGCTGAAATATTTCCAATAAGAGCAGTAGGGTTGAGGTTGTTATGAAGCTGTTCTGAGTACAATGTTTAGTTGCACAGATTTAAATTTTTACTGAGGCTGAAGAACTTGCATGCTGGTGACCAGGGGAAGTGATAGCACCTGACCAAGCCTGTATAAATATTTATTCTGAGTATGTGTACATACTATATATATACTATATAATATATATGCATGTATGTAGGTATATATATTATATAATTCATCTGTTATGTAATCCACCCATTAAATAACCCACTTCTGCTCTAAAATTGGAGGGGGGGGGTTAATTATACTGCATTTGAAAAAGTCATTTTAGCCATTAGAATTGCAATAAAAGCTTATACGAAGCAACATTTACAAATAATCCAAACTCAAAAAATGAGTACATTATTCCCAGTTGCAGAAGGCTAAAACATCAGTTTTAAAAAATATTATCCAACTAATTGTTATTGACTCAATTTGATAGTTTACCAATGTATATTTACAAAGCATATTTAAATTGACTATAATATGCTTTACCTAAAGCTATAATTATGTACTACTATGTTAATTTATTGAAACTTTTTCTTAATGGTACATCAAAACCCCAATTTAAAACATGACAAACTCTGTAAAATGCTGAATTTGCTTAAGTTGTTAAGGTCTAGAAGATCAACCTAAACATTAATAAAATGTTGGCAGCCCTTATCTGTTGCTCTTTTCTCCCCTTTTCATACATATATGTGTTTAAATATACCTAGAAATATAAATTCTTGGGCTATATATATTACTCAAAAGTAAAAGTACTTTTTCTGTTAGAATATTCTGTTTAATTTCTCATCATTAAATTTTACAACACCATATGAACTTGTGTCATTTGGGGATTGCATAAGCAGCATTAACTTGTATACTAATGAATACTATATCTCTTTCACTTAAAATTATTTGATTTATTCATTGAGAACTATTATCTTAAGCAATTGAGTTAATACATGAGGTTTTATATTTTTAACAGGAGTGTGTTTCGCATTCAGCCTGTAGTTTCACTGTGTTTTTCTCAGTTTCAATGTGTTCATTTTGCTTCTCATGTTTTCCACATCTACATAAAGGATAAGTCATTAAATTATGAAATATTTTTAGAAGTATAAACTTTAAGTATTCACATGAAATAATAACTTTGTACAAATGCCTAACATAATCCCATTGATATAGTTGGCAATAAATACATATTTATTGGTCCTGGCTCGTGGCTCAGTGGATACATCATTGGCCCAGTGTATGGATGTCCTGGGTTTGCTTCCCAGTAAGGGCACACAGGAAAAGCGACCATTTGCATCGACCCCTTTCCCTCTCCTCCTTTCCTCTATCTTTCCCTCCCACAGCCAGTGGCTTGATTGATTTGAGCATGGCCCCAGGCACTAAAGATAGCTTGAATGGTCTGAGTAGGTCAATCTCAGGTGCTAAAAATATCTTGATATTCTAACATTGGCCCCAAATGGGGTTGCTGGGTGGATCCCAGTCAGGGTACATGCGGGATTCTGTCTATCTCCTTTCTTCTCACCTAAAAAAATAATGCAAAATTTAAAAATATATATTTACTGAATAAACAAATCAAATATCTCAATGTTTTTTGTTGCTATATTTGAGTTAATACTGCCAACAGAGTTTGAGGTGGTACAGGGATATTGAGATTAGTAAACATAGTCCCAGTCCTCAGAGAATATAATTTCTCTTAGTGGTGAGAAATGTATTCAACTATAATATAAGGTAGAATGCAGTAAGTGCTTTGACAGTTATAAACAAAATGATACTTATTATGTAGAGTTATACTATACTTTTTTAAAAGTGTGATCTTTAGGTAAACCAGATATATACTGGCAGTTATTCTTTTGTGTGTGTGTGTGACAGAGACAGAGAGAAGGACAATAGGGACAGACAGACAGGAAGGGAGAGAGATGAGAAGCATCCATTCTTTGTTGTGGCACCTTAGTTGTCCATTAATTGCTTTCTCATATGTGCCTTGATCAGGGGGCTACAGCAGACCAAGTGATTCCTAGCAAGCCAGCGACCGTGGGCTCAATCTGGTGAGCCTTGCTCAAACCAGATGAGCCTGCGCTCAAGCTGGTGACCTCAGGGTCTCAAACCTGGGTCCTCCTCGTCCCAGTCCGATGCTCTATTCACTGTGCTACTGCTTGGTCAGGCACATAATTATTCTTAATTATCACTATATAAAATGTTGAGCTTTATAAAATGTAAAAATATTTTATTAGGAAAAATAGAATAGTGAGTAGAATTATGTTGTCATGAAAACAATCAAATACATTTCTGAAAGATTTTCATAAAAGCTAACCTGTACACTCTGAAACTTCCTCATAGTGTCAGTTATTATTATTCATGAACTAGCATTGTATTTTTCAACTTGAAATTATAACCTACCCTGATAGATAGCATCTCTTTTTACTGGGTTTGACCACTGCCATTACCAAATATCCATAGTAATATAGAAGACAAAGAGTGGGCCAGTAATCTAAACATTGACACCTTAGACTTGGTAAGGATGGACCTTAGACTTTAACCATTCTTGAACTAAGGGAGAAAATCTTTCTAAGATGCTTTTTTTCCAGGTGTTCTTTAACTGGACTTCAGCAATAAAATGTAATATTCTGCCACCCTATTTCCCTTGGCTACTTTTTGTATTTGTTTTAGTACATACTTTGTGAATTCCCTTCCCCATGTATCAAGAGTATTATTACTTCTAGCCTGACTTGTGGTGGCACAGTGGATCAAGCATTGACCTGGAACACTGAGGTTGCTGGTTCAAAACCCTGGAATTGCCTGGTCAAGGCACATATGGGATTTGATGCTTCCTATTCCTCCCCCCTTCTCTCTATCTTTATCCCTCTCTCTGTCTCTCTTCTCTAAAAACATAAATAAGTAAATAAATAAATAAATAAATAATTTAAGAATATTATTATTTCTAGTCTTCTTTGTTAAGATAAAAAAAAGATTTGGATCAAATAATAGTAGCCATTTTTCAGGTAACATTTAAACCTACTAGTTGCTTATAGGGGAATATGTTAAACGTAACTTTTTCATACAAAAAATTATTTTAAATCATGTCCATTTGTCCATGACTTTTTCTGATAACAGTCTGCATTCTTAAAAGCAGAGTTCAAGTGATACTTGCTATATATGAATCACTATACATTAGCCTTTCCTGTGGTGAAGGGTTTGCTCACTAAACTAATGAGAGGTTGTGTAACCAAATACTAGCGCTAACAGTTTTCATATAGAAAAAAAAGCATAACTTTTATAGTTTGGATTATAGCATATTTCTAAAGTTATCCTTCTATTATGTGGCAAACCTCAGGTCTGAATGAGCATTTTTAAAAATGATTTGTTTGTTGGGAAATGAAAAGAGAACAAAAACAACATCAAAAAACCAAAATGGGGTAAGATAGCAAGGGCTGGTGACTTGGCTGAAACTCTAAATAGGTTTTTGTGATCATCCTTGAAATTGTTCCTATTTACAATGAACAATATATAATATAGACAAAGCATATGCTTGTTGGGGTAGTGGATAGTATAGAAATAAATAGATAATATAACAATGAGCTGGTGTAAATTTGCTTTGATCAAAGATTTGTTATTTCCTTTAAAGTTAAGGATTCTGATTTTCATAATCTGTAATGTGAAAACAAAGCCACAATCATCAGAATACCAACTAGGTGGGGAACAGCAAATGAAGGGCTGAGAATGAATCTGAACGTTCAAAGACAGAAGAGTTTAGTATTTACTGTTGGTCTAGAAAAAAAAATAGAAAAACTTGTTATCTGTTTTACCACTCTTCAATTTTTAAATGATAAATTATCATACTTCTTGGTGAAAATATCTAGTTCAATCATCCATCTGATAATTGACAACCAGATTCTTATTATTTAGTCAATTAAAGGGAGCTTTATAGCTCCTCAGTTTATGTATTTAAAATTTTAATAACGCTCAGAAAATTTTATTATTGAATAATATTAATATACAAATGTTATTCCTCACTTCCCTACCTATTTTAGATGAGTTTTTCTTAGCTTCTTCACATTTGGTGCCCTGGATTATTGTAATGTAATATCAACAGAATAGATAAATGTGCAGAGTAAATACATAATTGTTTCTACAAGATGGTTATTTTGTGTGTGCTTGTGTGTGTATCGAGCACACTGAGGAATCATGAAACAGATGAGACAAAAAATTCAGAGATTCTAAGTTGATGCACATGATGAAAAGCTTTGAAGAAGGGGATGGAGAGTGTAAAGAGTTGCTGAGTGAAAAACACTGGAGTGACAATATGTATGAAAGATTTCAAAATAAAAGAAGGGATGTTGAAGTGTTACTTGGAATACAGTCCTTTAAAACTTGCAAGCTAAAAATTTCTGCTAAAATTCTGTTTTGTTGTTGGACTTTATCCAAAAAAAATAGTTCATTTTATATTATAGTGAGCCAAAGTTTCTAAACTTCCACTTATTCCTTCTAGTACTTCTGTTTGGTACTATTCATTCAACATTTAATAAATAATTATTATCTGATGAGTGCCAAGGGCCATTCTTGTCACTGTGTAATCAAGGCAAGCAAAATCCCTGCCCTTGTGGACTACTTTTTTTTTTTTTCTTCTGAAGTTAGAAGCAGGGAGAGAGAAAGACTCTTGCATGTGCCCAACCAGGATCCACCCAGCATGCACACTAGTGGACAATGCTCTGCCCATCTGGGCCTTGTTCCATCTCATCTGGAGCCATTCTAGCACCTGAGGTGGAGGCCATGGAGCCATCCTCAGAGCCCAGGCCAACCCAGCTCCAATGGAGCCTTGGCTGAGGGAAAAGGGAAGACAGAGACAGAGAGAAAGGAAAGGGGGAAAGGTGGAGAAGCAGATGGGTGCTTCTCCTGTGTGCCCTGGCTGGGAATCAAAATCAAACCTGGGACTTCCACACTCCAGGCCAATGCTCTACCACTGAGCCAACCAGCCAGGGCCACCTTGTAGACTATTTTTAAACATAATAATAATAATAAGTAAAACAACCACGTTGTAACACAAGTAAACAACAAACAATATTGTGGCAAATACTACTTATGAAATAAATAGGGTGCTGGGATAGAGAATTGTAGCAGGCAGCCTACTTTTTGTAAGGTTGTCACAGAATGTTTTTCTGAGGAGATAATGTTTAAAGTTAAGACCTAAAGGATAAGAATTTAGCCGCACAAAGTATAGGATGGAGAGTGCTCTAGGCAGACAGAAAAGCTTGCACAAGGACCTGAGGCATGCAGTATCTTTTTTTATTTCAGTTGGGTTCAAGAAATTCAATGAAATTCAGTGAGGCAGGGGTATAAAGGACAAAGTCTAACAGCATGAGCTGTGTGGTTACTGGTCATTTTTTGCTGGTTTTTGTAGCTCATAGTAAAGACTGAGCACTTTGGAAAGCTATCAGGGGATTTTAAAGCTAAAGGGAAACATGATCAGATTTACCTTTTGAAAAACAAATACTTTTGCCTTGGCTGGTTGACTTGGTGGTAAAGTGTCGGCCTGGCATGTGGATGTCCTGGGTTTGATTTCTGGTCAGGGCACACAGGAGAAGTGACTATCTGCTTTTTCACTCCTTCCCCTCTTCCATCTCTCTCTCTCTTCTCTTCCTGCAGATATGGCTAAGTTGGAGCAAGTTGGCCCCAGGTGCTGAGGATGGCTCCTTGGCCTCACTTCAGGCACTTGAAAGGCTCAGTTGCTGAGCAACAGAGAAGTGGCCCAAGATGGGTAGAGTATCACCCCATAGGGGTGTTGCTGAGTGCATCCCGGTCAGGGCGCATATGGGAGTGTGTCTCTCTGCCTCTCACTTAGGAAAAATTAAAAAAAAAGGAAAGAAAAGAAAAACAACTGTCTTGTAAGAGCCAAGGTGAAGACTGAGACCAACAGGAGGCTATTTATTGTAGGAAGGAATGATTATAGCTTAGACTAAAAGAAGAAAGTAAAAATGGAGAGAAGTGAACAGATTTGAAATATATTTAAGAGGGGAATTGCCATTTGCTGATAGTTTAGATAAAGGGTTTCAGAAGAAAAATAAAATAGAGTTCAAATTCTATATTTTAATGTTTTGAATAAGAGAAAGCTATCATTTTATAAGATAAGGAAGAAGGAGGTCGAAGGAGTTGAGGAGACTGAATCTTTTTTAATTACATCTTTTCTATTCTGAATTTAAGCATGGATTATTTATATAAGGTTCACTTTAAAAATTATTCCATAGGTAGGCTGCTTTCTTTTTATGTTCCAGGCTATCAGTAATCATCTGAACATGTGTAGCTCTTACCAGACAGAGTGTTTCAGCTATGATCAGAAATGAATATGATAAGACTATCATTTCCCACAATCTAGAGAAAATGCTTAATATAGCATAGTATAAACTGATCACATAAAAAACTTTTAATTAACTTACTCCTAACTAAAATAATTTATTTTCTTATTACCCAGGTTTTTAAATTATATTATGTATTGCAGTGATGAAATGAATTTTCTCTAACTGCAATATTTGAAAGTTGATCTGTTTAATTTGACCCATTGCTCCAGTCTATTGATAATATTTTAAATTTCTGTCTGGTGTCAACTGATTTTTTTTTTAGTTTACCCTCTCATATGAAAATTTGCTAAGCATTTCCTTTATATTTTTATTCAAATCGTTCATATAAACATTGATCAGAATAAGCTTAAGAACAGGTTCGCATATCATGATTTTGGAAGTCTCCCTTCATGTTGTCATTATTTTATTAACCCTTACTCTTTTTTATTATTCAATTAGTGGGACAACTTTGGTAAATAGGGTCTAAAAGGTTTCAGGTGTGCACCTCTATGATACATAATCAGTATATTGCATTGTGTGCCCATCACCCAAAGTCAAGCCATCTTTCATCACCATATATTTGGCCTTCTTTCCGCCTCCTCACCCTTTCTATGTGATAACTCAACATCTTTAATCTCCACCTAATTATATTTTCTTTTCATAAATAGTAAAAGCACATATCAAATACTGCTGAATGCAGGTTTCTTATATCAAGGATATTTGTTCCTGAATTAATTTTTACCCTGTTAAAAATGAATTATTAGTTTTTTTCTCAACTTATACTGCTCCCTTGCTGATTCCTCCTTTTCTAGCTGCTACCAAACATACTTAAAATATTTTCTCATATCTCTGATCACCAATGATTTTGGTTTGTTTGTTTTGTTTCATTTCATTTTTTTTTTGTGAGAGAGGCAAGAAGAGAGAGACAGAAACATCAAGTTGTTTCTGTATGTGCCCTGATCAAGGGTCGAATCAGCAACCTCTGCACTTTGAGAAGATGCTGCAACCAACCAAGCTATCCAGCCAGGGATTTTTTATTTCTTGATTGAATTTTTAGAGAGACAGAGAAAGGAAGGGAGAGGGGAAGGGAAAAGAAAGCATTCATTTGTTGTTCTATTTAGTCATGCATTCATTGGTTGCTTCGCTGGTGTGTCCTGACTGGGGATTGAACCCACAAACTTGTCATTTTGGGACGACCCTCTAACTGACTGATCAAATTGGCCAGGGCCACCAGGTTTTTTACAGTACTTTAGTTAACAGAATATTAGTATTTGTCATTGAAAACAAGATACTTACATGATTATTCCTTGGCTTCTGATGTTTTTTTCTTTATGATTTCAAAGACCAATCAGTATGTAGGAACATTCTTCCTTTTGTTCTTGCAGTACACATAACACAAAAGCTCATTTTCTGTACCTTGGCAGCTTGTGTAAGCCTTAGTTCATACCGGGCTTTAGGTTCTGTAATCGTTTTCCTATAAATTTGTTTCCCTGTAACATATGCACCCTTTGTTATAAATTCTTCTTTTATAAAAGCTAAGGAAGGGAAAATTATTTAAATGATGACTCCTGGAGACATGTGGATATTTGAAGAAAGATAAGTGAGAAAACTAATAAAAATCTATTTCTGAAAGGAACTATTTCTTTAATTGGGGACTTTTAGATTTTATGATTCTATAAGTTAACAATATTTATGATAAAATGTAGATACTCATATTTAATAGACAGACACTTTTTTTGTGACAGAGACAGAGAGAGAGAGGGAGACAGATAGAGGTACACAGACATGAAGGGAGAAAGATGAGAAGCATCAATTCTTTGTTGCAACACCTTAGTTCATTGATTGCTTTCTCATATGTGCCTTGACCAGGAGGCTACAACAAACCATGGGACCCTTTGCTCAAGCCAGCAACCTTTGTCTCAAGCTGGTGAGCTGTGCTCAAACCAGATGAGCCCGCACTCAAGCCAGTGACTTCGGGTTTTGAACCTGGGTCCTCTCCATCCCAGTCTCATGCTCTAACCACTGTGCCACCGCCTGGTTGGGCAACAGACAGGTACTTTTAATCTTTAATTTTTTTATCAGGGGAAGTTAAATAAATAAGTACTATCTTGAACATACCCTTATATTCCATTTTTATTATTTTCTCCAGTAAACATAAGTGTAAGCTCTAGAAGAAAAAGAGAAAAACTTTTCTATTGTTGAAATAGAATTTGAGATGATTTTTAAATATATTGTAAATTACATTGTTAGAAAGAGACAGAGAGATTACTAAAATAGAGGAAGATATTTAGAATTAAAAAGATACAAGAATGATGATATAACTTAAAGAGTTAAGATGATGCAATTTGAAGAGAATTGAGCAATTTTAAGTTGAAAGCATTTGGAATTAATTGTTACAAGTTTGGTTACAAAATAGTTGTCTACATTTTTGTCGTATTTTTTTTTAACAAAGAATTGAACCCACATGAAAGTAAAAGCGACATTATTTAAAGTCATATTTTGATAATTTGTTCATATTGCATATTATCATATTAAAAGTATTCTTGGTAGGCATAAGAAAAATTTCTAACTATAAAAAGAATATATGATTTCAAAGGTACCCACTAACTTGTTCTACTAGCAAAAAAGTATACTTTTGTCATGTATATACTGAAAAAAAATTGTGTTGTATAAGTACTGATTACTAACAAATTTTTAGTGAAGAACAAAACTGAGATTTATTCCAGAAACAGTACCTATTATGAACATTCAAAACTTTTTACACAGTGAATCACTGCATAGAAACAAATCTTTTTCAATCAATAAATAACATCACACACAAAATTTAAAAGACAGAAAGAATCTCAAGGATATTCAATTAAATATATCTCTATTTTGATATAGGGATTTCGGCAGAAAATTGTAAATACAAGGGACCAAGACACATATCCAGTGTTTCTGCTAAATTGTAGAATAAAGTATGTTCGTACAAGTGGACAGGTCAGGTAGGGGAAATATGATGATGAGTTTTCTATTTCAAAATTCTATTAACTATCAAATATTAGAGAGTTTATGTGAATTTTCTCTCAATGGATGAAGATGGTGCCAGTCACCAAAACTAAAAGTAAGTATTAATGGGTTCTGAGGAAAGATATGACTCTAGTTGTCTTGAGTATAAGATGTTTGTGACATTTCCAACATGAAAGAGCATATTTCATGGTTGTTATGAGTGTTACATAAATATGTGTACGAAGCTTTAAAACAATAACAAATGATAAGCACTATACAAGTATTCCATAAACAAGTATACAAAAACAAACACCTCAGAAAGGAGATGTATCTGAAGATATATATTAAGTCATCAGAATTAAAAACAATTCTTATCAAGGAAAATATATCCTGGATGATTTAACAGAATACAAATGTATACCCCCTTCCTAGGTTGTTTCCTTTCTGTGGCAGACTGTTATTGATTGCCTACCAATATCTGTCTTATTCTTTCTTTCTTTCTTTTTTTTTTTTTTTTTTTGTGTGAGATCCCCAGTTTTATTTTAGGCAGCAAAGTACCCAGTAAAAAAGCCATAACTTTTATCCTCTCCTTTGTAGCTATGGGTGGCCAATGAGATATAAATCAAAGTTTCTGGAAGGACCCCTGGGATATGTCTTAAGAAACATGGCCTTTCTTTTATCATTTTACTATTTCTTCCATATTGCTGACTGAGATACACACATTGTGTTTGGAGCTCTAGTAGTTACCTTGAGCCATGAATCAACATTGAGTATAAAGCCATGTAGTTGCACTAAGATAAAGATGATAAATTTTGAAAGAGTCTGGGTTCCTGATAACCTAGTAGACCCTCTGAATCACTCCTGGATAGACAGTGAAGAGAAAAGGCATAACTCAGTTCTAAATTAAAACACTTCCAACCACTTCTCAGACATTGTCCAGTTTACATCTGACTGTAGTCTTATTCTCTTTGAAGTTTCTTTCAATATTTTATTTGTTATTACTTCCATGCATATCTGATCTATTTGTACTTTTAAGACTTTTTATAATTCTAGTCCCATATCTATTTTATCCTATATTAGTAACTTTTAGTGTTCTGAGATATGATTTTGCCTCTCCTTTCTTACTCTGAATGTTCCTTTAGTCTTTCTAGGCTACTTTAAACACTTACCACTTTTCTGTTTTTCCTTAGTTCTCTTCCCTCCTTGTTCCTTTAATTGGGGCATCCTCCTGAAAGGTCCCCCTTTTGCTTAATGTCTCTTAGAGCATTGTCCAAAATATATAATTAATTCTTAATAGAAAAATAATTTATCATAACCACACACAGTGGAGTTCTTTACATCTTTTCTAACTTTGGCTTGACCCACAGGTTCCTTTTTCTGTTTGTTTTAAAATGAAAATCAATGATGCTGTATAACACATGTTAGAATTCTTTGAGAACTGGAAAATATGTATGAGATTAGCACTGGTGTCATTGCTTTGATTTTGTTTCCACAGAATATACTTTCTCCTGATTATTTAGAAAAGTCTAGTAAACAGAGAAAACATATTTCCTCTTTTTCATATGAATCAAAAAGAAAAGATATTGGCAAAAAATCAAGATATGTCATTCAAAAAGGTTAGTTATATGAATTTTTAAATTATATTTGATAAATACATTTTGATTGAGTAATTAAATTCTTTAGAAATTGGGCATGTTAATTGTGAATGATAAATATAAAGCTCTATGAGCCTGACCAGGCAGTGGCGCAGTGCATAGAGCATTGGACTGGGATGCGGAAGACCCAGGTTCGAGACCAAGCTCGCCAGCTTGAGCGCGGACCCATCTGGCTTGAGCAAAAGCTCGCCAGCTTGGACCCAACGTCGCTGGCTCCAGCAAGGGGTTGCTTGGTCTGCTGAAGGCCTGCGGTCAAGGCACATGTGAGAAAGCAATCAATGAACAACTAAGCTGTTGCAACGGCA
Source organism: Rhynchonycteris naso (assembly GCA_037038555.1). Taxonomy (NCBI): domain Eukaryota; kingdom Metazoa; phylum Chordata; class Mammalia; order Chiroptera; family Emballonuridae; genus Rhynchonycteris; species Rhynchonycteris naso. The sequence continues at coordinate 174,178,474 of CM072997.1, forward strand.
ACGAAAAACTAATGATTGATGCTTCTTACCTCTCTCCGTTCCTGTCTGTCTGTCGCTATCTATCCCTCTCTCTGACTCTCTCTGTCCCTATTAAAAAAAAAAAAAAAAAAAAAAAAAAGCTCTATGAGATATATGTTGAACATTCTAGATAAAACATCGATATCTCATTTAACACTTTATAAATATATACATTTGGACAGTTATAAATTCTTTCTCATACACATGCTTGCATATCTACTTCTTGATCATCTCAAAAGAATTTTATTATCACTGTTTGGGCATTAAATTATATTTAATGTTTTAATTTTTATGACTATGTATACCCTACTCACAGCAGAGCTGTGCAATATCTTAGAAATATTTTTGCTTCCTTATATTATAGTTTTTATAAGTTGCTTTAAAAATCTCATATTATTCAATCCACTACTTTCCCCAAAATCCACTACTTTCCCCAAACTCATTATATATATTATTTTCCAAAATATTTCAACTTGAACCTTTCATTTTGCTGATTCCTTCAGGACTGCTTACAGTCTAAAGTAGGTCCTTTTTTAATATTTTACTTAAAAATTAAATTTAACAGGGTGACATCGATCAATATAAGTATATAGGTTTCAGGTGAACATTTCTATAACGTTTGAACTGTTGATTATGTTGTATACTCATCACCCAGTCACATCATTTTCTGTCACCTTATATTTGTTCCTCTTTACACCCTGCCCCACACCCCTCCCCCACACCACCTTCCCCACATTCCCCTTCCCTTGGAACCCACTTCACATTTATCTATGTCCATGAATCTCAGTTTTACATTCAACTTATGTGTAAAATTGTATAGTTCCTAGCTTTTTATGATTTACTTATTTCACTAAGTATAATATTCTCAAGTTCCATCCATGCTGTCATAAATGCCAATATGTCCTCATTTCCTGTGGCTGAGTAGTATTCCATTGTATATATGTACCACATCTGTTTATCCAATCCTCTATCAAGGGACACTTTGGTTTTTATGTCTTGGTCACTAGGAATAATACTGCAATGAACATGTGGGTGCATGTGTCTTTACGTACCAATGTTTTCGAGTTTTTGGTTAGATACACAGTAAGGGGATTACTCGGTCACATGGCATGGTAGTTCTATTCTTAATTTTTTGAGAAAGCAGCATACTGTCTTCCTCAATGGTTGTACTAATTTGAATTCTCTCCAGCAGTGAATGAGGATTCCTTTTTCTCCACAGCCTCTCCAACACTTATTACCTGTCTTGCTGGTAATAACCAATCTAACAGGTGTGAGGTGATATCTCATTGTAGTTTTGATTTTAATTTTTTAAAAAGATAGTGAAGATGAGCATCTTTTTGTATATCTTTTGGCCATTTGTGTGTCTTTTTGGGAGAAGTATCTGTTCAGGTCCTTTGCCCATTTTTAAAATTGGGTTGTTTGCTTGTTTCTTGCTGAGCTTTGTGAGTTCTTTCTATATTTTGGATATTAACCCCTTATCAGAGCTGTTGTTTGTAAATATCATTTCCCATTTAGTTGGCAGCCTATTTTGTTATCAGCTTTGTTTGCTTTGCAGAAGCTTTTTACTTTGGTACAGTCTCATTCATTTTTGCCTTTACTTCGACTGTCTTTGGAGTCAAATTCATAAATTGTTTTCTAAGGCCAAATTCCATGAGTTTAGTACGTGTTTTATTTTAAGTAATTCATTGTTTCAGATTTTTAGGAGTTTGATCCATTTTGAATTAATATTTATGCAGGGTGACAAACTGTAGTCAAGTTTCAATATTTTGTTTGTGTTTTTTTAATTTTTGCCAGGACTATTTATTGAAGAGGTTTTCTTTTCCCCATTGCGTGTTTTTTGGCTTCTTTGTCAAAGATGATTTGCCCATATACGTGTGGTTTTATTTCTGGGCTTTTGAATCTTTTCTGTTGGTCTGTATATCTGTTTTTCTGCCAATACCATGCTATTTTGATTAACGTGGCTCTATAATATAATATGAAGTCAAGTATTGTAATACCTCTGAGTTCATTCTTTTTCATCAGGATTACTTTGGCTATTTGGGGTGTTTTATGGTTTTATACAAAACTGGTGATTTTTTTTTTTCTATTTCTTGAAAAATTGGCTTTGGGATTTTGATAGGGAGTGCATTAAATCTGTGTATTGCTTTGGGTAAAGTGGAAATTTTAATTATGTTCATTTTTCCAATCCATAAACATGAAATATTTTTCCATTTTATTGTGGGTTTTTTTTATTTTCTTTCAATAATGCTTTGTAATTTTCAGTATATAGGTCATTCAGCTCCGTTGTTAAGTTCATTCCTAGGTATTTTTATTGCAATTGTAAAAGGAATTGTTTTTTACTCAGTTCATTTTCTAAAGTTTCATTGTTGGTGTATAGGAAAGTGACAGATATTTTATATTGATTTTGTATCCTGTGATTTTAATGTATTGGTTTATTGTTTCTAATAGTTTTTGTTTTTGTTGTTGTTTGTTTTTTGGTGGAATCTTTGGTGTGTTCTCTATACAGGATCATGTCATCTGAAAAAAGTAATACCTTTACTTTTTTTTACTGTTATGGTTGCCTTTTATTTCTTTCTCTTACCTGCTTGCTCTGGCTAAAACTTCTAGAACTATATTGAATAAGAGTAGAGAGAGTGGGCAACCTTGTCTTGTTCCTGCTTTTAGAGAAAAACTTTTAGTTTTCCATCATTTAGTATATTAGCTGATGATTTGTCATATATGGCCTTTATTATATTGTACTTCTATTTCGATTTTATTGAATGTAAGGGGTTTTGTATTTTATCAAAAGGCCCAAATACATTTTCTACATCTATTGATAGGATCATAAGATCTTTTTCCTTTGTTTTGTTGATGAAGTATATTACATTAATCAATTTAAATATATTGAACCATCCTTGTGCTCCTGGAATAAATCCCACTTGATTATGATGTACTATTATTTTCATATGTTGTTGTATTCAATTTTGCTAGTATTTTGTTTAGGATTTTTGCATCAGTATACATTAGAGATATTGGTCTATAGTGTGTGTGTGTGTGTGTGTGTGTGTGTGTGTGTGTGTGTTACCCTTACCAGGTTTTGGTATGAGGTCTATTCTGGCTTTATAAAATGTATTAACAAGTGAACCTGACTTGAAGGAACTGCTGAGGTAAAGCCAGCCCTGACCTTATAAAATGTTTTAGGAAGTATTGCTTCTATATTTTGAAAGACTTTGAGAACGATAGATACCAAATCTTCTTTGAATATTTGGTAGAATTCACTAGTGTAGCCATCTGCTTCTGAACTTTTATTTTGGAGAGGTTTTTTATAGTTGTTTCTATTTTCTTCTTGCTTATCAGTCTATTTAGGTTTTCCACTTCATGACTCAGTTTAGGAACATTGTATAGTTCTAGGAATTTATTCATTTTTACTAGGTTGTTGAATTTGGTGGCAAATAATCTTTTATAGTTTTCTATGATGATCTTTTGTATATCTATGATGTATATGGTAATATCTCCTCTTTCATTTTGGATTATGTCTAAGTGAGTCCTTTCTCTTTTTTCCTTAGTGAGTCTAGCCAGAAGTTTGTAATTTTGTTGATTTTTTCAAAAAGCAGCTCTTTGTTGTATTTTTTTTTTATTTTTTGTTCTCTATTTCATTTAGTTCTGCTCTAATTTTTACTATTTTCTTTCTTCTGCTGCCTTTAAGTTGCCTTTTTTTTTTCTTTTTCTAGTTCTTTCAGATGTGAATATAGGTTATTTACTTGGGACCTCTCTTGTTTCTTGATACAGGCCTGTAATGATATAAACTTTCCATGTATTATTGCTTTCACTGCATCCCAGAGATTCTGATATGTAGTCTTGTCATTTTCATTTGTCTGTATATATCTTTTGATCTCTGCTTTTATTTTTCCTTTGGCCTAGTCATTTTATAGAAGATTGTTGTTTAATTTTTACATTTTAGTGGGTTTCTTTACTTCCTTTTTACAGTTGAATTCTAATTTCAAAGCCATATGGTCAGAAAATATAATTGGTATAATTTTAATCTTTCTGAATTTATTGATGTTAATTTTGTGGCCCAACATATGGTCTCTCCTTGATATTGTTTCATGCACATTGGAAAATGTATTATCTGATGTTTTCGGATGGAATGTTTTGTAAATGTCTAGTGTGTCATTAAAGGCTTATATTTCTTTATTGACTTTCTGTTTGGATGATTCATCTAAAACTTTCAATAGTGTGTTGAAATCTCCAAGTATGTTGTATTTTTTATGTTTCTATTTTTAGATTGGATAGTATATGTCTTATATATTTTGGTACTCCCTGTTTTAGTGCATATATATTAAGAGGCAGAGATGGATTAAGGTTGGTTGAGGCCCCGGGCACAGAAGAAAATATTGGGCCCCTTACATTAGAAAACAGGGCATCCAATGTGGAACACCTCTGTTCTTCAGGGAAGAAAGTGGCTCTGTAGAGTTAGCTGTGGGGTCTGTCTCTGCCACTCTCTGTACTGTGAGATGAGGGAGGTTGAATCTGGGAGGAAGAGCTCATCCTGCAGTTTTCTCTGTCTCTGCACTGTGTGTAGGCTGTGAGCAGACCCTGGGAATACTAGGTGTGACCCCTTGTTCTGCCACCATTTTAGTTTTGTATCTCCCCCTCTACTGCTCAATCTCTCTGCTCCTCCTGGCAGAAGGAGGCCAAGGCACTCCAGGCATTCCTCTCAGTTTCCCAGCATACAAAACCCATTTTTATTTTTCAATTTTTAGTTTGTTTCTTTGTTAGAGTTCTTAACAATACCACTTTCAAATGACATCAAGGAAGAAGAAATAGAATACCCTAGCTACATAAGACAGAGATGTAGTTCAGAAAGAAAATAAAAAATCTCTAGAAAAAAAATCTCAATCACATGGAAACCTTAGATTTAAACAATAGAGAATTCAGAATTGAAGTTCTGAAAATACTCAACAATATGCAATAAAACACTAATAGACAACTTAATAAGATTTCAACTTTAAAATCAGAGATAAATTGAAAACTCAGGCTGCAAGTTTAGTTAATAGAACAAGCCAGATAGAAGAAAGAATCACTGACATCAAAAACAGGCAACTAGAGATTCTAAAGAGAAAAGAGGAGAGATACTCAGGAATTAAAAAAAAAATCAGAGAGCTCTATAAAAATTTTCTGACTCTCTCAGAAAAAGTAATATAAGAATAATGGGTATATCAGAAAAACGGGAGGGAGAAGGGAATGGAGAACTTATTCAAACAAATAATTGATGAAAACATCAGCCTCAAATCCAAGAAGCAAATAGAATGTCATTACCTCAACCCAAAAAGACCAACTCCAAGGCACAGTATAATAAAATTGTCAAAAATTAATGACAAAAGTGAATCCTCAAGACAGCTAGTAAAAAGAGCATAACATATAAAGAAAGTCCCATTAGGTTATCACCAGACTTCTCTGCAGAAACTCTGCAAGCCAAAACATAGTGGACACAAACATTTAAAGTACTGAAAGAGAGGAACTACTAGCAATGAATAATATATCCATCAAAGTTATCTTTCAGATATTAAGGAGAAATAAAAACTTTTGCATACAGAAACAGACTGAATTTATCACCAGAAAACCCCCACTGCAGAAAATACTAAAGGGGGTTATTTGACCAAATAAAAAGAACAAAACAAATCAAAACTGCAAATAAAGTCTTCAACAAGGTTACAATAAAAACAAGGATAATCTGTGACAACAACATAAAATGGGAGAATACAAAGCTCTTCAGTAGCAAAGGAGGATGGAGTGCAGAAGAACTCATAAGACAAAGAACTCTTGTACACAAAACTACTTTTCCCTTATTAACCTAATAGTGACCACCCACAGCTATCCCACTTTTAGGAATATACCCTAAGAACACCATAGCACTGTTCGAAAAGAAGAAATGCGCCCCCATGTTCGTGGCAACATTGTTCACAATAGCGAAGATCTGGAAACAGCCCAAGTGTTCATCAGAGGATGAGTGGATTAAAAAGCTTTGATACATATATACTATGGAATACTACTCAGCCATAAGAAATGATGACATCGAATCATTTGTAACAACATAGATGGACCTTGATAATATTATACTGAGTGAAGTAACTAAATCAGAAAAAACTAAGGACTATATGAGTCCATACATAGAAGTGACGTAAAAATGAGACTCAGAGACATGGACAAGAGTGTACTGGCTACCTGGGGGGAGGGGGAGGAGGAGAAGGCAGGGGTTAATGAGAGGGGAGGGGCACAAATAAAACCAGATAGAAGGTGACAGAGGACAATTTGACTTTGGGTGATGGGTACACAATATAATCAAATGTCATAATAACCTGGAAATACTTTCTCTGAACATATGTGCCCTGATTTATTAATGTCACCCCATTAAACTTAATAAAAATAAATATAAAAGAAAATAAATTCTGAAAGAGTTCTACATAGTCAAATCATCAACCACATATAAGTGCAACATAAAGACCTATTTAGGTTTTTCAGATTTTAAAAGAATTTCTCCTAAGTATAATTTTTCAATAAACTAATGAAGAAGGCACTACATTAACATAATAAAATAAATCATGAAACAATAATATATAGACTCCTGGAAACTGGGTTCCCAATAAAGAACAAAGACAAATAAATTCTTGAGACCACAGGTGAAAAAACAGTAGCTGTTAAGATCAGGTTTAGAGTGAGATGATGTCAGAGTAATGGCAGTGTGACAGACACTCCTGATCTCTCCCCTTGAAATTTCAACAAATTGAACAATTACAATGCAGTGAAGAAATACCACCTGGGCTCACAAGCATGCCTGAAAGATCTGTTCACTGAATGGACTAAAGGTGGGATAGGATGAAAAGGGGAAAAGATAAAATGCAATCAGGGTTGACTCCAGAGAGGATACAAACTTGGATTGACTGGGTTTATTTTTCTCTCTGCCAAGATTCATCCATTTTATTGTAAATGATCCGATGTCATCATTTCTTATGGCTGAGTAGTATTCCATAGTATATATGTACCATGGCTTTTTAATCCACTCGTCTTCTGACGGACACTTGGGCTGGTTCCAGATCTTCACTATTGTGAACAATGCTGCCACGAACATGGGGGCGCATTTCTTCTTTTCGAACAGTGCTATGGTGTTCTTAGGGTATATTCCTAAAAGTGGGATAGCTGGGTCAAAAGGCAGTTTGATTTTTAACTTGTTGAAGAATCTCCATACTGTTTTCCACAGTGGCTGCACCAGTCTGCATTCCCACCAGCAGTGCAGGAGGGTTCCCTTTTCTCCACATCCCCACCAGCACTTATTCTGTGTTGTTTTGTATTTTTTTAATTGCTTTATTTTTTTCTAGCTTCCAGTGTTACCTTTGAGATGTAAACTACCATTTAGTTCTTAGTTTGTTGTACATGAATGTCTGTTTATTGTTTTTCCACTTGACAGGAAACTTTTAGGATTTTTTCTTTATAACAGCTGTTTTACAATTTCACTGTTGTTTCATAGACACTTGTTTGACAGCTAAGATGGATTTTCTTTCTACTTAATTTATTGTAGCTTTTCAATCTGACAGTATTTCTCAGTCTAGGTATTTCTCTTGTATTATTTTTATGATAAAATATGTATAACACATATTTTTAACTTACCCTTTTAAAAGTATTTAACTGTACATAAGTACATTCACATTGTTGTGCAACCATCATCTCTCTTTTTCTTCATCTTCTAGCTAAGTTTCTTGATCTTGTTTACCTTTTTGAAGAACCACATCTTGTTCTTATTGATTTCCCCTTTTGTTTTTATAACTCTATTCTGTTTATTGCTCTTTCTAATATTTATTATATAATTTTTTTCTGCTAGCTTTGAGTAGAATTTGATTTTGGTGTTAGGTAATTTATTAAGAGACCTTATTTTATAATGTAATCATACATAGCTATACACTTGCTTAACAGTGATTTTTCTGTATTTCATAGTTTTAGGATATTGTGTTTTCATTTCTATTTGTTTCAGATATTTTATAATTTTCATTGTGAATACTTCTTTGAAGCATTTACTGTTAAATAGTGCCATTTAATTTCCACATATTTGTGAACTTTTTAGTTTTTTTTATGGTACTGATTTCTACTTTCATTCTTTTGTGATGGGAAAAAGATACTTGGTATGATTTCAGTATTTTTATATATATTAAGATTTGTTTTATAAATGCACTGTATGTCCTGGATAGGTATCCTTGTGCACTTGAGAAAAATGTCTAATCTCCTATTGTTGGTAGATTGTTCTGTGTGTATGGCTGTTTGGTCCTATTGCCCTACAGTGTTGTTCAAGTCCTACATTTACATATGTTCTCTCTGGTTGTCCTATCCTATATTAAAAGTGAGCATTGAAGTCTTCTACTAATATTGTAGGGGTATTTTATTTCTGCCTTCAATTCTGTAAATGTTTGCATAATGTATATTGAACCTGTGATGTTTGGTGCATTTGTGTTTATAATTACTATATCTTCTTGATAAATTTTCTTTTATTATATAATGTTTGTCTCCTTACTCAAGACCTACTGATTTAAGTGTTAATCTCAACTAAAATTAATTTTTACAGGGAAATCTAAAATAGTGTATCATGGTTTAACCAAATTGGCACGTAAAATTAACTACCATAGACAGTTTCACTAAATATAGAATTCTCAGTTGATGGTATATAAAATTTCAGCTCTTTAAACATATCACCCTACTGCCTTTTGGTCTGCAGTGTCTGCTGATAAATTTGCTGTCTTATTGAAAAATCACTTCTATATGATAAGCCACTTTAGGCTTTCAAGATTCTTTGTTTTTTGTTGTTTTTATTTTGTTTGTTTGTTTTTGACAGTTCGTTTATAATGTCTCTTAAAGTGGATCTTATTTTGTTTATCCTACTTAGAGTTTTTAGAACTCTTGATTTGTAAATGCACGTGTTTCTCAAATTTGGGAAGATCATTCATTATTTCTTTAAATAATCTCTCTACTCATTTTTCTCTTTTTCTGGCACTCCTATAATACATGTATTGACCCATTTGCTGTAAATGTTTTGTCTGTGTTTGCTTTTCCTTGTTCTCTTTTCTTTTTACTCCTTAGACTTTATTATTTCAAATAACCTGCCTTTAATTTTGCTGATTATTATTCCTTTTTTTTTTCAGGTCTCCTATTAAACCCCTCAAGTAGATTTTTTTTAATTTGAATATTTTATCATCTTTCTAGAACTCCAATTGTTCAGATGGACCTCCTAGATTGATCTTCTAATTTTTCTATGTTTTATTACTGATTTTTCCATCTTCTTTTATATTTGTTATCCTTTTTTAGGATTTTACTCAATTTTATCTTCTGCTTGTATGTTTTTCTTTAAATCACAGTATCAAGTTTCTAATATACTTACAGATGTTCTTGATTCATAGATGCAATATCTTCTCTACATCACTGAGAATATTAATATCATACAGATTTGTTTTTGTTAAAGGTTTTTCTGCATGCTGAATTCTATTCCCTCCTAGTTTATTTATTCTTACAGCTTCTCTGAATAATTCTGCTAATCCTTGTTCTTCACTTATAATTATGAATAATGTTCTAAAATGCTACTTGAAAATGGATTATATATATGGTTGGGTATAATTGATTTGTAGTTTTAAAGTAGAATAATCTAGTGGAGTCCAGATTCTTTACTCAAAGACCTATGATTTGGGGTTTCTTAAGAAGACTATTCCAATACTTTCTCTGTGATATATGAGTAACTGCATTATTCTTAGTACAACTTGGTATAGCATTTTCATTTTATCTCCCAGTTTTCAGTCAGGTAGCTCATTTTCTATTCTTAATTGTACCTGATGTTTCTGAATCAAGAATCTCTTTGGTTTACTTCCTCCAGAGAGTGAATCTTTATCGGGGTATAGGGGTTTAGGAAGTCACTTGGTTATGTGTGGTAGCCAAGAATTGGTTGATCAAATTATGCCTTTCAAACAGTTTTTTATACTATGCTTTTAATTCCCATCTCAGTGTTCTATATTGTGCATCACTCCTTTTTTTTTTTTTTTTTTTTGCTTCCTTGCATTAAAACTTAAATTTTAGCTCTCTTTTTGTCAGTTACCTTTTATCTATTAGCTTTCTACCTTGCAAATGTTTCTGGAGTCACTGCTCTATTTTGCCTTTTTTCTCATTAGTTTTCCATGTTTATTTTGTTTTTGATCATGGTATTAAGGGATAAAACATGTTTAAACTGTTTTTTGTTAAATTTATCAAGGTGACATTGAATAATAGGATCATATAAGTTTTAAATATACATTTCTATGACATATGGTCTGTATATTGCATTGTGTGCCCATCACCCAAAGTAAACCCATATTCTGTCACCATACATTTGGCCCACCCAACCCCCAGTACTCACCCACCCATTTCCATCTCATAATCACCATGCTATTGTCTATGTCTATAAGTCTCAGTTTTATATTCCTCATATGAATGAAATAATAAAGTTTTTCTGTCTGACTTATTTTGGTTAGCATAATATTCTCAAGGTTGATCCATGTTGTCGCAAAGGGCACTATTTCATGTTTTCTTATGGCTGAGTATTATTCCATTGTGTATATATACCACATCTTTTATATTCAGACCTCTATTGATGAACACTTTGGTTTTCTTCATGTCTTCGCCACTGTGAATAATGCTGCAATGAACATAAGCCTTCACAATAAATGCTTCAAATAAATGCTTTCAAAATTTCAGGTAGCTACCCAGTAGAGGGATTTCTGGGTTCTGTAGTAACTTTATTTTTAATTATTTTTGAGGAACTACCAAACTGTTTTTTATAGTGGCTGTACCAATCCACATTATCACCAGCAGTGAATAAAAGTTCCCTTTTCTCCCCAGCCTCTCTAACACTTCACTTGTTATTACCTATCTTTTTTATTATAGTCAATCTAATAGGTGTGAGGTGATATCTCATTGAAGAGTTTTTGTTTGTTTCTGAGAGAGAGAAGGAAGAGAAAGAGAGAAGCATTAACTAGTTGCTCCTCCTGGTTGTGCAATGATTGCTTCTCATCACTGTAGTTTTGACTTGCATTATGATAATAGATATTGCAGTTGAGCATATTTTCATGTATCATTGGCCATTTAGATATCTTCTTAGGAAAAGTTTCTGTTCAAGTCCTTTACCCATTTTTGTTGTTTGTAGTTTTTTGAAGTGAGAAGCAGGGAGGCAGAGAGACAGACTCCTGCATGAGCTGGACCTATATCCATCAGGCAAGCCCACTAGGATGTTGCTCCATTGCAATCAGAGACATTCTAGCACCTGAGGTGGAGGCTATGGAGCCATCCTCAGCACCTGGGCCAGCTTGGAATGGGAAGAGAGAGAAAGGAGATGGGGAAGTGTGGAGAAGCAGATGAGTACTACTACTGTGTGCTCTGTCTGGGAATTGAACCAGGGACTTTCACATGCTGGACTGATGCTCTACTGCTGAGCCACAGAACCAGGGCCCTTTTTGCCCATTTTTAATTGGATTGTTTGTTGAATGTTGAGTTGTATTTATTTATATATTTTGGATATTAATCCCTCATTTGCAAATATAATTTTCTATTTAGTTGTTTGCCATTTTGTTTTGTTGGTGTTTTTTTACTGTGCAGAAACTTTTTAGTTTAATATAGTTCTATTCATTTGTTTCTCCTTACTTCCCTTCCCTTTGTGGTATAATTCATAAAATATTTTTTACAACCCAAGTCCATAAGTTTTGTAGCTATGATTTCTTCTAAGTAATTTATTGTTTGAGATCTTTTTCATGGTGAAAAACTGGAGTCTAATTTCATTCTTTTGCATGAGGTTTTCCAATTTTCCCAGCACCATTTATTGAAGAGTTTTTCTTTTCTCCATTGGTGATTTTGGCTCCTTTGTCAAAGATTATTTGTCCATATATATGTGTTTCATTTCTGGACTCTTAATTCTGTTCCAATGGTCTGCATGTCTGTTCTTTTGTTCTCTTGATTATCGCATCTCTGAAGTATAACTTTAAGTCAGATAGTGTGATACTGATAGCTTCCCACCTTCATTCCCCGAGGATTGCTATTTTGAGTCTTTTGTAGTTCTATGAAAACTTGATTAATATTTTTTTGTTCTAATTTTTAAAAAACTGGCATTGGAATTTTGATAGGGATTGCATTAGCTTTGAATATCCCTTTGGATAATAAGGTTATTTTAACTATGATGATTGTTCCAATCCACAAACACAAAATATCTTTCTAGTTCATTGTGTCTTTTTCAGTCTCTTTTAATAATGCTTTGTAGTTTTCAGTATTTAGGCTCCTCACATTCTTTGTTAAATATATTCGTAGGTACTTTGTTCTTTTAGCAGCAATTGTAAAAAGAATTTTTAAAATTTATTTTTTAGAAGTTTTATTGTTAGCATATAGAAAAGCAACCACTTTGTGTATATGAATTTTGTATTTTGTGAATTTATTGTGTTTTTTAAGTTTTTTCTAGTAGTTTTTGGTGGTGCTTTTGGGATTTTCTATATACAAAATCATGTCATCTGAAAAGTGGCACTTTTACGTCTTTCCCAATTTGGCTGACATTTATTTATTTACTTATTTATTTTCTTGACTGATTCTGGCTAGGACATTCAGAATTGTGTTGAATAAGAGTGGTGAGAGTGGGCATTCTTGTCTTGTTCCTAAATTAAAAAAAAATAATTTAATATTTTATTTTGTTGAGATACTTTTCTTCCATACCTATTTTATTGAGTGTTTAACTATAAATTGATGTCATATCTTATTGAATTCCTTTTCTGCAACTATTACTAGGATTATGTAATTTTTGTTTTTTGTTTTGTTAATTTGGTGTATTACATTGATCCATTTGTATGTGTTGAAACATCCTTGTGCTCCTGGAATAAGGTCCGCTAAATTGTTATGTATCATTTTTTAATGTTGTATTTTATTTGTTAGTGTTTGGCTTAGGATTTTTTCATCTGTATTTATCAGAGATATTGGCCTGTAGTTTTATATTTTGTTGTAGTCTTTGCCAGGTTTTAGTATCAGAATTATGTAGGTCTCATAAAACTTGTTAGGAAGTATTTCCTCTTATTTGATTTTTTAAAAGAGCTTGAGAAAGATAGGTACCAATCTTCTTTGAATGTTTGATAGAATTCACTAGTAAAGCCATCTGGCGGTGAACTTTAATTTTTTGGGAGGTTTTGATAGTTATTTTAATTTCCTCATTGTTTACCAGTTTAGGTTTTCCAGTTCTTCATGACTCATTCTAGGAAGGTTATATAGATCTAGGAACTTACCAATTTATTCTAGGTTATTGATTTTTTGGCATTTAGCCTTTCATAGTATTCTGGCATGATCCTTTAAATATCTGTTATGTCTGTGGTAACCTCTACTTTTTCATCTCTCACTTTTTTATATGAGTCATTTCTCTCTTTTTTCTTAGTGACCCTAGCTAGGGTTGTATAAATTTTATTCATCTTTTCAAAGAGCCAGCTCTTTGTTGAATTGCATTTTTGTATAGTCTTTTTGTTCTCTATTTTACCCAACTCTGCTTTAATTTTTATTGGTTTCTTTCTTCTGGTGACTTTGGGTGGTCTCTGTTCTTCTTTTTCTAGGATGTAATATTAGGTTATTCACTTGGGATTTCTCTTGTTTCTTATGATAGGCCTGTAAAAATGTAAGTTCTCCTCTTATTACTGCTTTTGTTGCATCCCAGAAGTATTGATATGTCATATTGTCATTCTCATTTGTCTCTATCTTTTTATTTCTCTTATTTCTTATTTGACCCAATTTTTAGTATTATATTATTTAACTTTCACATTTTTTTTTGTTTTTTATTACATTCTTTTTGCAGTTGACTTATAATTTCAAAGTGTTGTGGTCAGAGAATATACTTGATATAATTTTAATCTTGTTAAATTTGTTGAGGCTGGTTTTGCAACACAACAAATGGTACATCATTGAGAATGCTCCATGCACATTAAAGAAGAATGTATAATCTGATGTTTTGGGATAAAAATCTATATATATGTCAATTATGTACATTTGATCTAATGTGTCATTTAAAGCCAATATTTCTTTACTGATGTTCTGTTTGAATGATCTATCCAGATTTGCCAATGGAGCATTAAGATCCATAAATATGACTGTGTTTTTATTTGTTTCTCCCTTTATTTCTGTTAGTAGTTGCTTTATATAGCTTGGTATTCTTTGGTTGGTTGCATCTATATTAAAAATCGTGATGTCTTCTTCAGGTATTTTCCCCTTTATCATAAAATGTCCATCTTTGTCTCTTATGACTTTTGTTATCTTGAAATCTGTATTATCAGATATTGGTATGGCTACACCTACCTTTCTGTTGATGTTATTTGCTTGAAGAAACATTTTACAACCTTTTCCTTGATTCTAATTTTGTCTTCCAGCTTAGATTTGTTTCCTGAAGGCAGCATATGGTTAGTTTTCCTTTTTTCATCCAGTTTGATATTCTGTGCTTCTTTATTGGTGAATTCAGTTCTTTATATTTAGGGTGATTATTGAAGAATGAGGATTTCCTATAGACATTTTATTTTCTAGTAGCTCTGTGCTTCCATTGGTTCTTTTGCTTTTTGTTTCTGTCTGTTTTTGTTTGTTTATTTTGTTTGTTTGTTTGTTTTGTGATATTCCATACTTCTTTCTTCTGTTTCTTTTTTTTTTAAGCTGTGCTCAGTTTGTTTGTGTGTGGTCACCATTGATTACTGAAAGAGAAAGTTTATATGTACAGTAGCCTTCTTCTGTTGACTTCATCTGCTTCTTCTCATCATCCTTTGCTATTTCAGACCTTTGCCCCTTCTCATTTTATGATTTTATTAATACAAATTGTCTCTGCTTATGCTATAAGTTTTATGGAGATCTTTCTTGTAATTTTATGACATTTTGTTCTTTGAATCAGGTGAAATAACCCCGTTGAGTATTTCCGGCAATGGGGTTTTTTTGGTGATTAATTATCTCAGCTTCTGTATGTCTGGAAATTATTGTTCCTTAATACTTAAAGATAGGCCCTGGCTGGTTGGCTCAGTAGTAGAGCATTGGCCTGGTGTGTGGAAGTCCCAGGTTTGATTCCTGGGCAGGGCACAAAGGAAAATCACCCATTATTTTCTCCACCCTTCCCCTACTCCTTTATCTCTCTCTTCCCCTCCTGCAGCCAAGGCTCCAGGAGTAAAGTGAACCTGGGTGCTGAGGATGGTTCTGTGGCCTCCACCTCAGGCACTAGAATGGTTCTGGTTGCAATGGAGCAATGCCCCACATGGGCAGAGCATCGCCCCCTTGTGGGCATGCCAGGTGGATCCGGATTGGGCATGCATGTGGGATTCTGTCTCTCTGCCTCCTTGCTTCTCACTTTAGAAAAATACAGAAAAAAATGTATACACACACACACACGCACACACACTCAAAGGACAATTTTTGCTGGATATATTATTTCTGGCTTGTAATTTTTCTCTTTCAGTAATTTTTAGTAATTTAAATATTTGTTTCCACTCTTTTCAGGCATGTAGAGTTTCTGCAGAGAAGTCCATTGATAACCAAATAGGCTATCCTTTATATGTTACTTTCTTCTTTTCCTGGGATGCCATGAGAATTCTATTTTTGTAACTAATTTTTGACAATTTTACTATGTACCTTGGAGGAGGCCTGTTTGGATTGATGTAACTCCATGTTCTGTTTACTCTCTCCATAGGTCTCAGAGGTTAACTATCTTTTTGTTTATGCTTTATTTCCCTTCCCCTCTCTTTTTCTTCAAGTATGACTATTATTCTTATGTTGCTCTTTTTGGTAGAGTCCGGTAGTTCTCATAGAGTGATCTTATTTTTTTTTTGTTGAAGTCTTTCTCTTCTTTCCACTGCAACATTTCTAGATTTTTATTGTTGATATCACTGAATTCTTTTCTTCATATGATTAGCTCTATTTCCTATGTGTACCAGTTCATTTTTTATCTTTTTTATTGAGTTCTTCATCTTCAGAATTTATATTTGTTTCTTTTTTAAAATTGACATCTTTATTAAAGTATTCATTTTGTTCATTAATTTGTATTCTGAATTCATTAATTTGCCTGCCTGTGTTTTCTCTCATCTTGTTGAGTATTTTCAAACCTTCAACCTTGAATTCTCTGTTATTACTGTCCCATTTTTCCATGTGTTTAAGTTTGCTTTTTATAGATTTTTAAATTATCTTTCTAAACTGTGTATCTCCATTGGTTATCCATTGTATTTGATGACTCCTCCTTTTTCTAGGCATTTGTACAAGAGGCTCTTTCTATTATTTTCAAACAGGTGGCACTGAATCACAGGTTTTTAGCTCTGTGAAATTTCTATGCAGATACCCACTGTGATGCGGGGGGTGGGTTGGGTTGGGGAAACCCTATAAGAAAAACAATTCTTTGCTTTTCTTATTGGTAAAGGTGTACTGGGCCTCCATGTTGTATCCCCTAATCCCCTACTAGGGACTAGACACAGAGCACCCTATTTGCTCATTGGAAACAGTGTTTCTGTAGCGTCAGTTTTTGGTTATGCAGCTAATGTATTCTGCTTCCTAAACCAACTGTGAAGGAAATGAGTTCTGGGAGGATGGGAACTGCAAGGATTTGTGTCTTTATTCTCTTCCTAGAATGCCCACTGCTGGCCCACCTCAGGAACCCAACCTTGCCCCAGAGCTGTGTCCCCTACCTAACTCCCTACACTCAACCAGCTGCTACTCCCATATTTTATTCCTGTGAGAGTACCCAGTGATTCTCTTCCCTCTTCCCAGAAGAAAGAAACCCAGGCTCACTTTGGTTTCTACCCTCTCTGTGCTGACCACCAGCTCACACTACAGTGAGCACTCAGCTGCAGGGTTGCATTCTTGGCTCTCTTTTTGTTGTTTGCCTCTCCCATCTTCTACCCCTTACCCATTTTTAGTTGTTTTAATGTTTGAATATCTCAGATGTGTTTGTATGCAGAGTTAGGGTTCCTTTATTGAGTTATAGCTGTTCAAATTATTATAATTTCAAGGGGAAAGACCAAGGACCTCTCAAAACCACCATTTATCTGACTGATTGTTGAGCAAATAAGTTTGTAAAATTTGTATTTTTTGAGTTTGCTCAATTTTAGCATTAAAAAATGGTGCTGGGCAGTACCAGGTATGTGATCTGTGAAATTGTTAATTACCTTCCTGCTTGGGAAGGGCCATTGTTATGCTAATGTTGCTGGAGGAGAGGTATTCTCTCCAGAAAGGTTTTAAAAGGAAAGAAGAGAGAGTAGCCACTTTTGCAGAGTTTGTACAAAAAGAGAGAAGAAGCCAAGATGGCAGGGAAAGAGAGAAGCCAGTTTTGCAGAGTAAGAAGCCATGTTAGCAGATGAGGAACAAGAGGTGATGGGCTTTGGGGCTGGTGAGGTCATTGATTGTAGGAGAAACCACAAAAGATTTGCCTGGTTGTGGAACTGGATAATGTGTCAGTAGCTTTGTGAGCTCTGAATGAGTGAAAGGGAAGTGTTTTTCCCTGTGTGTGTTTCTTGTCAGCTGGTACAAGACTTGAATAAAGGAATGGCCCACCAGTTTTTGGTTCTACTGTTTCTTTACCATCTGCCCGAATCCAATGGGAACCTGCAAGTGCATGACCACTACAATGATGACTACTGGCCATACAGATGTCATCCTGTTTAAACTATTTAATGTATTTGACCTGATGTCTTTGTTAATATTTTAAATTAAATTGAGTTTTATCCCCAGATTTTACATTAAATATGTGGGAGGAAGGAAAAGTAAAAAGAAGAGAAGAGAATTTTTGGACATCTATTCTCTTCCAGGGAAAGGATGTCTAAACCCTTGGAAAACAGTATCATAAATCATGCGGAGCCCTGACTGATTTTTTTTTTTTTTTAAGTATAGGCATTGTGTAGCCACAAGCAATGGACTATGAAAACTTAAAAGTGTTAGCCACCCCTGGCCAAATTAATGCCACTTTGTAACATTTAATTTAATTTATTCTTTCTTTTTTACAGATGAGGAAAGTAAATTTTAAAAGCTAAGATAATTTATCCAAGGTCACATAATCCAAAAATGTCAGAGCTGGTACTATTTTCAGGCTCCATTTCCTCATACAAAGTCCAGTGCCTTTTCTATTTAATGATGCCTTCTAAGGACTGTAAATATATTTCTATATAATAATTAAATCATATGCATGAGCATATGGTTGTATTGGATGAAGCTATCTGAATCTATGAAATCTAATACACTTTGTCATACCCTTTGTTATTTTAAACATTGTATAACCACCTATTTTATATAAAATTATATATTTTTAAAATATTTCTGATGTTTAAAAAGCCATGGAAGTTTAAATGTATCTTACTTATCTAAAATTATTAGAATTAGAGTAAAAAATAACATTTTCCTCATATTTTATTTTATTCACAGCAAATTAACTTATACTTGCTTTAAAAAATGGTTAACTTTAAAATTAATTAGAAATTGTATGTTGCTAGAACAGATTTTTGTTTTTGGCATGAGTTTTATCTTTTATCAATTCAATGTTTAAAACTACTTTTATTTCTTTCACAAGTATTATTTTGTTACTCTTTAAATATAGGTGTTATATTTCTATTTGGGGTTATTATAATCTGTTTTACCAACTTTTACATATTAGCATATAGTCAAAGTCATATAGCGTGACAAATACCTTTTCTTAGCAGTTTGACTTCTTTCCTAAATATAATATTTTTCTTTCATAATCATTAGTATTACTTCCTTCTCTTTCCATACTCAACTATAGGCTCATAAAACCTTAGTTTTGAAGATGAGGAAGTTTGGCAGTCTCCTTCTACCATATAGTTAATATTAAGTAATATGATTGTGTTTGAGATACAGAAAGGTCCAGACTACTTATTTCCCTTCAATAAAAGATTAGCAATGCCTGGAGTACTGATTGAGAAGAATGCTGTGATAGGCTTCTAAGAAGTCACCTCTTTTAGCTTTCATGGTTTTCATAAGGAGAATTTTTTTTCATCCTGGCTTCTACCTATTCCTTGATGTTTGATAAAACTTAGATATGATAAATGCTAAGTTCATTAGATCAAACTTTTTATTTTTATTGAAATATTCTATTTCCTTGCTTATTATCCTTTTGTCTATTTAACCAAAAAGTGTGAGACATATATTGAAATCTTTTCTTATAATTTTGGATTTGTTTGCTTTTTACTAATTTTATATATATATAAAATATATATATATGTATATATATATATTACATCTCAAAGTGATTTTGTTAAGGATCTATATGATTGTAATTGTTACATATTTTTGGTGAATTGAACATTTTAGTATTATGTGCTTATCTTCTTTATCCATAATAATGTTTTTTCTTATACTCTGTTTTGTCTTATATTAGTATTGCTGTATCAACTGTATTTTAGTTAAATTTTCCTAATATATTATTTTATCCTTTTGACATTTTGCTTTATATGTGTATCTTGAGATAGCAAATACTTGGGTCAGCTTATTTAGAACATTTGTATGTATTATATTTCTGAAAAGAGTTAGGCCTGTTTCTGTCTTCTACTTTGTTTTTCCAGTTTGTTCTACTTTTTCTATTTTTGTATTACTTTCTTGTTTTTTTTATAACTGATATCATTATTCTTACTTTCTTTGACATTTTATTTTGAAATAATTTCAAATTACAAAAAATGTCCAAAAATTACGATTTTTGAATATTCATCGCCCATTCTCCAAAAGCTATTATCTTAAACAATCATAGTACAATTATAAAACCAGAAAGTTAACATTGATATGATACTGTTAACTTATATACTTATCTCTGAACCATATTCACATTTAGCCAATTGTCTTATTAATATCCTTTATCTTTTATAGGACTCAGTCTTACTATCTAGGTTTGATTGTATCACTAGGTATATACTTTTGTTCTGTTTCTTTATTTTAGCTTTTCTTTTTTAAATTAAGAAACAGCAAATCTTACCACATTATTTGATGAACCTTTCTTTAGTAACATTTGCACTATCTCCTACAGTGATTTCTCATTTTATTTCATCTTACTTTTTTATTTATGATTTTAATTTATGTTTACATAGATTCAAGTGTCCCACCGAATATATCTTCCCCTACCACCTTATTATCACTCAGCCTCCCCCTCATACCCCTTCCCTTCCCAATGCCTTCCCCCCTTCCCTCCAGGATTTGCTGTCCTGTTCTCTATTATGCTGTGCTATGTATATAAAATATTATTAATCTCTTTTCCTTCTCTGATCCCACCTTCTCTTCTACTTTTCCTCTGGTCCCTATGATCCTGCCTCTGCCTCTGCCTTCGTTCTGTTGCTCAGTTCATATTGTTTATTAGATTTCTCAAATAAATGAGGTCATATGGTCTTTTTCTTTCTCTGCCTTGCTTATTTCACTTAGCATAATAGATTCCAGGTCCATCCATGTTGTCAGAAAAGGTAAGATTTTCTTCTTCCTCACAGCTGCGTAGTTTTCTAATGTGTCAACTGACAGAAACTTGGGCTGTTTCCAGATCTTGGCTATTGTAAACAATGCTGCATATCTTCTTTTGAATTAGTGATTTGGTATTCATAGAATATATTCCTAAAAGTGGAATAGCTGGGTCACAGGGCAGTTCCATTTTTAATTTTTTGAATGATCTCCATATTGTTTTCCACAGGGGCTGTACCAGTCTGCATTCCCACCAGCAGTACAGGAGATTCCTTTTTCCCTGCACCCACTCCAGCACATATTATGTGTTGTTTTGTTAATAAGTGCCTTTCTGACAGGTGTGAGGTGCTATCTGATTGTGGTTTTAATTTGCATTTTTCTAATGATTAGTGATATTGAACATTTTTTTCATATGCTTATTGGCCATATGTATGTCCTATTTGGAGAAGTGTCTATTCATTATTTTTGCCCATTTTTTGATTGGATTGTTTATCTTCCTGGTGTTGAGTTTTACAAGTTTTTAATAAATTTTGTTTATTAACCCCTTATCAGACATATTGGAGAATATATTCCCCCATAGTGTGGGTTGTCTTTTTATTTTGTTAATGGTGTCTTTTGCTGTGCAAAAGCTTAATTTTATATAGTCCCATTTATATATCCTGTCCTTTAGTTTTCTTGCTGGTGGAGATAAATCAGCAAAAATATTGCTGTGAGACATATAGGACAGTTTACTGCCCATGTTTTCTTTCAAGATGTTTATAGTTACATGACTTACATTTAAGTCTTTCATACATTCTGAGTTTACTTTTGTGAATGGTGTAAGTTGATGATCAAGTTTCATTTTTATACCATTTGTTAAAGAGACTGTCTTTACTCCATTGTATGCTCTTATCTCCTTTGTCAAATATCAATTGTTCATATAGGGGTGGGCTTATTTCTGGGTTCTCTGTTCTGTTCCATTGGTCTGTATGTCTGTTCTTATGCCAGGACCAAGCTGTTTTCAGGAAGTGTGATACCCCCCACTTTATTCTTCTTTTTTAGGATTGCTGAGGCTATTTGAGTTCTTTTTTGGTTCCGTATAAATTTTTGGAATATTTTTTCTATATCTTTGAAGTACGTCATTGGTATTTTAATAGGAACTGCATTAAATTTATAAATTGCTTTGGGTAATATAGACATTTTAATGATGTTTATTCTTCCTAACCATGAAAATGGTATATCCTTCCATTTGTTTTTATCTTTCTTGATTTTATTTAACAATGTTTTATAATTTTCTGAGTTCAAATCCTTAACCTTTTTGGTTATATTTACTCCTAGGTACTTTATTTATTTTGGTTGCAATACTGAAGGGGATTGTTTTTTAATTTCTCTTTCAGACAGTTCATTGTTGGTGTATAAAAATGCCACTGATTTCTGAATATTGATTTTATATCCTGCCACCTTGCTGAATTCATTTTTCAGGTCCAGTATTTTTTTGACTGAGACTTTAGGGGTTTCTATGTACAGCAGGGGTTGGGAAACTTTTTGGCTGAGAGAGCCATGATGCCACATATTTTAAAATGTAATTCTATGAGAGCCATACTATATATTTAACACTAAATACAAGTAAATGTGTACATTTTATGTAAGTCCAACACTTTTAAAGTACAATAAGTCTCTGAATTCTTTTTAATAACGTTGTTATGCTATTGCTAACCAATGATGAATAAAGTACTTCTTACCATTAATGCGACTTCTGGTGCTGCATGGTTTTGCTGATGGTTTTGTAGTCTGGTAGATACGTGGTGAGGTTAAGCTTCATGCAGGCATTGAGACTTCCATCCGTTAAGCATGATTGTAGGTTAGTCTTAACTTTTTTTAGATGTGAGAAAGACTGCTCACATGCATACATAGAGCCAAACATTGGCAGTACAGCAATACTCACGTGCTGCAGTGTGTGATATGTGACAGGAATTCCGTTCCAAGTTTTGACAATCAGCTTGAATGCGGGTTGAAGTTTTTTCATTTCTCCCCACTTGTGTTTGCTCGCCAACTCTGCTTGCTGTTGTGCAAGTTTTTCCAAATCTTTATTCAGTGACTTGACCTTATTCACCCACATGTCTTAGGCCTCAAGTCAGTAGCTTGTAACTCAAAATCTCTGACAGAGACAACGGGGCTGTAACTCAGGTTGGTGCCATCCACTGCACACTCGTGTGGATGGGTGATGAACTTAAAAAGATGAGTGCGCTCACAAAATGCTCCAAAGCATGCTTTGAATGACTGCAGGAGATGAGATGTGAAGCCCCTTAGCTGCTGGAGATCAAGATGTTGAGCAGCGTCACTTGCTGTGCATGCATCTTTAAACTCTCCCAATTTTTCCAAGTGTAGTAAACGACCTGTTTCAATGTCGGCGATGAAGAGTTCCAGCTTGTTTTCAAATGCAAACACTGCTTGTTGAAGGGATAAGATTGTATTTCCAATGCCTTGCATTTTCACATTGAGCTAGTTCAGATGTTCATTTATGTCCATGAAATAGTAGAACTTCAGGAGCCACTCAGTGTTAGCTAACTCAGGGTGCTTGATGTTTTTCATTTCAAGAAATGTCTGGATTTTGCTCAGACAAGACGCGAAATGGCTGAGCACCTTCCCTCTTGACAACCAATACATATTGCTTTGCAGAAGCAGACCAGAATAATTATTCTGAACTTAATCCAGCAGACTTTTAAACTGGTGATCATTTAAAGCTTGGGCAACAATAAAGCTGACCACCCGAATGACCAGCGACATCACCTCACCAAGCTGCTCCCCACACATCTGAGCACAAAGCACCTCCTGACATAGGATGCAGTGGAAACTTAGTATGGGTCTCTTTTCATATTCATGAAGAAGTGCTATGAATCCTGTTTTTCACCAAGATGCACGAAGCACCATCAGTACACACCGAAATAAGTTTATCCATCAGTAGATTTTTTTCTTTAGCAAACTCAGTGAAAGACTTGAATAAATCCTACCCTCTTATTGTCTCTTTCACAGGCAAATCAGCAAGACTTTCCTCACATAGTGTGTCATTGACACCATACCTTTCAATCACGCTGAACTGGGATAAATGGCTTACATCTGTTGACTTATCCAAAGAGAAAGAAAAGAATGGTGCTGCATTTATGTCCTTCACTTGTGTTGCCTCAATTTGATTTGCCATCATGATGGTATAATCATGAACAGTTCTTACAGACAGAGGCATGTCTTTTATTCATTTGGTTATTTTGTCTTTATCCGAAAAGTTGTCAAAAAGTTCATTGACAACATCAAGCATGAATGTTTTGGCATACTCCCCATCTGTGAATGGCTTTCCGTTTCTCACAATTGCTAAAGCACCAGCAAAGCTAGAGCATTGTCCCAGGGTGGAGGTAACTGGTTTGATTCCCTGGTCAGGGCATGTGCAGGAGCAGCTTGATGTTTCTCTCTCTCACTCTTTCCCGGTCTCTCTCAAAAAAATTAATTAATTTTTAAAATCTTCAATATGTAGATGACAGAAATAATAAAAATGAAAAGGGTGAAGAGATAAAAAAAATTGTTGAAAAATATGGAGGTTATAAGTAAAACTGGTATGCCAGGAGGAGAAAAGAAAATTTAGAGGAAAAAATATGTGAAGAAATATGGAAGATATGCTAAATAACAGGGAGCAAAAAAAAACAACAAATTTATAAATATCACAGTGAAATTTAAAGAAACCAGAATCTCTGCATTTCAGAGATTCTGATATGTTGTATTGTCATTTTATTTGTTTGTATGTATCTTTTGATCTCTCACTTTTTAAAAGTATGTTGTTTAGTTTTCACATTTTTGTGGGTGTGTTTACTTCTTTTTTGCAGTTGAATTCTAGTTTCAAGGCTTTATGATCAGAAAATATGCTTGGTACAATTTCAATTTTTCTGAATTTGCTGATGTTATTTTTGTGGCCCAACATATGGTCCATTCTTGAGAATGTTTCATGTACACTAGAGAAAAATGTGTACTCTGTCACTTTGGGATGCAATGTCCTGTAGATGTCTGTCATATCCAATTGCTCTAGTGATTCATTTGAGGACAATATTTCTTTATTGATTTTCTGTTTGGATGAACGATCTAGAGCCATCAGCATTGTATTGAGGTCTCCAAGTATGATTGTATTTTTGTCAGTTTTTGTTTTTATGTCAGTCAGTAGCTGTCTTATATATTTTGGTGCTCATTGGTTTGGTGCATATATATTAAGAAGTGTTATGTCTTCTTGATTCAGTGTTCCTTTAATCGTTACGAAATGACCATTTTTGTCTCTGATTACTTTTGCTGTCTTATAGTCAGCATTGTTGGATATGAGTATTGCTACACCTGCTTTGTTTTGGATGTTATTTGCTTGGAGTATTGTTTTACAGCCTTTCACTTTGAATGTGTTTTTATCCTTGTTGCTTAGATGTGTTTCTTGTAGGCAGCATATAGTTGGATTTTCTTTTTTAATCCATTCTGCTACTTTGTGTCTTTTTATTGTTGAGTTCAACCATTTACATTTAGTGTAATTATTGACATTTGAGCGTTTCCTATTGCCATTTTATATATTACTTTTTGTTAGTTTTGTATCTTGTTTGATTCTTCTCTTTTGTTTTTCTGTCATTTGTTTTTGTTTGGTTGTAATCCATACTTCTTTCCTCTGTTACTTCATTTTTCAAGTCATGTGCTTCTGTGGTGTTTTCTTCAGGGGTGGTTACCATTAAGTAATGAAAAGGGTACCTACCATGTTCATTGTAGTACACTATCTTATGAGTGCTTCTGCACTCCATCGTCCTTTGCTACTGTTAATCTTCGTCCTCTCCCCTTTATTGTTTTTGTTGTCACAGTTTAAATTTATTTTTTTGTGTGTTCCTGGTGGAGCTTTTTACTTGTGGTTTTGTTTTGTTTTGTTCTTTGTATCTAGTTGGAAAACTTCCTTTAGTATATCCTGAAGTGAGGGTTTTCTGATGATAAATTCCATCGTCTTTTCTGTATCTGTGAATGTTTTTATTTTTCCTTCATATTTGAAGGATAGCTTTGATGGGTATAGTATTCTTGGTTGGAAGTTCCTCTCTTTCAGAACTTTAAATATTGGGATCCACTCTCTTCTAGCTTGTAGAGTTTCTGCTGAAAAATCTGATGATAATCTAATAGGCCTTTCTTTATATGTTATATTCTTCTTTTACCTGGCTGCCTTGATAATTTTTTCTTTGTCGTTGGTTTGTGCCAATTTCATTATTATGTGCTTTGGAGTAGGTTTGTTGGGGTTAAGATAACTCGCTGTTCTATTTGCTTCTTGAATTCAAGGCTTTAGTTCTTTCCACAGGCTTGGGAAGTTCTTGTCTATTATTTGTTTGAATATGTTCTCCATTCCGTTTTCTCTCTCTTCTCCTTCTGATATATTTATTATTCTTATGTTACTCTTTTTGGTGTAGTCAGACAATTTCTGTAGGGCTTTCTCATTTTTATTAATTCTTGAGTCTCTCTCTTCTTCTCTCTGTTGTGCCTCAAGTTGCCTGTCTTCTATGTTACTAATCCTCTCTTCTATCTGGCCTGTTTTATTAGCTAAGCTTGTTACCTTGTTTTTCAGTTCATGATTTGAGTTTTTCATCTCTGTTTGATTTGTTTTTATAGTTTCAATTTCCTTGGTAATATATTCTTTGTGTTCGTTGAGTTGTTTTCTGAGCTCCCTAAATTGCCTTTCTGTGTTTTCTTGTATATCTCTGAGTATTTTTAGGATTTCTATTTTAAATTCTCTGTCATTTAACTCCAAGGTTTCCAATCTATTAAAATATTTTTCTATAGATTTTTCCTCATCTATCTGTGCTACCTCTCTGTCTTTTATATCCATGATATTCGATTTCCTTTTCCTTAATGGCATCTGAGGTTGATTTTGTTAATAACACTAATGTGAATTAATAAAAAAGTTAAAAAAATAGACAATAAAAATGACAATAGAAAATTAAACAAAAATTATTATTATTATTTTCATTTCTCCTTCCCTCCCTCTTTGAGAAAAAGCCATGCAAAACTGAGAATTATATTGTGCTAAATGGAGCAAAAACTATGTATAACAGGGGGCCTGAGTTGGGGAGAGTGATAACGGAGGGCAAAAAGGAGGTAGAGACCCACAAAATGCAAAAAAGGAAAAAATTTGGTTCAAGAATAAAATAATTTGCTTGTAAATGATGGTCGAAGGAGAGATATAGTGAAAGGGATAAGAGGGAAATGAGAAAAATAAAATACCCCTAAAATCTATTGTATTAAGTGGAACAAAAACCACATAGAATGGAGAGCCGGGGTAGGGGGGAATGCTAATGAGTTAAAAAGTGAAGTAAAAAGCACACAAAATGCCACAAAATAAAATTTGATCCAAAATAAAATAGTTTGTTCATGAGTAAGGATCAAATGAGATGAAAAATAAAAGAGAAAATAAGAAAATAAGAGAGGAGAGAAAAGAAAAAGGAGAAAAAGAAAAAAGAGAAAAAGAGAGAGAGTTAAGGGTTTTAGAGTGTAACCATCATAAAGAGAAAGAAAAGAAAAAATGGGAAATGTAACACTTATGGGTAATGTATTTCAAGATGAAGAGAAAAAAATAAGATGAGCAGAGGATAAAAGGACCAAGGTGGAAGAAAAAAAATAACTAAAGATAAAAAGTTGAAAGAAACAAAAAAATGGAAAAAGTTATAAAGTTTTTCTTGATATTGAGAGGTTATCTTCTTCCTTTTCCCTTCCTCTCCCTCTTTCTGGTCAGTGGCACTGTACCCCAGGCTCTGCCCCTGTGCCACACTTAGGTAGAGATTTGCAGTTGATGTGTCATTATGGTGATTTCATATATTAGGCCTCAGTTTTGTTGGTAGTTGTGTCTTGTTAGCGTTTGCAAGCTCCAACAATGGGAGAGTACATTTTCTTGGAGCCTCTCTCCTTCCTGAATTAGCAGTGTGGTGATCCAGCTATGAGGTTGCTGCTGCCACTGCCTGCATAGTAAGAGACTCAAAGAGCTGGCAAATCCCCACTCTATTCCTACTCAGCACAGAGCTCTGGGAAAGACTCTGTGGCTCTGTCAGTCAAAGCTGTCAGCATAGTCAGGCAGGGCCGGGAGCCAATTACTCTCAAGGTGACTTTCTGTGAGCCTCCAGGCATGTCCAGTATGTCTCAGCACCTTGTGGGACCACTCTCACCAGGCTTTTTGCACTTTCTATCCTGTCTTGGCTAAGAAGAAGATGCCCTAGTTGCTGCCTGCAGAACAGGAGGTCTTAAAAGCTGCCAAGTCCCTCTTTTTAGTGAACAGCCCTGAGTATGAAAGCTCTGCTAATCAGAGCCACCAGCATAGGCAGGTTTTTCATCCTGTATCGGTTGACTGGAAGTTGCCCCCACTACTCCGTGTAGATCAAGAACTACTAAAAAATATCACGTCTCTTACCTTAGATCGCTGATCTGAGATAAACTTTATCAGCCAGAGCCGTGTAAGCCAGTTGAGCTTGAGCGGTGAGCCAACTGTGAGTTAAGCTAACTTGAGCGATTGTATTCACCAATTTGCTACAGAGATTGTGTGCAAACTGTCTGTGCAACCCTCCCCCAGTGCTAGCCTGAATGGCTGGTGAGGGCGCCCCGCCGGAAGGAGAGCGGGCATAGGGAAGTTCACTTTCTGGCTCTCCCCGGACGCTGTTGTTGGTGGAACAGAGATTACACCATACCTCTGCTCGCAGCCCACGCAGGAGTCTCTGACCCTGCCTCTCTGTCTGGGAATGTGGGCACCCACACCCGGGGCCTTTCGCACACTGCCCGCGCTCGCTGACCAGGATATTGGAGTAATGGAGGCTGCTGCTTAATTGCCTTTGCCAGACCGGCGCCATCATTAGCTCGAGCTGGCTGAGCCGGGGCAGTCACACTCTTTCCTCAGCTTGCCGCAACCTAGCTCCTTTCCTGCCCAAAACTCTCATTCTCTCTGTTTCAAGTGAAAGCAGCCCTTGCTCAGTTTAGTGAGGAAGGCGGAGTGTTCCGTTTTCCATCTTATTTCTTTCAGGGTTGCTTATAAATTTAGTCAGTTATTCACCGCTTCATACCTTTTTGTTCAGTGTGTGGGACTTACAGATGCTCCAGGGATCGATTTTTCTGTCTCTTATTGTAGAACTTGTTGAAATTTTGGGGAGAAATATCGGGAGCACTTCTCACAGAGCCATTTTTCTGATGTCACTCCCATTCCCATCTTTCTTAAACACAACTTTCATGCACTGCTATAGATTTAACAAGGATGCAATAAAATTTTTGTATACTCTAATTATGTTTTTCATTTCTTAATTTATTAATTTTGTCAATGAGTTTTTATAGAGTCACTATGTGTATTTAAGATACAGTAGTGAACAGGTGTTCTACAAACCTATAGAGCATTATTTCTCAAACTTTCTTAAACTTCAAATCATAGTACTATTGGAAATGATGTATTTTTATGGCATACTGATGTAACCTGGATGGTTTAGGGGAGAATTTACATAGACCTGAAGAAAATAGGTATTATATTTTTCATACTAATTATGATGAGAAAAAGAAACAGTATAGTAGGGAGTATACAAATGTGTGTATTATAAGTTTTATGTATTGTATATATAAAGTATATTTCAAATATTTTTAATAAGAAACTAGAGTTTATTTCTGTAAATGGAATTTGTGTATCAAGTTTTATGTTTAAAGTAAGAATTAGTATTTATCATTTTTTGTACTCATTGATGAGAACTCTGTTTAATTTTTTCTGATAATGCTTGCCTTTCAAAAATATATGCATATGCTAATTTAATAAAATAATTTAATTAAAAATAATTGCTTGTTCTACTGTGTGGATACTAGCTGAATAGTCTTGAAATAGGAGAACAAAACAGTAATTATTAAATTTGGAGCATGGAGAGTCAGTGATGACCTTGACACAAAGCAAGTTCTGAAAAATGGCAGAGATAGAAATCATATTGGTGAAGATTAAGAGTAAATAGATGTAAAGCAAGGAAGATATTACCAAATTATTTATTTGGAGGATTTTTACAATTTATAATATTCATGCTCATAATAAACTCAAGGCACTGAAAGAAAAAAGTCAATAATCTAAATAAGAAAATTCTTCATACATGATTTAAGGATATGTTTGAAAGTCTTATGAATATTTTATTACATTTATAATTTGAAAGTTGATTATCAGTGTATGACATACACAAGTCCATTATGATCAGAGTGTTTGAATAGTCAAAACATTATATCCCAAGTAATTCCTGGACAGCTGAAAGCTTATACTATATAAGTTGTTAAAGTAGGGGGAGAAAGGGTTTGGTAAAGGCGGTTAGGTGATTACCCCCCCTCTTCTTTTAAGGTAAAGGAAATTTGAGTGAATGGCTACAGGTAGTATTTTTCACAGTAGTACAGTCTGATATGAGACACCTTCTATGCCAGAAACTCCTTCGTTAAGCAGAGTATGAATGTGAGCAATTTTTGACTCACAATATGAGTTGTAACATGATAAACCAGTTCTCTAGATATTATTTTTCTTGAGCACTAATTCTTAATATTTTTTCTTCTTTGGTCACAAATACAAATACAATGAAATCTGGGAACATAGCTTAAAATATTAAGCTCTCTTTGTTCTCAAAGGTGCACCTAAGAACACACATTTATTTTATTTATAATTTCAAGGGATTTATGGGTCCACTGAATCCCTATTTATATTCCTTAAATTAGTTGACAAAAGCAGGAGTCTTATCATTTAGCTCACTGATAGGTTTTATGCTGCCTCTAAAATCTCCAAAAAAGGTTTACCCCAGTCGGTAGTGGTTCTGAGCATACGTTACACATTTTGTGTGTTTTTGTATCTTCATACTTTAAACAACTCCTAAGCAGTAGGCATTATATAAGATTCCCTTGAAACACAGGAAGTGTTCAGTAATTCTAAAAGAATATAGATTATTCCAAGTGCTGTTTTTATTACCTGTTACCATAATTCCGTCTTTAAGATATCTTTTAAAAATGCTAATATTTATGCAGATAAGTATAATGTGGATAAGAAAACTATACACAACAGTAGTATATGGATTTTTAATGTTTAATGAAAATAACACCTACTATGCTGTGGTATGGTTTTACTGATTCTTACATTATTACTTTAATGTCTTCCAGGATAATTCATAATTGATATGTTGCTATTTTAATTCCTACATGGGACCATATTTCCATATTCACACAAGGACATTTCAAATTGGCAGAACTAAAAATATTTATCAAATAAATAAGTATACTAATGAATGAAGGATATTTCACTATTTCTACCATGACTTTGTCTCCATTTTTCCCTGGAAAGTCTCAATTAATGTTTATTGTCCGTCCAGATGTAATTATTAATAGCAGTGCCTCTCAGTCTTGAAAATGTCCCAATTTGAATAATGTATAATTACATAAATTACGTGTCATTATTACTTTCTGTCATTCATAGGCCAATTTAACATGAATGGATTGTCAAATTAGACTTATACAAATCTAAGATCTTATTGTGACTTCAAACTTTGCTAATAATTTAAAAGATACAAATAATCAAGAGAATCAAATAAAGTAGGAAGGAATCTGGGACATTAAGGGTGGCTCTCCAGGATCTTTCTTCCCTTGAAGAACATGCACTAATGGCCCAGCAACATAGATGATATCACTGCATTTCATGGCTTTACCCCACACAGAAACAAGTTTACATTATGAAACATTTCTGTTTTCTATTTCAGAGAGTTGTATTCTCCAGAGAGGGCTTATTTAATATAAACATTTTTTTAAATTTGCATCAGTGTGCTGAAGGCATTCAGTAAATAAGGCCTCTTTCTCCTAAAAAATATAATTTTTCATTTTTATGCAGTTCCAGTTCACATGGGAATTAGATTAGATCACCTTTTTTTTTTTTTCTTTTTCCATGGGCATTCACCTTATAAGCAGAATGAGCGGTTCATTGTCCAAATGCTTTAAGTCCCTCCTCTGAGCCCTCCAGTGAGTTTTGAAATTTAGAGAGTGTTTTATTATACCAAGGTTTTACTTACTACACTTTAGATTATTACTACATATATGTTTTTATCAGATCCAAGCATGCAAAATCCAACAGTAAATAAGGCATATGAAAACACTACGCTTGTGGAGCTAGGATATTAGTGGTGAGGATATTTTGTGTTTCAGTGGAACTTCTGTAAGATTATGAAGTTAAAAAGCTCTTCCTGTAGCTTGTGAATAAGGATAGATATTATAATGTCTTATTTATATGATTAAATTATACATGACAGCTTAATAGTTACTTACTTTTGCTATAAATATTATCCAAAATACCTGTTTTTACTAATTATTAACTTGTAATAAATAAATGCATTTATCTTCTTAAAATTAAGTTAAGCCTATTGTCCTTTCTTGTTTTTATTTTATGTTATCTAATTGAATTTTTATTTTTTTCTCTTTAAAAATGATATATCACTGCAGGTCAGATGTTTAAAAGAGACATGATGCTTAATGAATGCTTATTCTATCTATACTTTAAGAGATTCTTTCAATGTTAGGAATTGAATATATAAATACCTTGATTTATACTGAAAGGGTATATGGCATATCAGAAATATATTGTAACTCTTTAAGTGTGTGCTATGCTAGTGTTTCTATAACCCTGTATAGTAAATATAAGCTGGACAATGGGCCAGTCCTCGGTAGTTATATCAGCATAGCATTTGTATTTCAGATATATTTATGAAGAAGTAAACTCAAATCCTTTACAAAAAGTGCCAGCTGTTACATAAAACAAATTTCTGAGAACAAAATTGCTATTTCCTATTCAGAATGTAAGGCCAAGGTTTATTATTTGAGGGTCATTATATCAAAGTGCCTCTGATCAGATTTACACAGTTTTTTATTTTGCTTCTATTACATATTTTGTCTTGCTCTAAATCCACATATGAGTCTGAAATGAAGACTCTAAAGGAGATTTTATGGTTTTCATTGAAGCACATTAGATTTTCTGCCTCCAACATTTTTCTTTCAAATTCATCTAATTTATCATATCTTGCTGATTTTACTCCACATGTGCTTTAGGCAATTTTAACAGTTTTTTACTTTATTTTTTTTATTTTTTTTGCTAGAATGACTAAATTTTAGTCATTTATATACCAGATATAAAATAATATCAACTAAATTATTTCAGGTGAGCAATTATAGAGTTCTTATGCATATAAAAGTAGAAACTTTTGCTGCTAGATTTAAAATTAAAAATAAATAAAATATATTTTAAACTAGTATAGTAGTTCAAATTAATTTAATATATTTTAAATATTCCCAATACTCAGAATAAAGAGGAAGAAAATTATATTAAAATAAGAGTAAGTATAACTTAATGAAAAGAAAATAGAATTTTAAATAAAATACATTTGGATTTATTTTCTGATTTTAAGCAACAATACCATATATTGCATTGTACAGCTTCCCATGCAATTATATAGGAATTATGAGATTATTTATGTCCACCTGACTATGAGCAAAAGTGAAAAGCCACTTCTTCATGAAAGCATTTAAGATTATCCTTCATTCCCCTGCAGTATAGATCATGTGTTCTATTAGCATATCTGCAAGGTCCTACTGACACACATTGTTTCTTAGATGAGAAATAGATGAACCTTTACTGGGCTAAGCTGAAACCTCAGAATTTATATGTGATAGAGGTTAAAATTAATTATGCTATAAATACAGATATTGGTACCATAACAAAAACCTTAAATGTGGTATCATCTTAGTGATCACATGAAAAAAATATATGTCAGAGACTAGAAAAATGCCAATCCAAGTTTTGAAGTAACAAGTTGAAAAAGAGTATTGATTGAAACTGACTGTGTTTGGCAAGTTACCATATAGAAAAAAGAGCTCAGCAAAGTAGTTGGTTTCCAAGACAAAATAAAGATAATGGAGAGTTCAGAAATATAGGGTCTTGAATTTTTGGAAAGGTCTCTTCTATCATCCTTAATACTAATATATTAAATTTAATAACACTTTGAAACAAAGACTGAAACCTCTGATAACTTAGGACAAAGTTTAGATTAAGTATGTGGGATTTACACCTATTGTCCTGGATAGCTTTGTAGTAACTTTCATTAAATTGCTAGAGCTAGAGAGAAATTGAAAGAAAGTAAGATAAAAAGAATAGCTCTAAACACTGCATATAACTCCAAGGAATTTATTTTTTTGAGATAAGATTATTTTATAACCCTTTATGTTTTATGTGCGCAATGATATAATTTGACATCTGTATACACCACATTGTGTTCACTAGTAAAAGTTTAGTTTCCATATGTCAACCTACAGTTGAAGCCCTTTATCTATTTTTCTCTCCCTCTGTATACCTTTTCTTCTAGTGACCACCAATCTGTCTTCTGCCTCCAAGAGGGTATTTGTTTTGGGTATTTTTTATTTTGTTTTTGTTTTATATTCCACATATGAAATCATATGGTATTTGTCTTTTTCCATATGACTATTTCATTTAGCATAATACCCTTGAGATCCATTCATATTGTCACAAATCACAAGATTTCCCCTTTTTTATTCATGAGTGTTTCACATGTTGTTTATCCATTCACCTGGCTATGGTCACTTTAAGATGTTTAGGTTGTTACTTTATCTTGGTTATTAAGAATAGTGCTGCAATGATATAGGGGCACATACTATTTTTTTTTGAATTAGTGTTTTCATAGTTTTTGAATAAATAACCCAAAAGTAGAATAGTTGGGTTATGCGGTAGTTTCTTTAATAATTTTTAGAGGAATCTCCATACTGTTTTCTTCAATAGTTGTACTAATTTATATTCCCAACAATAGTGTATAAGGGTTCCCTTTTCTCAGCATCCTCTCTAACACCTGTTGTTCTTGTTTTGTTTTGTTTTGTTTTTAAGATAGCCATCCAACAAGTGTGAGTGACATCTTGTTGTGCTTTTAATTTTATTTCCCCAATAAAATTAAATAATTAGTTATGTTGGACATTTTTTTATGTTGGCCACCTGTATGTCTTATTTAGAAAAATGTCTCATCAGACCCTCTGCCAATTTTTTAATTTGGTTGTATTTTGGTTATTGAAATGTGTGAGTTCTTTATGTATTTTAGATATTTAGATATTGTCAGATGTATGATTTGCAAATATCTTCTCCTGTTTCATAGTTTGCTTTTTCATTTTGTTGATGGTTTCCTTTTCTGTGCACAATCATTTTAGTTTGATGTAGTCCCATTTGTTTAATTCTTATTTTCTTTTTCTTTCCTTGCCATTGGGGTCAGATCCACAAATGTATTGCTAAGCCCAATGCCAAAGAACTATGTAAAATACCTATGTATTTTATCATTTTAGATTTTAGATTTAAGCCTTTCATTCATTTTCAGTTAATGTAGTGTGTGGTATAATAGTGGTCTAGTTATTTTGCATGTGCCTGTCCCATTTTCCTAGCACCATTTATTGTAGAGACTTGCCTTTCTCTATTGTTTGTTCTTGGTTCCTTTGTAGTAAAGTAGTTTTTATGTATGTTTAGTTTTATTTATAAGCTTTAATTCTGTTCCATTGATCATGTGTCTCTTTCTGCCAGTGATTTGGTTACTATACCCTTATAGTAGAGTTTGAAATCAGGGACTCTGATACTTCCAGCTTTGTTTTTGCATCTTAGAATTGCTTTGGCTATGTAGGGTCTTTTGAAATTCCATACAAATTTTAGCACTTTTTTTTCTATTTCTGTGAAAAATGCTTCTGAAATTTTAATAATGATTGAATTAGATCTTCAGATTCCTTTAGGTAGTATGGGTATTTTAACAATACTCATTATTCCAGTCAATGTGCATGGATTATCTTTCCATTTCTTTGATTTCAAAATCAATTTCAAAAGAATTTTGAGTTTAATTACTGACACATTGAACTGACAAGAAAAAATAAACATCTGAAATTTTAATGAAAAAGTATTACCAAAGAATTATAGTCTGAAATACCTTTGGCCAGTCAAGACTTAAAGGTACACTTGGGTCTTCAAATTTTAGCAAGTAAGAAGTGACAAAACTTTTGTAACCTTTTAAGTAGGCAATTCCTCAGCCTAAAATATGGCCAAGGAGGATAACGACAAAGGGAGAACCTCCAGAACACATAATAACTACTCAAAAAAGAGAAAAAAAAAACAACAAAACCTGAATCAAGACTCTAGAACCATCCAAGGATAACATGCCACAGAATAAACCAGTGAATAATGTGTGCTTTCTTTTCTTCCCATTTGTAATTGGTCTTTCTCTATTCAATGTTTGTATATTCAATATGTGTATGGAAGGGTGGGGCAGGAGGTTATTGACTTGTTGTTTTAAACTCATTAGTCTTTTGACTAAAATATATTCAGCCTGATTAAGAGTCTAGAAATTCTTGACTTTATAGAACTTTCAGTTATCTCCATTCAGGAGTGTGTTCTCTGTTTGGCAAAAAGGTTTCAAAGAAATTTTTGTAACTTGTGGCAATGATTTTGTGCTTACAAAATATTTCTCTTGCTTCTTTATATTTCCTAACTTCCCTCAAAGTTTGTTTGGGGCCACATAATTTAATTCTGGTTAGTGGATTGTGACTCAAAGCAAGCGTGTCACTTCTGGGTCGAGGCAGCTAAGGTCATTATCCAATCACTTTTTGCTTCAGAGTCCTTGAGGAACTCATGTTTCAGATGGCTTAGCTTCATTATGGAGAAGGGATGTCCTATGTACTTAGATTTACCTTCGTTATGATTAACTGTTATGATTTTTAGTTTTCCCTGTTATGAGAGACAGTGTTAATTATATTAACCATAATGACTGCATTTTCTTCAGTCAAAAGGGTATACTAAATGGATATTCCACAAGTGTGCTGTAAAAATTTAGTGAGAAAATACATGTATAGCACTTGGCATAAGGCTTAACACATGGCATACACTCAGTCACAGTAATGTCTAGCACGTAGTGTTTAATAAATATTAGCTACTGCTGTTATTTTTGTTGTTGTTTTTAAACCTCATATACCCAAGTCCTGAATTTTATCTATTAAAATGTACTTGAGGTTTTACTGAGAAATGTATCTGTAGCATGATAGTTCTTGAGAATTCCCAAAGAGAAATGATAAACAATAGAATCCCATAAAAGATTACTAAGCACAGATTATGTCAAATAAATCTAATTTTCATTATTATTGGACTTAAAATAACAATAATTTAGATAATGTCTATACAGTCTATCTTGATTTTAGAAATACCTTTATATTTAAGAGATTGCCATAACTTTTTGAAATGAGTGGAAAATGTCTATACACGGGTACAGTTATTTTTCTTTTTTTCCAACATTTAACAATTATAACTGAATTAGTGCTAGCCTGGAGTTAGTTATTTAATATAATATTTTGGTATCACCCTATTTATTTTAGTATTTTTAGGAGAGACCTAGAATAAAGTATAAATTACCAACTTATATATTTTTTAACTTTTTTTTTACGTTTTATTTATTGATTTCTGGAGAGGGAGAGATAGAGAAAGAGAAAGAGGGAGAGAGAAAAAAGGAAGGAGGAGCAGGAAGCATCAACTCCCATGTGTGCCTTGACGGGGCAAGCCCAGTTAATTTCAACTGGCATCCTCAGCGTTTCAGGCCAACGCTTTATTCACTGTGCCACCATAGGTCACGTGATATGATTTTATATTCTGAGTCTGGGGAAGTTAAGTGAATAGTCAATGAAAGAAAAGCATCATAAATATTGAGATTTAGCTTAATCCAAGAAGATAATATCTTATATGAGTATGCCATTTGAAAATAATTTTAAGAAACTCTAGAGGATGCATACCTTGCCTGACCTGTGGTGGCACAGTGGATAAAGCGTTGACCTGGGAACACTGAGGTCGCCAGTTCAAAACCCTGCACTGGTCTGGTCAAGGCACATATGGGAGTTGATGCTTCCAGCTCTTCCCCCCTTTCTCTCTTTCTCTCTCTCTCTCTCTCTCTCTCTCTCTCTCACTCTGTGTCTCCTCTCTAAAATGAATAAAATAAAAAGAAATTAAAGGATGCATACCTTGAAAAATATTTATGTAAAATAGACTTAGACTTTCAGTTGACCTTAATCTTATTATGAATGAACAGTGTATTATATAACTGTTCAATAGCTAGTGATCCACAGTTTTATGAATTATGGCATCTAGAATAAAATAAAAGCCTCTTGTTTTGCTCTGACAGCAAGCCTCTTAGGACTTGGTATTCAGATTATGATTCACCATTTAGAAAACATCATAGAAAACTAAACCTCATTTAGGGAAATATAATCATGGGGTCTTGGAATCAAGCAAGGGGAGAGACTATTTCTTAACATACAAACTTTCTTAAAATTAGAGAAACAAAATTAAAATGAACTACTTCAAGAATTAGTGACATTTTTTATTGAAGGTATACAAACAAAATGTGGGTTGAGCATTTGCTAAGATAATTATATAAATAAAATAAAATTTATTGGCTGCATTGTACTCAAAATCCTCTGTAGTGCCAACTATCTTGTAATAGTCGGTAATTTTCTGACTAGAGGTACATTATTATTTAAGTTGCTACTATTTTACAAGACACCGTAGGTTAACAGCTCTTCAGGAAGTTTGCAAACATTAAATTATTTTCATCATACTAAGATGTCATTTATCTTTTATATATACTTTTATATCTTATAGGAATCCACTTTATGCCAAGTGTTATACTTTTATATCTCATAAGAATCCACTTTATGCCAAGTGGAGTTTTGTATAAGCTACATATTATGTCATAATGACATCACTGTTTTAATATGTAATGATTTTATTAAGAGCTATTTCTACAGGACAAACATCAAAGCTATTCTCATGTTTTAAATATATTCTCATATTTTAGATATATTAACAAAATCATTTGGAATCATTCTAGATTCTAATCTAAAGAAGAACATATCTATCTTTTAAACCCTTTATTTATTTTATTATTAAAGTTATTGATTGATGTTGATTAATAAAACTATATATAAGTCTTAAGTGTGTAGTTCTATGATACATTGTCTGTATATTGCATTGTGTCCACCACCAAAAGTCAAATCTTCTGCACCATATATTTGACTCCCCTTACCATTTACTGCCCCTCTCTCTCCTTCCCTCTGGTAACCACCATACTGCTGTCTGTGTTAACAATTCTTTTTGTTTTAATAACTGAAAACATGTTGGAAATTAATGCATTTTCATTCCTTTTAGTATGTTCAACTGTATATTTTGTCTATAAATTTTCTTTCTGTTTGTACACTTGTTGCTTTCAGTTTTATATTCCACATGTGAGTAAAAGTTAAGAACCATATGAATTCACTCATATGTCATTGTTTATTTATAATATAGTAAATCAATAGAGGTGATCCATCCTACCCCACAAAGAGAGCTCTTTGAGGATCTCAATAATTTCTGAAGGTATAAAGAGATCCTTATGAACAAGAAGTAGATGTGACATTCTGACTATAGAATCAAAATGCCTGAATTCATCAGGTTTATATCCCAAATCAGGAAGATACAACAAACAAATGAGTAAACAGAGTAATTTTAATTATTCTATGAATAAAACATAGAAGTATATAGAGAAGGTTGATAGGTTACCTTAGGGAACACAACCTTCTTTATATATGTAGTTTACTTTAGTTGGGTGAGGCCACTTCTGCAGAGCTAGTATTTGTTCTGTGATGAAAAGGAATAATTCATGTGAAGATTATAGGGAAAAGTATACCAAGCAAAGACAACAACAAAAGACATAAACTGGGGATAAGTTTTATGTTTGAGGATCAAAATGAAGAATTATGTACCTTGTATTTAATGAGTGAAGAATGATAAGCTTGGATAAATAGGAAGAGTCTTGTAAGCCAAAGTAACCCAAGTATCAGAACTAATTTGACCTTGTGATACTGCTTTTCATTCTTATCTAAAAATATAATATTTTTCAGACATTTTCATAGAAGAAAAAATTATATTCATATTTTCAGAATTCAAACAAATGATAGGTGTCCAAAAGCTAGAGTCATATTACAAGTTCAATAAAATCAAAATCAAATGTAGAAGGAGACTTTCAGAAGAGTGGAGAGGAAAGCCTGGCATACCCTCTTTCCAGAGTAAGCACCATTTAACTTGTGAAAATTATGAAAATCAATCATGTAAACTTTCTGGAAGTTATCCTAAGGACATATAGCAAATGAAGAAACACTTATTCAAGAAAATATATTAAATTTCAGTAAGAAGAGTGAAAAGCTGTGACATTTGAGCTATTACCTGCTCCTTCACCTACCTCATCCTTGCTCTAACTAAAAGAAACAAAAGCTCTACCCAGGACACTTTATTCTTGGCCTATGATGCCAGAAAGGAAGAGTTCTCTCTTCCTTCAGTTCCCAGTATACGGCTATAATTTTAGCCTGGAGAGGCAGGTTTCTGCCATTTTTTATTCACCCAGCCTTGTGGTACAGAAGCTCTGTTCAAGTGTGGCACAGACAGGAGACTGATGATCACTGCATCCCCTCTCAGTTTTTCCCTCAGCTTGCTCTTAGCTTGCTCGTAAAGCCAAGATTCAGATGGAGGGGCAAGTAGATAAGACCAGTGGCCACCACACCTCTTTGCCAGTTCCTGCTCATAGAGCAGGATTGCCACTCCAGGAACAGCATCTCATTCTCCACAGGCCTAGCTCCTATAAAGTGCAACAGAAGTTCTGCCCAGGAAGAGAGACAGACCGTGAGGATGAAGAGTTCTGTGGCCCTTGCTGAAGTGATTGAGTTTATCTGAAACAGATGGAAAATAGCACGCCTGAAGGCATTGTTGAAAACAGTGGAGATTTCAGTGGAGAGCAATTAAAAGGGTGCTCATAGTTTCATTATATTGGTAGAAATAAGTTAAGTGACAGAACAACTAGAATTTTAAGAGATACCAGGAGATGCAACAGCAAATAGCCCTCCAGGGATCACAGTCAACGTTAAGGATCAATAAGTTTGTGCATATGTGCTATGTTTCCCCTACTTGGGAGCAATTAGAACAGGATAAGAGACAGATTTAAAAGCATTTCCCATCCTCACAGATGTACTAACAAGAGTCAGACACTTCACTGGCACACAGAGCATAAACAAAACCTCTGACCAAACACTGGCTGAGCAACAAGCTATTTTGACCCCAGGTCAACTTCCAAGAAGCCAGGTTTAAGAATAAAATCAAACACATCTCCAGCAGCCTGGAAGACTGTATACATGCCCAAGACTGCATGCTTTCAAAAGCATTGGTCAGAGTACTTCTATGCTACTAGTTTCTGGCTTAATATGGAGCAAAACATAAAATCTGAACTGCAGTGGTAACCTCCAAGGCCACACACACACACACACACACACACACGTATTTCTAAGAGTAAAATGTAAAAACCTTAAGTAGCTAAGGGGAATAAAACACTATTTTTGACCAATAAATGTGCTATCATGAACCAGGGGCTGAACTTTGCTAGGTAGCCAACCTAAGAGATGAAAAAGGGAGAGATTTCTCAAGATTTGTCAATTTTCTTGATCTTAAAACAAAATGAAACAAACACTAAAAAACTTTGATTTTATTTTTATTTTTGCTCTAATCTTTACCATCTTCTGTTTTTGTTGGGTTTAGTTTATCATTTTTACTAATTTTTTAAAGGTAGAAGTTTAGACTTTCTATTTAATATCTCCCTTCATTTTAAATATGTGTTTATAGATATAAATTTTCTTCTGAGCACTCCTTTAGCTGAACTCCATAATTATTTCTTGTTTTCATTTCTCTTATAGTATTTTATAAAGTCATTTCTGATTCCTTCTTTGACCCATTGATCATGAAGGACTATATTATTTAATATCCACATGCTTTTGAGCTTCAAAAACTTTCTTCTATTATTGCTGTCCAGTTAAATTACATTGTGCTTAAAGAGCATGTTTTGTAGCATTTAATCTTCCTCAGTTTATTGAATGCTGTTTCATAGCCTAGCATATCATATATCCTAGAAATTGTGGACACTTGAGAATATCTATTCTTCTGTTACTGAGTGGTCTGTTAGATCTAGTTATTTATAATGTTGGTGAAACTTCTATGTTCTTGTGGATAATCTGCCATATCATTTTTTCTTCTAGTGCTGAATAATATTCCATTGAATAGCTGTACCTAGTTTACTTACCCATTCACCTACTGAAGACCATCTTGGTTACTTTTAAGTTTTGGCTGTTATGAATAAAACTGCTATAATCATCTATGTAAAATTTGTATGTGGATCTAGTTTTCAATTTATTAGTTAAATAATGAAAAGTGCTGTAGGGGAGAAAGAAATTATCCTGTACACTTTTAGGTTTGTGGTTTGAGGCTTCTTAGTAGTAGATAGTAGTAGAGAGTAATCTGCAGATCAATAAGAAATGCAAATGATCAGTAATGAGATGTTTCACCATATAGATATATCATAAAAAGTTATTTCGGGCCTGACCCAGTGGGGGTGCAGTGGATAGAGGACTGGGATACAAAGGACCCCAGTTCAAAACCCCGAGGTTGCCAGCTTGAGTGCAGGCTTACCTGACTTGAGTGAGGGCTCACCAGCTTGAGTGCAGGGTTGCTGGCTTGAGCATAGAATCATAAACATGACCCCATGGTTGCTGGCTTGAGCCCAAAGATCAATGGCTTGAAGCCCAAGTTGCTGGCTTGAGCAAGGGGTCATTTGCTCTGCTCTAGCCCCGTGGTCAAGGCACATACGAGAAAGTAATCAGTGGACAACTAAGGTGCTTCAATGAAGACTTGATGCTTCTGATCTCTCTCCCTTCCTGTCTGTCTGTCCCTGACTGTCCTTCTCTCTGTCTCTCTCTGTCTCTGTCACACACACACACACACACACACACACACACACACACACACACACACACACACACTTATTTCTGGTAATAACTTTTATTATTGTATGGGCCCCTAATTTAAATTTTTCTAGGTAGCAGAAGTTTTTCCACCCCTTGCATTCCCCCTACTCTCTCTTTTTCTCTCTTTTCCTCTCCTGCAGCCATGGCTTGATTGGCGAGAGTTGGCCCTGGGCTCTTAGGATGGCTCCATGGCCTTCCCTCAGGTACTAAGAAGAACTTGGTTGCTGATCAATGGAGCAACACCCCTGAGGGGCAAAGCCTTGCCATCTTGTGAGCTTGCCAGGTGGATCCTTATCAGGGCACATTTGGAAATCTGTCTCTGCCTCCCCTCCTCTCACAGAATTAAAAAAAATAAAATAAAGGTCTATTCTGATCCTTTTTGGTACAATTGCTGGATTATATGGCACAATTTATGTTAGCTTTATAAAAAAATGACAAACTATCTTCCAAAGTAGCTGTGCCATTTTCTATTTCCATCAGTAATGAATGAGAGTTCCTTTTGCTCCACACCCTCCCCAGCATTTGCTATTGTCAGTGTTTTAGATTTTCACCATTTTAATAGATGTGTATTTGTATCTCTTTTTTGCTTTAATTTTAAATCCTTTAATGACATGAATTTGAGCAGTTTTCCATATTTATTGTCATTTGTATATAATCTCTGGTGTGCTATCTGTTTGTGTCTTTTTCCTATATTATTAATCAGATTGTTTGCTTTCTTATTTTTGAATTTTAAGTTATTTTTATATTTTAGAAAATAGACCTTTATTGATGTCTTTTGAAAAAATTTTTTCTAACTTTGTGGCTTGTCTTCTCACTCTCTTGACATTGTCTTTCTTAGAAGTTTTAAAATGCAATGAAGTACAGTACATTAATTCTTTCATGTATCATGCCTTTGATTTTGCATATAAAGAATTAACTGCTATCCAAAGATTATCTAGGTCCTCTCCTAGCTTGTTTTCCAGGAGTTTTATAGTTTTGTGTTTATATTTAGGTCTAATATACATTTTTGAGTTATCTTTTGTAAAGGGTATAAAATATGTGTCTAGATCTTCTTTTTTTTTTTTGCATATGAATGTCCAGTTGGTTAGTTAGCATCATTTGTTGAAAAGACTGTCTTTGCTCCATTGT
Source organism: Rhynchonycteris naso (assembly GCA_037038555.1). Taxonomy (NCBI): domain Eukaryota; kingdom Metazoa; phylum Chordata; class Mammalia; order Chiroptera; family Emballonuridae; genus Rhynchonycteris; species Rhynchonycteris naso. Next base: position 174,222,004 of record CM072997.1, read on the forward strand.
TTTATTTTTGTTCCTTTATCAAAGGTCTTTTGACTATATTTATGGGATCTATTTCCAGATTCTTTATTCTGTTCCACTGATCAATTTGTCTGTTCTTTCAGTAGTCTCTAATCATACACTTTGGTTACTGTAATAATACACTTTTAAAAGGCGTAATCGTTGGTATGTAAATTATATCTAAATAATCATTTCATTTTTAAAAATTTGTCTCTCTCTTTCTCTCTCACTCTCTTTCCCATACCTACCTCCACCCTCTCTTCTCAGGTGCAAACTCTCTGGAACCTTTTATCTTCATCTTTTCCTAGTCTTATTCTTTTTGCTTTTCCTTCTTTAGAAAAAAATTAGAAAGAATAGTGACCAAATAAGTTGGTACCAACAATGACCTTTAGGCTGAAATTTAAGTGCCAAGATGATTAATATCAGATTTAAGATTCAAACAATATAGAATTTTGTTTTGTTTCAGAACAGTCAGGTGCAAGAAATATTTGATGCTAAAATTAAATTCATTTTGAGTATATAACACAGAGGGAAAAACCCAAAATGGGACTTGTAATTATTGTATAAGAAAAGATTAAGAAAGTTTATTATCTCAGATAAAAATAGTAAATGTATATTGGCTTACAGACTACTCTGATAAATTACCGCCTTCTCAGCAGAGTGCTGTTGACCGATTCTGCCGACAGTGGTGGTGTTAAATTCTGAGATAACATCCAGGAGTGTGAGAAAAGCTTTTGGATAAACTACAGTGTCTACCATTTTTAAAGCAATAAGAATTTTTAGAGTTCATAGTGAAATTGATAGCTGAACTAATAAAATCTAGATTTTACATTTTCTTCCTATATGCCAAACATTTTTCACTCAATCTTCATAGCTAATCTTTAAGGTTCGCAGTTTTGTTCTTCATTTTATAGATATAAGAAACTGTAGCCTTGTAAAGTTAAATAACTTGCTTGAAATTACTTTCTGAAATGCTAAAATATGGCATTTTAGTAAACCAGCTGATTTTCCTCCATGTTTTATACTGTTAACCACTTCCAACAGTGGCTATTGCTGTCTAGTGGCTCATAAAACAACAGAGAGGTAGAAGCAATGCATTGTTTCAGTAAACATTAGACAAGTATGGTCTGTGTAGTCAGGGTGGCCCAAGTTGAGCATACAGATTTAACCTCAGGATACCAGATTGAGTTTAAATCTTCATTCTAATGTCTTGGTATTGGAGGGGGAAAAAACAATCTAAAGCATCATGTACCTTAATAAATGACAGAAATAGTAAATTTGGTAAAAGGACATAATAGAATCATTAAGAAACTGTTTTATAGTTATTTAGAACCTGTAGAAAGTTTGTCCTTTATACTGAGCCAACATTTGTCCAGACAGAAGTTCATTAGGTTTCTCACTGTTTAGGGCCAGGTTTTGAATTGGTTTAGATATTTGTTCTAGCTAAAATTATCAGAAAGTAGAGCTCAGGATGGCATAGGTAAAGGTGGAAGTGCAGAAAACTGTATAAAAAGCAAGCTTAATAAAGGGAGAAGATCATAAAGCTGTAATGAGCTTCCTTAGAATAATGAAACTCATCAAGAAAGCCACACTTTATATGATTCTACTTACTATAAATGTCCATAATGCATAGATTATGCAGTTGTCTAGGTTTGGGGAGGTGGTAGAGGCTGGGGGATGGAAATGACTCTAATGGTTATAGCAGCTCTTTGGGGCATGATAAAAATGTTTTAAGCATAGATTATGTGGTAATAGTTGTACAACTCTTAATATATTAGAAATATCACATTGTATAGTTTAATGGCTTAATGATTAATTTTTATGGTATCCCAACTATATCACAATAAAGATCTTGAAAGAAACCAACACAGGTAAACATTTTTAAAGCTTGCCAGATGTTAACAATGTGGATGTTTATCTGAGATGTTGTTACCAACAGCAGCCATATCAATACAATTGAAACAGTTAATTGTAAGAAACTTCATTAGTTGATGTTCAAGTAATAAATGTATTAAGTATTTTACATAATAATATAAAAGTTATAAGTATGTTTTGTTGCTTTCAGGTTTGCAATGTTTTTTAGGGGGGGGAATTATGATTCTGAGGTTAGCATATAATACATTATACTTTTTCCCATGTAGAATAAAGAGAAATAGCCTCCTAGATATAATTTCTACAAAATGTTTAATTTTCAGAAACATATTAATAGTATTAAATGATGAGATAATTTCTGTACATCTCTGTAACATTCCTATAGCAGTCAGTTCCCTATATAATTAATTCTGTGATGTGACACATACAGATTTTTGTAAACTGTGTATTATAATGATCTTGGATAAGCCATTATATCTTAGATAAGCCATTTATATCACATTATGTGTGCAGATGTTGTAATGGATGGGGTGGGGAAGACCTCAAACCCTTTGTATTTTTACTAAGAAAATCTCAGAGGAAGAAAATAGCCACTGTGTCACCATAATTTCAATGACATTTATTGGCCTAACAAATCAAAGAAAACTAACATTTTTTTGTTTGTATTCACTTTTCCCCCTTTCCCTCCTATTCTTTGCTTCACTTGAACTCAAAGCTGCCTCAGAGCCTATTGGCCACACAAGGCCATCTGCTTGTGTGAGGATGTCAGGCAGTTTTGCTGAAGAGAGCAACTGCTTCAGACTCATTTGTGAACATTCAGATCATTCCTGCACTGATTTTAAATAGTCTTAGACCATTTGTTTCTTCACAGATGGCTCATAAATCTGTACTGCATTGAAAAGAACCAAACAAGCTCTGCTGACCACAAATGGTATTGGTTTCTGTGTTCCTAGGAGCTCTAAAAGTTTCATGTGACAGTTAAAACTATCTGTTAAGGCAGTTGAAAATAAATTAATTACCATGTGAACTGGTTATTTTGAGGTTATATAGAAATTTTCATATGCTGTACAAAATGTAAGGTTATTCATTTTTAGCAAAAATTTATTTTTCATTGGATAAACTGTATTTGAAATAAAAAAAATAAAGTTTTGCCTGACCAGGCAGTGGCACAGTGGATAGAGCGTCGGACTGGGATGCACAAGACCCAGGTTCGAGATCCCGAGCTCGCCAGCTTGAGCGCCGGCCCATCTGGCTTGGACCCAAGGTCGCTCGCTCCAGCAAGGGGTTGCTGGGTCTGCTGAAGGTCTGGGTCAAGGCACATGTGAGAAAGCAATCAATGAACAACTAAGGTGTCGCAACGGCAACAAAAAACTAATGATTGATGCTTCTTAACTCTCTCCGTTCCTGTCTGTCTGTCCCTATCTATCCCTCTCTCTGACTCTCTCTCTCTCTGTCCCTGTTAAAAAAAAAAAAAAATAGTTTCCCTGCCTGAAAAGTAAAATTTTTAGAAATAATGGCTGTACCTCAAAATTTATTTGGTATAATTAATAAAAAGTATACAAAAGGTGTAATTTTTCTAAGTTTTTACCTGATTATTATGAGCAATCATGTAAATGAAAAATAGTATTACTTTATTAATTAATTAATTATTTATTTTTTACAGGGACAGAGAGTCAGAGAGAGGGATAGATAGGGACAGACAGACAGGAACGGAGAGAGGTGAGAAGCATCAATCTTTAGTTTTTCGTTGCCGTTGCAACACCTTAGTTGCTCATTGATTGCTTTCTCACATGTGCCTTGACCGCGGGCCTTCAGCAGACCGAGCAACCCCTTGCTGGAGCCAGCGACCTTGGGTCCAAGCTGACGAGCTTTTTGCTCAAGCCAGATGGGCCCGCGCTCAAGCTGGCGAGCTCGGGGTCTCGAACCTGGGTCTTCCGCATCCCAGTCCGACGCTCTATCCACTGCACCACCGCCTGGTCGGGCTAAAAATAGTATTACTTTAAGATTATTTTCTTGCCTGACCTGTGGAGGCACAGTGGATAAAGTGTCAACCTGGAACGCTGAGGTCACCGGCTCAAAACCCTGGGCTTGCCTGGTCAAGGCACATGTGGGAGTTGATGCTTCCTGCTCCTCCCCTGCTCCTCTCTCTCTTTCTCTCTCTCCTCTCTATAAAAATAAATAAAATTTAAAAAGTAAAAATATAAAATAATTTTTTATTTACAGAATGCAATATTTTTAAATGACATTGAATTAATGTAAAATTAAAATGACTTTTAAAGAACTTAAATATGACATATAAATAAACATTAGCTTGTATTTGAATATGAAAACTATGTACTGCAGAAATAGTAATACATAAAATATTTAACCTGGTTCACTTATCTGATTTTATCCTAGTATTTTCTGTCTCAACAAATGGCATCACCATCCATTCGGTTACTCAAGACAAAATGCTAGTAGCATTCACCCTTGATTGCCTTCTTTATTTTTTCCCCCTCTTCTGTGATTTAATTTATCAGCAGCCCAATTGACTTTGCCTGTTTAAAATATCCCAAATCTTTCTTTTTTTATGCAACTTTACTTACTTACTGTCTAACCTTGCTTGGGCCTCTTATAGTTGCCTTTAAACCAGTTTCTCTCCTCACACTCTTATTGTCCATATTCAGATCCATTTTCTTCATGCTAAAATCGCATATAATAACACTCACCCACTTAAATAGCTCTTAATCTCATAATAAAATTCAATTTTCTCTCTGTGGCCTACAGTACTCCATAGAATCTGCCTTACCTCTCTGACCACATCTCACACTAATTTTATCTTGTTCACTGGGTTCTGACAAAGATGGTTTTCTCTGTGTATCCCTACTGGTCAAATGTGTTCCTTTGTAGTGTCTTTACAGTAGCTTCTCATTTCTCTTGGAATGCTCTCTCCTCGAAATTTTCCCACAACTCATTCCTTTTTGTTTTTTATATTTGAAATTCAAGTGAATCTTTTATTAAAAATCTTTCCTATATACCCAGTATAATGATTAGATTCACTATCATTTTACCCTACTAATTTTCATAAGATCACTCATTTCTGTCTATTTTCCTGTTTATGATATTGTCACCTGCCTTCTGCCACTAGAAGTTTGAAGAGACCTAGTATTATGCCTATCATAATGCCTCATCCCTGTATCTAGAAAAGTACCTTATACATAGAAAACGTTCAGTGTTATGTATGCATTTTCACATATATTTGATATATGATTGCTGTGTTTACCAAAGAAAACATTTTTCTATTAAAGAGAGACAGCTATATTCATAGAAACCAAATAATTCTCAAACAATTAAAAAATAAACTGAAAAATAGAGGAAAAAAAGAAATAGAGGAAGTTTGAATAAAAAATTTTATAGTTGTAATTACTGAATTTCAGTTGAATTTTCAAGCTACTAAAATATAAATGGATGGGTGGAAAGATGAATAGATAAATGGATAAATCAAAATGACTCTGGAAAGCTAGAAGCTATTAAGTTCTTCACTGAGATCATACGTAACTTTAAGTAGCTGCCTTTGGGGGAAATTGGTGTCTGTTACATTACTAAAACACTGAAACTGAGATTTGAAATCTAAGATTGTATAAAAGCTCAGAGTCTTAGACATTCTAGATATGTTATTCAAAAAGAAATTAAAATAGAAGAATCATTAACATATCAGGATGAATTACAATTGAAATGAAGCAGAAGTTAATAATTTAAGAATAAAAAAAATAGAAAAATGAACTCTAATATGACCACAAGTAGCAATTAAAAATCCTAAATATCTGTTTTAGAGATCTCATATAAATGGAACTATGCAGTATTTGTCTTTCTGTGACTGACTTAGTTCACTTAGCATAATGTCCTGAAGGCTCATTTAATTTGTCACATATTGCAGAATTTCCCTCATTTTATAGACTGAATATATCCCATTGTATTATATGCCACATTTTCTGTAGTCATTCATCTGTTGATGAAAATTTAGGTTGTTTCCACACTTTGGTTATTGTGAATAGTGCTGCAGTGAATACAGGAGTGCTAATATCACTTTAACATCCTAATTTAAGTTCTTTTTTGATAAAGACTACAAGTGGGATTGCTGGGTCATATGTAGTGCAATTATATTTTAGGAACTGCCAAACGGTTTTCCGTAGTGCCTATACCATTTTGTATTGTCACCAACAGTGAGCAAGGGTTCCAGTTTCTCCACATCCTTACAAACACATGTTGTATTGATCTTTTTGATAATAGCCATCCTGGCACATGTGGAGGTGGTATCTCATTGTAGTTTGACTTCCATTTCCCTGATGATTAGTGACATTGAACATTTTTTTTATATATCCTATGGCCATCTGTATGTCTTTTATGGAGAAATGTCTAATCAAGTCTTTAGTCTATTAAAAAATGAAATATTCAGGTTTTTACCATTGAGTTGTAAAAGCTGCTTATATATTTTAGAAATTAACCCCTTATCAAATACATACATTTTGCAAATGTTTTCTCCCATTCTGTGAGTTGCCTTTTTGCACTGTTGTTTGCTTTGTAGAAAATGCCTCTGTGATTTTGATAGAGATTGCATTGAATTTGCAGGTTGCTTTGGGCAGTTTAACAACATGATTCTTTAAATCCATGAACCCAAGATATCTGTTTATTTGTGAATTTTTCATTTTCTTTCATCAGTGTTTTTTTTTTATTATTAACTTTAATGGGGTGACACCAATAAATCAGGGTACATATGTACAATGAAAACATCTCCAGCTTATCTTATCATTCAATTGTGTTGCATACCCATCATCCAAAGTCAAATTGTCCTCTGTCACCTTCTATCTGGTTTTCCCTGTGCCCCTCCCCTTCTCCCTATCCCACTCTCCCCTCCCTCCCCCCACCCCATAACCACCACTCTCTTGTCCATGTCTCATAGTCTCACATTTGTGTCCCACCTATGTATGAAATCATGCTGTTCTCAGTTTTTCTTTTTTTCTGATTTACTTATTTCACTCCATATAATGTTATCAAGGTCCATCCATTTTATTATAAATGATCCGATGTCATCATTTCTTATGGCTGAGTAGTATTCCATAGTATATATGTACCATAGCTTTTTAATCCACTCGTCTTCTGACGGACACTTGGTTAGCTAATATTTTGTTGAGAATTTTAGCGTCTAAATTCATCAGGGATATAGGTCTATAATTTTCTTTCTTTGTGTTGTCTTTGCCCGGTTTGGGGATCAGAATTATGCTCACCTCATAAAAGGAGTTTGGAAGTCTTCCTTCCTTTTGAATTTTTTGAAATAGCTTGAGGAGGATAGGAGTTAGTTCTTCTTTGAATTTTTGATAGAATTCACTTGTGAAGCCATCAGACCCAGGACATTTCTTTGTTGGGAGTTTTTTGATAACTGTTTCGATCTCATTTGTTGTAATTGGTCTGTTTAGGTGTTCTGATTCTTCCAGATTGATTTTTTGGAAGTTAATATGATTCAAGAAATTTGTCCATTTCACTTAGATTGTCTAATTTTTTGGCATAGAGTTATTCATAGTATTTTCTTACAATGCTTTGTATTTCTGTTGTATCAGTTGTTATTTCTCCACTGTCCTTTCTAATTTTATTTATTTGAGTCCTCTCTCTTTTTTTCTTGGTGAGTCTAGTTAAAGGTTCATCAATATTGTTTACCTTCTCAGAGAACCAGCTTCTGGTTTCATTGATCCTCTGTATTGTTTCCTTAGCCTCTATGTCATTTATTTCTGCTCTGATCTTTATTATTTCCTTCCTTCTACTTGTCTTGGGTTTTATTTGTTGTTGTTTTTCTAGTTCTTTTAGCTGCAGGGTCAGGTTGCTTATTTGAGCTTTTTCTAGCTTCTTATGATATGCCTGCAGTGCAATGAACTTTTCTCTCAGTACTGCTTTTGCTGTGTCCCATAAATTTTGAGTTGATGTATGCTCATTATCATTTGTTTCTAGAAACTTTTTTATTTCTTCTTTGATCTCATTGTTAATCCATTCATTATTTAATAACATGCTATTTAGTTTCCAAGTGTTTGAGTATTTTTCAGTTTTTCTTTTTTGGTTAATTTTTAGTTTCATGGCATTGTGATCAGAGAAAATGCTTGATATGATTTCAATCTTCTTAAATTTATTGAGACTTTTTTTGTGTCCTAATATGTGGTCTATCCTAGAAGACGTACCATGGGCGCTTGAGAAGAATGTATATTCTACTGCTTTAGGGTGAAAAGTTCTGAAGATATCTATTAAATCAAGTTGATCTAGTGTCTCCTTTAAGTCTGCTGTTTCTTTATTAATTTTCTTTCTTGTGGATCTATCCAGTGTTGTTAATGGGGTATTGAAATCCTCTACTATGATAGTATTGCTGTTAATCTCACCCTTTATATCCATCAAAGTCTGCTTTATGTATGTCGGGGCTCCTATATTTGGTGTGTAGATATTTATAATAGTTATATCTTCCTGTTGCACTGTTCCCTTTATCATTATGTAGTGTCCTTCTTTATCTCTTACTATAGCCTTTGTTTTAAAGTTCATTTTGTCAGATATAAGTTTTGCTACCCCAGCTTCTTTTTTATTTCCATTTTCTTGAAATATTTTTTTCCATCCTTTTACCTTCAGTCTATGAGCATCTTTTGTTTTAAGGTGTGTCTCTTGTAGACAGCATATGTATGGGTCCTGTTTCTTTATCCACGCAGCTACCCTAAGTCTTTTGATTGGATCATTTAATCCATTTACATTTAAGGTTATTATTGATATGTAGTTGTTTATTGCCATTTTATTCTTTAAAGCTGTATATATATATATATATATATATATATATATATATATATATTTTTTTTTTTTTTTTTTTTTTTTTGCTATATTTTTCCCTCCCTTTGAACTGTTCACAACAGGCCTCTTAGTATCTCTTGCTTGCAGAATTGGTTTGGTTTTAATGAATTTCTTGAGGCTTTCTTTGTCTGGATAGCTCTTTATTTCTCCTTTAATTTTAAATGTTAGCTTTGCTGGATAGAGTAGTCTTGGTTGTAGGTTCTTGTTCTGCATTAATTTGAATATATCTTGTCATTCCCTTCTGGCCTCAAGTGTTTCTGTTGAGGAGTCCGATGTCATCCTTATGGGGGTTCCTTTCTAGGTGATAGCCTTTTTTTCTCTAGCAGCTTTTAAGGTTTTTTTTTATCCATTAGCTTTGGTATTTTAACTATGATTTGTCTTGGTGTAGATTTTTTTGTGTTTCTCTTTAATGGAGTTCTGTGTGCTTCTTGAACGTGTGGATTGTTTCCCAGCCTTAATTTAGGAAAGTTTTCTACTATGATTTGTTTGAACAAAGTTTCCATTTCCTGTCCTCTTTCCTCTTCTTCAGGCACCCCTATGATGCAAATGTTGTTTCTCTTCATGTTGTCACAGAGCTCCCTTAGAGTTTCCTCACATTTTTTGAGTCTCTTTTCCTTTTTCTTCTCTGCTTCTGTACCTTTGTTTATTTTGTCCTCTAACTCGCTTATTTGATCCTCAGTGTCATCCATCCTGCTTTTAATTCCTTCCATTGTGGTCTTCAGTTCTGATACTGTATTTGTCATTTCTGTCCGATTCTTTTTTATTATTTCAATTCCGTTTTTTATACTTGTTATCTCTTTATTTAGGTGTTCATAATGACTATCCATTGTTGCTCTAATTTATTTGAACATCCTAACTATCATTATTCTAAATTCTGCTTCTGGTTGTTTGGTTATATCTGGTTCATTCAGGTCCTTCTCTGGGGATTTCTCTTGATTCATTTGGTTTGCATTCCTCTGCCTACCCATTTTATTTGTGTAAAAGCAGGTTGTGGCCACTGGAGTCCAGTAGGTGTTGCCTTTGTGTTCTCTAGGTGTGGTCTGTCTGCTGGCCTGCTAACCCCTCTGTCGCTGCCTAGGGTGGTTGGGTATGGGCATTGCCAGCGTCAGTCTACTGCGCCTGTTGCTGTGATTTCCGCCTCTCCTCCATGGGAGGGGCTATCACTCAAGCCACAAGCCTCAGCACCAAGGGCAGAGGTGAGCACCTTTGCTCAGCTGCGGACACAGCCTGTTTCCGGAAGGCTTACGCCAGCATCCTCAGTCAGAGCCTGCTTGCCACAGTTTCGCGGGTTGGGCGGGGCTTTTGACATGCTCTCAGCTGTGAGCCTTTGCCCGTCCAGAATTTAGCCCCACCCTCACGGCCAGGGCCCTCCTGCGCAGGGTCGCAAACCGCGGTTTATTGGGCCGGGCTGTTTGCTGGCGTGAGCTCAGCTGCTCGCTTCCAATCGTCCTGGACTCTACCCCACCTCCACGTTCGGAGCCAGCTCATGCACATAGGATGGCAATCCGCTGTTTCTCCAGCCGGGTAGGGCTAGTAGCGTGAGCACAGTCGCCGAGCTTCCACTTGTCTCGGGGTCTACCCCGCCCCAGCGTTTGGAGCCCGCTCCCGCACGTAGGATGGCAAACCAGGGTTTTTCCGGCCGGGCGGGGCTGGCAACGTGAATTCAGCCGCGAGCCGTTCCTCACCCCTGGTCCTATTCCCGTCCCCATTGTCAGAGCCGGCTTGCGCAGGGTTGCGGAGCAGATCTCTGCAGGTTTTTGGCCTCCCGTTTTTTTCCCGCAGGTGGGGTTACAGGCAGGCCCGCAGCTGCTGGAATGCTTTCACACGTCCCCTCCGCTCCTGCTTGACTAGACCGAGCTCACATCGGTTGTGCCTCCGCCCACGCCGACAGGACCGTGTTTCAGCGTCCTGCCACCACCATCCCTTCAGCAACCTTCAGAGAGATGGAAGTGCTCTAAGTCTCCACACTGTAGACCTGGGAGCTCCCTCCCTCTAAGCAGCTCTACTCTAATTGCCGCGGGAGAGCTTGTTTGGCTAGTCTCCTGTCTCCCTTTGCTGGTATTGCTAGTTCCAGGGGAAATATTTGTTTTCGATTAGGGAAATGACTTAGCCCAGGGGTCAAGGTGGCTGTCCCTCAGAGTGTCCCCGTGCCTTCAGTCCACACTCTGTTCCCGCTGCTCTGTTCCTTTCCTCTGTCCCTGTTCCCCGGAGCTCCGGGTGTATGGTTGTGAGAGAGGTTTTCTGCGCTGTGCCTTTGAAAAGAATCTTGGGTCTGAGAAAACTGTCTCTTTTTCACAAACAGTATCCTCACTTGTTTCACAGCTCAATACTGTCCAAACGCCTCTTCTAGGCTCTAGGACTGAAGACTGGGGCTTGGTTCCTGGGACCCAGGTCCTTCCCTCTCTGCCAAACTCTCCTCCCGCCACGCGGGTGTCTCCGGGCTGCTGTTTGCTCCAGGGAGCTGGGCAGCCCTCTTCACGTTTTCGCTATTCCTACCCGTCTCAATGTGGCTTCTGCAGTGTTCCTTGGTTGAAGAGTCCACTTAGTTTAGTTCAAAGTTGGTTTATCCAGATGATGGTTCTTAAAATTGAGTTATAATCCACTTTGGTTCTGGGAGTTGGAAGTTGTTACATCTGCCTACTCCATCGCCATCTTCGTTCCTTCATCAGTGTTTTAATGTGTTCATTATATAGATCTCTTATCTGCCTGGTTAAATTAATTTCAAATAATTTTATCATTTGATGCTGTAGTAATGGGATGGTTTTCTTAATTTTTTTAATATAAATTTTTTTAGTGTAGAGAAATACAACCAAGATTTGTATGTTGATTTTGTATTCTTCAACTTTACCAAATTTACTAGTTCTAACCATTCTTTGTCTTTAGAGTTCTCTAGGTATAAGATTATGTCTTCTGCAAATAGGGACACTTTTTCCACTTCCTTTCTGAGTTTGAGACCTTTTTCTTATTTTTCTTATCTATTTAGTCCAGCTAGGACTTCCCGCTTATGTTGAACAGGGCTGGCATGCTTGCTTTGTTACTGATATCACAGGGAAGGCTTTCAGTTTTTCACTATCAAATATAAAATTAACTTTGGGAGTTCATCACCATTAAATGTGCCTTACAGGAAATGCTAAAGGGAGATCTTCAAGTTGAAAAAAAAACAACACTAAACAGAATTATGATAGACTCTGTACTTTTTTAAAAAGTGCTGAATTAAACATTTTAAGGCAGTAAGACAGTACTATAAAAAGTTTATTTTATTCACCTTTATTATTTACCATAATAAACAACATTTTATTATTTTGTGCCTAAGAAACAGAAAGGAAAAAAAAAGAAACAAACAAAAGCTTTTGAGCATTTCTGGACCCTGAGCATATTTTTTTAGGGAGGGAAGGATATTCAGTGTTTTACAATCACTGGTCTGAGGATGGTTTGCGAGAAGTTTCATGCCAGTCCACAAAAGAGTTAATTATCCTGATGTTATAACGAGATTTATAGACCCAGTGATCTTAACTGAATTCACTTAATGCTCAGGGTGATTTCTGCCTTAGTGGTCCCCAAAATAATTCTTCTATTTTGTTTTGTCCCCAAGTGTAAAAAGGTTGAAAACCACTGTGCTAGATAAGAAAGATCTCCTTGCAATGGAATTTCTGATTCTAATTGTAGAAGTTTTCAGGTTGTTCTGTAATGTATTTTGAAACAAAAATCATTGGCAGATATGACATCTAATATGGCTTTACTATTTTACCCAAGGATTTTTTAGTGGGCAGATCCCTTTCTATTTTTTAGTAGAAATACATATATTTTAAACTTAGCATGAATTTTGTTTTGGAGGTGTTTTAATATTTTCATGTTATTTGTTTAACAGTTGCAATTTGTTAAATATCTCCTTTTATAGGCAGAAGCAGAAAAATATCATTAATTTTATGGTGATTATTAAAGTGCTTGTGATTATTAATACAATTTATGGTTTCTGAGAACACTTATATATGTTTCAAATTTTCAGTCTTGGTTCTGATACTCTGCTTTGCTCTTTCAGGCTAATGTGAAACTAGAAACTACTTTATTTTCTATAATATATCTAGTCTTTAAATCAATGAACTAGTAATGGTAATTCATAAGCCAAAAATTAATGTAGCCAATTTTTTAAATGGAAAATGTTGCTGTATAAACAAAGAATATTAAATAGAATTTAATAAATTATTTTATTACATGACTCAGTAATTTAGGAAAAAGACTATTTCCATAGCACTATAAAGCCATATTTGGAAAATACACATAATTTTATGTCTAGACATTTTCATATGGTAAGGTTGGGTTAGAGATGCAAAAGCATATTTTTTATAGCTTACGCCATATTTTTTTTCTATTTGAAATATGATTTGAGTTTTTTTGCATAATTTTATGTCAATGCCCTTCATATCCAAATGTGATACTACTTAGAGTATTGCTTTCCATGTATGTCTAAATAAATGACCTTCATCCCTTTTCATTTGAATTATATGTATTAGGAATTCCCTAATTCATAAATATTAATACCATTTTAGAGCCTATTATTACAGAAAAGTATTTTTTAACTGGATATTGAGGCACTCCAAGTCATATAGAAGCTGCTTATATTTCAGAACACAAGTCTACCTCACAGATTTGAAATTTTATATGTGATGCTTTTGTGATTAATATTCCTATTTTGTAATAATATAGGATGTGGCCAAAGTAAGTTGCAATTAGAAGTACTCAAAACAAAGTTTATTATTGCATCATTTTTATATAGACAATTGTAAACATACTTTTGCTCCCCCTGGTATAAAGAAAGCAGAAAAAAAATTCCACTGATACAAAGATGTTACACCTGTAGACCTTACATTTGTTTGTATAGAAAGTTCACTTTGCAACTTCCTAGCTTAGTCATTATTTGATCCTTCATGCTGTCAAATGCATCTAACAAAGACTTGATTCCATTGTCAGTTAAGATTAGAAAACATAAAACAAAGTGATATAGAAAAAGTAAACAGATGACAGATGTCATAGAGGGGAAAAAGAAAAAGAAAGAATAAGTTAATGAGATGAGCAAAGAAATATATATCAGTTATTTCAAATTGTTCATTTCTCTGCTATATCTTAAATCTTTCCGTTGGACTCTTTTCTTATTGAATTTATTGAGGTGACATTGGTTTATAAAATCACACAGGTTTCAAGTGTACAACTCAATAAAACATCATCTGTTTACTGCCCCGTGTGCTTACCACCCAAGATATTCTTAGAAGAAAAGGTTAGAGTTGTCATACTACTTGATATCAAACAATACTATAAGGCCATTTTAGGTTTACAGTTGTTCATATGGAAAAATTATACCATAATTAACAAATAATTCAAAAATAAACTATCTATGTTGCTACTCACAACTGTATACCTACTTTTGCCCCATCTGGATGTATATTGGTAACTGTGATATTGGGATTTCTTACGAGAAAAGTATATTTGGTCTGTTCCCCCACTTCTGGGACAGACCTCTAGAACCCTTGGAATTTTTTAAGTGATGAGCAGAGCAAGGAAAATGGCATTTATGTTAGTGAAGTAAATTTTGCACCATGTCAGGCAACCAAACTGGAACTTTTAGTCCTGACCCTGACCTCTAGGCAGGGAAGAGGGGCTAGAGATTGAGTTCAGTTGCCATTGGTCAATCATGTCAGTGTAATTAAGCCTCCCTAAACACATAAATGAGCTGGGTTCAGAGAGCTTTAATGTTGGTTAACACGTACAGATTTCAGGAAGAGCGGTGTACTTGGAGAGAGGGTGTGAAAGATTCTCACCCTTTCCTCAAACCTTACCCTATGCATCTCTTCCATGTGCCTGTTCCTGGGTTATATTCTTCTGTAATAAACTAAAAATATAATAAATAAAATGTCTCTCTGAGTTCTTTGAGCCACTCTAGCAAATTAATTGAATCTAAGCAGGGGTCAGTAGAACCTCCAATCTATAATTGAATGATTATGATAACCTGGACTTACAATTGGCATCTCAAGCAGGGTGCATAATCCTGTAGGACTGATTCCTTAACAAGTGGTATCTAACCACATCTCCAAGTAGATAGTGTCAGAATTAAGTTGAATTGTAGGTCAGTCAGATGATGTCAGAGTATTGCATAGTTGTGTAGGATAACCCTCCCACCCTTGCACAAGTTGGAATTAGTGACCAGACCTTTAATACTTTATTAGTGTTGTGTTTTTTTATTCCTGATATTTTATTCATGGCTGAATTTTTCATGTCAAAATTTACAAATAAAATCAATTACACAAACTTCTATTTCTAGGTAGTTGCCCAGATCATACCCTATTTACTCTAGACCTAAAACACTGGCTTTTATCCCTTTGTGTCTCTAGTGACTTGCATTGGACCCAATCTCTTAATACATGTTTGTGGATAGTTTTATTTATCCTTCTTTACTTGCTAGACTTGATTTTCTACTTAGTCCTAAATACTACTTCTTTTCTAATGTTGATATTCCTGTGGCCTTTAGTGAAAATTCTACCTATTCTCTTTTTACCTACTGCCTGCCTAGACCACCTAATGTCCATAAAATTTCCATCCGATTTGGCATTTTGATAGGTAAAGTTTTATAAGAATCACCTGGTAGAAAAGATAAAATACTAATAGAATAGAGTTAGCAGAATGTAATTTTAATAGAGTCAGCCAAACATGCAAACATATTTTCCTGAGATTAATCAGTATACCTTTTCTAATCTGTATTTGTTACCTGGTTCTAAATTTGTCAATAGACTTGTCAGAAAATAAATATATGAACAATGTGATTCAAGTTATTATATTAGTTAGGTTAGCTGTGATAACATATAGACCCAGAAATATATATTGACTCAAACATAATTGCCATTTATTTCTGGGTTCCATGAAGTCTGATTAGATAATCCTTATTAGTGAGTAATATTTCTAGCAGTGATTCAGGGATCCAGAGTTTTCCCACCTTATGTCTCTATCATCTTCTAGGGCCTTCTCCTTATCTCTGTGAAGTGGATCAGAAGAAGTAAAAGGGAGGAGGCACATTTGTTTCTTAATAGCCAGGGACCAGAAATGACACTATCACTTCTGTTCATACTCTATTAGAGAGGACTTGGACTCATGGCCACAATAACAGCAAAGGAGGCTTAGAGATTTGGCTCCTTGTGTGTCCAATGAAAGAGATAGCAATGTTGGCAGCTATTAGTTTCCACCAGAGTTGAGAAAAACAGGATAAAACATTATAATGTTCTTTGCAAATATGAGATAATAACTATATGTAAGAATAACATGTATGATTAAGTATAAGATATTGCCATTGAGTCAGTGCAAGTTAAATAATTAAAAAAGAGAATTCAGAAAATACAGAAATAAGTGCATTTTCTGTATTAAAATGTTTCAATAATGATTTTTCCCCCAAAATCACAAATTGCAAAGGAACCTCAGTTGGGAGCAATGCTTCTTAATGTAAGTGAATAACAGTTCTTGTGAGTTTTATTGATGTATTTTTCAAAGCAATTAAGACAGAAAGTAAACTGTGCTTACTTGTATAATGTATTATATTTTTCTGCTATGTGGTATAGGTCTGGAGTCTGAAGATGAAATTGAGGATGAAGAATCACATGCTAGTTTTAGGATATCTGTGTTCAAACTACCCTTACATTCCTCAAATCTATTGAAGCATGCTACAGTTTTGAAAGAAAATGAACAAGATACCTTTCCTACACATTCCCAGCTCATTTCTACCTCTCATCAAAAACCATTCATTAAGAAAGCACACACACTGTTGGAGAAGAACATAAGGAGAGAGTTTTTTACAACACACAGAAGTGGTATAAAACTGAAAACATTTTGTGATATTGATAAATATTACTCAGAAGAAAAGAAACATGAAAGTTATAATAAGAAAGAAATCGCTATAGCCAAGGCACTAGTTGCCCGAGAAAAAGTTGGTTTAACTGTTAAAGAAACTTTGTATAAGAAAAAATGGGCTGCGCAAAAACAGAGGATAGAAGATAAAAGGGCAATTCAGCATGGTTTATACCAACTTTGGCAGGACCGGTTCAACTACCTTGAAAAAGTTAGACAGAGAAGAACTTTGTTTCTAGAAGTAAAAGAACAAAAAGCTGAAGACCGTTTATTAATTCAAAAGTTAAATAATGAGCTCACTTTTCTGACCAAAGGAATAATTAAACTCAAAACTACACATAAGAATAAAGTTTTCTTACGTGATAAAAAGCTGCTTGTTCAGCAAAAACGAGAAGATGAAAAATATCAGAAGGATTTACTTAAACACATGAAGGAACTGAAGTAGGTATAGTTTTGATATAATAGAAGCATTAAAGTCCATTTCACGTGAATACTGCATACTAAATGTTGAGATCTAATAAACAGTGCTTTATAATATGGTATATTCTACTTTGGAAAACAGAAACAACAATGAATGAAGGACAAATAGGTTCTAACTTATTACCAAAATGAGACAATGAAACCACTCTTTTTGAACCCCCATCCTATCTAGCAAAATCTGCTTCTTAATTAATGGTTGTTCTTATTCTAAATGGCATCATCATTAGTCTTGGACCAATGCTAGTAAACTCAGTCTTTTGCAGCTCATTTTAATTCATTGCCAACATCTACTATATTTCCCTGTTCTTTTTATTTCTAAAAGGAATCTCAAATTGATTCTTCTTTTTTAATCCAACTTTTCCTATAATAATTTATACTCATAATTCCTCTAAGAATTCACATTATCCTTCCTACTGAGACCTCCATCTCCATTCTCAATTCTTTCTTCAACCATATATGTTCTACAGCCTACAAACCTAAACTATCTTTTAAAATTAAGTTATGAACATGTCATTTACTATTTGAATATGTTGATATCTTGAAATTGCCTGCAAAATAAAATCCAGTCTCCTCTGAGTGGCATTTCAGACACCCTGCTCTGTTCCAGTCCACCTAGATGTATCTCACTAAATTTTATGCTGCTTCCTCTTCCCCTAGCCTCACTTTTGCTCCCAACAGACCAAATTATTTGCCACTAAATAACCAGCTTTGTACTTTTTTATCCCTAAAGTCTTACTGATTCTACTCTCTTTTTTCCCTCAAATATGCACACTGAAAAGGCACTACAAACTCATAAGGTTGCTGTTTGTCTACATGTTATGCAACTGAAGGCTTTATGTTATTGAGCAAATTTTACTTTGAAGCGTTCAGGTTGGTGAAAGGGTAGTGCCCATATGTGAAGGAAAAAGCACTCTTTCCTCCAGGGAGACACATCAATAGTGGCTGATGCTTGGCTGAGTGTGACTGTTTAACCCCTATTTGTCTCCATCGTGCATTGACAAAATCGGTCATTTTATTATCCAACCAACTGAAATGGAACATTCACTATTAATTTCTCCCCAACAGCTTTTCTAATATGTTAGTGCTTTTCATTTGATGATACTTTTATAGCAGTTTTTAAATCTCAAATGTAATAGTTGTGATAAGAGGACCTATATTAAAGTTAGCTTATAAAGTTCTTTTTAAGATAATGTGGACTATTATTTCATTTCAGTGCCTAGTGCTGTAGATTCCAAAAATCTATTCAATAATTATTTGCTGAAGAAAATAAATAAAAATCTCATTTTTAAAATTAGTAATGGCTTTATGGAAGTCTATTTGGGTTATATAATAGCCTCTGTTATGAGCAAGTGTTTTTTATATGTTTTTATTTCGTACTTTAGCCATTGGAATGAGGAATAATGCATTTTTCCCTGTAAATGTTTGTGATGGGAAGATGTATGATCAAAATTATTAAATATATACTAAAAATACAATTAACCAGACTATAAATATAGTAGCTTCACTAGTGCTTTATTTAATTACAATAGTTTAGTCCTACATATTCTTTTTGTTTGTTTGTTTGTTTCCTCTGTGATATCTGGCATTTCTACTAAGGAGTACTTTCTTACTTTACAGTTCAAGTCATTTAAATAGTATTTCACTTCCAGCTGTTGACCATGCCTGATGATGTGGGACATAAACACTCTTTGGTGCCAAGACCATAAAACTGCCAGAAATAGTAACACAGGCCATACTACAGGAATTAGAACTATAGGTGAAGTTGCAATTGCTTAAGGAACATTAAATTGGATTAGAAAGGGTATCTAAATCTCAGTGGCTAGTCTTATGGTAAAGACCATTAGAAATCCTACCAGAAACACAATTGCTGCATTTTAATTTTTAAAAATTTTTATGAATTGATTGATTGATTTTAACAATAGAGGAGAGGAGAGAGAGACAGGAACATTGTTCTGCTCCTGTGTGTGCCCTGAGCAGAGCTCAAACCAGCAAACTCTGTGCTTTGGGACAATGCTCTAACCAACTGAGCTATATAACCAGGACAAACCATTACATTTTAAACATGCATCTTACTGAAGAACCTTCTTTTTAAGAAATATCTTAGAAAACTAATCCTCAGAACACATGTTGGACAAAGGTGTCTCAAACAAATGCAAAATTTTTTTAATGGTTCCATGATGAAGATTTTTAAAATTTTAAAACAAATGAATAGGTTCTAAAACTTTGTATTGATGAAAATAGTTTAACCAAAAGTTAGTAAATTTAAATTTTATTTGTTATCAAGAATTTTTACTGAAGTATAATTGGTATATAACATAATAGTTTCAGATGTACAATGTACTGTTTTGCTATTTGTATATAAGGATCCCCACATCATCAGGCTACCATCTGTAACCATAAACAATGAACAATTATACAATTTTTTCTTATGATGAAAACTGTTAAGATTTGTCCTCTTAGCAACATTTATACACACACACACACACACACACACACACACACACACACACACACACACATATATATATATACAGTGTGTCCATAAAGTCATGGTGCACTTTTGACCGGTCACAGGAAAGCAACAAAAGACGATAGAAATGTGAAATCGGCACCAAATAAAAGGAAAACCTTCGCAGTTTCTGTAGGATGATGTGGCAGCATGTGCGCCTGCGCAGATGATGATGTAACACCGTGCATACAGCAGAGCAGTGCACAGCCATGCCAGTTGAGATGTGGACGGTACAGAGGAAAGTTCAGTGTGTTCTGTGGCTCACTAAATTCGAATCCATGACCAAAGTGCAACGTGAATATCAGTGCGTTTATAATGAAGCGCCACTATGTAGGAATAACATTACTCGATGAGATAAGCAGTTGAAGGAAACCAGCAGTTTGGTGGAGAAACCCCGTTCTGATAGGCCATCAGTCAGTGATGTGTTTGTACAGTATAGGCTATACAGGATAGCTACCTAAGGAGCCCTAAAAAATCTGTGCATGTGTGTGGTTGACAATTACACCTAAGCAAGACTACAGTTCATAAGGTGTTAAAGAAACGTCTCTGTTTTACGGGGTACAAATTGTGGCTGTTGCACACTTTCAAACCGGCGGGTAGACCCACACAATGCGTGTTTGCTACAGATATGCTTAATGAGATCAACAATGATGCAAGATTTTTGCAGAAGATTGTGTTTAGTGATGAGGCGACCTTCCATACCTGTGGACATGTTCATTGCCATAACATCCGAATATGGGCTGCTGAACATCCTCATGCCTACATTGAGTACGAACGTAACACCCCTAAAGTGAACATGTGGTGTGGCCTGGTGCATGATAAGGTGATAGACCCATTTTTTTTTCATGGAGCAGTCGGTGACAGCAAACACCTATCCTGACATGTTGGAATTGTATGCAATGCCACAATTTCCAGAAGGTGTCATCTTTCAACAGGATGACACTCCTCCACACTATGCCTCCACTGTTCGTGAGTTTCTGGATAGAACATTTCCCGGCGGTGGATAGGCAGTGGTTCTGTCAAGCCATGGCCACCACGATCTCTGGATCTGATGCCCGTAGACTTTTACTTTTGGGGTTATGTGAAGCAACAAGTGTACATTGAACGTATAAACAACATTAATCACTTAAAACAGAGAATCACAGATGCTATTAACTCTGTTACATGAGACGTCCTTACCCGTGTGTGGTAAGAACTTCACTATCATTTGGATATGTGTAGGGCAACAAATGGAGCCCACATCGAACTGCACTGAATAGGTATAAAACTGGGAGAGTTTTCCTTTTATTTGGTGTAGATTTCACATTTCTATTGGCTATTGTTGCTTTCCTGTGACTAGTCAAAAGTGCACCATGACTGTACAGACACACTGTGTGTGTGTGTGTGTGTATATTACAGTGTTATTAATATATATAATGTATATATATTACAGTGTTATTAATATAAATTTTTAAGATCTATCCTCTCAACTTCAAATATTAAATATAGCATTATTAACTATATTCGCTCTATTATACATTAGCTCCCTGTGACATATTTATTTTATAACTGTAAGATTGTACCCTTTGACCCCCTTTACCCATATTATGTACCCTTCCCACCAATTACTTTTCTGTATCTATGAGCTCTATTTGTTTGTTGTAGAGTCCACATATAAGTGAGATTGGATGGTCCTTGTCTTTCTCTGTCTGAGTTATTTCATTTAGCATAATTAAATCAAATTCAATTCATGTTGTTACAAATAACAATATTTCCTGTTTTATGACTGGATAAAAATTTGTGTGTGTGTGTGTGTGTGTGTCCCATTTCATTTACAAAGAATACTTTAAGACTATAAAACATGACTCATGTAAATATAAAATGAACACATTAAAGGTTTTATTTAACTCATTATTTAATGAAGGAATGAGTAAGACATTAGAGCTAGTGCTTGACTTATGACCACGATTGGTTCCAACAGACTGGTTGTAACACGATTTGGTAGTAAGTTGAGTAGGCTATATGTACAGTACTGTGAAATGATGTTATAAAAATCTTTAAGTCATATTTTATCATAATTTTCTTTCATTATTGTTATATATCATAATTTCTTTGTTCATTTTATGCCATTTGTATCATCTCTACACCATTTTGTTTCTTATTTTTACATTCGTCAGGTTTAAGTAAAACACTGCATTGCCAGTACAACAGGTTTAATATTTGCAACACATACAAAATTACAAAATACAGGTGCATACAAAAACTGCTCCAGACGCGGAGCAGTCGTGGCTAGCGATTATGATTGTAAAGTCGAATGGTCGTAGTTTGCATAGGTTGTAAGTTGATCAATAGCTGTACAACCAATTGAAATGATAATTCTGAGAGCATGAATATATAAATAGGAAATCAGAAATGTCAGAATAAATTTAGTCATTATCCACTGGCAATAATCAATGTAACTCCATTGGACAAAATTTATTTATATTTCTATAGACAAGAAACATTTGCATTACTCATAGTTTTCCTCAACTTAAAGAGTTGAAAAATAGCTCAAAGAAATTGAAATATACAGATAACTGAAGGGTTCACTAGAAAGGACCCACAGTAATTCCTTTTTAACTCTTTCAAAATCTTTCACACAATTTTTCCGCTGCTGTTAGATTCAAGCTTAAGAGCCAAAATTTTATCCTGGTGATATTTTAAGTGGCTAAACTGTGTAAATGCATGCATATATTTAAGGCTTGTCTAGAAACACTTAGAAATTATTATAACTGTTTATTTTATATACATTTTTAAAATGCTATCACTTATAAAAAATGGTCTGTACCATATATAAATGTCAAATAAGAAGAAAGAACTTGCCTTTTCTACTTATAAGAAAATTTGAAACTATTTACTAAAGTACTTTGTATAATACATTTAAGGATGAAAAATAATTTATGTTTTTTTCTGCCAAAATTTATAAGCATTTTCATTAATGTATACTCTGTATGTGAGAGAAAGGTTTTTGGGAAATAATTTTCCTGTAATTTATTTTAATAAAAAATATTTTGGACTTGACCAGGCAGTGGCTCAGTGGATAGAGCATCGGCCTGGGATGCTGAGGTTCCAGATTTGAAACCCCAAGATTGCCGGCTTGAGAGCAGGCTCATCCAGCTTGAGTGTGGGCTTACTGGCTTGAGTGTGGAATCATAGGCATGATCCCATGGTCACTGGCTTGAGCCCAATGGTCACTGGCTTGAAGCCCAAGGTTTCTGGCTTGAGCCCCAGATTGCTGGCTTGAGAAAAGGGTCACTGGCTTAGCTGGAGCCCCCTGGTCAAGCAATCAATGAATAACTAAGGCGCAGCAACTAGGAGTTGATGCTTCTGATCTCTCCCTTCCTGTCTGTCTATCCCTGTCTGTCTCCCTCCCCACACACACACACACTCTCTCTCTCTCACTTAAATTATTTTTTTCTTGGAAAAGAGAATAAAAGCTAGTCTCATATCAAAACACAAATCTAAGGCATGTCAGTGTTAGAGAAATTTAATCAGCTTAGTTTTACTACAGCAAATTGAAATGTCTGGCCATCATTAATCTGTAGAGGATACAGAGGCAAGTGTGCTTCCTAATGTATCTTAACTGAATTATCTTCTCTTGTAAACTGCTGCAAAGATATTATCTTTGAAAGCATACAGGAATAATGCAATGTAATGATGTTCTAAGAGGCATTTTTGAGTTTTATTTGTAAATATTTTTAAATTAAGCTAGAGAGTATCAACATGCAGAAAAGAGCTGTGACTCAAAAAAGTAAAGTCTGTCCAGACACTTTGGAGTTTTTCAAATCTTTTTATTTTCTGGTTCAAATGTTTGATGTAAAAGCATTCTGGTGAATCTCAATAACTAGTGAAGTTATTACTGAGACAGTGACTTCCAGTTTCTGCTACTGAGAGAGGATGAAAGAAGAAAGGGAAACCATAAATCTCTAGTTTAGGGTATTGATAAAATACCCTCAGGGGCACTTAAGAAAGAATTGAAAAGAGACTTTGAAATGAAAGAACTTACCAGGTAAATGCTGGTTATAAGTTTTCCAAAACATTCTTGTTCATATTTTGAAGAAGTGATGAAACTGCTTAGAGTAGAACAGTAGGGTGTCCCTTTTGAAGTCCAGTGTCAATTAGCAAGAAGATATGGCACATCAGGCAGTAATCCAATTACATCATCTTCTGCTTGTCTTTTGACCCCCTAGACTACTCTCTTCATTCACTGTGGTCTTTATATCTTGATTCATAAAACTTTTCTCCATCCAACTTTTACTGTAATCATAGTTAACTTTCAAATTCATAAGAATAACCCTCTCAATTGCCTAACCTAAATACTTTTTATCCCAACCATCTTTAAATTCATTTCAATGGACATGCGAAACACACATCATAACTTGCCTTACCTCTTAAATATGAAATACTTGTATACTTATTTATGACTAAAGTTTTTATCTTTTTAAACTCTTCCTTTACTTTTACCACATGTATTCTTCTAAGAAAGGCCTTGCATAATTTTGTTAAGTTTGTGTCTAAGTATTTTACAAGATTTTTTGGTGGTAGTATAAATAGAATTTCTTTCATAATTTTATTTTTCCATTGTTTTATCCTTATATACTATATAATTACAATAAGTCATTGTGTTTTTCTTCAGTTCTTTAAATAGTTTTGAGGGGTATTTTTTGTACATTTTGGTACAAAATGTATTTCAATACAGTTTTCTAAACTTAGTTATTACCCTTAATTACATGTACATTATAATTAAGGCTTTTTTCATGACTTTTACTCTTCTACATGTCCAGGCAAGACTCTACCCCAGAGCTCCAGACCCAATAGTGGTAGCTAATTTACATTGAGATATTATTAAATTCTAGTCATTCCTCTAAAGATTTTAATGTTCTTTACTCTTTCCTAAGCCCTATGAATTGAGTTGCCCCTTCTTAAAGACAAAGAAAATAATACAAATAGAGCTGAAATAACTTTTCAAAACTCACACAGTCAATAACTTGTAGGTCTGGGTCACAAGCAGAATGACCTCACTACCTGTACTCTTAACCACAAGCCATTTCTTCTCCATGTTCAACTCACTTAGTATTACTACATGGATAGCCAAGTTTTTTAAACTCTATTTTACAAAAACAGAATTCCAATCTTCTTTTTTTTTTAATTTAGAAAATCAGCCTGACCTGTGATGGTGCAGTGGATCAAGTGTCAACCTGGAACACTGTGGTCGCCGGTTCAAAACACTAGGCTTATCTGGTCAAGGCACATGTGGGAGTTCATGCTTCCTGCTCCTCCATCTATTTTTTTTTCTCCCTGTGTTCTCTAAAATGAATTAAAAAAAAGAAAATTAAATTTAACAGAGTGACATTGATCAATGAGAGTTTATAGGTTTCAGTTAAACATTTCTACAGCATTTGAACTGTTGATTGTGTTGTGTACCCATCACCCAAATCAAATCACTCTCCATCACCACATACTTGTCCCTCTATACTCCACTCCCCCACAAATTCCTCCCTCTAGTAGTCACTTCACTTTTATTTATGTCCATGAGTCTCAATTTTATATCTCACCTATGTGTGAAATCATTTAGTTCTTTTTTTTGTGTGTGTGACAGAGACAGAGAGAGGGACAGATAGGGACAGACAGACAGGGAGGGAGATGAGAAGCATCAATTCTTTATTGCAGCATCTTAGTTGTTCATTGATTACTTTCGTATATGTGCCTTGACTATGGGATTACAGCAGAGCGAGTGACCCCTTGCTCAAGCCAGAGACCTTGAGCTCAAGCTGGTGAGCCTCGCTCAAGCCAGATGAGCCCACGCTCAAGCTAGTGACCTCAGGGTTACGAACCTGGGTCCTCCGCATCACAGTCTGACACTCTATCCACTGCACCACCATGTGGTCAGGTGAAATCATATAGTTCTTAACTTTTTATGATTTACTTATTTCACTCAGTATAATGTTCTCAGAGTCCAACCATGTTGTCATAAATGATCCTATGTCATCCTTCCTTATGGCTGAGTAGTATTCCATTGAATATATGTACCACATCTTCTTTATCCAGTCCTCTGTTGAATGGTACTTTGGTTGTTTCCATGTCTTGGCCACTGTGAAAAATGCTCCAGCCTTTTTCCTCATCCAGGTGTTCTACATTTTCTGTCTCCCAATGAATTCCACTATTATTTTATCCTGTAAAAGAAATTATTAAATGTCAGGCAACTCCTTTAAGGATTTTAAATGTGTTAACTTATTTAGTCCTTTACTAAATCCTATGAGTTAGATTATCTCCTTTTAAAGATGGAGAAAATGAGATAAGAGAACATAAATAACTTGTCCAAAATCACATAGTGAATAATTTTTAAATGGAGGCCCCTTTTGTACTTCCCAAATTCAGATTTGCATTCCCCTAAATACATATAAAAAACACCAAGGTCTTAGTCAACTTCTGTTTCTTGGCTTTTCTGTTCTACTGTCTTTCTTACCAGAACTGTATGACAGACAAAGAATGTTGTTACTTCTTGGAGCATGCCAAGCTGTGCTACCCTCTCTATTTTTGTTTTAGCACTGAAGACTTTCTTGTCTTCCCTCTGCCTGTTCTCCGGATTACATTTGCAAAATTTTTTCATCATGTTTCACTTTGCCTTGTTACATAATACTTTCATTATTGTATCATGACATTTGATTTATATGCATATATATATATATTTGATTTATATATAATATATAATACCTTTATTTCTCTTTACTTTCTATAAGCATCTCATAGTTATATTGTCATATTTATCTTTATATTTCTAGCATATAGGTAATGTGACAAACATTATAATATGTAACTGTTGAATGAATGAAGATGAATGAATGAATTCTTCTAAGACCTATGCCATATCCACGTTTGACAGTATGACCTGGTTCATCTTTCTCTAATTTAGAGTCTGTATCAATCTGCAAGTGCTGCTATAACAAAATAATTCAGACCAGGTGGTTTAAACAAGAATTTATTTTCTTACAGTTTTAGAGGCTAGAAGTCCGAGATCAAGGTGTTGACAGATTTGTTTCTTTCTCATGTCTCTCTCCTTGGCTTGCAGCTGGCTGTCTTCCTGCTGCACCCTCACATGGCCTTTGTCTTGTATGTATACATCCTTAGTGTCTCTTCATCTTCTCATATTTGACTAGAACTCATTCATATTATCTCATTTAAATTTAATTACCTCTTAGAGGTTATATTAAATATAGTTGCATCCTAAGGTACTGGATGTTAATATTTCAACATATGAATTTGGAGTGGACACAGTTCAGTCCAGAGACAGATTAAGGTCGGTTGAAGCCCGAGCACAGAAGAAATACTGGGCTCCTTAAAAAAAAGAGAGAGACAGGGAAAATAAAAATACACGTTAATCATATTTTTAAATAAATAAAAAATATTATGTAGTATTAATGTTAATATTGCACATATGAAACCAAATTGGTGTCATTAGAAAAAAAGTGTAAAGTTGGGGTTTTGTGGTGCTTTTCAGAAGTCGGGGCCCAGGGCGCACAAATCTGCCGTTGGTTCAGTCAATATCAGAGTCTTATACAATGGAATACTACTTGGCCTCAAAAAGAAGGAAATCTTACCTTTTGTGACAGCATGGATGGACCTGGAGAATATTACACTAAGTAAATTAAGCCAGTCAGAGAAAGACAAATACCATATGATTTCACTCAAATGTAGAACCTAATAAACAAAAAAACTATCAAATAGTTACAGACTCATAAATAGAAAACAGACGGACAGCTGTCAGAGGGGAGGGGTTTGCCTGGCTGGGTGAAAAAGGTGAGGATATTAAGCAAAAATAAAACTAAAAAGAAAATAACAGAATCCTTGAATTTAGTGAGGTTTAAGTAAAAGTTCTGCAACTCTGGTTTAAATACCTCTTTGGGAATCTAAGTCATGATTTGTAGGGATTCTGTTATAGTCAATAGGAATTTTAGAAATATTAGCCTAATATGAATATTAGTGAAGGCTATAATAAAATTCTATGCAATAAGTGAAGTTCTATCTTTTTTTTTTTTGCATTTCTGTATGTCTATTTTGAATACATCTAATTATCATTAATAATCTGATTGGATGTTATGGTTTTAGTAATTTAAAAATATCTCATTCTATTACCTTTTCTTTTTTTCTTTTAGGATTCAAGAAATACATAAAAAACACTGTGAAGAAAAATTTGTTTTTGATATGATTGCCTCTCAAAAAGCTTGTGAACGATTACAAGATGCTAAAGCAAAAGTTGCACGTGTGAAAAGGAATATACCCACTAAAATTTCCAGTGGAATGACAGAATGAACAAATGCCAGATCATATCCTGTGGTCATTTTGAATTGTGGCAATTATTTTCAATTAAAGTACTATGAGATAATACTATGGAAAAAGAAAAATATTCAATATAAATCTTATTTTTAAATATAAAGAATAATTCAAATGTTTCTCTTATTGATCATAATCTAACTTAAATCAAGTTAGTTGACTTGGCACCCCTGAAGCTTCCTTATATATCCAGATACCCAAGCACCCATTAAAATTGATTTTCTTTATTGGAAGAAATATTGCAAAAGGCATTGTTTATATTCTTTCATATCCTAAGTATAGCAATTTATAAGCTATTTTCAGTTTCTCTGGCAATCTTACCATAGTTATCTCTGTCTCAACTGTTGCCTTTTATTATGACACTGTGTACTTTGATTAGTTTCATTACCTGCTTTCATATATTTAATTATATTTTCTGTTCATTTAGTTAAGACACTTTCTGAAATTTTTTTTGAAATGAAGTTTTCACTGATGTATCAGTGTTTCATGCTCTTGTAACCCATCAGAAAATTTGAAATAGAATAGAGAAGTTAAGCATTCCTGTTAACTTTCTTAAATATTATAAGATTTTGTGTATTTATTTTTTATGTGTTTGCTTTTGCATATACGGGACAAAAGGAGAAAAGAAGAGGACACACAATTTTATAATTGTGATCATAAAGTATGCAAAAATGGTATATACTAATTTTAAATCCTTAATATATTGTCATGTGGCCCTGGCCTGTTGGTTCAGTATTAGAGCGTTGGCCTGGCATGTGGAAGTCCTAGGTTCGATTCACAGTCAGGGCATACAGGAAAAGCGCCTATGTGCTTCTCCACCCTTCCCCTTCTCCTTCTTCTCTCTCTCTTCCCTGCCCACAGGCAAGGCTCCTTTGGAGCAAAGTTGGCCCAGGTGCTGAGGAGGCTCCATGGCCTCCGCCTCAGGTGCTAGAATGGCTCCGGCCATAATGGAGCAATGACCCAAATGGGCAAAGCATCACCTCCCGGTGGGGTGGATCCTGGTCCAGCGCATGCAGGAGTCTTCCTGACTGCCTCCCCACTTGTAACTTTGGAAAAATGCAAAAAAATAAAAATTATATATATATATATATATATATATATATATAGAGAGAGAGAGAGAGAGAGAGAGAGTCATGATACAAAATTTTAAAAATAAAGAACATTAAAAAGATATAAAAATCCTTTTAAAATTTGAGTCAATTATTTAAAAAGATAAATGTGTCACTATTATTATGACATTACTCACTTAATAAAAGGTAACTGCTGCCATTCTAAATTTCATGTCTATGGTAAATTTTTAAAAATTAAGTATTTTATAATAGTAGTTAATCTTGTGCTTTTATGCTGGACTGCTAAAATATACTGATAGAATTTTTTTTTTTTTAAGCGAGAGGAGGTGAGGTAGAGAGACAGGCTCCCACATTGTCCCAGAATCCACCTGGCAAACCCGCTATGGGGGCAATGCTCTGCCCATCTGGGACTGTTGCTCCCAACTGAGCTAATTTTTTTTTTAGCACCTGAGGCAGCAGAGCCCATGAAGCCATCCTCAGCTCCCGAAGGCAACTTGCTGGAATCAATCAAGCCATGGCTGCAGGCAGGGAAGAGAAGGAGAAAGAAAAAGAAAGGAGAGGGTTGGAGAAGCAGATGGTTGCTTCTCCTGTGTGCCCTGACCAGGAACTGGACCTGGGACATCCACATACTGGGCTCTACCACTGAGCCAACTGGCCAGGGCCATAAATTGTCAAATATTTTTGTAAAACAATAGCCATCTATTTAAGTTCATGACACCAGTTCCCACTCTTCTGTTAGTTTGAAGGTATCTTCTGAGACAGTCATATCAGCATTCCTGATTATTATTCAAAAAGAAGAAAGGGAAAACCTGTGAGGTAGTAAAATTTGACAGATATTGCTTAAGAATATGCAGAGTTAGAATAATAATCAGAAACAGAGGCACCCTAGAGCTAAAGCCCTGAGTGAAATAGAGTCCAGGTGCCTCTCTGACCCCATGCTGGAGAGAGCAAAACAGCAGGATAACATTCAGCAACAGGAATGCTTAGGCTCTCAGAACTGAGATTAGAAGTCAGCATGTTCTTTGCTTTACCCCTGAAAACTTCTGTTTTCTGTTTCCTTTAGTTATTTGTACTGGCTAATAAATATCTGAGTAAGGCTGAGGATGGGGCTTCAGTCCTTTTGTCTGTTGACTGGGACTGTTGCTTCCCCTCAACCCCTTGGAACATTTTATTTGGTCTTCAGGTAGTTAATTGTTGCTGCAACAAGTGGTGCCCTTTGTGAGACACAGGAACCAAACATAAGGTTTGCTACTTTGAGTAGTTTATTTTCATTGTACCTAGTAGTTCCCCATGTGAGGAACCAGATAAAATGACCCCCCAAAGTCTGGCAAAGGCTTACCAAATGTCTGCTCATCCCATTTGGTAAAGAACACAAGCAACAGGGGAATAAGTCTTTTTTTTTTTTTTTTTTTTTACAGGGACAGTGAGAGAGTCAGAGAGAGGGATAGATAGGGACAGACAGACAGGAACGGAGAGAAATGAGAAGCATCAATCATCAGTTTTTCATTGCGACACCTTAGTTGTTCATTAATTGCTTTCTCATATGTGCCTTGACCATGGCCTTCAGCAGACTGAGTAACCCCTTGCTGGAGCCAGCAACCTTGGGTCCATGCTGGCAAGCTTTTGCTCAAGCCAGGTGGGCCCGTCCTGAAGCTGGCGACCTCGGGGTGTTGAACCTGGGTCTTCCACATCCCAGTTCGATGCTCTATCCACTGCACCACCACCTAGTCAGGCAGGAATACGTCTTGAGTGCTAGAGGTGAAGTCAGTTTTAAGGATCAGGCCAGGGGATTTCCATTTTCTTTCATCTCCCCTTCATCATAGGTAATTAATTCCCTTTACCCTGAACGGTGGAGTCTCAAGTTATAGCTATGGGGACTCCTTCGAACTGCGGGGTTTCAGATTGGAATTTAACTGCCCTCTTGCTCATGTTCTGACAACAATGCCTTTGGTATCCAAAGGAGTGGTATTCAGATTTAGAAGATTGGAAAAGCACTTTTACCAAGGGGATGGTTGAAGCAATCAAGACAGGGTATGAAATGGCCCCTTGGAATTGGAAAGATCTTGTGAAAACTGTTCTCACCCCCTAGACCAAACCTCAGACCAGCTCCTCACCCAAGATATTTCACCAACAATAACTAGCAGGAAGTAGCGACAGAAGAAAAGACCTTCATCTGTTTTCCTTAAACAACAAAAGGCTGGAATATTAGGTTTGGGTCAAGGGCTTCTTTAAATCCAGAGCTCCTTTAAAAACTCAAATACCTCTCATTTGATCTCCACCTCCCCTAAGCAACTCCCCCACACTAGGAAGGTCCTGGGAAGTGTCCTTGAGACAAGCCTTCAGGGGAACCTGCAGGTTGGGAAAGGGAGACAGTCTGTGACCAAGGCCAGAAACCTTTTGCACTTGTGAGAAAAAAGGACATTTTCAGAAAGATTAACAGCTGAGAACTGTGTAGCTTGGCTTTTGTGTGTGCCCTCTGAGAGTAATTAAAACTCAATCTAAAAATTGCTTAGAAAGTTCCAGCAAAGCATATTGTAAGTAACCAATACGATCAATTACTATTTTTGTTGTGTTTATGCAAATTACCAAGCCAAGTTAAAACTAGACTTAATACTGTAACTAAGATAACCTTAAATTGGCTCTTTTAAAAAAAATAATAACTGAGGTTAATTTTAAGAAGAAAAAAAGGAGAAACCAGGTCATTTAAATTTCTTAAAGCAGTGGTTCTTAACCTGGGTTCTATCGAACCCTAGGTGTTCGATGAGTCGGTCTCAGGGGTTCGGAGAAACCTCTCACGGAGGCCAGAATAAAATAATACCGTAATTTGTTGTGAGTTCATGCACTTTGTTGGTTTTGTTCTTTGAGCAAGGTGATGTTCATGAACGGCTCATTTTGTGCACCAGTAAAAAAACATATACCTATGTCTTGAATTTGGAAAAAATCATATTTTATTTATCACTAAAGAAGGGTTCGGTGAATGCGCATATGAAACTGGGGGGTTGGGCACCTCAAAAATGTTTAAGAACCATTGTCTTAAAGCCTCCTTCTCGAGACCTGGAAACCACTATAATCCTGAGAACACAGTAGGAGAATTAACACCTCTTAATGGGAGAGGTCTACCAGGGCCTCGATGAAAAGAGAAGAAAAAAAAGACACTTTTAAAACCCAGGTGGCTCAGAAGCTCATTCCCTCCCGTTTCTTCCATCATCCTGGAAGACTGCCAAGGACACAAAATTGCTTTCTCTTCAGTTATTAATAATACTATAAAATATAAATTATGCCAAAATTTTTTAACCAAAATTATCTAAAAGTACATTTGATATCACTACTAGTTTAATTTAATTAATGTCTTTTAAAGTTCTTAACAAGAAATATGTTTGTTTTCCCCAGGTTTACAAAAGGTTCCTGTTATCTCTGTTATGTCTTTTAAAATATGAGTTTGTTTGCTAATAAAAGAACTTTCTTCTAAAGGTCATGAAAAATTCATAAAAGTACCAATCTATAATTGCTAATTACTGACTTAGTTATCACTGAAAGTTAAGGTTTTGGGAAGTTGAGAATTCTGATTAATTAGAAAGAAATTGTATGGTATTAATGATCAAAGGTATAAGGTTTGGAGGTATTTTTGAAAGGAAAAGAAATAAAATAAATTGTTCTGAAAGCTGGTTATTTTTATTTATTTTTATTTTTTTTCTTTTTATTTTTTTATTTTATTCATTTTAGAGAGGAGACACAGAGTGAGAGTGAGAGAGAGAGAGAAAGGGGGGAGGAGCTGGAAGCATCAACTTCCATATGTGCCTTGACCAGACCAGTGCAGGGTTTTGAATTGGTGACTTCAATGTTCCCAGGTCGACGCTTTATCCACTGCGCCACCACAGGCCAGGCAAAGCTGGTTATTTTTAAATGATGAAGAAGGTTTGTGTATGTTGCAGAAGGTTTGTGCAGGTTGTAGAAGGCTTGTGCAGAGAAAAAGAAGAAGAAACTGAGTACACAAAGGTAAAAAAGAAAATGGAAGGACTTTAAAATAGAATTATTCTGAAAGAAAAATAAAAGGGAATATTAGAACATTCTTAAAGGCCTCAGGAGCTTGAGAAATTTACCCAAATTTACAGGTATTACAGAAGGAGCCAATAATAGTCTTCTTAAGCTTCAACTACACAAACAAAAAAGAGGGAGTCAAGAGGAGAGACTTGCCCCACAAAAACAATTGTTATAAGACTCCTTTTGATCTTAATTTTTTAACACATTTTTTCATCTGGACTTACTACAGCCAAGAGGCATTTTATACCAGCTGAGCAATGGCTCAAACCTCTCATGTTGTACTGGGATATATTAGCTGGCTCTGAGTGGGAGAATCCAGTCAAATTACTAACCTGGGGACGAGGATGTGTTGCAATTTTGTCATCAACACATCCTCTTTGAATACCAATAAGAAATGTGAAGCCTTATCATGAGTTGGCATCGGCACCTAGAAAGCAACCTACCTGTTCTAAAGATCCAGAAGCTTATAGTGAATCTACCTTGGGAAATGAACCCCAAAAGGAGGACACCTAACTTGCTGCTAAGCACTCAGGGAGCACCAGAAATCACCTGGGACATTTTAAAACATCTAACCAGGTGTGCTGAAGAAGTTTTCCAAAATACAAACTATAACCTCTGAAAATCTGTTTCTCTCTCAGCTTGCTTTCATCTTCCACTGCAACCACCTAACCATCATACTCTCTTTACCAAAACAAAAAAGGAGATATGTAGAAATATGCTCTGAAAATATGCAGTTAGAATAACCATTGGAGATAAAAGTGCTGTAGGGTGAAAGTCCTGAGCAAACAAGAGTCCAGGGGCCTCTCTGACCCTATGCAGGAAACAGCAAAAACAGCAGGATAAGATTCAGCAACACAGTTATTTAGGCTCTCAAAATAGAGCTGTGATGGCGAACCTATGACATGCATGTCAGCACTGACACACATAGCCATTTTCGATGACACATGGCCAAATGCGGCCGCATATCAGAGAAGTATGGGACCGCATGCAGAGAAGGACGTTTCATCGGCTCCTGCATGGCCAGGTGCAGTAGCCGAGGATGACATTTGCTGTAGTGTAGGCACTCTGTGCCGGAGGTCTGTAGGCCAAAACAACAGAACACCGGCACAGAGCATCTAGTTCTGGGACTTCCGGTTAGGCCATTTTTCTTGAAGTGACACACCACCCGAGTTATGCTCGGTTTTTTTTGGTGAATTTTGACACACCAAGCTCAAAAGATTGCCCATCACTGAAATAGAGATTAGAAGTCAGCATGTTCTATGTCTTTTACTTCACCCTCTGAAAACTTCTGTTGTCTGTTTTCTTGAGTTATATGTACTGGCTAATAAATATTTGAGTAAGGCTGAGGACAGGGCTTCAGTCCTTCATTCTGCTGACTGGGGCTGTTGCCTCCCATAGGCTCCTTGGAGCATGTCATCTGGTCTCTGAGTACTTTATTGTTGCTGCAACAATATAGGTACCCATAAAAAGTTAAATAAGCTCTCTGTTACCTTAGTTTTCTGTTCTTTACTTAGAAATAACACATATCCTTTTTTGGAAGCGAGTAAATATAATAATCCATGTCATATAGTATTGTTTTGAAATTTAAATGTGAAAAACACATAAAGTAACACAGTGCCCTCAACAGAGTAAACACTTATTAAGGTAAGTGTATAATAGTGGGGGTAGACATTTATTTTCTCTGCGTATTTATTGAAGGATTTGCCAACTAAAGATTATAGGGACACCATCAAAAGTAGTAGAATTTCTGTGCATTAAATTTGAACATAATTCATTCATCCGGTCAATACATTTATTGAATGTCTGTTGTTGCCCTTTATTTATGCTACCATTTCTTATGGGCCTTTACACACAGTAGGTAATCAGTAATTTCCTTGATTATTTTAACCCAACTGTGAGGTTCTTGAAGACAAAGACTATTTTATTCATGTCAGGGTTTCTACTTGTACTTGAGAACATATTATATTACACACAGTGCTTTTTTGTTTATAGCTCTGGTTTTCTATTTATGTGCTGCCATAGGTCAGTCTCGTGACCTTTACTGCCATTTACTGTTTATATTTTGAAGAATCAAAAAACTGTATCTCTAGGCTACATCTTCAATTTTAGTATGTTTCTTATATTCCAAATGCATGTTAGATACTTCTAGTTTGAAGACCTAAAGTATTTTTTAAATCACACATTAAAATGGAATTTATTATTTTAAATATATTTCCTCCCTCTCCAATCATGCTTTTCCTTCAATATTCCCTACCTCATATATATATATATATATATATATATATATATATATATATATATATATATATATATATTTCTAGCCAACTAAATTGTTACCCACCCTAAAAGTTTAGAAGATATTCTTCACCCATTTCTCTTATCTCACCACATCGCATTAAATATGAAGACTTATAAGTGCAGAAGGTCTATGTGACTGGCTAGCTTTTAAGCAAATCTATTTTTATTTCTTCAGGACACAATTAATCTATATTTTTTAGTCTACCTTGCACAGCTCATTGAAGCCCAGGACTGAATTCTGACCAGCGGAATCTGAGTTAAAGCAATTGGCAGCCATTCCAGTTATGTGCCAAGCACCACCCTCCATGATCTTTTGGGATTTTTTTTGAGGGGGCCTATCTTGGAAAACACATGTAAAAGGTGGCTGAACCACATGCGAAAAGAGCATAAATAAGTTCCTGAGTCACTGCACACAGTGTGATCAAAGATACCTCTTTTGTTCCTTACATGATTCAAAAGAAAATTCAGTAATTGTGTGGGCTTCATAACCCCATTAGATACATACAAGCAGCTACTGGTGATTTAATCAATACAATGCTTGGTACCAAAATGAAAGAGACTGCCATCACAAAATCCCAACATATGTGCTGTTGGCTTTCCTATCAACTAATATTAAGAATAAAAATATAGAGACCAGATTTACTGATGGTATAGCCCAGGAATTGGCTACTTTTTTCACTAAGGAACAGATAATAAATACAGTATGTCCGTAAAGTCATGGTGCACTTTTGAGCATGGGACTAGTCAAAAGTGCACCATGACTTTACGAACACACTTAGGTTGTGGACCATAGGGTTTGTTTTACAGCTACTTAACACCACTACTGTAGCACAAAAGCACCCATGGAAAAGATATAAACAAATGTGTGTGACCATATTGCCATAAAACTTTATTTACAAAAACAGGAGGCTGGTCATAGCATTTTAACTTTTGGCATAGATAGTTGGGCTTGCAATTTTTAGACCTTATGGATGCAAGAGTTCCAGGTCCTGTTTTCTAATGTAACAAAACTCTTGGGACACAATAAATTTCTCAAATAAATACTTATCTTCCTTATGCTAATAGAGTCACCCTAAAGTTTTGTTGCAGAGTAAAATTAGTTTTCATATGTATAAATACTAAAGTTTTTCAAACTAAATCATCATTAAAAACAATAAATAAATACCAGGAGAAAAATTGCTTAAAAAGAAAAGTGCCATAGTGAAGCCAAATTTAACAGTAAGAAATAGAAGCAAGTTACACTTAAAAGAGAGAAGTGCTGGAAAAAGGAATTAGATCCAGTGATGTTGTAAGCCCTTTCTTTGAATACTGATAGATAGTGATAGAACAAAAGTTAGGTGTGTTTATTTTTTAACTTCCTCCTTGATTTTTCTTAGGAGGAGCAGAGGCCAGTGGCCAAAAACAGCATTCTGGGATTATATCAACAGCATCTTATATTAGAAGAAAACTAAAACACCAGAAAAACAGAGTGCAAAAGCAAAAATGAACAAGTGGGACTAAATTGAACTAAAAAGCTTCTACACAACAAAAGAAACAAGTAAAATAAAAAGACATACTACAGATGGGAAGAAACTATTTATAAAGCATATATCTGTAAAAGGTTAATATCCAAAATATATAAAAAATTCATACAACTCAGAAGCAAAGGAGAAATTAATTTGGTTGAAAACTAGTCAAAGGACCTGGGCAGACATGTTTACCTAAAAAGGCAAACAAATGGCCAACAGCATGCGCTCAATGTCACTAATCAACAGGGACATGCAAATCAAATCTGCAATGAGATATCATCTAACACCTATTAGAATGCTTTCAAAAGACAAGTGATAGCAGGTATTAATGAAGATGTGGGGAAAAGAGAAGGTTGGTGCACGGTAGGTAGTATAGTCACTGTGGAAAACAGTGTGGAGGTTTCACAAAAAATGAAAATTATCATGTGATTTAGAAACCCCACTTCTGGAGTGACATCAGAGAAATGGTGGCATGAGAGAAATCTCACTTCTTGGTATATATATAATTATCTTGAAGAGATATCTGCACCTCATGTTTTTTGCAGCATTATTCACAAAAGCTAAGATATGAGAACAACCCAGTTGTCTATAAGTGGATTAATGAATAAAGAAAATGTGAATATGTATGAAGACAATGTGATGTGTATATGTGTATATACACACACTGGAATGTTATTTAGCTATAAGAACAAAGAAATACTGCTATTAGTGACAATTTGATGAAACTTAAAGGCATTATATTAAGTAAAAGATGTCAGAAACAAATACTGTATAATCTCACAAAACAGTGAATAGATTGGTAGTTGGCAGGGCCTGTGGGGTGAGGGAGATGTTGGTCACTGGTTACCGATTTCCAGTTTATAAGATCAGTAAATTCTGGTGGAGGGGGGTCTAATGCACAGAATGGTGACTATTTACTCTATTTTATACATGAAAATTGCTAAGAAAGTATATCTTAAATGCTTTTACCACACAAACAAAAACGGTAACTATGTGAAGTGATCGGTGTGTTAGTGTTAAGTAACCTTATTGTGATGTTTATTTCACAATGTATATGTGTATCAAATCATCACTTTGTATACCTCAAACTTAACACAATGTTATACATCAAATTACATCTCAATAAAGCTGGAAAATGACATATGGTATTCTGTGTTACTTTTGTCTCAATCACATTGGAACAACAATGGCCTTGACAATGCCATATTTCTGCCTTTTCATTTGACTCCAGTATTTTTCCCTTCCAGCAGGAATGCTCCATGTTACTAATACTACCTAAATCATCTCTCAATGATTTCTCAAGATACCTAATACCCTAACAGTATGGTCTGATAATTTTACTAATTCTTTCAATTAGTTGTATTCTACACCTTCTTCCTAACTACTATAGTACTCATAAGTATTGTATTTAAATTATAAAAGCAACAATATTTTTGAAAAGTAGAAAATACATTAAAATGTATAAAATCAAATAGCATTTAAAAGCCTATAATTTATAGATAATCACTATTATAGATTTAGTTGTGTATGTGTGTTCTTTCTCCCAATTTCTCTCCCGTTCTTTCCACTCAACCACCCCACCCCATCACTTTCTGAGCCACTGACACA
Source organism: Rhynchonycteris naso (assembly GCA_037038555.1). Classification (NCBI taxonomy): domain Eukaryota; kingdom Metazoa; phylum Chordata; class Mammalia; order Chiroptera; family Emballonuridae; genus Rhynchonycteris; species Rhynchonycteris naso. The sequence goes on from CM072997.1 coordinate 174,260,472, forward strand.
CAATTGTTAGCTGAGCTCTTCTTGGCTTTGGTGCCACCCATTCCCCTATGGTAATTCTAAAAGTGTTAGCAAATGGGCGAATATCAGCACCACCCAAAATTACTGTATTTAATTTCATAGTGAGTGAACATACAATGAGTGTGTTTACACAAATTTGAAAAAAATTATCCTATTTTTATGCTGGTATAAATCCTGGGACTAAACCAGTAGTCAGAAGTGGTAGGAGAATAATCTATCTCCTTTTCTGTTTTTAGGCAAGTAGAGTATTTTCATTTTATGAAACAAAGTACTGGTTGACTGAAGAATATTTTTCATAGTTTGGTGGGCATATATCCTTTTTATATATATATTAAAAAATCTGTATCTTAACATCTTTCTAATATGTACAGAATTCCCTTCCACTTTGTGTATTTTTAAAGAATAAGCAAGTCTGTCTTCCACAGTATGGGGGCTAAAAGGTCAGATATTCTGCTTTTCTACTCTGTCAGCTAGTGTAAGGGTAGTTGACTAATTATTTGTTCTTATCCAGGACTCTGGGCCTTGAGGAAGTGGTGCTAAGACAGAATTTATATTTCTGTTGCAGCATCCCCATTCCAGAAGCAACAGCTACTAGATTCCTATGTATGGCAGCAGTTATCAGAAGTTTCTGACAAATTCTTCCTACGGTGTGACCTCACCTTCTTTCATCACCAAGATTCTCTAGGCTCTTGCCCATACTTTAAGCTGGGAATATCCAGAGTTCCTCTTTCTAATAAGTTTCTGATTATCAAGGGGAAATAGCATAGTTGGTACACAGTGGAAGAATATGGATAAAGCTCCAGTCATCCCTTGGAAAATCTCCACATATTTCTATGTCTGGGGCTAAAGTTAATGGAAGACTAATGCAAGCAACACTTTACAAATAAGAGGTTGTATTTCACAGGGATGAATGTTTAGGTATATCTCCCAGGAGCAGCTTCTTGTTCTAGTGAAATGTTGGCTCAAGACAAAGGATACAAGAATGAGTGGTACAGTAGGGAGTTATCATTCTAACTGTGCCCTCATTCATACACACAGAAAGAAATATTACAATCTCTACTCATAGTATTTCCATTGTTGTCACATAGTTTAATTAATATATTTTTTCTCTTTTTCCATTTCTTATAATCCTTATATGTATGATATTATGTAGAAATATGCTATGAAGAAGTAGAGACAGAGAGACACTCTAGGGTGTAAGCCCTGAGTGGACAAGAGTCCAATGGCCTTTCTGACCTGCACTAGAAACCGTGCTTGCTGGAAACAACCAAACAGCAGGATAAGATTCACCAACAAGAAATGTTTATGCTGTCAGAACAGAGATTAGTAGTCAGCATGTTTCTTATCCTTTACTTCACCCCCTGAAAACTTCTGCTGTCTGCTTCCTTGAGTTATTTGTACTGGCTAATAAATACCTGAGTAAGGCTGGGATGGTGCTTCAGTTTTTGGATCTGCTGATTGGGACTATTGCCTCCCATTTGCCCCTCAGAGCATGTCATCTGGTCTCTGATTAGTTCATTGTCGCTGTGACAATATTAATGTAACATCAAAATAGAACTAAACAGTTATAGCTATTGTAAAGTGATCCTTGGTTTCAGGTAGGAATTTGAGACTGAATTATTTTTCTTAGAGAAGCAGATATATCCTTTTCCTGTTGTATAAAGAATAGTCATGGTAGAATTGAGCTGCTCTTGGAGAGGACTGAAAATGTTAATATCAGAAGGTTATAGATGGGCATTTGTCAAGTTCTTTTGTTTGTTGTTGTCTCTAAATCATATGAATGAACTTTTTTTTAAGGGTGAAAATACCCTTTGGTTAAGTCATGATTTGAGGTATGGAACCATGTCTCAAAACAAAATTTAGAGAGATCAATTTATTTTTCATGCCAGCTTCTGAAATATAGACTCAGTCATTTGATACTCATGCTAGTATGAATGGTCCTGAAAGAATGTACAAAGACCAAAATAAATTAAGAAGTTATTCACAGTGGCATTAAGAATACAATAGTGGCAGTAGCAAATTTCCAGTGTTAGCAATTCAAGAGATGGTCATGTCTGTGTCATGGTTCACCTGGACTCCTGCTACCTAGCCTCCTTTCATTTTTGCCCATTTTCTAATTTTGGTCTCCGGATTTTTTCTCTTCATTCATGATTAACCTAATATCATGTCAGTAACAATCTCTCGTTAACAACGTTTGCAGTTGCATGTAAGAAAAAGAGGAATTCTAATAAACTTAGTTTATTCTAATAAACTTTAATTTTCAAACATAAATGATTTTTTTCTGAAATTGATATAGTAGTAGGTTTTTATCCTATTTTTCAAGTAGCCTATGATATAGATTTTAAATGTAGAGAATGTAAAATACACAGAACATTGCGAGGGACATAAGAAGAATTAGATTATTAACATAATTATAATATTGATTTTATATATAGATATATTTATATTAATAAGTATTCTTAATCATTTTATGTGGTATGACTTTTCAACTTCTGAGGAATTGGAAAGGGCTATGCATCAGAAGGCACAAAAGAACTTTAGTCCTGGTACTTTCAATGTATAGCCCTGTGACACTCATCTTACCTGTATTCTGGTTATTTGTCTACTTGTTTAATTCCCCCAGATAATTGATAAAATCCTTGGAGTCAGGAATGTGTATTATCAACTTTTTGTTTTCAGCTGTCTCTGGCAGAGACAACTAGTTCTCAGTGATCATTCACTGACATATCCCTCAGTTGTATTTTAGTTAGTGTTTCCTTGGGGTAACTACATTGCATTATCTTTTTTATAGCCTACATTCAAAACAAATAAACAAAAAGAGACAAACTGCTTATCTATTTATTAATTTTAATATAAAAGTATATTTTTAAATAATTAAATAGCCCCTTTTCTGTATAATTATCTACATGTCCCTTTGTCACCTTAATTGATTTCCCATCTTTTAAATATACATCTTAGACATTTCAGGTCTTATTTAAATGCACAAACATGTTGTTGTATGTTTTACATGTCAATCCTATAAACTCATATATTCATTCCCTCTTATGATACTTCAGTGGAAACATCAACAAAATCACTAATAATCTCCTTTTGGTGAAATCAAATTAACATCTTTTAGTTCTTATATTTTTGGAATTTGTGGAAGCATTTGATACTGTATAGTTCCTCCTCTTTGACATATCTTCATCCACCCTACCTTTCATGACACTGCATGCTGCTCTTCATATTCTGTCCTACTCCTCTGACCTTTTAGGGGGTGCTCCTATTGTTTTTCACTTAAATGTTGGCATTACTTATACTTTTACCTACATTTTTTTCAGTCTATGTGTTTCCTGGTTGACAGTGTGCAGGGCCATGGGTTTGTGCTATTACCTGTACTCTAACATGTCCTAACAACATTTCTCCTGAGCTCCAAATATATGTCAAACCATCACTGCACATGTTTACTTAGATGTTCTCCATAGCACCCAACTCAACATACTGCAAACTAACATCACTACCTTTAGTTTCAAAACCTGTCATGTAGGTCATCCCTAATATTTCTATTTACTTCACACCTTATATAATCAGATCTTGTCCATCTTGTACCTCTGCTCTCAAAATTCTCCTCTGACTTTCCAATGACAATGCTACTTTAGTTCTGACTATTTTTTTTAAAATCTATTTTTTATCTCCTTCAAAAAGGCAAACCTACTCTTTGGTAGTGTCCCCTTTGCTATAGAATAAAGTTGAAACTCTTTTTACTAGCATGAAATAAATCTTAATGACCTTGCCAGTCTCTTATAACCTTATCTACTTGGAGATTTTTTTCTTGTTCTTCTAGAGTCAAGGGGCAATTTCTGTGAGAGTTCTTTACACCCTTTTCCATTAAAAACTTGTTTCATGGCGCCTGACCAGTGGAGCAGTGGATAGAGCATCAGACTGGGATGCGGAAGACCCAGGTTCGAGACCCCGAGCTCGCCAGCTTGAGCGTGGGTCCATCTGGCTTGAGCAAAAAGCTCGTCAGCTTGGACCCAAGTTTGCTGGCTCCAGCAAAAGGGTTGCTCAGTCTGCTGAAGGCCCGTGGTCAAGGTGCATGTGAGAAAACAATCAATGAACAACTAAGGTGTTGTAACGGCAATGAAAAACTAATGATTGATACTTCTCACCTCTCTCCATTCCTGTCTGTCTGTCCCTATCTGTCCCTCTCTCTGACTCTCTCTCTGTCCCTGTAAAACAAACAAACAAACAAAAAAAAAACTTGTTTCATGGCATTATGAACAATTGATTACATACTGCCCTACCCATTTGACTGTAGGTTACTTTTACTTTATTTATTTTTGTTTTGCCAGTGCTTAAAAAGTCACAAAAGAAGGATATTTAATTTTTTTTCTGTATATCATTCAGTTCTTATAACGTTACAAGAACAAAGGTTTACCCTCTAGGATACTTGTTTTTATTGAATTATTTGACCTGTGTAGGGGCTACAGATTAATGAATATATTTTACAGACTGATAAAACTGAGATATAGTCCTTCAGTGGTCCTAAAATATCAAGAATAAAACCCTTTTCTGTCTCATTTTTGAATTAACTACTTTAACTGTTTGCTAAGAAACCAAGCGTTAGGTTAAAAGTCCCAATTATAGTGATTTCAAAACCTCCTACCTTCCCCTCTTTCCCACTTTTAGAGGGGGAAAGAATAATCTTGAGAGCTTGGTTTGTTTTTTCTTTTCACCTCTGCTAAAAATGTGGTTCTTCAGATAAACAAGAAGAGTAATTATGAGAGTTTAAATAAAGAATGAAGTGCTTTATCATAGCTTTGGAAAGAGTCCCTCACACTATCTGCATGCATAATTATTAACTACACTTCTCCTGGCCTCTTCTCTCCACTCCTGCTGCCATTCTACTAGCTGAAACACGGATTGCAGTCAGATTCCCTATAAAAATGTCAGCCACTATCATGTCACAACCCTTATGATTCACAAAGTAAAGTACTTTAGAAAGGAAGAAAGCCACCTGGTTATCCTACAGACACTGGTTTTCTTCTATTTAAAGGGCTAAGGAGTGCTAACTCCCAAAATAATGTCAACACAGGTTTTTTATTGTTCAGCTAATTTTTCTCAGAGTACAATGTGTGGTTTTTTATATGATCTGGACCCTATGAAAGTGGCTAATTTATGTTCCAAAAATCTGTAGACACTGACCTTATACATCTTATTTTGACATGTGGTGAAGGTGTCTATTGCAGTCATCTCAATAAATGGATAAAACACAAAACACATGATGAAGTGTACTTACTGTGTGTGTCCATAAGTCTGTGAATGTGTGATGACTGTATTTTCAGTATGTATAGATACACACAAGTGCCAGTCTGTACGTGCCAATGAGAGCTATTAAAAATTACTGAAGCTAGGAAAAGCAGTAGCTCAAAACATTTAGCCAGCTCTGGTTGGTTGACTCAGTGGTAGAGTGTCAGCCTGATGTATGGAAGTCCTGGGTTTGAATCCCGGTCAGGGCACACAGGAGAAACGCCCATCAGATTCTATACCTTTCCCCCTCTACTTTCTCTCTATATCTCTCTTCCCCTCCCCCAGCCAAGGCTCCATTGGAGCAGAGTTGGCCCGGGCACTGAGGACGGCTCCATGGCCTCCGCCTCAGGCACTAGAATGGCTCTGGCCACAACAGAGCAATGCCCCAGGTGGGCAGAGCATCACCTCCTTGTTGGCTTGTTGGGTGGAACCCGGTCAGGTACATGCGGGAATCTGACTGCCTCCCTGTGTCTATCTTTGGGAAAATACAACAACAACCAAGAACATTTAGCTAAAGAAGTATCTCTTGGATTCAATTGCCAAAAGGGGGAAAGTTTACATAATAATTTCCCGGGCCAGGAGGATAGGTTTTTTTATCTAGTTGAATTTTAGAGAGCCTGATTAATAACTGGTAAAAACAGATAACTCTGAGTGGCAGGTAAGAAACAGTAATATAAACAAGCACGTAAGGATGGATCTAGGCTTTTGTGGAACCTGTAGCTTATTCACCTTGGGAAGGTCTTCTTTCAGAAAAATTATCTGAATTTACAAATATGAAGTTAGGCAGAAGACTTTGAAAGGTGGCTATAAAACAAGGGGTACTGAAACTTTAGCCTCATTATTTTCATTATAAATCTTCCTCCACAGCCTGACAACCTGAAAATCTCTTGAAGAAGAAAGAAAGAATCCATGAGAAAATGGGGCTGCAGAAACTTTTTCATCTTCTCATGACTAGAGGTGTTCAACAACCAGGTAAAAATTGAATATTATTTTTGTATAATATAAAGCAATTCTGAATATTGATATACATGGTTTTGAGAAGTCAAAAAATATTTAAATTGATATATTATAACCCTCTATATTTCATATCATCACTTTATCATTTCAGGATGACCTTTTTATGCTTAACATCTCAAAATCAGTGGTTCTTAACCTGGGTTCTATTGAACCCTAGGGGTTCGATGAGTCGGTCTTAGGGGTTCGGAGAAGCCTCTGCTGCAGAGGCCAGAATAAAGTAATACTGTAATTTGTTGTGAGTTCATGCACTTTGTTGGTTTTGTCCTTTGAGTAAGGTGATGTTCATGCACGGCTCATTTTGTGCATCAGTAAGAAAACATATACCTATGTCTTGAATTTGGAAAAAAAAATCATATTTTATTTATCACTAAAGAAGGGTTCGGTGAATGCGCATATGGAACTGATGGGTTTGGTACCTCAAAAAAGGTTAAGAACCACTGCTCAAAATAATTCAGCTAGGGTAAATGACTCCAATTGCAACAGCTTAGCCCAATTAGCTCATTTGGTACTACATGTCCAATGGGACTGACAAAGGCACCTCTAATTTATAGCTTCAGTATCCATTACTTATGGCTTCCAAGGCTGCTGGCAAGGAAAGAGAACACGGTGGAAAGAATGTAGTCCCAACAGCCCTTGAGAGCCTTTTCTCCAAAATGATATAGATCACAACTGCTTATACCCTTATGTCGAGAACTTTCTACATAGACTTGCCTAACACAAGGGCTTTAGAAAATGCAGGAAAAGAGATGAAATGCTTTGGGTTCATGCACTTTCATACTCACCTATATAGTAGAGTGAGCATTTGGACATTCTCTTTAAGCCATCATCACAGGGAGATTTCATTTCTAATCTTTATACATATGTGGAAACTTAAAAATCTATGCCATATATATTTAATAATTAGAATAGTGGTAAGTATACAGTGAGTTTTTTAAAATGTTTGTTGAATAAATGAGTGAATGAATAAATGAACAAATATAGACCATTCACAATTGCTCTAATTCCTTTAAGAAGCAAAAAGCAAGATAATCCAGCAAAATATTCCTAACACTATATCCCTGTTGTTTTAATTCTATATCATTTTTCAGATCTCTCCAGATTATTGCTTTTACTAAATAAAAATATTTTCTTTCTTTTTTTATTATTATTAAGTTAGAGGCAGGGATGCAGAGAGATAGAGTCCCACATCTGCCTTAACTGAGATCCACCCAGCAACCCTTGTCTGGGGCAATGCTCTGCCCATCTGGTGCTGCTGCTCTGTTGCTTGGCAACTGAGCTACTTTAGCACCTGAGGCGAGACCATGCGAGACCATCAGCACCCAGGGCCAACTTGCTTGAACCATTTGAGACAAAACTGCAGGAAGGGTAGAGAGAGATATAGAGAGAAGGGGTAGAGAAGCAGATGGTCACTTCTTCTGTGTGCCCTATCAGGAATCAAACCTGGAATTTCCATATACCAGGCTTGCACTCTACTGATGATCCAACTGGCCAGGGCCAATAGAGCATTTTCATTTCACAATCTTATATTTTATTGTGTGCCAGGTTTAGTAAAAAAAAAAAAAAAATGAACTCAAAATTTGTACTAGGATTGATATATATTTAAACACACACAAAAAAATGACCTTGGGAAATTAGAGGAAAATAAAGTTAGGCCCAGGGAGAATTTGACTTTTAACTGTAGATCTACATGGCACTTGCCTCAGAAGCAGTTGATAAGGAACATTAAGCACAAAGGAGTTTATCTAGTGAAGGGAATAGTCTGATTCTGATGAATAAGTTTCCATGATTCTTTCATTAATGATGTTTGTTTTGGGTGATATATACATTTATTCATTTCTTATGATTGTCACTTCAGCATATTTTTTCATTCTGCATTTTTTCATTAGTAATGTTACCAATATCATTTTTTATGTTACTCTCATTTAAAATTAAGTTATTTCCTACCAGAATATATTTTTCTATAGTGAGGATTGCATCACAGTACTGTTTTAGGGACATTTTATTTCATCTCCCACTGGCTGAGGTCTGGTACTGTCCTAAAATATTGTGTGTGGCTTCCCTGCCCTCCAATTCACTACCATTTTCTAAGGAATTGCAAGGTCCATGCCTGACCAGGCAGTGGCGCAATGGATAAAGCATCAGACTGAATGCAGAGGACCCACCCCGAGGTCGCCAGCTTGAGCGCGGGCTCATCTGGTTTGACCAAAAAGCTCACCAGCTTAGTTAGACCCAAGGTCTCTGGCTCGAGCAAAGGGTTACTCAGTCTGCTGAAGTCCCATGGTCAAGGCACATACGAGAAAGCAGTCAATGAACAACTAAGGTGTTGCAACAAAAAACTGATGATTGATGCTTTTCATCTCTCTCTGTTTCTGTCTGTCTGTCCCTATCTATCCCTCTCTCTGTCCCTGTAAAAGAAAAAAAAATTGCAAGGTCCAGCAGCGTTCACCTGACTTCACCTTTCCCTTCCTTCTGTAAATAACAGGCAATATTCTTGTTTTGAAGTACCAACTTTTCTTTGAAAAGACTAGCTTGCACCTTTATTTCATGGTGTCTGAGTCCATCACCAATGAAGAGCCTTGGGGAACCATTTTCACTAATGGACTCTGTGTTCCCCGGTGTAGTTAATTTCACTCTTGTGGTCAGAAAGAGTTAATGTCCTCTGCTACCAGGGTGGAACAGATACTGGGGAGAAGATGATACTATGTGTTTTTCCAAAATGGACATCTTTTCAAATCATTAACAATTGTATCTCCCAGAAGTTTCCCCCTTTCTTTCCTTTTCTTTTTCTTTCTTTTTTCCAGAAACTTTAAACTTATACAATATGCAACCATCATTCTTTGGAAAGGGCATTTCAACAGATTTGATTTTCTTATATATTTTTGCCTTTCAAACAACTTGATGAGTTGCTTCATTAATCTCTTGGTCTCCCTGCCTCTCCTCCATCTGGCATCACTAGCAGATGGAGGCAGAAAGGCTCAGATATAAAGGAACAGACTTCAACTTCAAATATATCACATAGAAAGCAACCAAAGATACTAGGTAATTATTCGACTGTAAAAATTATATAAACTCAATCTATTATTTAATGTAACTGTTATTAAATTTGGGTTTCCACATTTTGTTTATTGTGGTATATAAACTGTATACATAACTGTTTACATAAACTATGACCAGATGCTGATTGTGGTTCATATATTTATTTTAAAAACTGTTTGTTGAATATTTATTATGTGCCATGAAAGTAGCTGCGGATAAAATGGAGTGAAAATAAGACTACCTTTGTTCTCAAATATATATAACTACATTATACATATACTAGGTATTATATATATATTCTAGGATACTAGGTATTTAGGGAGCACATAAAATACTTAGGGCAGAAGGTTTTCATAAATGTAATATGCTGCTAGTCTTGTAATCTTCACACATAAAACATTTATGAAGTCCTCTCAAACAAACTTGATCCAACTTGACTCAGTACATATTATAGTCAACCTATAACAATGAATCAGTCATTCCATTTGTCAAACAAATCTTTTCTGAGCTCTTACTATACACAATATATTGTGAATTCCTCTGATAGCTGAAAGAAATTATAAGGCAATTCCTCTTCTTTGCTTAAGAAATTTAAAATATAGTTAGATTTAAAAATGCACACAAAAAAGGTAATTGACAGTCAAAGTGAAAATGTGATACATCCCAATCATTCACACAAAACTTAACCCTTGGCAGTCCCATCTGAAAGCTTGGTCTGCATATACTCAAATGGACCTCTACTCCTCACCATCTCACCGAGGCTGCTCTTTTCCAGGATCCCACCATCCAAGGTGGACACCAAGGCATCAACCTGGATCCACATCTCCACTGTTTCCCTCTTTTTCTTTATCTACAAACCTATAGATTCTTTACATTTAAAATCTTTAAAATCTGTATCTTATACCAAAGTACATTTTGATATCACTAGTCTAGACCCTCCTCACCTTTCATCTGGATAGACTGCAATGTTGAAACTCTCTTCCTTCCAGCTTTTTAGTCTCCACTAGAAACCTTGATCTTTCTAAAGTTAAAAATAAAATGACAACAACAAATAACAACAACAAAACTGATTCTCTTATCTAAAAAATAAACCCTTGAGGCCTCCCTATTGCCTTCAGATTAAAAGCTAAACGAGCATGATACAGAAAGCTCTTTAAGGTTTTGTTCCTCCTGCATCCAGCCTTATCTCTACCCGGCATTTACAACACTGTGGCCCAGACACACAGCCACTCTGAAGATGATGTCCTTTGTGCCTGGAGTGTTCTGCCCTCCCACCTATTTGTTTTGGTTGACACATATTCATAATCGAGAGACTGTGTACATAAACGTTCCTAGGAGAATTTTCTCTCACTCCATGCTTTCCATTTCCATTCTGAGCCTGGTGTCTTTCCTTTATGTGCATATGGACCTGTACATAGCTGCCATTATTTTTATCACATAGTGATAGATTTGTCCATAGACTTTCTTTTCACTGGGCATATGGTTCTTGAGGTAAAGACTCACCCTCCCATCATTTTATCATCAGTGAGAAAGGTAGAGAGGTTGGTGCACATGTAGAAGCTTAGGAAGCTGCAAGATGTGGTGGTGTCCTCCTGTTAGTGAATAACATACAGTTCAGTGCAAGGAGAAAGGTAATAATAACCAGTTGAGGTCAGAGACTAATGATAGGTAACACAGCAGGGAGAAATATTGCAGAAAATTAGACTGGCCAAGTGAAGAAGCTGGAGAAGCTGTGTTGGGAAATGGGACAGGTTTGGACTTTGGAGTTGGAATTATTTGTTTTCAATTTCAAGTTTGCCATTATTAGCTATATTATCTGATTCAGTACCTAATTTCTCTAAGCCTCAGTTACATCATGTATAAAAATGGAGATAAACCCAGTAGGCAGAGCTGTTGCATGGAGTCAGTGAAACAATATGTGTAAAGCGCTAGGGCTTGGCACTTCTAGGAATTCTATAAAGTCTATCATATTATTATTATAGATGCTTGGGTTTATTCTGGTCCTTTTGATGTCTATTGTTCTTATTATTATTAGCAATGGAATTCCAAGGAACAATATATTTTTATTGTATTTTCTAGTGTATCTTATATTTCTAGAAGTGTGTGATATGAATTTCATTCAATTAGACCTTCATTGAGAACAGAAGCAAAGTATCTGTCTCCTTATAGCTTTCCACAGGACCTAATGCAATCTGGTACAGTGCATAGAGTTAAGAATTGATCAATGTTGTTGGCAGCAGCAATTGTATCAATTTCTATCTCATATCACCTATAAGTTTTCCCCAAACTGGAAATAAGCAAAGAAAAGGGGGGAGGGCAAGGGGAAAAACATTTTTTATTTGAAATGAGTTGACCAACTATAAAAAATAACTAAAACAACTTAACAATATGAAGTAAATTATATCAATTCAAGTGTTAAATAAAATTCAAGTGGCAATAAAATATACATAAAAATAACTAGTGATGCTTACTTCTAATCTTAGCTGAATAGGTAGGCTAGAAAGTATCACAAGAACATTTTTTTCAGGTGACCTTGTCCTCCTGGAAATTATAAAAGTATCTATGGAAATGTTTATTTTCAGAAGGTCACAGTAGTACATTTTTCATATAGTTGAAAAAATCAACAATCTTATTGTTAAAAGTAAATCTACGAGAGTTAGATAATGATCTATATTCTAATCAATTGTTTTCTCCATTGTGTACAAAACTAAATCATTCAGAGGTGGTCTCATTTGTCTTGGGCTTTTGGCATAATTGGCCAAAATCCACACAGACTTTAGCCCAGAGTTCCATGTGATTTTCTAATGATAATGTATAGGCATATTTAAAATGGAAACCAAGAACACAGTGGTACATTTTTTCTCAAAGTTAATGGTGTGAAAAAGTTTTCTATAAATAAAAAATTGCTTTGTTTGAACATTGTACAAAAATAAAGAAAGGAAAACATGGGACTCTGGTGCTATCAATATGAGAGCAACTAAAAATCAGATTAGTTATTCCCTGACCTATGGTGGCACAGAGGATGGAGCATCAACCTGGAATGCTGAGGTCACCGGTTAAAAACCCTGGGCTTGCCCGGTCAAGGCAACTACTGGAAGCAACTACTGAGAGTTGATGATTCTTGCTCTCCCCCTATTTTCTCTCTCTCTCTTCTTTCTCTAAAAATCAATAAATAAAATACTAAAAAAAGAAGTAAAAAAAAAAAGGCCTGACCAGAAGATGGTGCAGTAGATAGAGAATCAAACTGGGACACAGAGGACCCAGGTTCAAAATCCCAAGGTCACCAGCTTGAGCACAGGCTCATCTGGCTTGAGCACAGGTTCATCAGCTTGAGTGAGGGGTTGCTGGCTTGACTGTGGGATCATAGACATGACCCCATGGTCACTGGCTTGAGCAAGGAGTCACTCACTCTGCTGTAGCCCCTCAGTCAAGACACATATGAGAAAGTAATCAATGAACAACTAAGGAGCTGCAATGAATAATTGATGCTTCTCATCTCTCTCCCTTACTTTCTATCTGTCCTTATCTGTCCCTCTTTCTGATTCTGTCTTTGTTAAAAAAAATCAGGTTAATTATAATCCATATTCATATAATACCTTTTCTATCATTAAGTGAGTAAATATGGTCATATAACCATAATTCTGCTTTGTTCGTTTGTGGCATCTTGAGTTGAAGTCAACTTACTTTAACCCTGGGATATCACCACTGAACCTGCAGACTAGTAGCTCTTACTGACTTAATTTACCTGCTTTTATGATAGCACCATTTATATTGGAGGCAAGAAAATAAAGAAGGAATAGAATTACTTCACAGGAAAGCAGTAAAGTCCTAAGAGATACTACCTGAGAATATTAATACATGTCCACTGAATTGGATGAATGGAAAATAACATTTTTAATCTGGCTTTTAATATTTAACCACTTTAAAAGTCCTTTTGAATTAAAATAAAAGAATATAGCGCTTTCATGGGATTCTCTGCAGGTGAGGAAGAGCCACAGCAACAGGCGTGTGGCTCTGTTCACATAAGGAATGTGATGTGGGGGCAACAACAGACCTCTTTCTTCCCTTTATCTTGGAACTTTGCAACTCTGAGTTGAGTTAAAAGTGAAATATTATTAAAGCCTTTTAATAATTAACTGACATTAACAGAGAGCGAATGAAAATATGGTAGATAAGATTCTGGTTTCAAATTCTGGGTTCACTACTTGCCAAGAGTAGTCTCCAACACTTTACAAAAAACCTTCTGATTTCTATTCCCAGAGTAATGAAATGTGCCTGATATAAAATATATGTTTTGAATGACAATAACAAACAAACTTCCTCATAGATTTATTCGGAGACTTAAGTGAGATCATGTATATTAAATCCTTTACTTAGCATCTGCCACATTATAAGCACTTGATAAACAGGAATTGTTATTGTCATGATGAGGGTGGTGATCATCATCACCTGCCTCAGAGAATATTCAGCTTTCTTCTTAAAAGAAAGGAGTAAACAGTATAGTTCATTGGCAATTACCAATATTCTTCTGCATGGATACTTATTATTAGTTGGCCCATTCAAATAAGTATCATTCATACAGATAATATTATTGTATTTCTGGAGCTCAGGATTTCTATTATGAAAAATTCTAATAAAAAGCCTGGCAGATTTCTACCCTTTATTCTAAATATAAGCACGTATTTTAAAGGTGATATTAATCCAACCTATTGAATAAGAAGACATAAAGTTGAAGATTTTAAACCAGTAGAACTTGAGCTTCATGTCCCCAAATTAGAGCCTTGTGGTTCCCTAGATGGCCCAGCAGTAGGGGTGCCTTGGGACCATTGTTCTCCTTTTGTTATAAGACCTAGTCACAAAAGATGTGTGGAGAGGGTTTTCTTTCAGGCAGGGCATTTTTTTGTGTGTAGATTGTAAGCTATTTACTCTGCCTTTGGTCCTGTGAAGCATTTAGAAATATGCCTTTCATCATAGTTATTCAGGTAACATAATTGCTATATATCTTTTATTTTTGCCATTGATATGAGAAGGAGTGGAGGAGGAAAAAGGAGAGAAAGAGAAGCATCAACTCATTGTTTCACTTAGTTATTTTCTTTCTTTCTTTATTTGTTACGATAAACTATTTAGTTGGTTATAATTAAGTATAGCTGTGTTTATTAGGTAATTCATGCCATAAAATGCAAGTAATTAGGAGTCAATTGAATAGGCAAAGACAGTCATAGCAAGCTAAATAACAGACTTTAATTCCCTCAAGTTAAGAGGAGTGAGTATTTCACCATGTGTAAGACGCTCCCATGTATAAGATGCACCTTAACTTTGGGGCCTGAAATTTGAAAAAACATGTAATACATGATGTTATTGAACTCAAGTTTTATTCATTATAAAATTCATACAATTTCTCATCACTGTCAAAAAAGCTGAAAATGAAAGTAAAAATCTACAACCACTGTATAAGATGCACCCAGTTTTTAGACCCCAAATTTTTAGAAAAACAGTGCATCTTATACATGGGGAAATACAGTAATTATAGGTCCTCACCTTAGCAGGGCCTTGAACTAACTTGCTTGGAGAGGCAGAATGTTTCGTGGCAGTTGCCAAGGGGTCTTGGTGGGCGATGTGGAGTCCCAGAACACTGCTTTAATCTTTACCCACGCTACTTTTATCTGATTTGGCCAATCGTCACATCATAGGGTTACATAATCACACTTTAAACATAAGTCACACATGGGCTTAAAAAGGTTGACAGATGGAGTTAGCATAAAGGGGAGTAAACCTGTTACACCTTGGTAATTGGGCCTTACATATGGGCTTTTACATAAAATATAGTTAATCACATTAATTCACACACTCAGTTGAAACATGAAGTTATCTTAAAAGGGCATAACTAGTTACATCTAATTCACTCTTAGTTTACTTTTTACATTTTATATTAATTTTATTTTATGTTTACTGTAACATTATTTATTTATTTATTTAAAGTGAGAGGAGTGGAGATAGTGAGACACTCCTGCAAGCACCCTGACAAGGATCAATTCAGCAATACCTGTCAGGGCCAATGCTCAAATCAACTGAACTATTTTTAGTGTTGGAGGCTAACGTTCAGACCAAGAAGCTAACCTCACCATCTGGCCCGATGCTTGAACAAATCAAGCTACTGGCTGCGATAGGTGAAGAGGGAGAGAAGGGGAAGAGGGAGGGAGGGAGGGAGAAGCAGATGGTTGCTTCTCTTGTGTGACCTGGTCAGGAATCCAACTCAGGTCATCTATATGCAGGGCAGACGCTCTATACACTGGGTTAATGGGCCAAGGCCAGTTGTTTTATTTAGTTGTGCACTCATTGGTTGCTTTTCATATATTCTTTGACTGGAATGAAACCCATGAGTTGGTGCACCAGGAAGTCGCTCTATCCATTGAACGAGCTCCTCAGGACCTAATTGCTGCATATTTTCAATTTATTTTACTTAAGAAAATGAAGTAATATTTCCTCCTTTGATATCTATATGTGACAGAGAGAAAGACAGAGATAGGGACAGATAGGAACAGACAGGCAAGAAGGACAATAGATGAAAAGCACCAATTCTTTGCGGCAGCTCCTTAATCTTCTTAGTTGTTCATTGACTGCTTTCTCATATGTACCTTGACCGGGGGGGGGGGTGCTACAGCAGAGTGAGTGGCTCCTTGCTCAGGCCAGTGATCATGGGGCCATGTCTATGATCCCATGTTCAAGCCAATGACTCTATGCTCAGGCTGGTGAGCCCTCACTCAAGCCATCAACCTCAGGGCTTCAAACCTGAGTCCTCTGATCCCAAACCAATTCTATCCATTGAGCCACTGCCTGGTCAGGCCAACTTTCGATATTTTTTGAATTTATCAATATCTCTCTTAGATGGAAATGTTTTCATTTTCTGTTGTAGTTATTTGCAAATAACAACATTCCTTCAATGTATGACCACATTTTATCATCAAAAAGTGTCGTACTATGCACATAAAGTTGATACAAAGTGTGATGCCTTACACACAGTTCAATAACGTTTTGTTAAATTAAATTACAGGATGTCCTCAGGTTACAACAGTCTCGAGATATGACATTTCGAGTTTATAATGCTCACTCCCATAAAAACTTAAAAACATTGAGATGCAAGTGTTTCAGCTTACACTATTAGTGTCATACTTACGGACTACATGGGCAAACTAGTTTGGATGTGTGTGATCGAATAATATGCCATACATGTATAGTACAGTGTATTTATATACTTTTTTCCTTTTCTGTGGCTTAGTTGTGTTATGTTCTAGATTATGATTTTACAACTGTGTTAGGATAGGTAAGTAACTTAAGCTAGGGTGTGTTTCGACTTACATCAAAATTTGGGTTATATCCCTGTCATAGAATTGGACCAGTGTTGTAACCCGAGGACCCCCAATACCCCTCTCACAACCTTTATATTTTACTTCTTCAGTCAGATTCTTGTTTTGAGTTTTCATAGCACTCTCTATTTCTTTAGGCTTTTTACTAATCAATTATAGTCATTTTTTATAATAGTATTTTCCTAACAGATTTATTAGGCAGTTACTCAGTTACTGAACCTGTTTTACCACTATTTCTGCCCCATGCATTGTACCTGTAGGCTCTCCAGGGATATGTTGTAAATGGGTGAAAAATGCTTAACCAACCACTGCCCATGTTCAGTGACAGAAGCTAAAATTTTATTTCTCTGTCCCATTTCTGCTTGTTTATTCTTTATTTATATCTTATATTATACCTCTGTGTATTTATTACTCACACCCAGCAGAACAAACTTTGGTCTGCATATTATTCAATGAAACAAGCCTCTTTTTTTTCTCTTTTAGCCTCATAAGGGAGTATTTTGAGAGTTAATCATGCAGTTAACACAATTACCAGAGTCTTTTTTATATTTCTTTTCTTTTGCAATTTACTTCTTTTTCCAGTCGTTTTCCTCATCATTAGTACTTCAACTTGAAGTGGAGTTGCTTTGTGAATTTGTTAGTAGAGATTTAGGCAAAGAGTGATTTGTCGATTTAGTTATCTTTGCTATTTCCTACACTCTGCTATCTTAAATAATCAAAAATTGAAGATACACCTGTGAGAATGATTGCAAGTATATCTCATAAGTTTTCCTAATGGCAAAATCAGACTAAATTAAAAAACTGGTAAATACAACCATAAGAATTATTTGACTCATTTAGTTAAATCAATACTTTTCTGGCTGTTATTGTCACATCTCTAAATTGGCAACAAAAATTTAGAAAACTTTATTTTTTAAGAGATCAATATTTAACTTTAATATATATAAAGTAGAAATATCATTTATTCAGAATTCTATTAATTTTCATATAGTATATTTATATAATAAAACCTGTTATAATAATTTAGTCCCCTTAAATGAAATCTGCTCCTCTCCATTTCACCTAAAATAAGACAGAATTCCTTTCTCTCTATTTACTGTGGCGTGTCAAAAGGAGAACTGTATTCCCTTAAAAAGCTAAGGTCCTCCAAATGAGAGGGTTTTTTTTTTATCTTTGTAATCTTTCTACATGATGCAAACAATTGGCTTTTTCCCTAAGCAATCATGTTGTAATTAGTCAATAATGACAGTAAACAAGGGTGCTAGTCTTTCTCCAATATTTCACACCTCCAACAAAAGGATTTTCAGAGTTAATTTATTGGAGTGCTGTTACCAGATTAATGGCCTCGCTCTGAAACTATGTCAGCCCCTTGACTGGACATGTTTTGGATAGGTGTCCTGGCACATAGGTACAAGGAAGAACTGATTAGCTTGTAACAATGTTGTGTGTCTCTGAAGCATTCAAAACACATACTTAGGTTATAATAATACTCCAAATTATCATCCTTTTACTTCTTATTTATCAGAAATGTACTAGTTTTTGTTTTGTCTTGGTTTCATTCTTGCAAGGAGATGAAGTGGTAAGGAGAACAAAGCAGTTTTATGATTCCAGTTAGGCAAGGTAGGGAAATAAGCTCCTTTAAGTATCGTGTAGTATTTTTCTCTCCTTTTTTTAAGAAAATATTTTACACTTTTCTTTCAAGTGCTCAGAGGCTATTTGTGTGTATGTGAATTAAACTTGATTTGCAAAACAAAAGAGTTCTATTGTATGAACAAAAACTTCACTTCTGTAGTTTTTTTTAATATCTGAAAATACCTTTTGTCTTTCACAACATTTCTAGTGTGTCCAACGCTTCTATGTTCTGATACAAAGCACAAAAGCATTTCTTATATTTAGAATGCATAGCCTCTGATGGAGGCAACTGTTTCAGCTACACATTGTGGCTTCCAAGCTTTTCAAGTCTGGCCACCTTATAATGAAGTGCTTTGAGGATATCAGTAATTAACTATATCTGGATGAAGATCAACATGAGTTTATATTACATAAAATGTTACTTCTTTGTATCTAATAATTTTAGAACCATATTTCAGTTTTAAGATTAGTGAAATTTATTCTTTAAAAATGAGTTTGAAGGACAATTTACAGAAAAATATTGATAGCAACCACATAAATTCTTCTGAATATTTTGGTTACTTTAATAATTTAACCATTTAGATAAAATTTACTGACTTGTGAAGAGGTCACTGCTGAATAGAAAACAGAGAGCATGATGAGATATAATGCTGGCCATCAAATAATTTAAGAACTAGTTGGAAAAAGAGAGAGGTTCATAGGTTATTCTAGTAGAATAATAAGTGCTATAATAAGAGTTAAGTACTCAGTACTATTGCACTGGAAAAAGACCAGGACCAAGGTGGGTCTGCCCCAGCAAGCTCTGGAAATAGGTTCTATCAGTGTCTCAAGCAAGGAATTTGAGGGACAACTGCAAAGGAGAAATTTAAGGAATAGTAGCAAGATTTATACTACATTTATTATAGATGGGGATAGTGAAAGGAAGGAAAGGCTGAAGACAAGAAGGGCAAGATCACACCCTCAGGATTAAGCCTAGGCTGGGCTGCCTAGACTTAAGAAGGAAAGTTATAGAGGAAAAAGGAGAGTCTTTAAAGCCCACTCCTCCCATGGTTGCAAGTCTCATGGAGACCTTTAGAGTTTAGGAGAATAGAAAGTAAAGTGTGGCCTGAGAGAAAGGGGTTGTTCCAAAGATGGCATATAGGACACAGATGCCTTTAAAAAGGCTACCACACTACCTCATCCATGACTAGGTCACTCAGCTCCTTCTTGCTGTGGAATAAGTCCAGCCTCCGGGTTCACAAACTTGCACCTGCAGGACCAGCACCAGGATGGTCAGGGCCCCAAAGGCTGTCATAGTCCAGCACACTTGCTGTTCTCAGTGGTTTGCAATCTAAGCTATGCTTCTACCCATGCAGCTGCTAAAGAGACTGGGACTTTTGTTAAGTTTCCCTATATTTCCTTGGATTTGGGAAGGGGTAAGCTTTCTTTCAAACTAATCTCTTTCATGGGTATTCTGGGGTTTTGTGTGTTTATCTTAATCTTTTTCCCAGGTTTGTCTCCTTCCCTTTATGGTCTCCATTTTGTGTGTTATTGCGTATGCCTCAGCAGAGGAATTACCCCTTGGCCAGTTCTCCCTTCTCTGAGGTGGCACAAAACTGCCCTTTCCTAGTTAATCAGACTTAATGTCTGATGACATTTGCCCCCTTCCTTTGTTAACTAATTATCTACTGTAACATTTAATAACTATCTACCTACTTACTGTAACACTATGGCAGTTGATGATAGTGGAGGGCAGTACTTAATCAAGCCCTTGGAGATTCAGGAAAGTTTTATGTAAGGATTAAGGGCTCAGCTGAGTTAGAATTCTTGATACTAGAAAATGATAGTTTGTTAGGAATTATATAAGCAATTGCTGAAACAACTGCTAGATGAGAATGGATGGGAGATTTTTGTTTGTGGATATGAATCATATCATCTCATCCTGCCACAAAGTAGCACAAAGAAAATTTTGGGAAAGAGGACTTGGTATTTGACAGGTTAAAAAAAAAGTTCAAGTGACACCAGAGCAAAGGCCACAAAATCACAAATAAGCAAGTAGGACTACATCAAACTAAAAAGCTTTTATGCATCAAAAGCAATTATTAACAAAATGAGAAAGAAACCAACTAAATAGGAGAAAATATTTGCAAATCATATATTTATAAGGGGTTAATATAAAAATATATAAAGAATTCAGACAACATAAAAGTAAACAAAGCAAATAATCTGATTATAAGATTGGCAGAGGATCTGAATGGATATTTCCCCCCAAAAGGCAGAGATGGTCTACAGGTGCATGATAAGCGGCTCACCATTACTAATCATCAGAATGCAAATCAAAGCCACAATGAGATATCACCTCACACCTGTTAAAATGTTATCATCAAAACAAACAGCCTGGCCAGTGCTGGCACAGTAGATAAAGTGTCGACCTGGAGCACTGAAGTCACTGGTTCGAAACCCTGGGCTTGCCGCGTCAAGGCACATATGAGAGGCAACTACTGTGAGTTGATGTTTTCTGTTCCTCCCCTCACCTCTATCACTCCTCTCTTTAAAATTAGTAAATAGAATCTTAAAAAACAAATAAACAAAAAATAAGTGTTGGGCAGGATGTGGAAAAAAGGAAATGCTTGTGTCCTGTTGGTGGGAATGCACTTTGCTGGAGCCCTTAGATAAACCTGCATAGGGATTCCTCAAAGAATTGAAAGTAGAATTACCATAAGGTTCAGTAACTTTACTACTATGTATTTATTAAAAAAAAATAGACAATACTAACTTGAAAAAACATGTGCACACCCATATTCATTTCAGCATTGTTTACAATAGCCAAAATATAGAAGCAACCTAAGTAGCCATTGATGAATGAATGGATTAAGAAGATGTTATTAAAGAATATATATATATATATATATATATATATATATATATCAATCACAAACACATACTACACACATACACCACATACACAATGGAATATATTTCATCTATAAAAATGAAGAGAATATTGCTATCTGTGACAACACAGATGGATGGACCTTAAGGACATTATGCTAAGTGAAATAAGTCAGAAAAAGAAATAAAATTACTGTAAGATTGTACTTATATGTAAATTCTAAAAAAAAAAAAAAAAAAAAGGAGCTCATAGGTATAGAGAACAGATTAGTGGTTGCCAGCAGTAAAGGCAGTTGGTGAAAGCAGTATTTGTTGAAGAGATCAAAAGATATAAACCTCCAACTATAAAAGAAAGAAGTTGGCCTGGCCAGTTGGCTCAGTGGTAAAGCATTGGCCCAGTGTGTTGTTGTCCCAGGTTTGATTCCTGGTCAGGGCACACAGGAGAAGTGACCATCTGCCTCTCCATCCCTCTTTCTCTCCTTTCTCTCTCTCTCTTTCTCTTCCTCTTCTGCTGCCATGGCCCAACTGTAACAAATTGGTCTTAGGCACTGAGGATGGTTCCATGACCTCTGCCTCAGGTGCTGAGAACAGCTCAGTTGTTGAGCAATGGAGCAACATCCCAGATGGGCAGAGCATTGTCCCCTTGTGGGCTTGCCAAGTAGATCCTGGTTGTGGCACATGCAGGAGTCTGTCTCTGCCTTCCCTCCTCTCACAGAATTTAAAAAAAAAGAAAGAAAGAAATTAAGAGGATGTAATGTACATCATGGTGACTATAGTTAATAGTACTCTATTATATAATTGAATGTTAATAAGAAAGTAAATCTTAAAAGTTCCATTACAAGAAAAAATTTGTAGCCGTGTAGTGATGAATTTTAACTATATGTATTATGGTGATCATTTCTCAATATATACAAATATCAAATCTTTATGTTGTATACCTGAAACTAGCATAATGTTATATGTCAATTATCTCTCAATTTTAAAAAATTATAAAAGTCAAAGAACATTGTAATATTAGAATTAAGGTGATGGACATTGGAGACTACTGTTATATAGACTACTGTTGAATTGTGTACCTGCCCTCACCCTACCTCAAGTCTAACTTTCAGTACATGAGTAAGAACTTATTTGGAAATAGAGGAGTTTTAGATGATCAAATTAAGATGAGGTAATGGAGGTAAGGCCTAATCCAATGTGTCTGTGGGATAGTAGGCTGTTAGACAGGCATAAGAAGAGTAGGAATAATAAGCCAAGTCACCAAGATAGAAAGCTCTGAGTGCCTTGCAATGAACAAAACTGGGCTGGGACCTTGCCCCCAGGGTGACTTTTCCTCACCTAGCATATCGCTGGTCATGCAGTTTAGACCTCCTGGCTTTTCATATTGCTGGCCATGAGGTTCAGACCCTTTCCTAACCCTTCCTCACCTGGAATGTCACTCATTATGTGATAGACCCCCTTAGAGAAGGAACAAGGGAGCTGGAGAAAAGCTTCATACAACTCCCATACAAACCCTTGAATAACCACTCCCTTAAGCATTAAGCCCTCTCCAAGGACCCCCCTTGAAGGAATCAATGCTCTCTGTCTCTCCCTCTGTCTCTCTCTTTCTGTCTTTGCCTCTCTCTGGAACACACCCACACCTTACCTTCTCTTCTAACCCCAGGTATGTTCTTTTTGCCTTTCTTTCTTCTAAGCTCCATAGGCCCTTCATTCACTTGTTCACTGCCATAACTTTTTTCCTGGGCGCATACAACCCAGCTGGCTCCCTTCTTTTACATCTTACTACTTCCACTTTGTGACTTTCTAAATAAACTTTCACTTGTATTTAAGCCTTGGCTCTGAATTCTTTCCTAGCCAGAACTCAAGGACCAAGGTCTAACATCCAGTGTTATTTTGCCATTAACAGCTGTAGTCTTATAAAAAGGGGAAAAAAGACAATGCAGATAGGGAATGCCATGTGAATATTAAAGTTATTCTTCTGCAAGAGAAGGAACTACCAGAAAGTTGAGGAAGGACCATTCCCTACACCTTTAGAAGGAGCATAGTCCTGATGACACTGCCATTTTGGATTTCTGGCCTCCAAAACTGGGAGACAAAACACTTTTATTATTTAAGCCACCTCATTTGTAGTACTTAGTTATGGCAGTCTGTGTGTACACAACTAATCTAAGTAGGTAAATAAAGACTTAAAATGGACACCAAAGAGATTTGCTAGAAGTTAAAGCAGTTCAGGAGAGAAAGGCCGCGCTGGTCACCACAAGCAACTATTTCCCAGTTACTGAACTATTTGGTTAACTGAAATTTTGCAAGTGTTACTTTTTTGCATATGAGTTCATTTCTTCAGAATTATTTAAGATTCATCCATTTTATCATTGTATCATTAGCCTACCCTTTCTATTGCTGTCAAATATCCATCTTAGCTCTATGGACATTGGGTCATTTTTACTTTTTTGCTATTTTAGTAAAGCTGCTGAGAACACATTCTTGTACATGTCTTTTGTTAAACATTTCCATTGAATATATACCCAGAAGCAAAAATTTTTATATTGCCATACATTTTCCCAGAGTAATTGAACAATTTATATCCCAACTAGCAGTGCAAGAAAGTTCCAATGTGCTAAGAATGAACATGTTAGTCTTTTTAATTCTCGTGGTTGTATAGCGGTGTTTCACTGGGGTTTTAGAATTGTACTCCTCTGCTGATATGCTCACATGATTTTGGTTTTTCTCTTGTAAGTAGAAAAACCCTGAATTATTTTATTTTAATATGGCAAATGTGTTTACTACCGAGTTTCATACATTTACATTTACTGTAATTAGTAAAATATTTGAATATCTCTACTATTTTATTATGCTTCATGGCCAAAGTGTAACCCCCCAAAATTAAGATAGCAATATTTTTATTTGTGTGCTAAAGAGGAGTTAACTACCTAAAGAAGAGTCTGGCCTTTGTCTGAGCTGCTGGGAGGCAACCTCCAAATCCATGGGATTTCCGAAGTAATTGAAGTGTTTTTGATATTCACAATGGGCTCTTTAGACCATTTCTCATAGTTTATGCTAATGAGGTACCTTAAAATTAGCTAGCCATGGTGAGGAGGCCAATCATGTGACTACAAGGTTGAAACTTTGAGCTGCAAAATATAGTCTGATCTCTGGGAAATGGAAAAGCACTGGAGATGGGGTATGTGGGCAATGATCTAAGCAGTCTTGCTTACATGGTTGAACACCAATAAAAATAATGGGATAAAAACTGAACTGGTGAAAGCCACTTAAAGGAGGTACAGAACATCCTATACAAAGAGACATTTTGCTGAGATCTGAATTAATTTGTATCCTGTTGCCATAATAAAACTGTAGTTATAAGTAGAGCATTTTCAATGAGTTTTGTGAGTCTATCATATTATGGAGCCCCAGACTGGTGTGGAACAATTCAAATTTATAGCCAACTGGTTGGAAGTGAGGGCAGCCTTTGGGTCCCCTGAACTTATGACTAGTTTCTAACATGAAGCCTGTGGAGGCTCTGCCCTTAGCCTGTGAAGTTTGACTCACTTTGAGTAGTGTTAAAGAAGCAAAAACAGAACAAGATAAAAATTTTAATTTATCATCATAATTGCAGATATTAATGTACATATACTAATTGATGGGCCAGGCAGGGAAAGAAAGTAGTAATGATACAGATAATATGGATATTATGATTAAGAATTTGTATTTATCTATCTGTTCAGCACCAAATAAGTAAAAATTGCACGTTTTAAAGCATGCATGAAACACTAAACAATTGACCATGGGCTAAATTATAAAAAAAATTTCAATGCATTTAAAAGAAAGTATTATATATAACTTATAAAAAACTGAGACTAGGACTTTTATTCTGAGAATGTTCACTTTTATCTGTGTTCATTTTTCAAAGAAGAGGCATCTGGTACACTGATGAAACTGCTTGAGGCAATGACACCCCTTTTAATACATGTAATTATAGGATCTGTGGAAAGCTAGTAAGCCATTAAAGTTTGACTCCTGTCAACTGAATATTGGGTATTCATTGTATGTGTGTGCATGTGACTTACTGTCTGAACTGACCTTTACTCTCAACTTCAGTCCTTTGTTTGTATCTCTCCCTTGACTGTCTATCCCTTGATCTTCTTGGGAGGCTGCTGGCATAACTGCCTCAGTAATTAATCTTATGGAAAGCCTCATCAATGATGCTGAACAGAATAATGAATCTCAATATGCACAAATGTATAATATTAACATATAGCTTGAGGGTATTGTTCTTTAATTGTCTTTCTTTAGCAGAGGTATAATTTATTTCAAAACTGCTTCAATTGATGCTAAAGTGATTTGAAAAGGTTTAACTGTAAGATGAAATCCATTTGAAAACTGAAAAATGGTTCTGGGACCATGACTAAAATATTGAGGGCCTCCCTTTAAAAAAAAAAGAAGTCATCTAACTAATGTTTTCTTTATCTTTTTTCTTAACTTATGTAATACTATACAATACTTTATGCCAGTCTCAAACTTTAATGTGCATACATATCTCCTAAGCATCTTGTTAAAATGCAGATTCTGTTTAAGTGGGTCTGAGGAGAAGACTTCGAGTCCACATTTCTAACGTGTCCCCAGATGATACTGGTACTATTCTGCACACCACACTTTCTGAAGCAGAGCTCTATGTTATACTGAACTGTGTTATCCTATTTAACTTAGGTGATGACTAGACTGGTTCAGATATTTAAAATTATTATTTAAAATTAAATTATTTAAAAATATTTAAGCAACTAAAAATATTTTTGAGAAAGTTTGTAACAAAACTGTATCAAAAAGTGTGAGTCAATAAATAATGCCTATAGAACATAAATATTTGGTTTTAGGTTTGTTATGTATTTGAGTAGACTATCTTTTCAACAAACATGCTCATGGAAGCAGTGCTATTTGTTTTAAGTTGATTTTGCACTGCTTACCAGTAGATGGCAGTACATATCCAATCTTACTGAAAGAGAGTTTGTGTTATAAACAGAGTAGCCCCTAACATTCAGTTAGTCTTTCTGTAAGTGCTCCCCAAACCTCAAGACAGAATCCAGAACTCTTATTATCTTTATATGCTATCAGTTCTAAATATTTGCTGTTTTCAACTTGAATAATAAATATTTTCATGTCAGGGAATTAGAAAACCACACCCCATGAGATCAGATAGGTGTCTAATAGATAGAGATTTATTTCATATCTGTGTACTAATTTTGGCTTGTCATGAGGAAATATTTAATTTTTAAAGTAGGTATAATTTTTTTTAATCCAGAAGTTGTTAGAAAGAGATATTTTGAAAAGGGTTATTGCAAGGGGGACACAGGCTATTAAAAAAGGGGGAGGAGAACTGTTGTAATGAACCATGAAATCTGCAGGTATTCAAATATTAGACCAAAAAAAGATATTCACTTATAGGGTGGAGCAAATAAGGCTAGAAAGAACAGAATGTAGGAAAGTGTATGAAAACTGGGACTGGAGAGATCAGAGTGTGCATTAGCCTGAGACTCCTTACGCTCAGAAGGGACTGCTAAGGAGGGTTTGATGCTGCCTCCAGGTAAGGATTCTGGTCAAGCTTAACATTGTCATAAGTAAAATGTTTGATGAAAGGTTGAAAATAAAACAACAGAAAAAGGATATATTTTGGTAGTAATTTATTCTATAAATATTTACTAGCAATTCAAGCAATGGGCAATGTGGGCTCTTGTTGTTAGAGAAACATAAGTTATAATTAAAAATATCCCCCAGGGATCTTGTTGCATATCCAGTGCTGGACATTCTATACTTAACCATGTAATTTATAAAAGCATATATATATATATATATATATATATATATATATATATATATATATACACACATACATACACACACACATATATATGTGTATATATATATATACACACATACATACACACACATATATATATGTATACATATACATATATATACATATAGATATACACACATATATGTATACATATACATATATATACATATATATACACACATATATATGTATACATATACATATATATACATATACATACACATACACATATATATGTATACATAGACATATATATACATATATATACACACACACACACATATATATATATATATTCTCCCCCTACATTATGTAGGTTAATTAGTCAAAGTAAGTGCTTAATAAATGTTTGCTCAATAAAGTTATAAATTCTGCATTAAACATTTTAATATGTATTTACATACTTGGCCTAGACTAGATAAGACTCTACCTAAGAGTTAATGTTTCCAAAATGTTTTATTGTTGCTTCTAGAGGAAATTTTCCTAAATGTTTACTATAAAGTCTAAATGTTGTAAGTTGTCTCAGTCTAATTATTCTCTTTTTGAGGTACTGTGATGACTGAAAGGTTGTAACTGGGAGGTCAGTCCACTGGGGTGGGGGAAAAGCCTATTTTTCAGTCTCCCTTGGCAACAGGCAGGTTGGTAAAACCCCCCAACTAGGTCAGACCTGGAGGGACTCCAGCTGGACGGCCTTTTCTCGTACCAGAGAACTGACAGGCTAAGCAATAGAAGGTGGCCATGGGGAAGGGGAAAGCCTCCTTTCAGCTCCTCTTGGCAACTGGCAGGTTGGTATAAAACTCCAACTAGGACAGACCTGGAGAGAACTCCAGCTGGACTGCCTTATCCTGTATGAGAGAGCTGAGAGGCAAAACCCCTTCTCGGGTCTATGGGTGGGCACTGGGGAGAGCCTAACTGAAAACACAAGGCTGGTCTGTTCCAAAAAAATTTTTTTAAAGCCTGGTTGCAGGCTGGCTGAGACAGACTAAACTGTGTTGGCCCCAAGGGAGGGATGGAGCAGTGTTCATATAGGTTAGTCAGGGGTCTTGGAAAAAGCAGCTGATGTTGCTTCCTCTATAGGTTCAAGGTAATATTTCTTCATAAGTGGGTTGGAGTGGTGCCACAGCTCCTCCCTATTACCTATCTCCTGCCTCAACTGTCTATTATCCACATCAGTTGTGAAAAAAATGCTTGGGCTGGTTCAAAGGTCCCTGGCCAGGGCTTCAAGTAGGCCAGTCCTCCCTCCCCTCATGGGTTTACACTACTCTCAAGATGGTGGATGATCTATCAGAAGACAGTGTCTCTGGACTTCTGGCTAGGCTTTTACAAAAACTATTTTGATTTAACCTCCCCTAATTGTCAGGTTTCTCTTCAGTGTAAACTTTCCCTGACACTTCTGCAAAGGTGAACTTTCTGCTACATTTCAAAGTGAAGGCCAGGAAGCCATTAAGAGAGAGAATAGCAAGCAAATTAACTACAACCTCACAATGGGGGATGAGAATGTTCTGTTTTGAGCCCCAGTGGGAAGTTGGGTGAGGGGAATTTAAGTTTTAAAGAGGCTCTGGTTTTAAAGGAGCCCTGTACCTAAACCTAACAATGACTAATATCTTTTTCACTAAAATACCCAAGGTTTGCCTTGGCTGGGTTGCTCAATGGATAGAGCATTATCGCAATGTGCCAAGGTCATGAGTTTGATTCCTAGTCAGGGCATATATGAGAAGCAACCATTGAGTAAACAGCTAAATGAAACAACTAAGTTGTACAATTTCTTCTCACTCTCTCTTCCTTATTCTCTCTCTCTTTCAAATCAATGAAAAAATTGAGAGAGAATATAAAAACAAGGTTCACTGACATAAACTAAAAGTATAAAAAAATATTTCAAGCCCTTTTCCTAAGATCAGGATATCAAAAAAGAAGCTTTCCTTCCAAACTCTTAGAAAGGAACAGTAGAGAATCTAGGTCTGGAAACTATCATTTCTATCTAGACACTTACTACATTTCTTTTTAATGTAATATCCTCAATGCCTCTCAGGATCACTGAGTTCAGGTGGTTTTATAACAGAAGTCTTACAGATTTAAGACACTTTCCCACATTCACATAACTGAAAACACAAAGAAGTCAGAGAAAGTTGTGAGTAAATTTATTTAGTCAAAATTTGTTATGGAAGTATTGCTCTGTTCCAAGAATATAGCCACGTGCTGGGAAGTGCAAGGCTAATAAAATGTGGTCCCTGCCCTTGAATATTTACCACCTAAGAAACCAAATGATGTAGAGATCACGAGAGCATTTTGTCTGAGTACAGAAGACACAATGACAAGGAGTGGATCATTCTTCAAAAGAGGGAGCTAGCTGCGAAGAAAGAATGACAGAGAGGGCTAGATGTCCTCTAAATTTTGAATCCCAATTTCCCCAGTATGAAGTTGGTGCTGGGAGGGGAGTTTCCAGCTAAAAACTGTATCTTCCAGTCCCCTTTTAAGGGGATAAACAGTAGACATAGTCCCAAGCCATTCATCTTACAGTCTGTATTATAGAATTATTTAAGTTTTTTTGTTGTTGTTGTTGTAGTTTTTCAGGCATAAGGATGCCGGCTAGACTGCTTCCCTAGCCCAGATATCAGGCCTTGAAAACTAGACCAGATGCAGGAGTCCAAAGTCCTGACCATGGGGCTCTTAGACCTGATCCAGTCTTTGAAGAAAGTAACAAAGCCATAAACCATATCACCAAGGATGGCTAGCATACCAAGGCCTAATGAAGAACAGGATCCAGACCTGAGAAAGGACATGTAGCCACATTCCTTTCCCATCCTTAACTAGCTCTGATCACGCTATCAAAGAGGCCTGCAAACTGAGGATGTTAAGGTGAGCTTTGGAGGCATCCATGACCCCTGTATTCTCAGTTGAACAATCACCTGAATAGAGGACATTACAAGATTGAACCCTTGTCTCTGTATTGAATGTTTATGTGACAGGCAGTACAAAAGCCCACTTATTTTAGTTACACACCTTGTATCCAGATGAGGCCATGTGTTCCTACCAGTAAGAACTTTCCCCAGTCGAAAATGAGCAGCAGAGACATGTGGCACTTTTGGACTGGACTTCTATACTCCTTCTCCTGCTTTTTCTGACTGGAAGCAAAGAACTCTGGGGCCCCAGCAGATGATGGATCCACTAGATGGAAGAAACCTGGGTCCTTCAGTCATAGTGTGGGAAAAAAGATACTTACAAAATCAGAATATTTTTATGTGGGTAAATATATATTATTTTAATCCATGGAAATTTTGTGGGGTAGTTTCTACTGTAATTACCATTACCCTAGTTACTAGTTACTCCTAACTGAGGTTATGACAAGTTTATTGACATGGGTTAAATAATTTGAAATTGCCAGGAGCCTTATACATCTCTTCCGCTACTCACTTTATATAGTATAATATATGCCTACAGAAGACTGAAAAACACATAACTAATTAAATCTTGCGCTTTCCTACCACAGTGCCTTTGTTTTCTTTAAAGCCATGACTTTATTTAACACAAAAACCACCTGATTTAACTTTTTAAACTGACTTTGAGCATGTTTCTTTGTGGAGAATGATCTGAGAACAAGTTGTTTGGATTTTCTTATAATCAATCACCTTCTCTGTGGTTGAAAACAGCTATTTTTCATCCAAATATCTTGGTTTTAAGCCAAGATGTAT